>VWZP01004023.1:996361-1596361 GCA_013396995.1 Dicaeum eximium | reverse complement strand
AGTGGAAATGAAGGTAACAGATGGATATAATGTACACAACACCTTTTAATTTGTCACAGTGAATCCAAAGGGGTGTAGCTTAAAAAGTCTAGGAGTTCAGGGAGTACACATGTTGGATAAATAATTGCAAAGTCTTCAAGTAAAGCAGAGGATTGCACTAATCCCAACAGTCTCTTAATCTCAATTTGTTTAAACTCACTTATATTCACTTCTGGGTTTGGTTCTGGAAATGGGACCTGATACACTGTGGTTTATTTTCTTGGGGGAACAAAATGAATGAGTGGTATTACAATCACCTGAGAGGCTTGGGTGGGGGTGGCTAACAATATTAAACGTGTGGATGAGTGGAACAGACTAACAGATTCCAGAAAAGGAGAAAACTCTGCTATGGAAACATGCATTGCCTTTCAATTGTCACGAGGAACACCAATCCCAAAAAGCTGAAGCTCCCTATCGTCAGGAGTGTTATTTGCAAGGGAGCAGCAGCCATCAGGCAGGAGACGAGAGTCTTCAGGAGCTTGGGCTTGTCCAGGAGTGGGACTGTTGGTGTATTTCCTGCAGCATCGCACACTCCAGAGCCAGGAATACAACAAAGATCTGAGCTGTGGGTTCCTAGACAAGGTTTAAATTATCCTGCCATGTGAGACCTACATGGCATCACACTGTTTCCCCCAGAGTTTGTCACCGCCTCCTCGCATCATCCACACATTGGAGAGCAAGGAAAGAAAGTGCCTGCCAGGAAGGAGAGAGGTGGGGTAGTAAAAGAAGATCCAGGAGCTGCATAGTTATGATGCAGATATTCAGTCTCCAGGAGAAGCTTGCAGTAGCAGCCAGGGCCCTGAATCTAAAAACCAGGTAAGTGTAATATTTCTAAGATTATCCTAGCATCCCATATCCTCATCTGAGTTGGAAGTGCCCTGACTTCATTTTCCCACAGATAGGAGAAATAAAGGTTTATGTCACATAAAGCTCGGAGCCTTTTGCTGAGCAGATGGATGGCCAGCTTCCTGCTCTCTTAGGTAAGCAATAGAGGAAATTATACTGTAATTCAGAGAGCTTCAAAATAAAATGGCTTTTGGCAATGCTTAGACTTATGCTAGTATCACAGCAGTTATTTCTGTCAGCTTCAGAGTACTGTGCTGTGGCCAATTAATGGAAAAAAAGATGAGAGTCAGTTAATTGCTCTGGGACTTTCTCTCTGAATGTTCAGGCTAGATTAAGGAAAAGGCCTTGCCCTTGCCTGTATAGCCTCTTATTTCCAATTGGTGTTACAGCAGTGCTGGTCTCACTGCTCCTATTAAAGGTCAGTCAATGTTTCCACTATAAAACTCCTTTACTGTGGATTTCACACAAGCGTGTGAGTTTAATTTACTCTGGACTGAATCACAGTTCTTCTTGACCTGGAAATAGAGGTGTTTTGATCTGTTCTTTAAATCTGTATGCTCATTTCAGTATTAACCTGGGACATCTTCAAAAAAGGTCATTTCTAGCACACATTCTTATTTAAAAAGATTCCAAGCATAGATGATCCCCTTTGGATAACTGATTCCTTCAAAACACCAGCCAGTGGTTTCCTGATTTAGTCCCAAAGCAATACTGGCAGCTCATTGCATGTTATCTGAGAAACTATGGTTATCAAGCTTTATTATTCAATAGAGGGTGGGTCACTTCTGAAAAATGAAAATCTGAAAGGAAGGTATTACTACTTGGAACAATTTCAGTTTCCAAACAAAAAGTTGTATTTCAAAATGGGCTGTGCACACAACCAGCAATTGGACACAGCACAGTCTCAGGAATAGATTATGAAAATAATTTTTGCCATTGGGCAGGAAACAAAAAAGCACTGGAATCAAAATCCTGTATTCTTCAAACTTCTCTAGAAATTAAGTACTCCATGGGATATCTCTAGGGCAACTGATCGTCCCTTTATAAAATGAATAATCACCAAGGAATTATTTGTAAAGTCCCCTCATTATACACCCACACACATCGCCTTTCCCACTGAAGCAATAGCTCCTGCTATCTTCTGCCTCCCTCTATTGGGAAGAGGCCTCCTCCACAAGTAGGAGAGGCCAAGTGCCAGCTCTAGTGGGTTATTCCCTGCTCTGCCTTAGCTGGGGCACACAGGACATGTGCAGCCTCCTCTCCTTCCCAGGGCTGAAGCTGGTCTCTTGTTCCCTTTTCCCCTTGTGGGCAGAAAAGCCAAGGGAGCCTTTTTTCCCTCTGGAAATGAGTTGCAATCAAAGAGGAGGAGGCTTACCAGAAAATTCAGGTTTGGTGTCACATACTTGTCATCGTGGTGTGTAAGAGAGGATGGACGGTGGGGATACCTAAGAATTTGGAAATAGTTTTGTATTCCATGTTGCAGTATAAAAAACTGTCACAATTTTCAACAGGAAAAATCAAAGCACCTCCTTATCAGTCATGTTTTTATTCTCAAGGAATTATTTGGCAGAAATTCTCCAATTTGTGAGGTTTCACTCTGAACAAAGCAAAAGCAAAATTCTTTTTCCACGGTTATTTGCATTCTTCGCCCATCCCTACTCTCAGCTTTAAGTCTCTCCACACGCACCTAGGTTTGCTCATCCACACCCGCACACCTGGTTCTCCAGTAGGACTGCCTTGGCGTGGCCCCAAGAGCAGTGGATTTTGAAGCCAACACCCATTTCTCATGCAGAGGAGAATCCCACACCTATGGCTATGCTTTCAAACCATCTAAATGCACAGAGAGCATTTGCAGAACTCAGTTGCAGAGGTGTAAATTTGGACTGTTACAACAATCTTCATGGAAATCTGATTAAATTCTTACTGCATCAGGAGCAGGATTTGGTTTAGCTCAGGCCATTTGGTGGAGGTCAAGCTAAAGGCAGAACTCCCTGTGAGGATTTTAGAGCCAGAATGGCCATGCAGGGAGTTCTGCCATTAGGCTGCCAGTTTACTAAGTCAGGTGAGAATGGCCTGCGTATCCCTGTAGCAGTTACAAGTAAATTGCATTTTCATACTCTTCTCACACTTAAGGATTACAAATCTCATACTTCAAAATGAATGACCTGATGCCCCACAGGTTTCCATGAGCTGGCACCAGAGCTGCAGTTCAAGGCATCCTAAACTTTTAACATGGAAAAAATTCTTTACTCCAAGGATGGTGAGACCCTGCCACAGATTGCCCAGAGAAGCTGTGGATGCCCCATCCCTGGAGTGTTTAAGGCCAGGCTGGATGGGGCTCTGAGCAACCTGGTCTGGAGGAAGGTGTCCTTGTCCACAGCAGAGGGTTGGAACAAGAGGATCTTTAGGTCCCTTCCAACCCAAGCCTTTCTATGATTCTATGTTATGAACATGGACAGAAGCACATGTATCTGCTTGGATTGCAGGCAGCATTAACATAGTGATATCACGTACCAATAAGACTGGAACATGTTCAAATGATGGGCTGAGCTCATTCACCTCTGCCAGCTATGCCTATCTCTTAATCAGTATTTTGCAGGTCTGACACCAAAGGCAGCTTTTACAGTCCAGCCAGCTGCCATGGAATACCCTGGGGAGGACACAAGTGTGTCTGAAGAAATGGCACTTTGAGCAGTGCAGCTTTGTGTGTCTCCACCTTCATCACTGCTCTGCTGGGACAGCAGGGAGGCAGCTCATGTAGAGTGGGAAGGATGAGTAAAGGAAACCATGCTGGAAGAGGTTCACTAGAGAAAATCTCTCAACCCAAAAGGCCCACTCAGGGTATCCCTGAGGGGAATGAGGTCCTTTGGCTAGCACAATAAACCATGATGTCTATTCAGAGGGAAGAAGAATTCATACTTTTAGGCTTGTCAATAAAGTGGGTTCAGTCCAAAACAGAGGGACAGCTCAGTAGTAAGTTGGATCTGCAACTATTTACTTTTAAGTGAGGTTTGGCTCCCAGTTCCCAGACTGAAGTAAAGACTTTCTACCCTTTCCATGTTGCCAGACCCTCTTACCACTTACCTCACCTAAAAGCACATGACTCTTACAGGTAGTTTTAAGGTGTGGGAGTATTTCATCCTGCATTTGTCAAGGGCCTCTCCAGCCTGTATTTCTGCATCTCTGCATTTACAGTATAGAAAGCCCTCTCCCTCTGAGCCCAGGTTGTACACATGATAAGAAAACCTCCTATAACATCCTAACAAAACATGCTTGGACAGAGCCAGCAAGATTTCACTATAAGCTATTTCTGTAGGTTAATTCTATTGCATAACTTAAACGATTGACAATTGGCAATAGAAGAACAAAAGATGAGTTGAACAAGAGGGGATCTTCTTAAGTCACATGACACTATTACTTGCTGTTTCCAGCTCATATTTTCAGTGTCAGAGCACCACACAAACATGGGAGAAGACAGAGGTGCTCCATTAATGTCTCAGCTGAGCAGTCTTTGTGTTCAGCTGCTGAGTGACTGATGCCACTGCTCCTTTTACTTTCCTGAAGGGCCTGAAATGTGTTCAAGCTCCACATATTTACTAACTTTTCAAATTGTAATAGGCTGTGCTTTTATTAACTCAAATTGCCTTGATTTTCTTTTCTTTTTCCTCTTTTTCTTCCAGATGGAAACTATCTGGAAAGAAACCCTTTGGTAACAGAGAAACCAGCAACTTGTGGGATGAGTTCAGGACTGCTTGGGAAGAAGAGACCCAGGGAGCACATTATTTATCTTGCATTACTCCACTTTTTTCTAAACGTGTTTTTATATAACATGACAGGTTATCACTTCTTGCCTTTGGCTACAGATGGGTAGGACTGCAAACAATCAAATGCAAATCAAGAACAGTCTACAGCAGACACACCATTGTATTGTCATGGCATCACTCCTACTCACTCCATTAGCCAAAGCACTCCCTTGCTTTGGTTATTTGGATGGAGGGGCTGGGTGGAGATGGAGTGTGTGGGTGGATGGCCTTTCTCCAGCAGAGCAAACACTCTCCTCAGGGGATGTCTCTTACGACAAGGAATTCCTCGTGACATCATGGGCTGCTTGACGCGGGAGTGATGTGCTCAAGTTGGAATGGCTCCCACTGAGTTTTATAACACGGCCAAAATAGGATGAGCAAATCCTACAAGGATAATCAATTCAGGGGCGTGGCTGTACTTATACCAGGATTTTTCCTTCTTTCCTTTCCCAATAGTAAGATGTGTTTCAGAAATGCAGCTTCTAACTCCAACAAAGCTGGATGCACACTCTGACTGTGCTTAGCAGAGCTTTCCTGTTGTTTGGTTTATGCACAAAATACCAACTCAAAGGTTTTCCTTTTCAGGATCAATTAAAAGAAATCTCCTTCACATGACCTCATAAAATAACTCAATAGTCTTCAAGAAAGGGTCAAGTAGGTTTAAAACTTTAAGTCAGCCGTGCTTTAGATTTAGATCTATCTTTACTATTTAGAAAAAGGCTGGCATTTTCTTACTAGAAAAAGAAAAAAAAAGAATGGCAAATTTGGGCTAGATTAACCAAGGAATTGTCCTGTCAAATTCACCAAAATCCCAAGAGACATTTATTCAAGTGCTTCACATTTCAAAAATGTTCACAGTGTACAGACCGAGCTGGCATCATTGACAGAGGACATCTCATCAAAACGTAGCACATTCTATAAATCACACAGTGGGCAGCACCACGGGGATAGGAAATATCCTTTTTGTGCTGTTTTTAGTTAACAGAGCCCTGGTCAGGACTACAAAACACAACAGGACAAGGCAGACCAGGGATATTCAACCTTCTCTAACTCCTGGGTAGAGCTTCAGGACAGGGGTTTTCAACTCCAGTTTTCTGTGCTTTACTTGGCTTAGAACAACTGACAAAGGCAATTCCTACACACTTTTGTTGTTTCAATTAAAACAATTGGGAAAGGACAGGTGAGTATGGCTACAGACATCTAAGTGGGTAAAAAATATATCCTGGCATGATATTACAAGAGCAATGTGATGACATCCAACAAGCTGTAGTACACAGGACCTGATATTAAAAAACCAATCAGCTTGCCTCAAAAACTTGAAGTTTTGTCTTCTAGAAAAGATGCAATTAAGAAAGAACAGACAGCTTTAGTGAAACATCATAACCTGATATCACCAAAATAAAATTCCCAAATAAACCTGAGCTATTATTCCAAGGGAAACATTGTACAGTAATTATCATTTAGTGAGAAACTAAATTGAAACTGTAATTGACAAAATTAGGAGAACATAAACTGTGGCCACATCTCTGCCTTGGATCTGCTCACAAGGAGCTTGTGAGGAAAGAAGGAAAGATTTGGCTACTGGTAAAAAGAATTCCTCCTCCTGCACTACGAAACAGTCTGTAAGCCCAAACATAAACTCACAGTAAGAGTTGCCAATAATAGGCAAAAGTACAACACACAATTATCTGTGTTACACAACGGCTGAAAATCTCATTTGTAATGAATCCATAGGTTCCCCAGGAGGTGAATCTCTGCCATGGTTCCTGCAATTATTCAGGATTTCTCCCTAAGCACAAGCAGAGCAGGTTTGACCCTGGCTGTCCCCCACATCCCAGGACACCATCCTCCCAGGTTGTATCCTACTTCTCCTTGACACCACACTACACAAACACACCCTCCCAGGCCCCAGCACACCTTTCCCATTATTTGAAATATTTTTTCACTGCAGAGCACGTGTGCATTCTTCCAAACATGTGTAAGAGCTCCAGGGGCCCGGGGGAGCTGCAGCCCCCGTGGCGTGCAGCAGGAACAGAGCCAGCCCGCCTGAAAAGAGAATTGCCCTGAGCAGTGCTTATTCTTAGATTAGCTGCACACAACAGGGAGATCTTCCTATCTGAAAAGTGCATATTTGGAGAGATACACCTCCTGCCAAGGCTTTCCCAAGTGGCTCCCAGGTGCACCAAGGCTAGCAGGGGTATTAGAGAGAAGGTGAAAACAAACTCTGGCATGGAAGAGAGGGAACATGCTAAATTCTCCTCTTAATCCCTGATATTTAAGGGATCGCTTTAAACCCTGCAGCATGAGTTTTGTGATTCCTGACAGCCTGTGTTCTTTACTGGGTTATTCCTATTATTCCTATCAGTGTTTGCTATTGTCTTCTCTGCAACAGGAGCTCAACAGATGATGAAAGCAGCAGAGGTGACTAGCAATTTTCCACAATCCTCTCCCTTCACAGTCCCATTCCTCACTCTAATTTAATTAGGTGTTTTTAGCCTGGTATATCACACTTTACTCTCCGAGGCACACTGCACCTAAGGCTCACCTACACACTGTGTCACTGGCATCTTAAATCACCATTCTGGCTCCAGGGTAGCTCTAGGAGTATCAGCATGTACTGACTATCCCTCATTAAAATTCAGCAGTGCTGGAGCAGATGAATTGTGCAACCCCATTGTTCCTGCTGTGTGGTTGCAGGCATTCATATAATCTTATTATGACTTTTGGGTGGTTCGCATGCATATTTACACTTTAATTTTCTGTGCTGTAGGTTCAAAGAGGAGCGTGTGAAATAGTAATATATGGCTCTTGGAACTGGGAAAAGATTAAGAGTCTCCTAAAATAAATACAAAGAGATCTAACATCACCATGGTGTAGAATTTACACTGGAGCAAGGAAAAAATTCTGCGAACTGTTCTGGGAAAATTAGTACTTCTGTTTTGGAAAAAAGCATTGGCTTTGAAAGTCTTCATGTTAAGTAAAGGTTCTAATATTGTAAGCTTCAGAAATGCCCTGGAGCCCTTTCCACAGCGCAGATGCTCACTGTGTTTGCCACCAGATAAATCCAAAATGGAATTGCAGTGCCCTCCTCGGGGATCTTCCTTGCATTTCATTAAGGACCCACACTCCTCAAATATCACCAATACGCAAAATGAACAAACTTAGAAGGAAATACCTAGGCCTATTTTCCCATAAGGAATTTTACCTTAAGGGACCCATCAGAAAGAGGTGAAAGGAAAACACTTCCCCATTTGTTGTGAAATAATTTTCCAAAAGGATTTACATCAACAACCCAGGGATACCTCAAAATATTTGAAACTTTGCATAATGCTTACAAAACAATACAGATGAGCAAGCCTTGTAAGATTACAAGGAAGTGTGGCTGCTGATGATTTCCAGCAAAATGCCTTCATCACACAAATACAGTTGAGGGAGAGATAAAGGAAAAGGAAAGACTCAAGGAACTCTTACCTGACAGGGTAAGAAATCCCTCTATACATAACTGCGCTGAGTTAACACACTGGCAACATCAGCCCTAGCAGCTGGCAAAGACATTAACAACCCCTGTAAGGAAGGGTGCTTGGATTTGGATCCTCAGCATTATTCGTCACCTTCCCCCTTCAGAAAGTGTGGCCATGGCATCCTCAAGGTTTCATAACATGGACTGATTTGTGCCTTCCTCCAGTTTCACCTGATGAACCCCAAATGAAAAGTGCACTTCAGTGTTAGCTCAGAAGGAAGATGCTCTGATCTCTTTGCACTCTTCTTTTCATAGCATACCCACACTATTTCCATGTGCTTTTATTGACACAACTGTATTTACATTTCTATTTAATGTGTACAATGCACATCAGGATTTAATGACACAGACAGGATAAGAGTCCAAAAATTCCAACCTATTTCTCAACTACAAGACTTTACTCACCCCAGCCCTTGGCTTCTCTACAAGGACCACCAACAGAGGCAACAGCTGAAGACAACTGCAGTAGTTTTCTTTGGAATATGAACACGAGGAATTCAGCTGACACTGGAGGGATTCTAGACGGTGGGTTATACACCTGCCAGGAAGAAGCAGCTATTTAGAAGTCTGTCTCTGGGGTTTTTCCCTTCATTCCCTCATCGATAAAAGAAAAGCAGCCCATCACATAAGGTGGTGTAAGCCCCACAGGATTCTTTCCTCTCCCTGTTCCCACTTCCTCCTTTTTGGTAAGGTGGGAGACATAAAGAGCAGCAGGAGCAGCCATGAAGTTTCTGCTTCTTGTGGTTTAATGCTGCAGTGTGTGATCTCTGCTTTCTTTAGTCACAAGCTGGCAGGTACAGTTTCAGTGAGGCTGCTGCAGTGGAAGTTCAATAGACAGTCTAAAAGAGGCGGCTGGCACCAATGACTTAAACAGAAAACCTTGTGTTTACTGGTCCAGGATCAAGCAAACCGTGCTGGCCTAAAGCTTTCCTATATATATATTAACATACTTCATTACATAAAGTCTTTAACCATAGTGAGTGAAACATCACCAATGGGAAATCCATAAAAGTCAGAATCTACAGAATGGAATGTTTTGATTTATTTTTGCCTACCCTCTCCCAGGAGACAATCAAAGGGTACACAGTATTTTAGCTTTCCTCAAATTAATTATTTGTAAGCTTTTCCCCATCAGACTTCCCTCTTGGTTCAGAATAACATACCTCCCCTCAGGAAAAAAAAAAAAATCTTTAAATTCCAGAGGAAACATCTTAGCACCTTTTATGTGGGCCAAAATAAATAGTCTATAATCCAGTAAAATCTTTTTTAAGAATAATGGGCAAGGAAATGGCTAGAAAAATAATTTCTGAAAATCCAACAGCAGAACAAAACAGGAAAATATCTGGCTTTTGCATCTGTATTTTACCAACACCCGCTTTCTAGTCCACTGTTTTCTTACCTTATGAATATTGGGCTTTACTTCATCACACTAATTAAGCTTCTCAGGTGTTAGAGGGTATTTTCAGAAATAAATATCCGGAAGCTATTTATAGATAGAGAAGTATGACAAGGATGCTCTAAGTACACAAATGCTAAATAAAATCACTGCTGAGGGAAACAGAAACTTGTTCATCAGTTCTTGTGTTTTTAAAATTTTTCAGCCTTTTCTACAGTATTTAATGCTGTGCAAATCACCATCAAATCACTTTGTTCACAGTGCACAAAGAAATTCTCTCCTATCTTTTTATACAAAGTACATATATAAGCATTAGCTTTAGAAGAGAATCCTTTTGTACCAGGACTTTGGAATTTAAAGTTGTGATAGATAAGCAGGCAATTTGAATGTGGAATAACACTGGAATGACTTCAGCACAGCTAAAAATACTGGATGCTTTTTGCTTAAAAATTCATAATTTCTCAGTATATAAGTTTCTCTTTTCTTTTCTTTGATATTTCATTATGTTTTTTTAATCACATGGTTTTTAAAAAAAGTATTTTGAAAGACAATTTGAAAAAAACCGAAATCCAGTATCAACAGTCATTTTTTTCTGAAACATTTAGAGTTCACTTAGATTTTTCCTAAGACAAATGTCAATAATTTTCTTTTACATTCTATAAAATCCAGATCAGAGTGGGATCCTAGTGCTCCTAGCGGGATGTGCAATGTAGCGTGCAGGACATGCAGAACTCCAGACTGGAAGCTGAAACTCATCTTGCTCAAGTAGGAAACACTTTTTTTTAACAAATGAGAGTAACTTCTCCTGGGTGTTGTAATTCTATCATCACTTGGAATCTGAAATCAAGATTGGATGCCTTTCTAAAAGATGCACTCATGGCTCAGTCCCAGATTAATGTCTTTGATAGTTCCTGTACTCGGTAGGAAATAATATAAAAATAGCAAGGTCAAATTCTTTGGCTTGTTTTACACCACAGGTCAAAGTGGACAACCGCAATTCCCAGAGGAACCTTGAATTCACTGCCATCATCAACAACGGTAATAAGTATTGTGTCCCTGGAATATTTGATTTAAATCCTGATGGCAAGCAGTGGAGTGGGGCATGAATTATCATCAGCGCACAAGCCAACTAATGAGTTAGTGAATCCTAACTCAAGTTAGGATTTTACAAGTGAGATTTCAGGAATTCTCCTGGGTCCGATCCTTTACTGTGGTGCAACACAATCAGCTCCAGTGTTAATACTGCAGATAAGAGTTTCTCCTTAAACAGGTATCTACCAGATCTCTAACAGATCTATAGGATCTACCATCTATTTTACACACAGCAGGGAAGACATCCTTTTTCAGCTAAGCCTGGCAGATTACGTTCAGCAACTCAGAAGTCTTTAAAAGAACAAAGATTGTCGTAACAGGTCACATGGATAGGGATACTGGAGACAAAGCTGACGCTCCCACAGGTGGATGTTTCTAACAATGTACAATTCTGGCCAATTCTCCACTGCAAACTAAAGCAGAGGACAGAGTTCTGTGATACAAGGGGTACAAGCAGTGATCAGCTCTGATACTTAATCATTCAACACTCCTGAAAGCTGGCTTGTTACCCCTGCTGGAAGACAGAGCTCCAAGCTCAGCACAAATCCAGTTCCAGTGCTGCTCAAGGTGGATGAATCACCCCGAGAGACGTTAGCTCAGAGTAACTGCACTGACAGGTTGGCTTTAATCACTGCAGGAGCTCCTTCTTTAGTACTAAGATGAGTAAGGCTTTGGCAGAGATTTATTGCTATCCTCTAGAGAGGATGAAGATTTTTTAACAGTGCATAAAGTAGGGGCTGAATCCTCTCTTTTTCCATAGACTGATTTTGGTTTTCTCACATGGAAAAGGTGGGCCAGTCAAAAGATGCTTCAGAGCCAGTGTTTAAAAATAAGTTGTCTTAAAAATAAGTTACACTGCCCACCTCTGCTATGGAAGGCAGTGTAAATAACTGGGATAATGCTAAAATTGCAGAAAAAATCATGTCTATCATCCAGATTTCTTCCAAAGCTGACTGAGGAGACAGCTGAGGGCTTTGCAATATCATCTCTCTCATGCCAACACCTCTTGCACCAGGCAGAAGGCAAGAGTGCTCCCTGTGGATATCAAAGAAGATGCACATGTGCATCTTGCTTTGCATATTTCCTGTCATGGGTTACAGAAAGAAAAAAAACCAGCCAAGCCATTGCCCCATAAAATTTGTTGGCCACAGGAGCTGCTGTACATAGCAGGAGATGCTCCGAGCCAGCTGCAGGTGCAGAACTCCCCTGCTTCCAGCTTTTACATAAACAGGAATGGACACATTGTGGTGACAGTCTGTCCCTGCAGGACAACCTGCTCTCCATCTTTGGAAGGATGCTCTAGGTTTTGCAGGAGTCCTTTGAAATTTGAGGAGTTTTTGTTCAGCACTTTTTTTTTTTTTTTCCAATTAAAACCCTTCTTTCTTCTAATAAACATCAGACATGAGAATATCTAAGATTGACAATCCTTCTTTACCCTGAGAATAAAAATGTGGAGTCTGGAATTTTGGAAGTTTTGATTTTTTTTAAGTGTCTGTTTTTCTCAAACTGTACACAGGACCAGAAAATAAGAAATTGAGTGGCAAGGCAAAGAGGTGAGAGGAGGCAAGTAAAAACAGCCAAGAAAGCCTTTCAAACTTCTCCAGTCCTGGTTGCTGGGAATTGTGACAGATAAGGGCTTTTCAGAGCAAGTGCACGTTTCCAAGGTGGATCCCACAGTTCCATACCATGTCCCTTCCAATCCTTGCCAGCCCTTGGCTTCCCTCCCCAACCCAGCTGGCCAGTTCTTCCCTGTCCATGTTCCTCCTTTTAAGAAAGGACTGTAATTTGTTTACTGAGTTAAACCTCATACTTTAAAATCTAATTTTTCACATTAAGAACTGTTTGCATAAGCACACAAATGGTTTCTCTCTCACATACAAGCCCTGAAACCTGTGGAATTGGCCAGAGTCCGCTGATATTCCTTTTCTAACCGAATAAACTGAGACGTGTCTCCTATGTTCACAACAGCTTTTAAACCTCTTAATCTCAGGACTAAGAGTTTCACAAGGGTAAATCCTCTTGGCTCTGGAAAAACATCTCAGGGCTACACACATTTTTGGCAACACAGAAGTCGCTCTAATAGCCAGCTGCAATTCTGAACCTGCCATCTGAGGGGAGGATAAAGACTTGGGTGTTGTTTAGTCTGGAGGAGAGGAAACTGAGGAATACATGTGACAAAATGTCTTCCAATGTGTAGGGACTTCTAAGAAGAGAGGAATGATTAATTGTTCTTCATAGCCAGCAGAAAGAGGAGGAATCAGCATAAGCTCTAGCAAAGACAACTTAGGTCAGGTAATAGGAAAACATTTCAGCTATGGTGGTGAAATACTGGAACAGGCAACTTAAGAGTGTGGAATCTCCTTCACTGAAATTATGCAGACAAAATTTAGACAAATACCACTTTACAGGCAACCCAGAACTGTGGAATTTCCTTTGCTGGAGTTTTAAAGAAAACGCTAAGACAAATGTCTGGTAGGCAGGCTTAGCTACACTTGATCTGTTTCATCCAGCTCAACAACCTCCAAGGTTCCTTCCAGTCATTCCATGATTTACAGGGCAGTGGTAAATTCTCATACGATGGGTCCACCCACACCTCAGCTGCACGAGACATTGAACACACACACTTTGTGGAGGAGCTCCAAGGAGCTAAATGTTAAAAAAGGAAATGGAAAAGAAAATTGCTCAAGTCTTGGTGCATATAACAAATCATCAGCAGACAGACAGGTATCATCTCAGGAATCTTACAACTCCCAGTGACCCAGTCATTGGGTCATTTCCCATCAGACCATCCCTCATCAAAACCTCTATTAGGCCTGATACCTCTTCCTCTCATTTTCCCTTTGCTTAATGAAAGGAAGCACAGCTACTTGATGGCTGGAGTGCAATTAGCTGCATCCTGCTTAGCATGGCTGAAGTTGTATATTTGCATTTTAATATTTTTCCTATTACAGACCTCCCTGTGCTCCCATAAAAAACACAGCCTCTAATCCCCTATTAACTGTATTTAGCAAACCTCAAGTGTTTCCTCCATTTGCAATCTGGCTGGGCTTCAGCCCTGAAGCAAATTTCAGGTGGCTGTGGTCTAAACATTAACTCTGGTCTGGAGCGATTTGAATTACAAACCAAACAGACTGTAAATGGAATCCTAAAGTGCAGTCAGAGCTCAGTCTGGGAACCTGGCTTTGTTCTCTTGGGCCTGCAAACCTCCTCTTGCACTGCTCCTAAGGCAGTCCAAAAATGGGTCGTTACTCACAGAGAGGAAGCGCAGGTGTTACATTAAAGGACTGCAAAGGGAGCCATTTGGTACCAACAATATAGATTTATTACTCATAAATTTTTTAAATTTCCTTGTGTTTTGTGTTTAAAAACACATCAGACTTTGATTTCCTAACCACCTCCTGTGTTTTGCTTCCAAATTTTTGACAGCCAGTTAATTATGAAGTTTTCAACTTATTTGCCAAAGTCTACCACACGCGCATTTGCTGCGTCACAGCTAAAAGGATTCAGCCACAAATATACCCCTTTTCTACAGCTGCAGCAGCTATGACATGATGCATTCTTTAATTATTCACATCTTCCAACAATACAGAAGCATCATCTGTTATGCAGGAGGCTTCAGCTTCTATCCTCATAAAAAAACCCTAAAAAACCCCAAAGATCAAATTAAGCCTTAGTGCCTTGCTCAGACTGAAGAGTTAAAGGAAAAACTACAGGAAGTGGAAAAGGCCTGTGATTTTATCCACACAGCTGGCATTTTGTAGGCTGCTTTTAACAGGATGCAAGAAGTGATCAGGTAGACCTTTAAATGACTAAACCCCAAGGAAAGGTTTGAATAACAAGCTAGTTTAATTATTGGCAACAAATCAGCTCTTGTGCTTTTTTGCAAGAAGGAAGCTGCTGATGTGATAAAGTAGAGTTGGGCACATTGGATGAGTGGATGTCTAGGACTCAGGATTGCATCCTAATAATTATGATAGGTTCAGGTTTTATACTGCTGTCCGAAATCAGTGGGACTTTTCATGTACTGGAAATCAGGCATGTGCTTCAGTAGCTTCCTGAAGCAGAGGCTGATGGCACAAAAGGACAAGCATGTGCTGATCCAAACTGCTGAACAACATTCTCCACTACATCACAGAGATAGCATGAATTTACCAGCAGACCCAAGCTGTCACTGAGGTCTTTTTTCTGTAATAGGTTTATGTTACATCATAGTCAGTCTATGTTCTTACAGAAGAGGAAATACTTTCTTCAGAAATTAAGGAAGGCTAGAATTGTCCCTTTTGAAAGATCCTTCTCTCTTCCTATCTCAGCTATAGCCATATGCTGGCTGCTTTTGAATAACCACTCATTTTTCTGAAGGTATCCTACAGCATTTAATAACTCTGCGTCTGAAAATTGCTAACCTTGAAGGACTTTCCTTAGCTGCAGGAGGAATGCCTTAGAGAGGTTGCTCCACAGCCACTGTTTGTGGCCAAAGTCAATTAACTTGTGGCGTTTGATTTCTTTCAAGACAGACACAGGTAAAAGAAAGCTTGCGTTCTCAAGCAGTCCACACTGTAAGCATGTCTAGTAAATAAATAAACAAACAAACAAATAAATAAATAAATAAATAAATAAATTCTTTTTTAACTACTTTGTTCCATTAGCTTCCTCTTGTATGACACAGGTAGTGGCTGGCCTGCTCTTGTGGGCCTGGGACCAGAGCTTCCATCCAAAGCTTTGCTCCTTTGTGCCCTCAGAACAGTCCCACTCATCGGCTACAGCAATAGAAGACTACTCCAAAATTGTTCTTTGCTAAATTTGACTAAAGACAGTTTTTATTTCCCTATTTGAGGTAAGACTTGGATTAGCTAAATGTTCAAGTTCTTACAGAAACTAACGTCCCAACGCGGGGGAAGGACAACATATGGGAATATGGCTGGACATTACACAGGAGGGATGCAAGTATTTATGAATATTCATTTACGTTCCAGCACTTCTTTCCCTCAATAGCCTTAAGCCCCTTGTTTTGTTTCCTGTGAGCTGGCATTGCTCCTTGGGATGTTTCATTTGTGAATGCCAGGGTGGAGAACAGCCTCTGCCTCCCAGCTCTGCAAACTCAGGAAGGGACATGCCTGCCACCTCTCCAGCCTGTCTTGGTGAAGAGCCCACAGACACAGACCAAACTTACTCCTGGGAAATCAATGGGAAAGCTCAGGGCAATGAAGCTGAACACACCTAAAAATCTTCCCACTCAACACACAAGAAATGGTCAATGCTGGTGAAATAGACAATTGCGGCTTCTCCTCTGCTTGAGAAAATATTCTACAACAGAGAAATTTGTCTGTTAAGAGACACCCCTCAGGACTGGTAAGAACTGCCTGGAGGCTGTGGCCCAGGAGGGGAGTTTGGATTTCCTATAAAGCAGAGAGGAGAAAAAAAGCTGACTGTTCTATGCCCTTGTGTCTGTGCCCCAGTGGTAAAGGTCTCCTGAAGCAGCCAGGCTGAATGTCCTGGCTCTGATGGGCAGCTGAGATTCAGGGTTTTTGGAAAGGCCACACGGAGGAGGTCAGATCTTCTAGAAAACGCCAGTGTCCAGCAGAGCTGGACAACATGGCATCACAGAAAACAAAGGTACGAGGATATTTCCACAGCTGTGCCCCCAGCAAGGGCCTGGCACAACACAGCTCTGCACTTCCACAGAGACCTTGGCCTGGTTATGTTTTTGACCTACTCTAAGAGGCTGAAGCCTTTCTGGCTTCTGCTCTAAGCAAAAATTGTTTCACAAGAAGGAAACAGAATTCAAAGTGGTGCTGTCAGACACTTGATTAAATCTACATATGTCAGTCATACCTCTTTTCACCATCCTGCCCCCATGGCCCCTGTGGTTACTGGAACCAGCACATTCATCACTTCCATACTGAATCCCACCACCAAGGAGCTGTGGATGCAGTGGAAACACTTTTGTGGAGCTTGCCCAGTGAGTCTACTTCAGCTTGACTCTGCTGTTGTACAACCAAGGTGTACAATGATATTCAGAGGCACAACACTGTTTTGTTTTTTTTTCCTCCCTCCCTGTGATTTCTGTGCTACAATTAATCTAATTTCTAATGACCTGGCAAGAGAATGCTTTCCATGTAATTTGGCAACGACAGGTCGATGCAAAGCATTAGTTTCTACATGCCAAGAATTGGATTTTCCCAGCATGGCTCCAGGTGCTAACAACAGGATGCAATGCGACCACCAACACCAAAGACTCAGCAGTAAGAAGGTGTATTTTTAAACCATGGAAATAACAAGTTAAAGTAGGACTTTGTTCTAGATTATTCCAGCTGGTTTAGGTCTTGGCATTGCAGCTAATCCCTAGACCCATGCTGATTTTGCTATAATTTAAAATGTTTTATAATTATTTCATAATCCATTATCCAAGTACAATTATTTTTAGCTTTGTCCTGGGTAGGGAAGAGGACAAGTTTCAGTCAAAGGCCCCAGATGCAACAAAAGACCCGGCGTACCAGGCACAGGGCAAGATACAGCCCTTTCCTCCAGCACCCTGCAGAGAAATTGCCTCTGTGCCCTCCACTTATAAAACATCATAAACTTCTTACCTGAGTACAAACTGAAAAAAAATCTCAGTCCAGACTTTTAGTTTAGTTCTTTTGCTTGATGAATTAAGGTATAAATAATATTTTAACACATTCCCTAATTCTTTATTCCTGGGACATGCTCTTGAGAGGTTGTGTATAATAGTCATGTCTGAATATAATAGACTCCAAAATGGATTTCTTTCTACAGCTGTGCAAAGCTTAGGGATTTCAGGTCACAGCAGACTTTGCAAATATTTCCTTCAGGTTCAGTCATCTGTGCTTTTGAATACCCAATTTCTCTTCACATTTCGGGTTCAATCAAATACTGAAACTAAGAACAAGCCCTTGATCACACAGAAATAAAATTGGTAAAACTGATTTTTTGCATTGTTTACCTGCACAACCACTAAAGGAAAGCTCCAGGTTCACCTAAATATGTCTGGGCAACTTAAGAAAGCAGTTTAGTGGTCAGGACCAACATGAGTATTTGGACAAGTTTTACATAGCTTGGATTCTACTATAATTATTACAAAACTCTTGGGTTATTTTTTTCCTCAGACTTGAAGAGAAAAACCTCAACTTTTTCACTTCCCAGCCACTCAAAAGAGCTTCGCTGATGCAGGCTGTCAGTTATACCAATGCCTTATAATGGGGATGTCTACTGAGGCAAAGGAACAATCAAGTCCCAGAGGCTTTTCCCAAAATCTCCCTCTGCCTTAGTGACAGCACCAGTTTCAGCACAGCATCAGCACATTCTATGGTCCAGCATAAATTCTATTGTTATTGAACATTCCAATTTATTGTCAATATTACTTACCTTTGACCATTTTTGCTAAACAAAATTTACTTCCAGGGAGTAAAAGGAAAAATTAAAACCAGCTATGGACATAATAGACTCCTTAAGTTCTTCTCCTACCCCCTCCATTTTCCTTGCACCCTCATACTCTTTTCTAACCACATAATACATTCAAAGTATTATACAGGTGTCTACTTAGATCTACTCAGAATTTCCAACTGACAGGTCGTATATTCCAGCTGGAAAATCCTTTGAGTCTCAGTCGTTTTATCAAGAAAAACAAAAACTGTATTGGGAAATTAAAATCCTGTTGGTTATGATCAGCTGGCTGCTCAGTGGAAAGACATAAAAGTCTGAACAGGCATGGAGCACTGGAAAGAGATAACACTAGAGCCATTCAGATGCTAACAGGCCTCAGGGGAGCTCTACAGGCTGTCCCAATCCTCTCCATAGCTACAGTTCAAGTTGCTTCTTGTTAAAGGCTTTGACTGGCTGTCCCTGAGATTTGGCCATGGATTTTATTGGCCTGCTCCTGACATCCATGAAACTGATGGAAACTCTGCTTTTAAAGTGCTCTGCAACAGCACACAAAGCTCTGAAAAGATATGCATGGAAGCACTTCCAAAGTGCTCAAGGCTGATGCCCAAGGCTTCAGCCTCCTCATAGCCTACAGGGCTTTGTGGAGGATCCTGACAGCAGCAGAACAGCCTCAACTGCTGACTGCAGGAGAGGCTGAAAACGAGACACAGGGAGAGTTTGCATGGGCAAAGGAAAAGGGTTCAGCTTGGCAAGGAAGAGCAGCCACACAGAGCAGGTGTTACTGCCCTGAAATACTCCATGTCACCATCTTCACAATCACAGAATAGTTCAAGTTTGAAGGAACCTGCGGAGATCACCCAGTCCAGCATGCCTTCCAAGGCAGGGGCACCTGGAGCAGGTGACAGAAATGTGTCCAGGTGGGTTTGGGATGCCTCCAGAGAGGGAGATTCCACAGCCTCTCTGGGCAGCTGTTCCACGGCTCTGCCACCATCAATGCAAAGTTCTTCCTCATGTTAAGGAGGAACCTCTTGTGTTTCAGCTAATGGCCATTGCTCCTCATCCTGCCACTGGGCGCTGCTGATAAGAGTCTGGCACCTTCCTTGGCACCTCTTCGAGCTACTTTTGTGGATTCATGTGATCCCCCCTCAGTCCTCTTTTCTCCAGACTAAACAGACCCAGTCTCTCCTCAAAAGAGAGACACTCCAGACCCTTTATCATCTTTTTGACCCTCTGGTGGGTCTTCTCCAGAAACTCCTTCTCTTCCTTGAATGTGCCCTATCCAGATCCTCAATTTGCACTCTTACTTTGATTGCAAAGGTATTTCCTGATCAATTCTTTCCCACAAGGGCCCTCCACAGAACATACACTTTCCATAATACTACACCTGGTTTATTTAGGGTTATGGCCTTCTAATTTTAAGCAGCACCACTACGATGGTATTCTGCAGTGTGGACAACTCTCCTGGCAAAGGGATCTTCCCTCCTCACAGGAAAAGCTATTTGTGAAAAAAATACTTCCAGGTGGAATAAATGAGCCTGGATTGAGAGGGTGTCTGTTATCTGTAGCAAAAGAAGAGTACAGTACTTGTGTATGAATGAGACCTACAATTTTACACTCTTTTTATTAAAAACAAGAAAACTGCTTGTTTGTTGTGTTGTTTTCTGGGAGGATTTTTTATGTATATTTAATTCATTTCAGTCCTTCAATTAAAGAGTACAAATTGTTTTAAAGAACTGAACTTGGTAGGTTTTACAGGATGTGGTCATCTGGGCAACAGATCTAGGGCTTTGGACATTTACTGGATTATGAAGAATTAAAATCTGCCTCAGTGTTGGAACCACCTTGCCACAGACACCAAAACTGCAACCAGCATAGCAAGAGAGGTGTGTGGAAGAAAAGCGGATGTGGTGTGTGGGTTTAAAAGGTTTTGGCACCACTTCCAAGGTCTGCAACAAATTTATAAAATGTGTTTTATTACCTACATTAATGGTGTTGCTGAGTGAACTACTGATTTATTTAGGTCCTCTCCAACAAATTTTCAAAAGTAAGTTCAGGTCTGAAATACAATAATACCTCAATAAATTAATTACTTGTGTCAGAAATGGGGCAGGGAGCAAGGAAGCTGTCATGGGACAGGTGCTGACGTTTAAAAAATAAGATTAATTGCTACAAAACACTACCAAATGGAAAATAAACTTTTAATTCATCTGGGAACTGGGCACGCAAAACCCTGTGGAATGAGCACCATGACCTAAAAATTAAGAAACCCAAACAATAACAATAATAATTATTCTTTTATTCCAGGTGAACATTGGTAGAATAGGATGCAAGAACTGCAGCACAGACACTCTCAGAACTCTTGATTCAAGAGACCACCCTGATGCCCAAGCAGAAGTTCCAAAAGGCTGATAAATCAGGACACCCCCCTGGGCCACAGACCCCATTTCAAGAAGTTTTATGGACCTGGTTTGGGGTTCTGGGTACACAGACGTGAGCTGTTCATGGACCACTTACCTTCAGATGAGAGAATAAACTTCAGCTTTATTTTCTAGTGTGGACCTGGCAAGTGTGAGATGAGAGACACAAAGATTGTATCCTGTTCAGAGGTGTGGAATAAAGGGATAAGAAGGCAGGTCTGTAGATAAATTAAGCACATAAAGTTATTTAAGTGCTGTAAGAAGGAGATGAGGCTTCTTCATGGGTTTTCAGGAGTCTTTAGGTTCCTAAATCCTTCAGATTTGCAGGAGAGCTGGGACTTGAAATCACTTCTGAGATGTCCACAGAGTAACATGTGCTTTACACAAACTCTGGTCTGCAGTGATTGCCCTAAGTCATACCAGGAATGAATCCAGCTTTCCCAAAGTCCTACATGATATTTAAAACCAGTTTACTTGTTGCTAAGACTGCATCCCTCCTCCCTTGAATCCAGTATGGAAACATTTCAAAGCTCTGAAGCCCCTTGCAGCTTCCTGCTGGAAACCCCCACACTCCTGATGCTTCATGGTTCAACGCCAGCAAAGGGAATGTCAAGTGTTAGCTCACATCAGGACTGGGACATGGACTTTTTACTCCCATTAAACTTCTCAGATAAAATTCTTATTATCCTGCTCCAACCCACTGAAGCTTTGCCTTGACCTGTGCTGGTGCCAGGATTTCACAATTCCTGTTTTACCCCAAAAACAAAGGCTATATCTCCAAGACTTTTTTTTTTTTTTTAACAGGCAGTAGAATAGCAGCAGCCACCACAAAGTTGGACATTTCACAGGCCACGGAAGGGGTCTGGCAGTAGCAGCTGGTGTTAACTGCAGAATTGCAGAGGGGCTACTTAACAGGAGCTACTTAGCCTGGCACTTCATGCACAGAGCTATTTCTGCCACAGACACTGGAAAAATGTATTTGCCAACTAAAATAATCCAGGCAGGTCCCTTATGCCCAAGCAGAGCTAAGGAAAACAGCATGTAACATCTTCCACAGAGAATCACAAAACCAGAAAATATTCCTGACATCTGGGATACTCAGGGTGAAATTCCTGCCCTGTGGAAGTCAACACCAAAATGCCCATTGAGTCAAAAAGGGACAGGATTTCATTTTCAGATTCCACAAATATTCTTAGACTCCTTTGGCTCAGGATAAAGGACCGGGACGGCCAAGTAAGCAGCACAATCCGTTCCTGAGTAAGAAGAATAGGCCAAATTCAACAATACTGAAAGCCCTGCAAGCCTCACTTACATCAGACCTGGACCAAACCCAACGCCTTGTCTTGTTCTGCGGCGTTAAGCAACAGCTGCTCTTGGATTTGTGATCCTCATTCACAGCGCTGCTACCGCAAATCCGGAGCAGGAAGCACAATCTTCCTGGATGGCTCTTATTCCAGGGGCAAAGAGTCACTGGGATGCCACTCAAGAGGGCATTTTAGGCTTGGAAGACAAGAAAATGCCCAGAAAACTTGTACTATGGAAAAATCTTGGTCAAGATACTACTTTTCCATAAACGAGTGCCAGGAGGTTTCGTGTGGAAGCTGTGTTTCCTCCTGGGAATTGAAAGTATTGCCTCTGCTGTCATCATTCTCTGCTGGTCTGCTTAATGAGGTGCTTCTGCTGATCCCAAAGCACACTGTTCCCATGGTGCCAAATCGTGGTCTGGGTCACGGATCCCCAGGGTGCTGGCTCACCTCTTGTCACCCTGCATGGCACTGCCCTGGGTCATGCAAATGCCTCAGTGTCTCTGTTTCCAGGCAGTCTCCACTGGCAAGTGTCTGACAGGGCTCCATACACCAAGCAACCAAGAATGCAACAGTCCCCGGCTGTTTTATCTTCCCAGCATCCTAAAGCACAGGAAAACCTGCTCCACACCAAAGCTGCTTCAAGAGATAGAATTCATCCAATCCTGCCTACACATCCACCAACATTACAGGAGAATCTCCAGGAACCCCACAACTAAAATTCTGCAGCTGGAGAATCCCAGAATCTGCTCAGTTCAATGTGCACCTGGCCTAAAACAACCCAGTCTATGGGGTTATTTCAGATTTTGTGGGTATGGCTGGGTATAGACTCTCACTTGACCTCCCCAACACAACTAGAAGTGAAGCAGAAATAGTCTTGGCCATACCAGAGATCAACTGTCAGCTGGATAACATAGAACTACATTAGAATGTCAGATGCAGCTAAAATTATAGGAGATTAAGAAAAGGTTGGGAAGAGTTAGATACAAAAGTAAATGAAATGACCAGGAAAGTTTCTGAAGTCTTCCTCTTCAAAAAGACCTATTATTTAAATTCTTGGGTAGCATTTATTCTGCAGAGCAGTGCACAGAAACAATGGGCTCAGATAAAAAAATCAGGCCCATTTTGATTATATTTAGATAACATAATACTCCTGAAATAACTCTCACATTAACAGAAAACCTCCTGGCTCTGGTGGTGTTATTTTAACCTACATCACACAGAAGATGCTGAATATTTTTTCTAATATGAGATAAAAGCAAACAAGATAAAAATATTTGGCTTTGGCTTTTTCTGCCTTTTCCTTAGGGATTAGCCAAGATTATTTGTGTGCTGGACAAAGGGATGCCAGCACCAATGCTAACTACACTGATATTTTTCCATAATACTTGGAATGTCAACAAGAAGGATAATCTTGTGAAATGTAACTTTATTTACCAGCTTGGCAGCAGCATCCCTGTGTCAGACATGGATTGTCCTCCCTATTCTGCTTCCATCCCAAGGCTCTGATTAATGGTCCTGTTCTCTCTCTATGATCCATTTTAACTGCACCTTTGGGAAGTGAGGCTGGATGTCACTGAGTACATTATGGGAACCGCATTTTCAAACAAAGCTTCTGACTCCTGCTGGAAAATGAGTCAGAATGAGCACAAACAACAAGCCTCAAATGAAAACATTAGAGGCATCCCAAATTTGGCTACACAAGTCCAGCTTTGTTTCTAAACCAGGAACGTGTGTTCTCTTTTGGAAGATGCAACAAGGTGCAGTGTGGTCAGGTTGAGGTGTCTTTCACAATGATCTGCTGATGCTAATGGAGAGAAACACAGGAGCAGCTCAGCAGAGACAGCTTTGCAGAGACCAGCCACGCCTGATTCCTCAGCACCTTTACTACCTACACTGACCACAATATGAATTGGGTCATTTCTCCACATGGCTGAAGCCAGAGGCTCAGGCAGCCTGAACTGAGCAATTGGTGTTATGGCAGCACAACATTATGACAAAATAACCCAGCAAAGCCCAAATCCAGACCATGGCTAGGGGTGGGAGAGGAAAGTCCAGGAAGGTCTTTCCTTTCCCTAATAACTACTCTTACCTGCGACAGTTCCTGTAATAAATAGTTAGAGAGATCCCTTTCTGTCCCTTTGGACTTGTCACCAGCTCCAGCTCATACCACAGCTGTGAGACCTCCTTGAATGGTCTTTGTCAACCAGCCACACCATGAACGTCCCCATCAAAGACATCCTGCTCCTCCTGTGCTCCACAGAGCCTTATCAAAGACATTCCAATGCTCCCAGGAGGTCTGGAGAGCACCTCACATTGGTACAAGCCTGAGGGCATGCAGGAGGCTCTGCCTTGAGCCTCCCAGCCGTTTTTGAGGTTTCGCTGTGCTTCAGATAAGCATTAACTATTCAGGTGCTTATAATAATTAGAATTGAACCTCCAAAACCCGTTGAGGTTCACCCATCTCTACACACGACCACCTATACACAGTGCACAGAAACTTGCCAACGTTAGCAGCCAGCACACAGCACCTGCCTTGCTACAAACATTGGTTAGCACTTCCTTTCTTAGCCACTGAGGAAACCAACTCTTCAAGAAAAGTCTTCTCTTTGGAATAATTAATTCATGCAGTCCTGCAATATTGTTGTTCAGGTTCTAATCAAACCCTTTTATTTTGTCTTAACTAACAGAGCTAAACTATAAACTCCAGCTACCTGTACCCTCAAAGAGAAGTGTTCAGAAAGTCAATAGTTAAAGAAAAGTAGTACATGCTCTTATTGCTAATTTTAACAAAAAAAAAAAGAAACAAACAACAACAATAACAAAAAAAAAAACCAAACCAAGCAGAGTTTTAAAAAATACATTAAGTTAATTTCAAAATACATCGTTTGCTAAACACATATAATTCTGTTTCTACCAACTGGTCTCATAAGGATAAATCACACATGCCTTTCTGGTTATCCTGGAAAAAAAACCCAACACGAAACACTTCTGAATCTGTGGGTGGTTTCTCACCAGTGAGGGACAGACATCAGTGCTCACAGACCAGGAATAGCTGCCCTCTTGCAAGCATGGTGGGTTCTGTTTTTCCAGCCTTGGCCTTTGGGTCTGAGAGTTACCGAGGATTTTCCATCCTGACTTTTGATTCAAATCAAGTCCAGATGGTACCACTCAGAGTCAGCATTATCTGGAGACTTTCAGTGGCTGGTAGAGCTAAAAAGGTTTTGAGGTTAGGAGGGGTCAATCTGATACTCTGAACAAGAGGAGCTCACTCCACCATTCCTGCACCAAACCCATGCCAGACAGCCGAGCCACAGAAAAGCTTTGAAAAACACACCCAATCTTGTCTGAAAGACCATCAGGGCAGCTGGACTAGACAGATGCAGATTACCAGATCCAGTAAACTACATTTGCACTGTCTGGTATTAATATTACAAAACAGCTCTGCTGTGCAGGTCAGGGTCAGTCACTTTCTTCTTGACTTCCTAAGATTCAAGTGCACATAAGGGAGACCAAAGAAAATATTAGAATAAAACATTGAAACTGTTTCTAAAAAACCAGAAATAAATCCCAGTTTCTTAAAGTATGTATGCTTCAATTTTATTTCCGTATGTTTTTTCATTTTCTCAGCTAAAGTAAATTCCATTCTTATCATTTTCCACTTTTTCAGCACTATCCTTCAGGGACTTTTTACTTTATTTCAAACAGCTCTGAGGTTTTGGACAGTCTTACAGTGCTGAAAGATACAAAATTTCTTTTGCGCCTTGTGTTTGCCTCTTTCACGTTTGCTAAGTTTGGTAAGCTTTGAAAATTACAGAATGGTAAAAACAAGAATAGGTTGTGATACCACCTTCCATATGGAAAGGGGAATATCAGTCACCAAAACAGGCACAGGCATTTACAACACCAAGGTATCTTTCCTTCAGCATAACCAAAATCCATAAACCAAATCCAGGAAAGGGGAAGATTATCTCCTTTCCCTTTTGTAAGCCCCCTACTCAGTTCAAGCTTTTGCAACCATGGAATATTGTACTGATTTATTCACAAATGGTTTCAGAAGTCACAGAGATGACCAGAAAAACCAGATAGATTGCTTCTCTGGATGCTGTGTTCCATCAGCCTGGCTAAATAAAGGAATTCTGATCCAGTTATTATAGTAATGGCTTAGGCAGGGAACTAGAAAACTCTGGTATGCCAGTGGTTGACCCAAGGCGTCCCCAGAAGCACCAGCTTCTGTGCCTCTGTGCCACAAATCCTGAGATGAGAAGCTGCAGATTCTGCACTCTGAGCACCAAAACTGCCCAGCTCACAGATGTGCTCACTACTAACTCAAACATTCACCTTTAAAATCTGCCCTCAGGCACATCCTACCGAAAAAGCACTCTTCCTAGACATCATTCTTCCTGTTCCTATGGGCCACTCTTTTCCTCATAAGAGCCACCTCCAATCTTTTTAACTGGGCTCTATCCCATCTTCAGGTCTAAGCCCTCAAATCAGCCTGGTGCTCAAGTAGGTGCTGAACTTTCAAGGCAAACATCATCTTTCTGAAGTCGTCCATCCAATATTCAACATTTATACAAAGAAATTTAAGCACATTCCAAATACCATGAGAAATCATAGACTGAGAGGTAGAACACACATCCAGCCACAGTTCCCTTTAGCTGCAGTCATGTGGCTACAAATCAGAGAGTACCAGATCATCCTCCTCAGTTATTTCACTATTAGTAGCACTGTTCCACTGTGCACAGAGATTTAATTCCATCACAATCTATATTCTCAGAGAAACAGATCCCTCCAACATGAAATTAAGGAAATCCAGGATATTTACTTATCAAAAAAAAAACCCCAAAACTTACTTTTGGCATGAAGAATTTCCCTCCTTATCACAACAGAAGATTTAAAAATCATACTTGATTGTCAGCACATGCACAGTCCTCATGACACAACTACTTAAATCAATATATTTGCTTAAAGGTCTTTATAAATTAATGTCTCGATAAAACTTCATTCTGAGTGGAAATTTGGTAGAGACAATTGCTGGGGGTTAGGATTTTTCCTTTTTTTCTCTCATGGAATTTGTCCCATCTGCTGCTATGAGACAATAACAACTGGTACTTAAGAGAGACATAGGAAATGGCCAAGGTACTGAATGGTGCAGCTGGTCCTCTC
Organism: Dicaeum eximium; assembly: GCA_013396995.1. Lineage (NCBI taxonomy): Eukaryota > Metazoa > Chordata > Aves > Passeriformes > Dicaeidae > Dicaeum > Dicaeum eximium. Next base: position 1,569,374 of record VWZP01004023.1, on the reverse strand, counting down.
TCACCTGGGGGATTTTCTTTTTGGAACAGCAGAGATACCCAAGATTTTGGCCGGGTGGTAAGGGGCTGGGCTTGGCTCCTCTCGCTCTCTCGCTGTCGGCACCGGAGGAGAACAGTCGAGCTGTTGCTTACTGTGGGGAGAATTCACTGCTACTGCCAGAGCCCAGCCCTGTCCTGCTTCTTCCTTACCGCGAGTGAGGCTCTGTTCGTAGGAGTGGGCGATGCACTGAGACCTTATTAACACCCAACCTCACTGGAAAGGACCCTCACCATCTGCTCGGGTGCCTCAGTGGAAACCCAGGACCTCCAGTCCCTTGTCTCTCTGAAGGAGGCGCTCCCTGAGGTGTTCCGGAGCTGGGCTGCCCCGCCATGGCCTGGAGGAAGGGAGGTTTTGCTACTGTAACCCCATACCCCTGCCTGTGGGGACACCCCTTGGCTCCTGCTACAGCTGCAGAGTTCCTGCTGCATTTCCTTTGCTACTCTGGGTCCTGCTCTCCCCTGCCCTCCCAGCCGCCGCTCCTGGTTCCCGCCCCAGCCCGTGTCTCTCCCAGCCCCCCCCGCCATTGCCGCGTGAGGGAGACGGGCCCAGCTCGCGGCACAGCGCCCCCTGCAGGCGCGGGGGAATCATCGCCCCGCCCAGCCCTGCCCGGAGCCAGCAGCGCCCCCGGCGGCCGTGCCCGGAACTGCAGCGAAGGGGAGAGCGCCTGCGGGCGGGAGAGGCCGGGCCGGGCCTGCCCTGGGGCTGTTGTTTGTTTGTTTGTTTGTTTGTTTGCCCCGTTACACCCTCGGTAAGAACTGCTGTTCCTTTTCCATGGCTTTGCCTGACAGCACCGGGATTGCAGAGTTACAATAATTAGAGGGAAGGGACTCGTATTTTTCCATTCCAAGGGAAGTTCCTGTCTTCATTGGCAGACATCTTTCAAACCAAGACAATAATATAAACCTAAAAACAAATTTTTTAACATATTTTGAAAAATTTAGTTCAGTTATATTTGACTTTTCTAGACCATACAAAGATTTAAGGAAGAAATTTCAGGCTTTTTATACTTTTGGTTCTCCTTGATTTCAAATCAGCTTTGTTTCCCCAAACCTGAATTTGCTCAGTTGAACCCTTAATTGAAGATTAAGGGTTTTTCCAGTTTGAAATAAAGTTGAATAAATTGAAATAAAACAAAAAAACAGATCACCCTTATAGCATCTCTGAGCTTTTGGTGAAACCAAACACGTTGTGATTGAGATGCTGTCGGTCCCGACTCGTTATATATCCATATATTTGTGTTTGTCAGGACAAATTCACAGTCCAGAGCACCACTGGAGTTGCTCCAAACAGGGATCACCAAACTTGAGAGAAGGCCTGGCTCAGCAGTGTGAGGGGCAAGAGGTGTGAGACTAAAGGCAGGAAAACTGCAGGAGGCCATATCCCAGTATCCCAGCTGAGATCTGGCTTATCTGACAGGGTCTTTCCTTGGGTGATACGTTGACTTTTGTTGGCTGCCTCTGCCATTCGTTGAACTCTTGCTCATCAGTGACTCTCAGGGTTTAACTGAACTCATTAAACTTAAGAAGACATTTGAGAGCAATGTAATTGATTCTGAATGAATCACCATCCATGATGGAAACACTGAAGGCAGAAAGCAGCTCCCCTTGGACAGGGCTCGGAGAACAGGCTGAGTCAGCACTTCTCCTGCACTCCTAAAGACTTCCTCTACCTTCAGGCACTAATTTGTCTGAAAACTTTTGTAAGGCTTTTGCTAAAGAGAACCAGAAAGCCTATGAAAATGTGCTTTACTGGTAACACTTTCCATCTGTTGCCTGGGAGGCAATGGGCAGGGAATGGTGTGTTTGGAAACACCTCAAACTAAAGCACTGGGGCTGTCAGGTCTGCCCCAGGTTTTTAACAGTGCAGCTGTCAGTGACTTCACTGAGGGGGCAAAATTTAAACTCCTATCCCTCAGAAAATGTGATTTCCTTGCTTTTTATCTTACACTTGGCTTTCAAGGGCTCAAGCAAGCGTTTCCACAGAAGATGCCTATGACAAATGCATAAGCAATGCTGTAGATGTAATATTCCCACCTGTTCCTTGGAGGAGCATCATGGTACAGTGCTGGATAAAAGAACTGCTTTGGGTTGGTGGTTTTTTGGGGGTTGTTTCAGAGTTTGGTTGGTTGGGGCTTTTGTTTTGTTTTTTGTTTGTTTGGGGGTTTTGTTTGTTTGGGGGGGTTTGGTGTTTGTTTTTTCTTTTTACAGTGATACACTGGCCTCTCCTCTCATTGACAGCACCATCTTCATAGAATAACTTTTAAAATCAGCCAGATCATCATCTTGTGGAGAAAAAACAGTCCAAACTCCCCAGATAACCAAAAATATAGCATCTAAAAAAACAACCCTGACCAACCAAGGGAAAAAAAAACTGAACAAAACAATGTCAACGGCACTCTTCATTTCAGTATGGAGATGTCATTCCATTTCTATTTTCATCCTGTTAGAGCTCAAAGATCAAACTTTTCTAAATTTTGAAATTTCACCTTATTTTATGATTCTGGCAATCAAGGAGTGTTTCCAAAAGATCTTCAGAGAAAATATAAGCACTCAGTAGCAATAACTCATGAAATTTAGACTTCATTCCAGAAGCAGGCAAATCAAGGACAACAGAGGTATTCCTGTAGTTCCTCTACTTAACATAAGTATTTTGCTCTGAATAATCTGTGTTTTATTGGCTATGTAACCTTATTTTTATTCTGCATTCAACCTTTTCCCAAAGTTTCAAAATATATTTATTATTGTAAATCTTCAGCCACTATTGAATATCCACGGTGGAGAAATGAGCTGGCCATTAGTCCCATTTCAGTGCTCTGTTCCAAATTCACAAGTTTTTATCTTAACTGGCAGACTATTCAAGCCACATTCTTAACCTTTGCTGACAACAAATGAGGGAAATCATATGGCTTTAATACCAAAGGAGCTGTTCAAAAGAAAACTAACATACACAGTCTTGCACCTGAAAGATAAGGAACTGCAGAAAGTCAAAGCTACACCATATCTTGCAGTAGCAGTACCTTAAACTAAAGCCATTTATAATGCCAAACTATGCTTGAAATGTAAGTCTCAGGAATATATGTTTCTATATCATAATATTTTAGCCAGTCTTTACCAGCCAGAAATCATGGGAGGAACTAGCTTAAACTAAGCAATGTTTTTACTAGGAGCCAGCCCCCAGCTGCTACACAAGGTGAAGATACAACACCATGCTTCACAAATTTAATTCAGTTTGATGCTCAATATAGACAAGATTTTCTTTTCTGTTCGGGGAGATTGGCACAGCATGAGCCACTGGTTCTGTTTTACACTTGTAGTTGAAACACTGAAGGTCTTTAATGCAGCAATGAAGAACAAATCACAAAGAAAAAGCAGTTGACCTTGGAAAGGAGAGATTTAGATAAAAGAAACTTGAAGTGGTCTGTGCTAATAGCCAAGATTGGCAAGAATCTGAGTCCACAAAATATTTGCTTAGAAGTGGTTTGGGTTAAATTTTTTTTTTCTGGATTTGTAAAATCAGTGAGCGAAAGGAACAACATACTAGAGAAGACAATCTCCTGCAAACTTTAAACAGCCAAGTGCAGACTCAAATGGAGGAGAATCCTTGAAAGTTTATCCCACATCCCCCCAAAAAGTAGAAGCCCCCTGGCATTATGGGGAAAATTCTAAGGCTTTGAGTACAAACTCCCACAAATCCATGCAAAAGACAGACAGATACTGGGAAATTTGCTAAAGAGCAGCAGGAATATTAGTATATGTGTGTCAGTCACCTAACATCCCACCTTCAGCTACAGCCAAGCTGTCATGCTTCGAAGAGAAGGGAAAGAACCCCAACCCATCCACAAATAAAACAATAAATGAATTGTGATCAACAACAGCAAAAACAATAAACCATATCGTTCATATTAAGGGAAAATAAATCCTCACTGGTTCCTGTGAGCTTCCTTTGCTTTATTGTGTTCTGACTTCCCCAGCCACCAGGTAAGTAGAAACAAGTGCTAGTGCAGGCTGGAGCAGTGGAAGAGCCAGGGAAAGTCAGGGATAGTGTTCATTTGACATTCACACCTGCATAGAAAAGTAATTACAGTGAGCACAGGCTCTGAATTATGATGTACCATGGACACCCTTGCAATGAGTTCACTGCAGCATCTCCTGAAGAGCACTTGCTTTGGGAATATTTACAGCACAGGAAAGTGGATCAACACAGATCTATAAGGTTCGTCTATGTGAGCATCTCCATGAAAGAAAGCTTAGGGGTTTACTACATTTCCTGTGGAAGATTCCCAGTTCCTAGAACTGTCTGGTTGTTGCATACAACTTCCAGTACTTAGCAGAGCTCTGGTTACACTTGAGGACAGCCAGGCTTCTCCAGGTCACAGTCATTCCCCTCATTTACACCTTCTGAATGGCTGGTTTCTGCTTTTATTTCAAGTCTCCTCTATTTCTCTCCTCTCTCTCTGTGCAGTCACCAGGTCACTTTGAACTTTGGAATCAGACTGAGTACATTAGGTAATCCACAGATACAAAATTCAAGCCAATTTCTCCCACCCCCTTATCCCCCTTCACTTTTCCTAGTGTTTTTCTACTCCCCTTCTCCTCCTGCCCCTTCTGTCTCCCCACATTTGCTTTTAGGCCTATGAAGGAGGAAGGAGAGATGGAAAACCAGAGGGGCAAGGTCAGCAAAGCTGGGCTCAGCCTTGGCAATTTGCTGCTCTAGGAACTTGTTGCTATTCCTTCGCTGCCGAGCTGGTGCTTTGAGCTCGGAAGGTTGCACAGTGCCATTGTCCCCCTGCCAATGCTCTTTCCCCACCAGGCCAGTCCTCATTAATGAAGCCCAGCTGGGCTCCACTGACCTTGAAGCAGGTACCCCAGGGCTGGCAGCAGCTCCTCGTTAGACATCAGCCTCACTCAGCCCACTGGAGGGTGAAGGCAGCCACCAAGGGGTGGCAGGGCCAGCATGCACAGCCTGCTAGGGCAATGAAAAGGCAGCAGAGGTGGGTGGCATTTACACCATGTCACATTCCTTATCCTGCTTCCCCCAGACATTTAGAAAGGACACAGAAAAGGAGCTACAAGCACCTGCAGCAGATGATTCAGCTTCAATAGAGGAAGCTTATATGGTAGTGAAGGAAACTAATCACGGTGGCTCTAGGAAAACAAATAAGCGCTGAACAGGTGCCAGCAGTGACTTGGCACTTCCAGTCAACCTCGCAGTTCATTTCCAGTGCAAGCTGGGAGGTGAATACAAGAAAGCTTTTTCCTGTTATACATGTGTCACCCTGCAGAGGTCTTGGAAATGACAAAGTACAGAGAAGAAAGGAAGCAGCTGAAGCAGTGAGGGGATAAGAGAGTTGTCCTTTGGGATCTTGCAAGGACAGCATACCCGGAGCCACACCTCTGGGCACCATAACCTGTATCATTCCCAGCTCCAGATGTAACACCAGCTGCTGAGGGAGGTGAGCAGGGAGCAGGTGGTTATTTCGGATACACCAAAACATCTTCACACTGACTGTGGGGAGCCCTGAAATCAAAACCTTCTTCAAAAGTTAATAAGAAGCTAGTTAATAATGCTCCAGAGGTTTGCAGCGGGGAAAACAACACAAATGGTGGGAAGCCCAAGGTTTATCAGCAGACCAGTATCATGAACAAGTCTGAAGAGGGCTGCTGGGTTAAAATCACAAAACTTTGAAATAAAGAAAATAAAAGCAAAAATATGAGCTGCACTAATGACCATAGATCTGGAATACAAATTGCAACAGGCTACTGCTGTTTATAATGTTGACCTTGCTTTTTTTTATAAATCCACTGTGAAGGACAGACATACCACCTACTGCCTCATCCACCAGACTAAGGACTGAAGCTATTTTTGGCATTCGTTATGGTCCAGGTGGCCCATCTGGCCTGATTCACTTGGCCAGTTTTCCTTTCCATCTGGGAATTTTGACCCTCGTGCTTTCCAACTAATTGTATCACATTATCTCCTTTTTGTTCCCCACTTCCCTCGCTGCAAAAGGTTGCAAAAATCTCATGCGCTGTGTTAGAAAGTCTCAATTAACCTCTAACCTTGCTTCAGTGCATGCGGCTTGGGTTACTTCTCACACCCAACCGTGGGCCCATTAACACGTTGTCGTAAAACAAAAACTGTTTTGACGGGCTGTAATTGCTGCTAAGTGATGCCGAACAAAGGCGCTCTTGTCCCGGGGCGGCCGGGGCTGAGCCCCGCTCCCAGCCCCGCTCCCCGGCCCGGGGCTCAGCCCCCCCGGATCTCTTTAAGCCCCTGAGCGAAGGCGCTCCCCACCGCTATGAGCTGATGAAGAGGCCGCAAGGCACCCCGCTAACCCGGCACTGCCCCCGCAAGACCCGCAGGAAGATTTGGGGAGTGGGTTTTACCCCCCTTCTCCCTCCTGCCGCAAATATAATTAGTTTATGTTAGCTGGAAAAGGTCGGGGGTGACCATAGGGCAGGGCCCTTTTTGTTTTTAGGCAAGATAGTGGAATAATTGCTTGACGCTCAGATCTGCAGGTGCTTTATGAAGCTCATTTGGTGCTGGCAGCCCGCAGTGAAAGCTGATTTCCCTGGAAAACGCCGGATTCCATGTGACAGGGTTTATTTGCTGTGACAGGAGTGATTGTCCATTCATGCCATTCATCATTACGGTACCTGTTACAGTCAACACTTCCTTGAGCCACCAGTCCTTTTAACACTTGCTGTCCTTCCCAAGGCTGGGTATCTGCAGCTGAGGCACGACAGAGCCTCCACAAGCAATTCCAAAGCGGGCACAAGGATGCCATGGGGGTTTGTGCCTTCCAGCTCTTCTGCTGTCCCACCAGGACAGCAAGAAAGCCCTCACAGACAGTGACAGAGCCACAGGGTGCCCTGCAGGGACTGACGTTCTCAAACAACCCCTGGTCAGCCTGACTGCGTGTCCAAGCAGCCTGTGACAAGTTTCCTGGGTGAAGCAGGTATTTCAGGCCCAGGCCACCTCTCAGTCAAGCTGCAGGGATGGCAGTGTGCATTCTGCCAGGTGTGCTCACTCAGAGAGCTGTAAATACATACAGTTTGTCAAACATGCCATGATAAAAACCCCTATGCCAAGGGAAAAACATGGACTGAACAGTCCAGAGCCCACCTTCAGGCTGAAGGGAGGATCTTGCTGGGAATTTGTTTCTTATGGCCATTCAAATTCAAGTTTCAAAGAAACTATCCAGAAGATAGAAGTAGCACACTTCAGCACTCCCTGCATTGATCTAAAAAGTTATTTTCTATTTTGTTTTCAATTATGTGCAGTTCTTGCGTATGGAGCCTCCCTGACAGACAGCCTGGCAGTGTCCTGTCCTTAATGCAGAAACTTCTTCCTGCTATTCAGCCTGACTTTTTGGATGCCATTTAATCTCATTACTAATTTTCCTACCTGCTACAAGAACAGAATTATCCCTCCTTCTTCTGCAGATGCCTGTGCACAGTCAAATATCTTTGTTACACAGTAGAAGATCATCATTACACAGCTACATCAACTTCCACAGCACAACCAGAAAACTTCTTGTCCTTTGTGCAAACCAGCAAAAGTCAGTCCCTGCCTGTAATAAAATAAAAGCCACCCCATCTTTTTTTAATTCCAAACATCTCCCCATTCCTTCAAGTGTCTAGTGGATTGTTATCTTTGTTTCTTACTGTAAATAACAGCTAAACAGCTTCTAGCATTAGCATTTCAAAGCAGTCTGCACTTGGAAACATACCAAAATAGCAATTCCAGATACTCTGGAATAGCTGTTTTGCTTAATTTCCAGGCACAGACAAGCCTTAAGATTTCACCTCCTGATGTTGCCTGCAAGGGGTTGCTGACCCCAAATCCCAGCACTAACCTCCTGTGCCTGGAGGTACCACCTGGCCTCTAGGAAATCAAACTCTCTCACAGCCAACAATTACAGCTCAGACATTTCCACATCAGTATTTCTGGCCTACTCATTACTGGTTTATATCTTATTTAGCTATTTATCTCCTGGCTGAGGAACAACGTTTCTAAACATTATCTGAGCCCTGATTAATAATGCACAGATATTACCTAACAAGTGTCAACTGGCACTTCTCCAGGGATCTGCACAGAACAGCTTTCATTTCTATCAGGTGAGGATCTGGCCTGCTTAAGAGTGTGTTAACAGAAGACAAAGCCCAAATGTGTTTTATCTCCAGTGATAAGTGTTGCATTACACAGTGCATGTAGGATATACCTTCTCAGAAATGTGATCTTGGCCAAAGCGTGTACTGGGCACAATAGCTGGAAAAATGTAGATATTTTCAAGTAGGAGTGGTTAGAAATTGCCAAGAGCTGTCAGTTGAAGCCTGAATTTAGGCAATTTGTTATTGCCTAGGTACCAAGTGCCCAGATCTATCAGGACGGTTTAAAGAGACAAAAATCAGGTCTCTGGCCTACTTTTGCAGCCAAGGAAGGAAGGCCCTGAAGGGAGGCATTCACAGGTGAAAGCTGGGCACCTCAGAGCAAAGATAAGGTAGTGCTGGCTAAAGACAGACCTGGGCATTAAAGCCAGAACCCAACATTTCTCTGCCTCTTTTGGAAAGCGAATGTGTATCCAGGGAAGCATAAGATTCAAAATAGAGGATCTGAAGAAACTGAAAGCAACAGAAACAGAAGGTGTGCAGGCTGTCCATTTTCTGAATCAGTTAGTGACATTTAGCACCAGAAGTCACAGCTACATCCCCTCCTAGATCTCACTTTATGGCCACTGCAGGGTGCTTTCCATCAGTATTTCTCTCCTGAGCTTTAAAGTCTGCCAGAGGAATGTGTACAACCACACTCTTCCTCCTCCCACAGGTCAGGGTTTGTTCCTGTAACCCCAGAAGAAATCAGCCCCTGCAAACAGGACAGGTGAGTTCTCTTCCTGGCACTACTGGGTAACTCTTTTCTGTCTGTTCTTTCTTTTTATATTTAAAAGTTCTCCACAGAGACAGATGATGCACATTTCTTTTTCAGGAGATACATGTTACAGATATTTCTGCCATTAGACACTGCAATTTGTATAAACAGTTCAGGGAAATTATTAATTAAATGCATTTTTACTCTTCAAGAAGGCACTTTGAGGAAGTTTTTCCCAGTCGAGGAAAAAAGGTAAGAGCAGTGTTTGACTGTCATATCCCAACTTTTGGCCTGTATAGCTGCAGAATGTTCTTCTGCCCCTTTCACCCATGATTCACCAGCATATTCCACTAAACTGCTGAAGCAAAGCCTATAATTAGGTTATTATGTTTAAGAGAGGAGTCTAATTGTAGGACAACAATTGCCAAGCACATGAAAGACTCATGTCTTATGAACAGATGATGATACCTTCCACCACATGCTTCTTTCTGTGTGTGGAACACTTGGGTGCCAGTTTCAGACAGGACTGGATCACTGACAGCTACTCAAAAAGACATCTGGAAGTGGATGATCTCATGTGCTGAAAAGGGACAATAAATTAACTTCATGAACAAAATCATTTTCCTGGCAGCAAGGGGAAAAAAAAGAGAAATAATTCAACTGTATGAAAGTGGACTTTCAGTCCAGAGGTAGAAACACATGGGAATCAATAGCAGAGGCGGGAGGACAACTGCCATACAAAAGGATGTGGGGAATTTAGGCAAATTAATAGCTGTGGGAAGATGAAACAAAGATGACTCAATTGTCAGGCAAATAATTTTGCTTCCCCCCCGCAGCCATCATTACCAGTTATTTGATACAGATTCCCATTAAGCTGCCTCAAACTATGTCAGAGAAGTTGGACCTATGAGTTGAGCAAGGCCTGTGCTGGAGGTAATGTGAGCTCTGCAATGGCTCAGCCTCTGGAGCACACCTTGGGATTCATCTCCAGGAAGTTATCTCGGAGACATGCAGCTTGAATCGGGCTCCTAGACCCACAAACAGACAGCTCCCAGCTCTATCAGGCCTAAACTCTGTGAGAACTTCCAGGAGATGTGCCCTTAGGAACGCAGTAAAGAGCATCACATAGGACTCACAAACCAAAAGTGCTATTTTTTCTAAGCTGTTTGTCAAGTTTTCCAAAACCATCAGATAAAATGACACTTACACTGAAGCACCTTGACTCAGATACCTGACTGTGAAGGCACTAGTTGAGAAACATATAGAATTTTTTTAATCCAAGCTATTAATTCATGCCCTGGATCAAGCCATCACATGCAGGGTTTAAGGACATTTCAACCCTTGTGGCAGAAGAGTGGCCCATCCCATTTCCTAGCCCACTCTCACATCTGCCTCGGTGACCTCCCGCAGCAGTAAGATTGACAGAATAACTAATACACTGTGTGAAGTAGTACAGTAAACTCTTGTTAATATTCCCTTTGCTAATCCACACACCTCATAATTCACACACAGAAAGCCGTGGTCTCTTCCCCCTTCTCTGCTAAGATTTAACAGATTGCTTTAAGAAGGTCTCACATTACCAAGAGTTCAGGAATATTACCAAACATGCTTCTGGACATTTCTTCCTGTACACGAAGGATAAACAAAAATCATCACAAACATCCACACAACTATTGCCCAAACCCACACCTTCACAGTCATATCCACAGCTGTTAGAATGACTGATCAAAAGGGATTGTTTTAGTTTCTGTTTCCTATTTTATCTAAACAAGTTCAGTTAGTAATATTATAGAAAAGCATCATCTCATTGTGAAAGAAAGAAAGAATTGACCCATTTCTAATGTTTCCTCCAAAATTCCAAGAGCCTTGGGAAAACTCCTATTAAACACTTTCTCCCTGCAAAGTTAGTTCATGCAGTACCTTGAGTTAACACCACCCACAGGAGTGGAATTCTTAACTTAAATGGGTGGGCTTGTTAGCACTCCTTGGGTGGCCCACAGACAAGGCATTGGAATTGTGAGCAGATGGGAACTGCTTGTTCTCCAGTGTCTACCCATAACTCCTGTTGGGAAGGGGGGAAAGACAACAAAGTTTTCCTGGATCCATTAAAACACAGTTTGTAGAGCAGTCTAGGCCAGCAGAACTGTCTTGAAGAACTGGGAACCTATGAATTGATTCTTTCATCAGGATTTCCAGGAGAACTGTTGTGTCATTTCTGAGCCCAAGAGAAGTTCAGCCTTTGTCCTCATGGCAAAATAAGTGGGTTGCTCATCTACCCAAGTCAAACAAGCTCACATCCCTTCTCTCCTCCTGGGAAGGAGCATGGAGAAGATCTTGCACAATCTGTCCTCTTACTCATTGTGTGTCTTCAGTGCAGCTAACCACAGAGCTGGGGACCACATCCAGAGGCCACAGTAGCCATGGGGAAGGAAGATGCTTCTGAAATCCAGTGGAGTAAAACCTGCCAGGCTGTCTTTGTTACATCTGTCACTATATTAACTAGAAGCTCACCAACTGGATGCACGAGTTCCTAGCACAGGTTTTGTTTCCCCAAAGTACGCAAGAAATTCAGAACCTGCACAATAGAAGAGAAATGTTTCTGATTTCTGCCAGCCCTCTTCCACCACATTTCCAGAACCTGAGGAAACTTTCCTGTGGGTTCAGCAATAACATCAGCTCTGTTGGCTGCCCTCACTTAGCTCCACTAAACTTCAGCTTACTACTACTTGCTTAAAAAACAAGCAAGCAAAACCTCCCAGCCCTCACCTTAATAATTAAAATAAATAACTGCAAGTAAGTTGCAAACACTTTTCTGACATCACCTTAGAGCTGTGTGTCCTGCACAAGGAGACCACTTGTGCAAAGGCTGAAATTCAGCTTTGGGGCCAAGTGCCTCAGCTCCTCAGTGGACTCAAACAAGTTCAGGCTGCTTCATTCTTAATTACTTCTCTTGTGGCTGCTTGGAGTCAACAGCAACTACCATGTGCTGCACATGTAATCCCCAACAATGATATCACAATACTGCTACTGGCCCCAAAACTCTCCTGCTGTCAGTCACTCCCCAGCAGGAAGGAGCTGCCATCCCCTTCTCTGGGGCTCACTCAGTTGTCCCAGGAATCAGTCTGATTTCTTTTTCTAAGCTTATGCATTAGGGATGTCATAAAAGCAAGTTTTGTGTTGTTTTTTCCCCATTGTATAACCTCTTAATGGAGTCACTTGGGTCAGGAAAAGGGATTATTTCCCCTCTAGAGCAGCTTTGTTGTTTTGACCCTGGTAGATGAAACTATTTATTTTAAAATGAAAGCTAAACAAATAAATGAAAGGCAATGCAAGACCCAAGAACTTGCTCTCGTTTGTTTTGTTTGTTCTTGAGTGTTGAAGGCTTTAATTTTTTGGGGTAGGTGGGAAGAGAAAAAGGGTGAATGAATATATTTTTATGGAAATATCTCATTTGACAGAAAGCTACAATGTCGCCCTGATTTTTCAGCCTTCTGATGTTTTCATTTTTGTGATAAAAATTCTCACGCTGTTTTCTGTAAACACGCAGATGTTTTCCTAACTGTCTTTTTGTTTTTCATTCCTTTCTCCTGGGAGGAGAAAGGTTTGATAGACCTTTTCATTGACCAGTGTAGTTGGAGAGGTGGTGACCTCATTCTCCAATCCACAGTCGTTCCCAAAACTCTATATAATATGAAAATCAAAATAAAGTTTCTTCTTCTTCGCCTTTTCCCAGGCTGGAGTTTGCTGTGTCTCTGTGATTTGTGTCTCGCTCTATTGTGACACTATAGTACCTTCAAAGAACTTCTGGAAGGAAAAATTACAGACTATCTACTCGTGCAGCTAAATTCAGCATTTGTTCAGCTCAGAGTAATTTTTATCTATCAGGAGTTCCTGGCAAACATGAGTGAATGCAGCAGCATTCCAGCCTTTCCTGCTATCTGTATTGGCCTTGCCACTTTGTACTGCAATTTCTGCAAAATGCTCCAGATTGGGATTCCTGGATCTACTGCTTACAAGCTGCTCCAAATCTGATTTCTTCCTTGAGGATTATGACTCCTATCAAAATCAAACATGGATTTTCTCTTTCAAATACAGTAAAATTGTTTGTGTCTCCTTCCTTATCCTCTTCTGCAGCAAAGCAGGTGAAGATTCAGAGCTAACTAAGAAGCCATTCAGCACCCATGGGGATGGACAGGATGAACTCTGCTCTGGACAGGTGTCGGATTTCCAGCTTTCCCCTTTGCCTCCCACTCAGTTCTCAGTCTGGTTCCAGAATGTCCAGGTTCCTCAGGGCTGAAACCACCCCAAAGAGTGCAGGGAACTTCATCAACCTCTACATGCTGCAGAGCTGTTGGCCAGAGCAACTCAGAGCTTTTTGCAAGGTGTGAAGTAGGTATGATTTTAAACCTTGAAGCATCTGCCACATATTCATCTGTAATTGCTTCAGGTATAATCCATAAATCAATAATCTTGATAATCCTTCTTCTGTCATCAGACTAACCTTGCTGCCTAATCCTATTCCCCGGAGTAAAACATGGAGCTATTTTGGGTCCTTCCTGCTGCCACAAGCCTTGAGCAAGAGGCAGAGATTACTGAGCTGGCACAAGTGGAGCCAGACTCAGGAATGAGTCCGATGAGGTCCAGGAAAGTTTCCATTCAGTCTGATGGGGCTGAGAGGAAAGATATCCGTGAGAGCTTCTTGGCATTTAGGAATATAATAAAACAAGCCATCCCACATATTAGTGGGCACCTCCCTTGGAAGTTATCACATGAGTAGCCCTCTCCAGCTTATCTCCTCACAATTTGGCTCAGACCTCAAGCTGTGGCCTGTCTGCATCCACTCACCCAAAGGGAACTCTCACTCTTTGCAGCCCAGCTCTGCATCTGGCCATGGTGAAGGAGCAGCTTTAAGACTCCCTGCTTCAAAACAGCCAGTTTTATACAAACTTCTTTTGTTCAGAAAAGGTTTTTGATAGAAAAGCTCCAATGTGATTAGTTAAGATGCAGAGTTCCTCTAATAGAACCACCAAGAAAGAAAAGTAAAAGTCAGCATCATTAAAAAGAACCTATTTCTGCCTCCTTGCTTATTAAATTAGACCTTTCTCCCCAGAACAGTGCTATTTATTTTAGCAACTTGTTACATAAAAGCTGTTCCTCTTGGGGAGCACTGTGCACACACACACACACAGAGATAATCACTAATAAATTGCAAAGCTCTGGATTTCACAAATTAATTTTGGCTTTATCTTGCCAATCATAATCTGCCAACAAGTTCTCAGGTCCAGCTATCACATTTTTGGTCTTTCCACTAAAAGCAGGAATTTTAATACTTACATTGCAATTCCATTTAATGAAGGTTGATGTTTAAAAAATATTTAAAGTAAGCTGAAAAGATTTTACTTTTTGTATTTATAGAGTAAATTATTGCTATTTTTCTGGGAAATTAAGTCTGCACACCAACCTAGAACCTAATTTGTTTCTATTTTCTTAATACCTATACATTGTATTTGACATGTCTTCCTTTATTAAGCCCCTAAACTTGTCCTTGAGTAAATTTGTGCTTGTTTAAAGTAGTTTAACACAGTTGTTCAAAACCATTGGGGCTGCCAGGGCAGAACTTTGAACTTCATGCTCCCAAGAAATGTGGGGCTATGACCTTGCCAAAATCCTGTTTTATATTTAAATGATCACATTTAATAATGGGCTGCAAGAAAGATTTGCCATTAACTACCTCCTTTACTTTGCTCCTAGTTAACAAAACACTTACATAGGCAGTGGATGCTGTAAGAATTGAATTAGTTATCTAGGATAATCTGTCCACATGAGCAAACGGTGTCCCACTAGGTCAATACAGAAATTAATTGTGGGATTCTTGTCAAATTCACATTGTTTCCTGGCGCAGTTGCAAGCCACTCAATTAGACACCTTTCAAGGCCTTTTCCTGGTCTAAATGTAGCTAATTGCTCCAGTTCTGGCTGGGGATGATTCATCTCCCAGATGTCTCAGAGCCCTCCCCAGCACTGCTCAACGAAGATCAATACATACACCCAGCCCACAGGATATTCCTGTGAACAGGATATTTTTACTCATGCCTCCCTTTTATATGATTAATCCCAAACAAGGAAGGTCTCTTGAATCACGCTCTTGACACGGCAGCTCCTTTAGGTCTTGCTGGCTTCCCACACACGAGGGACTGGGCATGAATGCAGCCCCTTTGTCTGAGCTCTCCAGGTGCAGCACTATTCACACTTGAGCTTGACAGCACAACACAACAGTTTTTATTTGCCGGTCTCCTCTGTCAAGTATTCTTTTCTCTCGTGCCGCTTCCTCATTTGTCCATATATCAGTGGCAGGCCTGGCCAAATTGAAAATGAATGAAGCACAAAGAAAGACTGTAGTTTCCACAGTGACGCTCTATGGGAAAGCAGTGCACAGTTTGGTTTTTTTTAGAGAGTCCTCAAAGGTCACTGGTAGCACTTCTAGCTGTGAGTCCCAGAGGAAAGACCAGAGCATCTGGTCTACTGGTTACCAACTTTCAAGAAGAAGTCCTCAAAGGCTGTTGTTTAAGAGCCATGGGGGAAAGGATTAAAAATATAATAACCCTGACATTTCTTCCCCAGCTCCCTTTGCAGATGAGTAAATTCAGGAATACAGGAACGAGGGAGGCTGGGCCAGCTTGGTAACTCCTTCCCCATGGAGTAGGACACAGAGTTGTACGTGGGAGCTGTGTTCTCCGAGCCTCGGTGAGTGACTGCAACATGAGACTTTAACTCGATGTGGCGCAGCACCGTTGGCTGTATAAAACCTCAGCGAGGCTCCTCACTCACCTGCCATTAACCCAACCAGCCACCGGATGTCTTCAGTGCTCCATGCCAATAGCCAAGGAGCAACGTTACCCAGGAGTGGGAAACAGGTCTCTTAGGGATGGGGATATACAAAATGACACCTGAAGATCACATCTCACTCACCAAAGCTGGGCTTTAGCAGAAACCAATGTGCAGTGGTTAGATATTGCTTGAAGAACAGGTTTTTGTTCAACACAACGCTGGCTGTCCCTGGGACCTTCACTTACAGGACAGATTGTCTGAGTTTGTCCATCAGGAAACTGGGATACCCCCCACCTGTGGAAGTGTCAAGAGAAAGAGAACTGCACAACACCCAGAGAGGATTTGGAATGCTGAGGTCCCTACTCTAGAACTGCAGAGACCTGTCAGGCACTTGCCCTGCCTGTGCTTCCCACCGTCCCTGTGCCATTGAGTACATGGCACTACACTGACTGAAAGGGGGAAGAGCTGTCTACCCTTGAGAGCTGCTTCTCATCCAGCTCTGCACACCTGCATCCAACTTCAGTAGTAAAAGAAAAATGAGGAAAATGAAGTGGATTTCAGTGATTATATAAATACATATACACAGAGATAGGTGCTGTAAGCACTATTTGTAACACAGGGGTAGGCAGAGGCAAGCACTGAGCTGGACAGCACCACCCTGAACATGCAGAGCAGAAAGACAGCACCCACCTACTTGTCTCCCTGCAGGCCCTTGGAGTGTGTTTGTCAGTTAATTAATTTCTCTCACTTTCTTTCTTTTCTCTCCTAGAAACCCCTCCTTTCCCATTTTTCCTTGTCAATCCTTTCTTCTTTCTCCTCTGTTTCACTGGTGGTTATAATTCTGGATCACACTCATACCATTGCTTCCCCAGGATCAGTGCTGGGCACTAAGAATTCCTCTGTGCATCCCGAACTCTCTGTGAAAGAAGACAGAAAGGCTCTCCCAGCTGCCTCCCCATCCTTATGGATGCCTGCTCTATGGTAGCTCACACTGCCAGTTGTTACTGCAGATGTTTCAGGACAGCTCACTGGAAGGAACCACACCAGGCTGTGGTCCTCAGCTCCTTCCTGCCCAGGACATGTGCTGCCAGCACAGGGCTTAGGCACTCCTGGAAATGCCTTTTTCAATCCTGCACGAGTCAGGTTTGCCAGGGGATGCTCAAATAGGATAGGCTGAAGAGATGTAGCACAAATACAACTCTGAAGTAACACAGTTTCAGTAAGGCATGGGTTTGGGATCTCCTGAGGCCTCAGCATAGCATATAAAGAAATTTATCTTTCTTATCAAAACTCTTCATGTGCTAACAACTGCATATTTGTCTAAGTGCTTTCATATGGTTGGGTCTGTCTGACACAACAGCCATTCAGAGCTCTGCTGACTCAGAACTTTCTTGGCGATCCCATTATGCCTTGGATCACCTCTGCCTTTGGGGGAGATGTAACACAGCATTGAAAACAACCTACTTAAAGTTTCTCAGCTGTTCTGACTCCCTTGGTACGTACATTTCACTTACTCAAAAATTACTGTATCAGCAAAAGCCCCATCTCATTTCTAATCTTTCCTACACCATTGTATGTAAGTCACCAGGATTATTTTCATGGTGCAACAAATTAAATAAGCAACCTAGACACATTTCTACAGTTTTCTAATAAATTCCTGCACTTTTAGTGAGGTGGTAAGCCTGTCTCTGCCTAGCAGATGGACTGTTTTCATTTCTAAAGAAGCTGAGGTCACAGTGGCAGCAGACAGAGTGCTCAGGGCAGTGATTTCTGGCAGGAATACCGAGAAACTTTGAAAAAGTTTCAAAAAGTATGATATTTCCAGTGACCGTTCTATGGTAACACCTTGAGAAGACAACCATGTAATATTTAAAATCTGCAATCATATTTTTTAATAATAGAATCATGTTATTTAGTATATTATTGCTCCACTGTTATCAAACAGCAAGGGAAAATTACTTCAGTGTGACAGTCCTTAACATGGACTGCATCTATTATTAGGAAAATTGATGATACAGGATCTCTTAAGTTTATTTTCTGGTTGTTTTTCTTTATTTAACTTGTTCTGACTAATGATCATCTTACACTTGTTTTCGTTACCCCACTGTCAAGTTTTCAGGCATTTTTTCCTGATCTTTATGGAAAGCTTCAAAAGCTTTTTTAAGCACTCCAGAAAACTAAACAATAATTGAGTCTTTTGTTTTTGCTTTTGAAGACTAAAGCTAATGAGAAGTAGGTCAAGCTGAACTCTGTTTTGCCAAGCATTATTCCTGAAATCTGTTAGCACCTTGTACCTCTGTTCCTCTCTTGTGTGTTTACAAGCTCTCTGAGCATGTCCTCACATGTCAATTATGCCAAACAGACCAACTCAAACAGGAGATACCATCCCCAAATTTGAGCAAGGAGCTCTTNAAAAACCCCAAAACCACAAAAAACTGAACATCACCCAGATTGACTAATTCACATTGTTTTTGGCTTACTTCCAGGCTGTGTCTTAAGCTTTGAATAGGGACTAATGCAGAATACACACACAGAAGTTTATTATTCCTCTGCTGCTCGGAGAATTTAATGCCAGAGAGAGCAAGGCAACGTGTGTAAGGGGACAATAGCCCCTTACAGCAAAGTTTTGCAATTTAAGATGAAAAGTAGCATTCTGCTATGCTGACAATTGTAATCCTTGTTACATCAAGCAGTGCTACAAATCCTTGGACATCAGCACTGCAGCTACACCCACGTACAAATCTGTGGGGCCTGGGTAACAGAAGATGGGCCTCAGCTGCTTCTCCTGGGAAACAGAAGCTCTTGGGGCTCCAGGGTCAGCAACCAGCCTGAGTTACTGCCTTGAGCTATCAGGGCTCTGGGAAGACATGGCTGCTGTGTAATGAATCCCCATGTAAAGCCATTTCAGGATCCAACCCCTGAAAACAGCCCCTCCCCACATCACTATTAACCTTTCTGAGCAGTCAGAACCGACACAGGGGCTTTTAGGCCTTGATTTACAGCTCTATTCAGATATAAGCCTTCCAGCAAAGATCCAAACATACATCCTCTTTCATCTCTCCATTTCTCCCTGACATTTGATTTTCTGCCTCCAAAGGTTTACATGGAAAAGGCAGAAATAACAGCAATCAAGATTCTGATGGCACAGAACCAGGCTAACACCTGAGAGTTATGTGCCACTACAGGAGACCAGACTACACCAGCAGCCTTAGTGGAATAATCCCTCCTTAGGAACAGAGGGAAGCTTGGAAACCAGTGTTAAGGAATATACTTCACCATGGAACTGGATATTCTGCTATGTCCCAAGTACTGAGACATAGAATAAATACCTGTTCCCACAGCTGGGCTGTGGATGGTCCAGCTTAGCTTGGAGAAACCACCTGCTGCCCTGAAGAAACAGCTCAGGGCTACATATTCCTTGTTGGCTGTGAGAAAACTGGGGAAGAGCCTGAGCCAGAGGATACTTAGATAATTTTTTTTACCCCTGAGCCAACAGAAAACTGATTTGCAGCTGAAATCAAGTATTGGTCTTGATCAATCAATCAAAAAGCACATGGAGGAAGGTCACACTATCGCAGTTCCCTAAACCTGCAACGCAAACAAGCAAAGCTGGTTCCCTGGCACAGGCTCCACACAGAAAAATTCAAGCAAAGTTTTGATTGCTGCAGGAAGAAATAGAACACAATCATGGATTTTTACGTAGCTAAGTTGACGAGACACTCAGATAGCAGAACTACAGTGTGAATTATCGTATAATCAATACTAACATGGTTCTTATTCTTACAGGATAATTTATTTGCGTCAACCAAGTTGGTGTTTCTTTTCCATTCTGTTGTAATTCTTTTTTCTTTTATGAAATGTAATTACATTTCCACAAACGCCATGTCTGCAGAGGGAGCCTGCCAGAAAGCTGTCAGCCTTTTACTCGTCCTGCTGTGCTGCCAGATGCAGAATGCATTGATTTTCTGAAGACCATGAGGTGTCTCATTTTGCCCAATTCTCCATGTCTGGGTGAAGCCACACGTACAGACATCAACACAGCCACTTTGCAAAGGTGGCAGCTCATAAGATCACCGAGTTTAGCTCCCTTCCACCACAAGCCATCTACATTATTAGGCCAGAAAACAGTCTTGAAAGAATAAGAGCTGCTATTTCCACAGCAGGTTACTCCAGACCTGCTGCAGCCACCTAAAAGTCAGGATTGCACAAATATGAGCAAACAAAGTAAGAGTTCTGCCATTCCTGGATTCCTGTGGAACAAATCTGGAATTTTGCCATGCCTTTTCAATGACAGTGTTTTCGCTATCTTCTACCACCTGCCCCATTAGAAAGCTACCAGAAATGAAAGCCTAAGTCATCTTAGGGTAAACTTTGTTATTCTTTATTAATGCTCTATAAATCAGTCTTGTTATAAATCAGGGAATGTTCATTAATCAGTTCTCAAAAAATATTTTATTTGGCTAAGAGTGTCAAATCGCGAAAGTAACAAAGCAAAAATTAAAACCATGTGCTAGAAGCGGGTTCATGACTGCATGCTTACGTCAACAAAGCCTCATAACTGCACAAATAATTACCATAGATCATGTTAACTTTCATTAAATAAAACCATGCTGAAAACCAGTAGTACAATCCTTATAAAGCACACATGTTTTCATACATTTGTGTACTCAGGACAGCATTTTGCACTCAGTTAACTGCAAACTTGGGTTGCATATGTGTAAATGTGGGCAGAAGCTTTCCTGCTGGCTTTCTATACACAGACATACTAAAAAATGTTGACTTAAAACCCCATTTCTACTACTTTGCTCTGTAATCAGAGCAATGTCATCCTCATTTTCAGCCAGACTATGTTGCTGAGTGATAGAAACAGAGGACCAAAGTTCAGGGATATGCAGACATCACTCCTTAGCCTGTTACTACACAGTAATTTAATCTTTGATAAGACATTTGAAACAAAGTATTTAAACCTGGCTGAGACCAGGTCATCAGTTAATGTGAACTGATTTATCCATTAATTAAGGTGCAGTCCCTTGACTGTGTACTATCTGGGTCAGGTTTCCTTAATTCAACTTAAAGTTAGGCAACACGATCTACATTTAGGAGAAGGCAGTAATAAAAAGCTGTGCCAAGAACATAACAGAAGTAAATCCTCCCAGAGAAGAAAAGTTAAATAGCAAAATAACGTATCAGTTCCCTGTGCAAAATAACTCTGCCAGTGAGAGAGTGTTTAGTTGGTATCTCTGTCTATTCTAGAGCACTAGAAAAGTATTTGAAAGAAAGAAACCATCACATTTGTCACATACAAAAGTCTAAAGCAGATCCTGACCCAAGAGCTGGGCCAACAGAACATCATGGTCACTTCCCTAGACGACAGCAAACCACAGGAACCACATGAGTTTCAAATTCCAGCCTGGGCCCATTTCTAGGCCAGTTTTTCTTTTTTTTCTACGTTTCTGTTTACTGATATTTATATTACAGCAGTTCCTAGAGGTTCTAAGTGATATCACACTGCTACTGAACTAGGCAACGTAAAAAATAAATACAGCAAAATAAAACATACTGAGAGATCTCCAAGCAATTAGAAATTAAAGCAGACAAGACAGAGAGCAAAAGCTATATCATACTCATTTTGATTACCCCATGCTCAAGTCAGTGAAAGCTAGAGAGAAGGTAGTGATACAGGGCTAGGTAAAAAGGAAAGGTTCAGAAGGCAGGGGGAACCAAAAAGGGTGAGACTCCCCAAACTGCCGCCTCTAGAACATCTTTGTGTTTTGTCATTCAGAACTCTTGGGGCTGCTGGGGGCTGATCCATCATACTGGAAAGCTTAAGGATGACTCCAAAAGGCAAACTCCTGCCAAGCACAGGGCACGGACACCTGGACATCGCCTCAGCCTGTCTGTGCATGTTTCTCCTATTTAAGTTTCTATGCACTACTGGTTATCAAATATCAAACTGGCTGTTTAATTTACACAGCAAAGTCTACCCTGTGGAGCTCATCCTTTAGGCATTTTAAACAAACATTAGCTACAAACTCTGAAATGAGGCATTTACCCAAGCTTTTATATGCATTCAGTTGTGTAGGAAAAATAAATAGAAAAGAAGATAATATAAGCCTTGACATGGATGGAGCTTCATCTCAGAACTTTAGCACCTGATGCTTATTAATCAGTTGTGGCCTGAATGTTGGCAGAATCAAAAAATATTCTGCCAGGATTCTAATCAGAGATAAGCACCAACTGAATCTGTAGAATAAACTCTTGATTCACTGCACAAAATTCAAGTTATGCAAAAACCTCT
This sequence comes from Dicaeum eximium, assembly GCA_013396995.1. Classification (NCBI taxonomy): domain Eukaryota; kingdom Metazoa; phylum Chordata; class Aves; order Passeriformes; family Dicaeidae; genus Dicaeum; species Dicaeum eximium. Next base: position 1,547,342 of record VWZP01004023.1, on the reverse strand, counting down.
TCTGATCTGCAGCAGGACAACCCGTCCAGTGTTGGGGCAGGATTGAAAGCCCCTGACATGCAGGGAAAACAAATGCCTGCCCTGTCACAGGCCTGGTGCACATAGCACCCATTTGCTGATGAGCTGCATTGATTCTGTGAAGTGTCCCATGAAATAGGCCTTCAAAGCAGTAAAAAAAAAAACCTACCCTGAAAGAGGACAACCACTGTGAAAGCTACAGAACCTTCTTTGTGTCTCTGCCTTCGCCGGGAGCACACAGCAGGATGGAGGGAAGCCGTGGTTATTCCCTGGATCCTGTGGTCCCTTCCCTCCTCACCTGGCTCTGTATCTGTGTTCTGACAGTCCAGAGCCAAACTCACTCCTTTAAACCAGTTGGAACTTTAGACAGACTATTATGGCAGCAAAATGCTGGATTAGCATAGCTACAGGTGGCCAAGATAGATCTTCATCACAGGAGTGAGAGGAGAAAGCTTTGCTGAAAGTTTCCAGATAAAACAAGATGCTGAATAATTAATCAAAAATAATAGAGATTTATCTGCACTTCCTTCCTTGCCTTTTTCACATTTTTTCTGAATTATCTCAAGACGGGTAGGAAAGGAAAAGGGAGAAAATTCCACAATAAAAGGAGGAAAAAGCCAAATAATACCATCTCTAAGGGATGTTAAAAAGCAGAAAGCAGCCCATGCATGTGCAGCATAAAAAATCCAATCTATCTGTCTCTGCTTGCTCATTCACACATCTGCCTTCTGTGCAATTTTCTCCACACACTTCAAGTTCATGACTAGAGATGTTGAACTTCACTTTCCGCTCACCCCATGGAAAATTGGATTTTTAATTATAGGAAAATGTCTATTTTCCTTGAACACAGTAATTACATTTTTTCCCTCAAGTCACAAAGCTCATTTGGGAAAGTTTTACCTGAATGTTTTTGTTTGCCCAAACTGAGAGGGAGGTTGGTGGTGGAAATAAGTAAGGGCAAGGGGGAAGTTTTTTTTACATTTTTATTTTGGAATAAAAGGCTGGATTTCCTGTAAATGTTGAGATACGGAGTGTGGCAAAGTCTGCAAATTACACTGAAAAAAAATTCAAATTACACATGTATGTTAATACTTGGTGAACACTTCCCTCCCCAAGGAAGGGGTCGGTCCATGGGATAAGCCAGCTCATTCTTCTCCTCCCTGAGCTCCGCTGTAACTCTCCAGCTGACTCAAACAAGAGCACTTGTGTGCTGAATTGCTGGATGGTTGCTAATGCAGACCCTCACTGGTTTCACATTTATCCATGTGACCCTTCCTGAAAGCAGCCTGAGGCACAAGCTGAGTCCCTGTTCTAAAGTCAGAATCACCAAGTGTTTTCAAGCCAGGAGAAAGGGGTTCAGTGACAGCAAACCCAGTCCCTGCAGTGCTAGACATGGCTGTATATATGACAGAGGGAGAAAAGGTTCAGTCCAGACCACTTAGCCCACTGAATTAGTCTGAATCCAACTTTTACTTCAGGCTGAAGTACCACAGATAAAACAAGTGCAAAAGGGGCTTGCTTCAGAAAATAAAATTATTTACAGGCTAGACTTGCTTCATAATAATAACCAGGGCCACTGTAGGTTTGCAAAACAGAGACAATTTTCACCTGTTAGTTTATATTGAAGGGGAACCTGTGCCAGTGGCAGCCATCAGATGATCCCAAGCATCAGTCTGGTGTTCAGAACTTTACACTGTTCACAGAATAACTGAATGTATGTTTAATAGAGAATCCCATTAGTAGGGGATTTATTAATGTTTTTCTTACATAACTCCTGGAACTTAATGTGTATGTTCAGCCACAAGAAGTGAATGTGTTTTGGGAAGGAGATAGTGCAGAAATGGTCAGGACATAATGATCCATAGAATGTGGGTAGATAGGATAATGGAAAAGGGGGAAATCAAGCAATTCAGAATGTGAGCCAAAGACTCACTGAATCCAGCAGGCTTTGGATAAAATTTGTTTTAAGGCTAGACATGTATCTTGCAAACACTACAAATAAAAGGGTAGAGCTGATCCTTTCAGGGAGCAAACAAACAGAGATGGAAGGGCCCTTGCAAGATGTTTGAGGGGTGGAGCTGCGATAGGAATAAAAACGGCATGGTCGTGCAAGAAGGTAAGGGAATAGCACAGGAAGCTTGGCTGGATTTGCTCAGCAATGAGGATTTAGCAAACAGGGACACCAGAGAGGAACGGAGATACATCCTTTGGTAGCTGAGCCCGTTGCTGGAGACACTGCCACCAGCTCTGATGGTGGAGATGGCACTGCCCTCACTGACACCCCTGTTTCATTTTAACAATGAAAAAAGAGCGTTGTGGAAGCTTTTCAATAAACTGCACTTCTTTGAAAGGAAAAAATGGTTATAGACCATATGATGAGCGAAAATGTCCTCCCTATTAAAAAGAATGCTTTATTCAGGCATAAAAAGTCCTCAGAAATTGAGTTGCCTCTGCCCTGCCCCTCCATGCCTGCTGCTAAATCTTACCCATTCCATTTCCACCCACACCTCAACTTGGCCTCCTCTTTCCCACTGACCCTCAGATGTGGAAATAATAAAGGAGAAATAAGACACTGCTCTTGTTTTCTGAACCCTACCAGCTTCTTCCGAATTTATTGCCGAGATCTATTTTTTGGCAGGAATAACAAGAAAGGTCGAGCTGGAACACAGCTGCAGGTGTGCAGCTACAGCCCACACTGCTGCTTTGTGTGGGGATGAAGGGAAACATGGGAGGGTTTGAACTGTGCCTGACAGGCCAGAGGCTCTTTTATCTCTCCTTGAGAGATGCTGGAGGGGAGCAGTTCAGCTGCTGCTCCATCAGATACATTTTTCCTGCTGATTTCTGGGCTGTGCAGTTTTGTTTTACAGCTGATCCACACATCTGGCCTTTTCTCCTTTGGTTTGCTTTGCATTTGGTGTTGGAAAAGCCAACAAGAACAAACTAATCTGAAATCAAAGCCAAGTCAGCACCAGAAAGAGACTAGAATAAGGGTTTGATACTTTCATTAGTACAAGAAAACAGAGAAGGTCTTTATGCTCATCAATAAAACAGGACAACTGTTGTAAAGGATGAAGAAATACTGACACTTTTACTAAAAAAAAAAGGCATTGATACAGAACTTATATTTTGCTGATATCTCACTTTAGGCCTTACAGATCCCATTGGGGCTGGAGCAGAACTCGCTATAAGCATTTGGGAAATTTATTTGGGAAAGGTCAAATCTAAAGCTCTACAAGAAAATAGGACACGACTCTGCCCACGTTTCTGGACTGACAGCAGAGATCCCACAAAACCTGATTCCATTTGATTCAATTTGTGACTACAAAATGATAGATTTCCTTTCCACTGTTGCCTCTCAATGTCACCACTGCACAAAGGTACCTGAAACAACTTTGCTCCAAACAGTTCCCACTTAGATACCAAAGACAGTGGGTGGAATACAAGAATTCAGTTTTGGGAGGGGAGGGAAAACCCCCCTCAAGCTCTCCCAGACAGGAAGTGAACTTCTCCTGCTGTGTTTTTGGACTGGTGAATAGGACTGAACACTTTAGGAAATGCAGGCTACTTTATTTGCTTCAACAGGCACACAAGTCAGAAAATTCAGCTTTGTGTCTGCCCCAAAAGCCTGAAATTCAGACTGAAAGCAATAAGGGCACATCTATACTGATGGTGCACACATTATGGAGTGGGATCTGCAAGCCAGGAGCATATCCTGGGGAGAATATGCAAGTCTCTCACTAAATCTTACCCATCATCAGGCTCCAGCTCCAGAAGATCTTGGCCTCAAGTAAAAATTACATTCCAAGCAGGTGTACCTCAAGTTTCTTTATAGAAAAGCCAACTTGAAAGCATAAGTAGGCCAGCTCTGCCCTAACTATTCGGACAGTGAGTTCAACACAGCTACAAGCAGCATTATGCAAAATATAAAGGCATTATGCTAAATATATAAGCACACAGACTGGACTGTCGTGCTGTGCCTTGACTGCAAGTCCTACCAAACTACCACTTTTGCAAGTATTAGAATTAATCTTTTAATTCCTTCTAGTTCCAGTACTCATTGCTATGTCTAAGAATAAATGCTGTCTCTTAGTTATTTAAATAACCTTGTTCCTGAAGCATTCATGTCCTCAGAAGATACCACACCTTTTCTTGGCTGGGGAACCAAGGCCCAGACTTGTGATTTGTCCAAGGCCATATAAAAAGATATTAATAGAGGGAATTTATGTCATGGCCAACATCTGGTGTAGATTATTTACAAATAAGTTTGCTCTCTAAAAAAATAAAATAATAGGTTTTAAGTTTGTTTACAAAGTTGCTGCATGTTGTTTCCACTATTTTATTAAGAGCACATGGAGCCATGCCTCCAAACAGCAGCATTAAAAATAGACTAGGATTCACGGTGGATGAAATTCAAGCTTTGGTTTTGATAAGCATCCAGAAGTCAGGATTAGCCAAACTCCTTTGGTCAGCCAAGAATTTATAGCAAGACATTTATTATGGAAAGCTAGGGTAGGAGAAACCTAAACAGAAGCAAGCCAGAGTCTTCCAGACAAACCCATCTGCCATGTAAAGGTATGTCACTGATATCTTGCTACCAAAAGGCAGCAAGGAGTATGAAAAATGTCTAAGTTTGATCTGAAGTATTCAAAAAAGGTCAAATGTACTTTATTACCCACAGCATCAAAGTACAATAGATTTTTCAGATAAGGATGTTGGAGAAGGATTTGCCTTTTACATCAACACTAAATTTTCCCTGTGGAATAGCCTAGTTTGTCAGGAGAAGCTTGAAACCTCCAAGTCTAACAAGTAGTGATCTCTGAGATGTCCAGCTCTGTTCCACTTCCATTCACTGCATAGGTAACCCCCCAAAAAATCCAGATGAGAATGTTCACTGCTTACACTGGATTGAGTTACACTTTGTCATCTGAACACACTGGCCAGGTTACAGAAGGAGTAAAGGAAGAGTATGCAGTGTTTAGGAATTCATTAGAAAATTCAGATTAAAAGAATGAGACCACATGGAAAAACAGTAGAGCTCTGACCACATGAAATCTGCCAAACCCAGGATTCTACAGGAAGGAGATCATAACTGGAGAGCTTTCCTGAGCATGAGTGGCTGACTTTCACATAATAGCATCAACTGGATGCTTGCATTTGGATTTTCTATTTGATTTCCAAACAGACTGCGAAGGTGAAATGCTCAAATATTAACTTAAGGGGTTGGTAAAACATGGCTTAACCCAAACCTCACTGTGTGCAGTTTCTGGAGATTTTAACTACCTCTTTGCACATCTGTAAGAAATGTGTGAGTTTACCTTGGAACCACAACCCTCTGTTCATAAACCTGGAACTAAGATGTACTGAAACAGCTTGCTGTCTTTTTAGGACCCTAACATTTAATCCTGTCAGACTTCTGCAGACCTGGAAATGGTTGGACCTGTTCCTGTCACAGCCAGGAAGGATTACTGCATTCTTTCTTCTGAATTATTTTCACAGAAACTTCAGTTCACCCAAACTAAAGCTGAGGACCTTCCTGTGTGCTGAGTATCTGGCACTTTAAAGAAAAAGATTTACCCACTGCAAACCCAGAATACTAATACCAGACCGCAGCCAGACGCTGTTCTGAAATATTTAATCAACAGGGTAAGGATCTCTCACAATCACTTTCCCTTGCTACTTTGTACCTTCAGATGGATTTAAGATTGAGATTTTCTTTACCTGGCACAGCTGCTTCTGGCACTTTTCTCCACTCTATATCCATTTCCCTTCCATCATCACCATCCACATCACAGCAGATCTTGCTGCTTCCAGGGTTCTTATTTGTTGCAGATCCTGCTTTATCTGATTGGGATCAAATCCACTCCAGCTTGTGCATTATGTGATCAAACTGGTGCAAACCAGCAATGCTCAGAGGACAATTCAGCAGCTGAAGTTGAGGCCACTTGTTTGCAAAAGAAGGCCAGGCTTTGAGTTTCTTGTTTTAGAAAGTGTTAACTTTTCAAAACTGAGTGTAACTTAATTCCCTGCTCAGATGATCTGTGGTTTGTTCAATACAGTGAGAATAAAGACAAATGATTTTTCCTTCACCTGCTCTTTTGCCTCACCACAAAGGTACAGGTGTCCCTGTCATTGTCAAAGTCTGGGGGACAAAGTCAATGAAAAGGGGAACTTAAAGCTCTGTTTATGAGGAGTTTAAATTTGTTATAAAAGTTGGTTCTCTCCACCTGGCATCATTTAAGCAAACAGGTGAATATTGCTTGTTGAAAAATAACACGCTTGATTCTCCACTCAACTCTAATGGATTTGCACTGTTATAACTCTGAACAGACCCATGGGATGTTTATGCCCTACAAATAAACAGAAGAAGCTTTTCTTTCAGCAAATACAATCTGTTTCACCCTTATGATCAATGTTTCCACTACTGAAAGAAATCGTAGTTCTACTTGGCTAACCCCAGTATTAGTCAATAATGACTTTTAGAGTATTCAGCCAACCCTCTGGGAAAAACAATATTATATATGTGTTTTGCCAAGGCAGAAATCATAAGCAAAAATATTGGACCAGCTGACATAAATTAGTACAGCTCCATTGACAGAGGTTGCACAAACTAGAAGCTCTGCAGGAGAAAAGAAATAATAAGCAAACCTCCCTACTAGTTATAGGAGACAAAATTGATGTTTCAGTTACCATATTATCTTAAGTCATTGGTAACAATAGTTGAGATTATTTCAGTTGTTTCTATATTTTTCTTTTAAGAACACAAATTCCCACAGCTAATTTGAAAAATAACTCCACATAATATACACACAAGAAAAAGAATAAGTCTGCTTTTAAGGTAAACAGGCTCTAATTCAGATTTTTGGTATCAGAATGGGATTCCGAGATGGTGTACATAAAATTCAGCTTTTGTTATGGTACTAAAGGCTACAACAGACGATTTTGGAGAAAACCTGGACAAATCTTTACTCAGCTGCTGCAAATGTCTCTTCCCAAATGCCCAGTTTTGCATGAAAGAATGGACTGCTCTGTCCAGATGTGTCCAAAAGGTGTCCATGGACAAGACCTTTGTCTGGAGTCATTCCAAACAAGTTTTAATGAATTCACACCACACAAGTGGAGAAATGAAAAAATCAAAAACAAAAGCACCTAGCTTTCATACATCAATTAAAAATAGAAATTATCTTTTTCAGAATTATCTCCAATTCCAGAAAAGAAAAAAGAATATTTTTCAAAACACAGCCTGCACAAAAGCAGCAATCTTTGCTTATTTCTGACAAAGAGGTTGTGGTCCAATGTGGCTACCTTTAAAAATCTCTCCATTACAGAAACACTTATTTGGGTTGATTGTAGGACCAACAGCCCTACAAGTTACCCAAAGAAGTTCAGATCAAATTTTTGTGCTGACAGAAATTTGGCAGATAGAAGGATAAAGTGTTGGGGGGCGAATCCCCACCTGGAACAAATGGATTTCTGTGCACTGCTGGGCTGTGCGGATCTCAAGCAGCTGATGGTCTGGCCCTTGGAGACTCCACCATTGTTCCAAGTCAGCCCAGTGGGTTCATGACCCGCCTTGCTCTGACACCCCATAAACTTGAGCATTTCAAAGGAGCAATGACCCTACCAGCTTGTCTACTGCCTCTGATTACCCCAGGCCAACCCACAGCTGTTGCTCATCAAAAAACTAAAGGAATAAACCCTCCTAATAGCAACCCAAAAATCTGACGGGCATTTTTCCACTCTACTTTGCATATTTGAGTGCTGATTTGCTTATCTCCCAAGCCAGGGCTAATTATAAGGTTATTAACCTCTCTGTGAACTTCATTCACATCATAACCTGGTTCCTTTCCCTATGGACATGCAAAGGCATGAGGAGTACTCAGTTTAAGAGGTGGAATATTCATCATAGGAAATGCTATTACTGGGATACCTTGTCCAAAACCACTATCCACAATTTCTCTACAGCTGAAAAATCATACTGAAGTCAAAGACTTGCTGGTTTGTGGTCTACTGAAACAGTTTTAAAAGTACATTTATTTACAATCCTACTTACCCTGCTCACAGTAAATAAGATGAAACAAATAATATTACTCTGTTGATAGAAAAACTTGCACACCAGTAATTTTGTCTCTTTAAAGCCACATAAAATAGGGTCCATTTGTGATCCTCTTCTGACCTGTGACAGGGAAATCCCTACTTTTTATATACACAAAGATGTCAAAAAGCAAACACTGTAGGTATAATAAATTTGGCAGAACCACCTCTCACCTGCCAGGTGGATCAGCCAGCAGAGAATGTGTGCCTCCACGAGAAGACTCAGATCTCCAGAACTATCACTGCTGCCTGCAAGTCACCTGTTTCATTTTTGGGAGACAAGAAAAACAAAACAGCCTTTCTGAAGAACAAGTCTGACATTAATTTCATTGAAGTTCACAAAAATGCTTCCTTTTAATTCCTGTGAGCTTTGGATCAATTCCTGTATTTGGCAACTGAGGGGATGCTCGTGCACTGGAGATTGGAGTAGCTAAAAATAAATCCAATAACAGAATTGAAGTTCTCTGCTTGTGTGGAGGCTCCTGGCAGAAGTATTGCTGAGAGAGAATATGTTCAAAAAGAAACATAAAACATAGGTTTGTATTATTTCTCCTTAGTAACAGCAATATTTTTTATAATGTGCTCTTGAGTATACCTTTAAATTTAGAGCTATTTTTATGTTTGCTCACCTAAAACTACAGGTAGAGGGCACAACAGACAAATCCAAGCAACCAAACTATTAATGAGTGCAAGTTCTTGTGGTACCTGAGCCAAAATGTTGCTGTAGAAGTTTGATTTTGTACAAGGATATGGCTCAGAAGGTCCAAAGATCACAAGCAATGAGCTGCAGGGTTCTATCTCCCTATCCCCAAGCCTCCAACACACACAGGGGCAGAATTGTAACAGCTGGAGACAATACACAGCTCAAGTTGAGTTTTGCCCATGATGAGGAAATAAGCTGGCATCAGACACCACAAAGTACCCTAAGGCTGTGCCAGAGCTACCGACTTGCGTGCAAAGCAGTCAAAGGCTGCTCTGACACACAGCAAATAAAGCTGAAAAAAATGACCTCTCTGCTTGTAAAATTCAACCACATGGATTAACTCAGATAGATTTAAATATTGCAGGATAACCCTTCATGTAAGTTCAATTTTATTTCAGATGGTACCTCAAACTCCTGGATCTTACTGCATTTCACCAAAGGAGATAGAAGAAGAGAAACAAAGATTCAAGTGGAAATCTTCACATAACTCCCAACGGAGGTGGGGAACAAGTGGGAGAAAGCCCCTACTTTATTTGCACAGACACAGACACAACTTTTTACTCTCTTTCAGCACAATGGGGAGAAAAATCCAAAGTCAGCAGCCAAAAGTTCCTGAGCACATTTTGATTAAGGACATCTAGGGCTCGAGAGAGAAGGGAAGCAGATACAGAGTAGCAAACACTCTTCCCACTGCAGCACACAATCAGTCAGAGGAGCAAGGATAGGAATATGCAGAATACAGAATCTGCTCCTCCTCCCTTCCAGGCCTCCTCTGAAAAACCCCCACAAGCTACTCAAATCCCAGGGAGGGTCCACAGAACATTGGGATGACTTCCCACCTGGATGTGAAGCCAGGACTTAAATCCAGATATGCTATTCCAGCAAAAGGTGGCTAAAATAAACATGGCAATACCATCACTTGTATAAATAACCCAAGCTGTTTATATGTCAAATTCAGACACAATCATGTCAGCTGGTCAAGGGCTGCATGCACTGATTTTGCTCCTTGGTGAAATCACAGGAAAGTAATAAAGCTATGTAACAGTGGTTTGCTGGATACAACTGAAATGTAAAATTTCCTTCTTATTTTTTTTGTAAATGAAAGAACAGAAAAAGCTTCAGTAGCAAGCCTGACATGTCCTGAACTTCTGCAAACCTTTGAAGAGAACATGACAATTAGTATTTCAATCTTTTAGATGAGGCAGGAGAAAAGGGGCAGAGTTAATGATTTCTCCAAATCTTTAGCAAAATGATTCTTTGTGGTGGGTTTTTTGGGTGGGTGTCAGTTTTTTCAATTTTTAATTACAATTTCTTTCTTTTCAATCCTCCTCTTATACTTAAGGGTTGCTTCAAAACTTGTATTTATTTCTTTTTTAACCTGATTCATCAAGAGCTGCTGATTTGCTGAGCCATGTAGAGTAGTAAGGCAATTCACTAGTGAATTCTGATCTTTGTCCTGCATGAGAGCATATTTATACATGTAAACTCTCATTTATAGGTATATTAATTTACCATTTTTTAAATTACTTACATGTATAACTTTTAAAGCGCCAATCTTAACCTGATGATGCAACTCCAGTCCTTACAAAAGACTATGAGGCATGCACAGAAGGCTGCAGAAATCAGAAGTCCTATTAACTCCCACCAAGTTGTAAATCTAAAATCCTGTGCTGTCACTAGGGAGACTCTGCTCTGGGAGCCCCTTTAGGAAACAGGGCATAGTGTCCAGGATATCTCATGCCTCAATGCCCTGCACAGCCTCTCTGACAGACTACAGAATGCAGCATTTCTTCCACAGCAGTTATAACTCAGGCTGTGAAGAAATAGTGACCTCTTCCATTGGGGGATCAAGAGAAAAAGAAGCAAGCTTAGCTTGGTTGTGTCAAATGCAAACTTTGGGGTTTACAGACAGATTAAAAAAAAAAAAAAGTCATTCTTCATCAGCCTAAAGTGTTGGATTTCAAATAATTTGCTTTGAACCAGAAATCTTAAATTTTGCATTTGTTAAAACTAAGTTTTCCAGAGGAATTAGTCTGCACTTACACTTCTCTTCACGTGTTCAATATACTTTGTACAAATTAAAAAGCCAAAAATTCTAAGCTGGTAAAACCTAGGTTAGACACTTCTGATTTCCAAAAATATAGTGATAAAGCACTAAAAAATTTTCAACATCTCTTCCATCTACCCAGTACTTTTAGCCAAGATTATTTGCCATTTTGTCCCAACCTTACAGAGAGTGCACGAATTCCAGCAAATCTGTGATTCATTGCAGTTACTCGGTTTTGTTCAACGAGCACTTCAAATGCAGACTCAAAAACGTGCTAAGGCTTGAACCCAGAATGGAAAAACTATCTTTTGTTTTTCTAGAAGTAGAAATGGAATTCTATAAAAGGAGTAGTACTGCTTGCCTGTGAAACATGGCCTTGTATGCAGATACAGTCAGGTAGAGCACTGCCCTGGGCTGAAAGACCAGGCTGAGTTATCACAGCAGCAGGAGGTTGGAAGGAAATGACTGGTGCTGCATTTGCAAATTTGAACTGAATTTAAACCCTTGGCCAACAACATTATTCACCTGTCTGTGCTGATCTCAAGCACTCTACTGGGAGAACAGTGGGTTTTTTCATTTGTTTTGTTTTTGCAAGAGTCTTACCCAGCAGGGAGTGGGGGAGACCAATCCTAGAGGTGTAGAACAGGCAGCTCCTCTGGAGGCAATGCTGACAGTACACACCGACCTGCTGCACAGGAATTGGTTAAAGTGTCCCTGCAGCAAAGCTGCCGTGAAGTCAGGATGTTAAACCCACAGTTATTGGTCAAGAAAGGTTTGGAAGAAGTGCATTTTGGAGTCAGGCTTAGGCTGGGCAAGCAAAGATGGAGAAACTTTGAATACCATGAGAGAATCAGATAGCAATGGCAGCACTGAGCACAGCTCAGCTTGGGGCTTGTTTAACTATGACTTGGGGGTTTTGCACTACAGCTTTATGGACAGAAACAGCTGCCTGTACAGTGGGGAAGTGACAAGTAGGATAACAGAATAGAATAGAATGCTGGAATGGTTTGGCTTGGAAGGAACATTAAAGATCCAAACCCCTGCCATGGGCAGGGATATCTCCCACTAGACCATGTGCTCAGAACCCCATCCAGCCTGGCCTCAAACATTTGCAGGGATGGAGTGACCTGTTCCAGTGCCACCACCCTCACAGTAAAGAACTTCCTCCTCATATCCAATCTAAACCTTCCCTCTTTCAGTTTGAATATATTTCCTCTTTTCCTGTCACTCCAGGCTCTTGTAAAAAGTCCTCTCCCATCTTTCTTGTAGGTTCCCTTTAGGTACTGGAAGGCTGCAATCAGGTCACCACTAAGCTGACTTTTCCAGGCTAAGCAAACCCAATTCCCTCAGCCTTTCTTTGTAGGAAAGGTGCTCCATCCCTCTAATCTGAGAAGTTAAATATATATATATATTTTTAAATGGCACATTTCACTTTGCTAGAGGTAAGTTTCATACACAAAGTCACACTAAAGGTGCATTCCTCAACCCAAATACAGGCATCTACAAGCTGTTTATCTCAATGCTCCTACAATTACAGCAGAGAACAGTAACTTCTAACTCACATTTTATCTCCAAGATAGAGAATTAAAACAAGCCACATGTGTTTAAGTATTGCCTATAACTCCTACTGATGATAAAGGGGGCCCAGGGGACTGGATCAGCTGTGGAAATACCTGAAAGCAAGCAAGTGGAATTCAGTGACACCAGAAAGTCAGCACTGCTCACACATGCATCAACTCACAGTTTGCACAGCTCAAGCACCAGTCTTTTCCTCCCCCACAAAAAAGACATGATTATTTAATGTCTTTCCAGGTGTACTGAGCATTCCCTGCCCCCTTCAGACTGCTCCATACACAGCTCCTCAGCACACCACTAAGGCAGCTCTGTGGCTCGGGCACAATCCCCTTGACCCAGGTTCTGGGTGAGGATTTGACCATCAAAGCAGTAATGTGTCAATAGCAAAGGAAGTTAAAAATGCCATTGGACATAGAACAGATTTAGTTTTTCCCACTCAGCTGTAAATACCAAAGCAGGGTGTGCAATTCAAACAGTGCCTTCTCATTCTTAAAGGGTTTAGGCTGGGAATTTGCTGTGTCCATGGAAACACCAGGAAAAAGGATTTCAAGTGAGATTTCCACTTTCTACCACTTGCTTTATTGAGTCTTTTCACAATGCATGGGTTGCTGTTGGGTTTGCTTGCAAACAAGGACCTGGGCTTAATCCCACCTGTCAGGCAAGCACAGCAGACAGCTTCTCTTCATTATCCTGCTTCAACCCCACTTTGGAGTCTCACATGGAGGCAATAAATAATCCTGGATTAACATCCAAGATACAGGTAGGTAGAATAGAAGCATGCACACCTTACCCTGAGAATAGGCTGACATAGTCCATGCTTGGGATGGCTTTGTTAAAGCAGTCAGCAGGGTAGTTGGAAGATGAATAATTGAAGAAACAGCTTCTTTAATATGAACCATGGGCAGCATGTGGTGCAACTTTCCCTCTGTTTCCCCCTCCCCAACAAGAATTCTTCATATCAAGCTGGTTTGGTGCTAAGTGCACATATCTAGGAGGCATTTCTCTCCAAAATTTGGATCCAAACACACATCAAAAATAACAGTTCATCCGTCACGGTTGGGAAGCATGTATGACAAGAAAATATTTGCTTTGCTCTGGTTTTGTGTTTGGTTTGCTGACCGCTTATATCAAAAAGCTAGAACAGCTTTTTCATCTTGCTGTAGTTTAGAAACATTTATAGGACAGATGGTCTAAATTTGTGGGTTTTATAAACTTAATGAGAATGTAAAAAAAAAAAAAGGTGCATATGGGTGCAATATTTTCTGGGGCTTCTTTGAGCTGGCCAAGAAGTAGCCCACTGCAGAGGGGAGTAACAATTTCATTGGGAACTCATTCCAAGGTTTACAAATGACTGAGAAGAGGGACTGCCACAGGCTTTCTTCACCCCAGTGGCAGTTTCACTTGCACTGTGTGATATAGGGAAAACATACAGTTATGTATTCTTCCCAGCAAGCAACATTTCTTAAACTTAGCCTTCACATAACTGCTAAATGGGCTGGCTGTGGTAGCTCAACAAAGGCACAGGTGGTGCTCCATCCTCTGTCCTGAAGGCTTGCTCTTGGAGCTCCTTGCTGGGCCCAACAAAGAGTTTAGCTCTCCATTCCTCTAGGGTGATTTATTATTTTAGTCCTACATGCAGCTCCCTCTTTCTCCAGACACCACCATTTCAAAAGGACACTGACAATGTAATCTGAGCTTCAGGTCAGACCAGAGCATGGGGAGTTAGGGTGTCCATATGGAGGCCCTGGTCCCAGGCTCTGTTGCAAACTTTGGGCAGTTCAGCATGACTTTTGTCCTCAAGTGGGCTCCAAACAGAGCCACCATGAGCACACAACGAGGGCAGAGAGTTCTCTCTTCAGGGAAGAACCAGGTATCCCAGTATCCTATTTCTTTCTCCACTTACTCTAAGCAGTGTGTGAGTGTCCCTCAAAGTGAATAGATCAGTGAACAGAGTAAAATCAACTTGTAAGGTCAATGAGAGCTCTATTTCCTCACTATGAAACAATTAATAACAAGCACCATCTTTTCAGGTTTTAGTAGGCACCAGTCAGGCTCTCCATCTAAAAACTTAATCTCACCTGAAACAGTTCAGGTTGAACTAAAGTAGGTTGAAGATGTTTTTATGAAATAACATTCTTGGTATTAGACTGAGAGTAAGAATCTCCTGTTAGGGAAAAATCCTCCTTCATCCAGCTCCCCAGGCTGAAAAAGCAAATTTAAAAGATCAGCTTCCAGCTCTCCCTTATGTGAGCTATTAAAATATTCATGAACAAAGTGTAATCCATCAATACAAGCTTTACTAACTTAAGACCTCAATTTTCACCTTGGACAGTCCTCTTCCAATGGAACACACTAGGAGGTATGAACTTCAAATTATTTTCAGTGAAATATTTCAGGGTGTTGGCACATACACTGTCACTTTTAGTTTGTGCATAAACACAACATTAAGAAAAAACAGGCACAATTCTCTCAAAATTATTGTCTAAGCCACTTTGCAAACTTAGGCATGCACTGCTTCATTTTACACCCAGCTGCTGCTTCCAAAATCTTCTTCAGGATTCTGATTTTTTATAATATTCTCTTTGAATGTGACAGCCCAGACTATGGTCAGGTGTGAAGGAACTGTGCAATACTTTGAGGAAATCTTGAACAAATCCTTTATCCCACTAATATCAGGGGGGATTTAAATGAGCAAGGCTTGCAGACTATGCAGGCCTTGCTTTAGCTTAGATTTCAGGCTCTCTTTTACCAACCAGCTGAATAGAAATCTCACTTATTAGCAAGCAGAGCAAAAGCAGCACAGGGCAGTGCTGTGCCCTGGTCTGACCTCCAGGGTTCCTCTGCACGTTATCAGTTCGAGACAGGACTGCTGTGTGTACAAAGGGCTTATTCCTAATGGTAATCATCTCTAGACAGGATCCAACAAAATCCAGCTATGCTGGGAGCAGAAGGAGGCTGTGATTACACAAAAATCACCTTTTCATGCAAGGCAGAAGCAGGCATGCTCTCCCCACCAGCTTCCTACCCACCCCCACCTCTCAATAACTAAAGTTCTCAACAAACGTTCAGCAAATATTTGGACAAACAGCCAAGGACTTCTCAGAACATCAAATGATTATTAAATCTTAAACTGTACTTTCCAAAAATAATTTTCTGCTGCTGTTGTTTGTTTGTTTGAAAGGAAGGGTAGTAAAATCCACAGATGTGTACAGCCATAAACCTTTAGATGAGACTCAATTTCCTTGATGTCCAACGATAAAATCCACTAATAAATGTGTACAGATGCAAAGGCCTATTTGTTGTCCTGTCAAGTCAGGCCATGTGGAACAAAAAACCTAAAAGCAACCAGGAGAGGAACTAATGATGTAGGCTCTCCTCTGCCAAGATGCACTTACTGCAGTTCCTGTGACATTTAAGGAACATAATGATGGGACATTCCTTTTTAACTTTATTGTTTTGTTAAAAGCAGAGTTTTACAGCTGAAGATCACGTTCCCAAGATAGTCAATTAGGTTATGCAGATTTACACACACACTGTGATCTCCTTTGTGCAGCATGACCAGTTTCTTTGCTAACAATCACTCACATTTGATGACAAAGATCGGGCTGGTGTCAATATCTCCCATATAGAGATGGATTTTTTTTTTTTAATGCTTTCCATGAAAAGTTCTTTAGATCTCCTGGTGCATCAAGACAGCTTTTCTTTTTTTAATCTCCAGATAATTATTTCTGAATGTGCAAATATAGTTTTCAAGGGGAAAAAAACCCACTCTCTGGAGTAACCAAACACCAGATTTCCGCAGTATGAAAGCCATTTTCAGGCACTGTGGTGTGCTCTGTGGTTAGCCCTGCTTCTACTTAATTAGGGACCTAAGTTATAAGTCCACAGCTGCAGGAGAGCAGTAAATAGCTATTGCTGACTTCCTTATTGCCAATATGTACATCATGATTGTAGGGTGAAGAGCAGGGAGCTTTTCGTAAACACTGCCTTGTGCAGCAACAGTACTTTGATGTCATAAAAATGCTGTTACATATTTTAAAGTCTTAATTGTGGTCCACTGCGGTGCTGTCAGCTTCCTGGTGGAGCACTAACCCTTTCCGTGATTTCTGGGGGAAGCAGAACACTTCTTTGCAGGTTTCCTAATTATGCAACCTACCCTCACTGATTGCAAAGTGCCAAGTCCCCCCCATAGCAAAGGATATCCGTGCTGGAGAAGGCAAGGAGAGGGGGAAGGAAAGGAAAAATGCCCCCCTCCCCCGCCCCCCCAGTTTGAAGGGCACTTGCCTGCTCCATACTGTTCTGATTAACAGCATCCGCTTGCTCACTGTTAGGAGCACTCCCCCACTAAACACCCTGGCCAGAAACCCCTTAATTCAGTGCCTCCCAGACAAGAGCCCCCACAGCAGTGGTCCCAAATAACCCTCCATCTTTCACCAATCCTTGCTACAATATCCAGACAAACCCTCCCACCTCAGCACATTCTGGCTTTGTGCATGGACTCTCCAGACTCTCTCTTCTACCTGCATTTTTCAGGTTGCCTAAAATCGAAAGCCTTCAAATTTCTTACCTAATTTTTAAAATGCCCTATCTTGTTCTATGCTCACTGTTGCCACCTCAATAAAATTTTTTTCAACCAGTTCTCAGCCTTTTTGAGCCCCTCCATGGCAGGCAACTTCTGATTGCCGCCCCAGAAATGGTGGAAAGCTGCCTGGAAAAGCCTCAAATCAAAACAAGCAAAGCTTGCAAAAGCAAAAACTCACCTGGTGTCACCAAAACCACTTCTGTTCCCAGCCCGGTGCCAAGCCCTGTCCCTGGCTGCAGGGCCAACTCCTCAGGGTGATGGGACAGACACTGCAGTACCCATCAGCCCTCCTGAGCTCACACTTGGCATTAATCACCGGGTCTCCACACAGCCACCTGATCCCAGGTGCTCTCTCCCTGTCTCCAGGATCCACTCCTGTCGTTATGATATTTTATGAGTTTCCCTGAGTGCAGATTTGCTAAGTTTTATTCCAAGGGAAACTAATTTTTATCAGGTTTCAAGGACATGGGTGTCTGGCCACCCTGTCTCCCACATGGGGGATGTGGTCCTTTTCTCTCTCTTCTCTCTGTCAGCCAATAATGTGAAAAATTGCTATCAATGGAATTTGTAAGCATTCTTGCACTTCCAGTATGAAGCTTGAAGAAGCAAGATGCTAGCTCTGTACCTGGGCAGAAACAGCCCAAATTTTTCTGAACAATGGAGTAATTTTAATAAATCATATAAGTCTTCTGATACTGGAGTCAAGGAGTGCTGATTCACCCCCAACGGGACACCAATGACAATACACTCCAATGCTCTGGGCTTTGCAGGTTGTCTGCATGACCACAGAAGTTCCTCCTGGCCTTCAGAGCATGCATTGCTCTGGAGAGATCAGGCCATCAACAAGTAAGAACTCAGCCTTAGAAGAAAACTTTAAGCAATGGACAAGACACTGAAGAGAAGGACGTAGGTCTAGTCCCAGCTCTGCTGTCATCCTGATAAGCACAAAGACATCTTTTCCCCTTTTCACACTTTTCTCCACATGTTTCCACAAAGGTTACAGGAGCCATGGACACCAGCTCCTCTCAGCACAAGGTATTTGGCAGGGTGTGGTGGGCAACACATAGAGGATGGCACTTGCAAGTGCACATTCTATGTCATGTCAGTAAATAAAAGCCAGCTATTCCCAGTTAGGCTGGACAGGCTGCCAGGAAAAGGTCCCAGGTTCTTCCCCTGTTGCCAGCAGTGCATTCAGGGATCAAACATCACCTGCAAACAGGCTGCTGACCTCAAGTAGTCTTTCTAGACATCCTTGTAAACAGAAATAAAGAACAATGCTAGAAACCACAGAGAGAGGACTTACATCTACAGAGATGGGAGTTGTGCACTGTCCCTGGTAAACACCAGCACAAGAACTTGTCTTGATGAATGGGGCTGTCTGATGGAAACACAATGGGGACTGATGATGAAACGGTGACAAATGGGTTTCCTCCCGGCTGGGCTCGGCTATTATTTGCCATCTGCACAGTCTGTCTCATGGAAACAGATTTTGCAACATGAACACTGAGTTCATGTAAAAAACCCCAGAGCCTTGTCTGACAAAGGCAGCTCCCAGAGCAAGAAGCAACTGGATTAAAGGCACAGAAGAAGACAACAGCTGTCTCCAAGGGAGTTGTAGACCTCAAAGAATGACCCAGTGAAGAGAGAGATGGCTTTAGTTTATACACCTGTGTTTACCAAGTCAGCAGAGCATCTGAGATCAGCCTCGATAGCTCAGTCTTTAGATAAGAAGGTGGGGATATCACCCCCAGGAAATGAGGAGGAAATGCAGGGGGAAAAGCTGGCCAGGAAAAAGAAGAAGAGTTAAGACAAATTTAATTGACTTCACAGTAGGGAGCAACAAAAGGAAAGATATTTGTGAAGCCATTATAAATTGGCAAGGAAAGTAGGGGAAAATAGACAAATCAGTCACACAGGAGAAGAAAAGAGCTTTGCCAGAACTGAATTGTCAGGCTGTTCCATAGTGACACCCAACCCATTTGGTTATGCTTCAGTTCAAGCTGAGTTTGTTGGGTGTCTGGACCTGCAAGCAACTCTTCTGAAAAGCTACAAATGTCACCCCCAGAGCTGCCTCCGGGTGGGAAGCTCACATCTGGGAGCAGCTTAAGATCCCTACAGGAACACAAACATCTCCTAGTCCAATTATAAAGACAGAATTTGAATTTCTGTTCTGAAAGGGCACACCAAGGACGAGCTAAGGGAACAGAGGCACCATTCAAACACTTTTTCCTTCACTCTTCGCTGTCCTAAGGGGATTAAATTATATAAGGAATGAAGTGGGATAAATCAGAGATTAGAGACAATTTTTAAAGTCGTGGTTAGTCACTTGGCACACAATGGAATCCAAAGCCACACATCATTGCCCTGAAGAGATACCATAGCATATCACTGATAGTACAGGAGGCACTCAAATGCTGCACCAGGAACAATGCAACAAACCCCTGAATGGAACCAAGGTCTTAGGACCAGGCATACTGTGGGCTGCTTGGGGATAAATGAAAATAAATAAGAAACACGTGCAAAACCCCCAAGAAACACCAGCAAACCAATATATTTAATAAATAAATAAAAAGTTTTGTGTTTCATTGACTGGCTTTATGTTTGCATACCCAGCATCCCTGGATATATTTGCCTCAAGGCTCTTGCTAATATCCTATTTCTTGTTGGTCTATTAGAAGTTTAGAGGAATAATGTTTTACCAATAAGTGCTAAACTACTGACTCAGAGCACAAAGTCAGAGGTTTCATGCCCAAAGTAAATGTCTGACTTTTCTCTCATTTCTAAAACCAAATAATTCCTGTTTCTGCCAGTTTCTCTGTGTCACCTACTGGCCACTTGCTTTGTGTTTTAAGACTTCTGTGTATTTATAAGCTGAGGCTTATAGTGGTTTGCAACAGTCTCTCTTGGCTGCTGTTGGTGAAGCTTTGGAGTCCAGGAACTGGTCTCAATTTCAGAAAGGTAGCATGAAGCATAGGAGGCCACCATACCAGCTGGGGTCTACAGCAACTAATAACCCTTAAAAACAAATAAATCAAGTCTTCCCTAATGCTGTATATATTTTAAAGCCCATACAACAATAAAACTGATTTAGCAGCCAGCAGAAGTGGGATATCTTCATTCACAAACTTCACTGAGAGACACGTCCTTTCCACTCTCATCTTTTTCCTGGGGAAAAAACCTTCCAAAACTCTTTTATGGGAAAGATCAGTGATCAGTCAGAACCAAACCAAAAGATACAAGGAACACCAAGTGGGGCTCTCTGCACACTGATTTGATGAATCATGTCAGAGATGGAGCTTGAAATAATTGTAAAACCATTACCAGAATCCAGATTATAAAAGGATAAATTAGGCAAGCTGTCCCCATCCACAGAGTAACTGGGGAGCAGTTTTTAGCATAACCAAAGGCCCACTGAGGCAACATTAAAACTTAAGGGTCACTGCACAATAGCTCAGGCAGAACTTCTATTTACACTGGATGTGAGTGGGTACTTATATACCCACCTACAGGCATAGACTTGTGGATACCCCCAAATTACTGACTGACTCAGGAGGCAACATTTCTGGAAATAATGATTCAGTGCCATGGGGTGGCTGCATGAATCTGTTCCCCCCCATCAAACCCAGCACAGACACCCGTAACCTCAGGTCTGTGGTATTTCTCTCTTTGGAAACATGCAAAAATGTTGGGAGTGTTCAAATATCTTTAAACAATGTAGAAGATCTTATCTGCTGTGTTGCATGCAGCACCCAATGCTGGCAGGCTACCTAGAAATACCATTCCCTTGGATTTAATTACCAGTATCTGTGTTTGTTTCATTTCCCCACCACCCACCAAAAAAATTTAAAAACCAGTAAGGTCTATAGACAGCTTCATTAGCTTAGATTTTACAACATTATTTTAGCTTAGGTGCTTTTTAAAGCAGCCCACATTAATCTAATTTCTTAATGGACACTGATCTTTAAAACATATTTACGATCCAAATTAATTCCTTCAAGTTCTTCCAATGAGCTTTCTTTTACCTTAGACAGTACAGAAGCATTTCCAGGCTGAAATCCCATTTGTGTCCTAAATTTCTGGCATGTCCACAGCATGATGTCTATTTTTCAAAGAATGTGAAGTTCTGACAGATGCATGAATAGGAGGCATCGAAAGGACTAGAGGAAGAAAAAAAGAAAGAAAAAAGCAAAATGCTTAACTCCTTGAAGCAAACACACCTCAAACCCCATTATTTTAGGAAGAACACAGTAACATCTGTCCATCTAATAACTAAGATTTAGGATAAGAATCTAGTTTAGGAACAAAAAAAAAAAAGGTTCCAGTTACACCTGGGATGAATTTGGTTTAGCAGCCCACTTATCTGTACGTAAAAGTTAAATAAATTCCCCTTTAAACAGCAGGTTATCAAGCAGAAATCAGCAACACCTGCTATATTTGTACAATAACAATAACAAGCTGGGATGCCATTCATTTATGGTAAGAAGAATGCCAAGTTTGCCAAGATTTGTTTTGGCCGCCAGTAAATCTATGTCTAATAGGCAAGTGATGCATTTCATGGAAAATAAGCTGCACCTGGATTTGAATCATACCTTGTCCCCTTGAAAACCTGTCATATCCTCCTATTTAAATGTCTCTGATAAAATAAACACATGAGCACAAACAAGGCCTGACTCTTTTGCCCTGTCTCTCTCTTCATTCCAGACAGGAAACATAAACCAGCTAACAGCCTGAGATGCATGAAACCATTTCTAAAGCTACTTCAGGCCATTTGTTTAATGTCATCCAGGATCTCTTTTGTGCACTGGACAATTTTCCTACCATGTGTTTGCTTATTGTGTTACCTGCTGCTGCATTTCCATGCAGAGAGAGCCACATAATAGAGCTGGAGCCAGCCTGGTGCCTGATCCTGCACCACTGAGGTAAATAGGAGCTTCAAAAGGGACAGATGGTGCAGGTGGACTCATAAAACGTAGCTACATTAATATTCTTGCAGTGAAAACAATCTGAAAAATGTGGAAAAAATGGTATATGGACTGGAATGGGTATCATATGGGAGATGCTACACATTTGTTGCCAGTCATGGCTTGAAAAGTCAAGATAGAAGATATTCTTATATCTTCACTTTTAGGTCCCAGTACGAATGAAGTGCTCAGGGGTGACAGTGACAGCTTTGGAGGGGCTGTTGAGTCAGACAGCATGCAGGCCATTGAGAGCAACCCAACTCCACATCCATCCCGGGAAGACAGGGAGCAGGAGGGTGGGGAATGGGGCAGGGTGGTGCCTCAGCTGAGTGAGGAACCCCCAACACCTGCAAACAGCTGCATTCCTCAGCTCGGACAAGTCACATCACTGCTCTCCAGAGCACATGGCAGCAGGGAAAGCAAGGCACTGGCACTCCCACACCAAGATGCTTGTACAGGAATGTCAGCAATGCTATCCCCGAGTTTCTCCACCACAGTAACAGAGGTCATGCACACATTAGATGCATGGAAACCCCTTGCTTTTGAAAGGCCCTGTTCCTCCAGCAGTTGGAAAACTCTTCAGGCCTGCTACAAGCACAAGGATTGTTGCTGTATGAAAATTCCCACTACTATTTTAGATTTTAAGTGTTTTACTGGCATAATTCAGCCAATTTTCCCCTCTTTGCCTGTCATGTGTTACATTGCAAGGCAGGTGCAAAGCTCACAGAATTTCAAACTTTCACATTTAATATATTTTCCCTTCATTTATACATTGACTTTTCCATACAGGATCTACGCATGTCGACACACCTGAAAATGGGTAACTAGATCCCTTTTCCACATTTAATGAGTGCTTCCCTCATTATTCTCCTTCCTGTAGGGCCACACAGGTAGATATAAAAGGGAAAATTAAAATGACTCGAAGTCACTTTAGTAATCCCCAGACCACCCATGTCATTAGCGCTGCTCCTCCAGCAAATGCTCCATTTCAAGGGGTTCTATGTCACTTGCAATAATTTCAGAGCAAGACAGACCATAAAATCTCTTAGAGCTACTTGACAGAGGCAGTGGGACACGCACTATGGTACTCCAATAACTCAGCCTAAACACAGCATCTCCCCAGCAAATCACAAACACTGGTTAACAAAGAACTAGAGTTTCCCACCCACCCTAATGATTTTTCTTAAACTGTCTGGCTCATCCCTTAATTCGTTTTTCTTTCTTGGACTCTTCAGTGAGTGGAAAGAACGATCAAACAAAACCAGTTTACTGAGTATTTCTGAGAAGAGATTGCCTGGACTGGGGTTGTGCGTGTATGCCTGACTGCTGAAGTAATGTCAGGGCAACCAGGGAGAACATGGTGACCTGGAAAAAAGCCTAACCCTCAGGAAGGGAATGTGGGTAGTGATAACAGGGTTAGACAAGGGACAGAAAGGGAAATGGAGGGTCAATTTGCTGATGTGTGCATGTTCAGGCAAGTAGTATGGGAAATGAAAAGGAGGAACTGAAAGCATCAATACATAATCAAAATTATAGGTTAGTTGGCATAACATATAATGGAATAACTCACATGACTGGAAAATTAACATTGAACATATTCAGGAATAGCAAGCAGGGGAAAAGAAAGTCTGTTCAGAAACAGACAGGGTATATTGCTGGAAGACTGGATAAAACAGCATGAAAAATGTTAAGAACCATAGATGCAGTTTGTTAAATCCTAAACTTAGAAGGTGATGATGAAGAGGCTTCTTTTCCCCCCAAAATTCTGCTGTAAGATTACCCAAAGGGGGGTTTAAGGTGTCCTGATATCTTTTGTAACATCTGCTGTACCTTTCCCAAGAGCACAGTGTCCAGGGAAGGCAACAACGGCAAACAGAAGCAGTTTGATTAGTGAGGAGAAGCCAAAAGAGACATAAAGCAAAAGGCACTTTTGTGATACTAGGTAGTAACAAAGCAAACAGAGCAGAAGAAAGGTCACAGACAGCATTAAAGCCATCAAAACTTGCTCAGGCTGCCACGGTTCCCCCCACTGACACTGTTGTGTATCTCCCTACAGATATGAACACAGCACTCTGGTTTGGAAGCACAAAGCAGTGTCCCAGAGGAGCTATGATCTGGGTAAAGCTGTGGCATCCAGTTATTACCGTTTCTACGTTTTCCTCATGTCCTAATGGGAAAAGAACAAAAAGTTACAAATGCATTGCTATAATTAAATTTTCATCCACAAATTAATTCCAAGAGGTGGATGATGAGTTCTGTCTAAATAATGTCTCAGAGGCATCTGGAGCAGTGCCTGCACTTAGTAGTAAAGCTTTTTCAATAAAAACTCTCTGCTCTGTGGCACAGAGTCACTCACAGTAACAGAAGTTCACTTGCAATATCACATATCACCATCAGTGACTCTCATGTGTTCCAGGCTTTGAAGGCACAGCACTAATGGAGAAGCTGCGTTTGAAATGGTGCTCAAATGCTGGAGTTACAAACACTCACAGGTTCAGTGCCATTTCTAAATGATCAGAGGATAAGTCTGGTGCTGTTACTCTGATTATCTCCAGCACACCTTTTTCCTTTGCAAGAACTCTCTACCACCAACTGCAATTAGTTGCACCCAGTAAGTAATTTTTCTAAGAAAAAAAAGCACAAAACAATCAAAAAAACTAGTGTCCCTCTTCTGTAAGGACAGGCTGAGAGAGTTGGGGTTGTTCAGCCCAGAGAAGAAAAAGTTCTGGGGAGGAATTTCAGCACCCAAAGGCGGCTACAAGAGAGCTGGAGAGTGACTTTTCACAAGGGCTGGAATGACAGGACAAGGGGGATGGACTCAAACTGACTTAGGGCAGATTGAGACTAGATAACAGGAAGAAATTCTTTAGTGTGAAGGTGGTGAGGCACTGGAACAGGTTACCCAGATAAAATGTGGATGCCCCATCCCTGGCAGTGCTCAAGGCCTGGTTGGACAGGGCTTTGAGCAACCTGGTCTAGTGAAAGTTCTCCCTGCCCACAGCGGGGCAGTTGGAAAAAGATGGTCTCTAATGTCTGTTCTAGCCCAAATCATTCTGTGAAGTCCAGGCAGGAGATGAACCCACAAATACTACCATACTATTTGTAATATCTGCTGAATTCCTAGAGCAGATCCACAGCACAGGTTGTTAGGATATACCTGTCATCCACTTGCAGCAGTTAAAAAAAGATTATGCAAGATGTTCGGTGAAGCAGACAGCAAACTGGGATCCTTTAGAGGGTAAATCACTTTAAATTATTTGATTTGAGCTTGGGATAGAGCTGGTGACTTAAACATGGCTGTATAGCTATTTTAACCCTTTAGTGGAATCTCAGAGCTTTTCTACTTACCTGGTGACATTTCTATACTACATAAAAGAAATAACTTGAAACCAAAGGCAAGAGTCCTTCTACCATGTAAAAAAAGATTTAGTCTCTTTGTCAGGGGTACATGTCACAGTGCAGGGAGTGGCCAGACCACATTTGTGCCTTTGCACACATGGGTGGACATAATTTCATTTTCTTGAGCAGCAGTTTACTCAGGATAAACTGATATGTCAGGTAAAAACCCATAACAACAATCATGTTCAGAAATTATTACAACATGCTTTGTAAGGCCAGGATGCCTTAAGGATGGCTTTGACCTTGTGACAGGAATCACAAAGACTTAATTATCAATGGCATGGCCACGATAGATCATTAAAGCTTTAAAAAATTAGTGGGTTTCCTTGTATGCTGGGGATGGGCACTAAGTAGAGAAAGATGTATTCTGGAATGAAGCCATCCACACAAGGACTTGCATCTGGACAAGTTATACAACTGTAATTCCACTCAAATATCCCACAAAGATGAGCTCTTTGTAAACCTTTCCCCTCAAGGAATCCTTTTTTGGTCACCATTTCCTGCACCTTCTAGTCTTGCCACAGCAGCAGCTCTGCTCCTGGGAGTGTGAGCTGTTGGTGTGTGAAGCACACCCGAGTGGTCCATCAGAGCAGTGACACACACAGGCAGTGCTGGCTTGGCTCACACCCGAGCAGAGAGCATCACTGAGCAACTCAAATCACATTGGAGGGATCACTGTATAATTTCTGTACCCTGTGTAAGTCCTGGGTGGGTCACTCACTCTCATCACTGAGTGCCCTTCTGTTAGTAATTGACTCAAACAGCAAAGCAGGGAGGGATGTTCCTATTTAGGCTTTATTTCACTCACCTATTCCAACATGTATTTGACTGGCACTCAAAGCTACAAAGCACCCACAGAGAAAGACAACAGCCATGCCAATCTGTTGATATTCTAAACAGCCAGATGCCATGCTGTCAGAGTTAATCCCCTGAGCTCCTCTTTTCTGTAGCTGGCAATGGTAAGAGGGATGGAGGAAGCACTCCAGAAGACAGCCCACATTCCCATAAACATTTTCCAAACCCAGGTTTCACTGAAGTGTTGCATGTACCTTGACACAGACCAAGGACAAACAGTAACATATACAGAATGGAAAAAACAGACAAGCCTTCATAACCTCTCCTGCACAATTTCATCCTTAAGAGGCACATTTATTCACACAATTCACTGCCACAGCTGAAGCACTGCTCTAAAAAAATTTGGCCCTCATTGTTTTTTGATGAACTGCCTTTTCAAGTATTTTTCTTGCCTTTAGCATCCATCTTAATATTCTAACAGCTGCTTAAATGGTAAAAAAAAAAAGTGATCTTCTGTAGAGCTGCTTGGAAAGTGCTTGATTTTTCCTGGGCAAAACTTCAGTGGAAAGACATAATAGTTTTCATGTCAATTTTTCAAAGGAAAAATTTCAATTTTTTGGCTGAAACTCAAATACCAAAATATTTCAACCAAAACCCAAAATATTTCCATTAGGAAATGCTACTGCATAGTGTCCTGGGAGATGGAATTCCAGATCTCATGCTCTCATTTCCCTTTATGCCCCATGATGCAGCTGATTTCCCCCTTTCCAGATGAAAGCTGCTGCATCACTGAAGCTGTATTTCCTAATTCCTGGTGGGACACACACTACAGAAATGAATGGGGATCTGAGGCTGAAGAATACCAGCAAATTCCCACACTACCCTTTCAGATTATACAGATGGAAACATTTTGGTTTTCAAGAAAGGTTTCAAGAAAAAGGTTTCCCTGGAAAGCAAGCCCTTTTTCAAGGTAAGCTTAATTGAAAACCTGTGATTTCTGTCAACAGGCAGTTTCAGGACAGCTATTTTGTTTCAGCTGGTTGAACAGATCCTGCTGTTGAGCATTATTCCAGATTCCCATACAGCCTGAGTGCAGTTAGCTATAGCAGCTAGACTTCCAAAGCTTTCTAGAAGACCCAGGCACTCCATTTCTGTGGGGTTTTGAAATGAACACCTCAATCCTGCAGGCTTTGACAGCAATCTGGGATGGTAAGAGGCATCTCACAAGGCACTGAGTCAGTGCCTTTGAAAATCAATGACTAAATGGCTTTTTGAGTTAAGGAAACACCAGCCTGGCTTTACTTTGTGGCACACAAAGTTGTCAGCAGAACTCAGAGCATCCCAAGGCTGCTCTTGGATGTAAAGGATGAATTTACATCTTTGATGAGACTTGCTGCTTCACACCACTGCCTGGGAAGCTCCAAGAGGTGTGATCCCTTGAGAAGGAAGGGGAACAAGCATTTATGGAGTTGCAGGAAAAACAGACAGCACAATCTTGGGCATCCAAGGGCTGCAAAGCTCTCTGAGGGAAATGCCCTCAGTGAGTCACTAATTTTAGTGCAATAAAACCATTCCTTGGACTCTAAGTAAAGCCCAGTTTTTCTCCCTTCCTAGGGACAGGGAGAGGAGAGGGCTGACAGACACCTTACTGAACTCACAGCTGGAATGGATTTGAGCATCTCTCCTTGAAGTCCTGTCTACCACGGAGACCTGTGGTCCATGGGCTCAGCTGCTTTTCCTTCAAGTTGCCATAGGGCTTTCTCTGCTTTGCCTTTCCAACCAAAAGGCCTTGTTACAGTTCTGGGCCTTACCAAGTGACGCAGAACAAAATTTCTTCCCGAATCTGCTAATCAAATCAGTTTGACCAGCCAGTCCTCTGCAAAAAGAGGATTTTAAGTACCACGTCCAAGCACTGGCCTACCTCCAGTGTCATGTCTCCAGCTGGGAAAAATCTGGTGCCTCAGAGGAAAGCAAACAATAAATCCTTCCCAAGTTCCTGCAGGCTGAAACCCTGAAACATGAGATTCGGTTATAGTGTTCCATTTAAAAAGGGTTAGGAACGCACTGAAACCAGTAGGAACCTTCCTGCTCTCCCCAAGAAGGGAACGGATACCACCACATCCCAAATAATTTTTCTCTGTAGCCAGATTACAGCACCAGTATCCTTCAGGCAGACATGTTGAGTTTGCTTTTGTTGCACGATGTTTAGGGCTATTTGGGGTGCTGGGCAAGGGAGATGGGTGGGATCTCATCTGCTGGTTCCTCCAGAAGGACACGAGCACCTGTACTGCTATTTCAGAGCAGCCTGAGTCACATCTCCCTGGGACCTTGGCTTTTAAGCACCTTGGAGATTTTCTGTCTGCAAGCAACTGAATCAAGTCCTCAATCTCACCCTGAGGACCTTAAGTGCTGATAAAACAAATTTTTAATTCTTTTTTTTTTTCTTATTTATTCCAGGGCTGAGTTACATCACTGTTATGAAATTTCACCTTCACCCCAGGCTGAAGCTGTCTGACTTTGACCAGCCATTAGATCTAATTCTAAATACCAACAAACCAGGCTCTCTTGCAAGTCCTGGTGCAGCAAAGAGAGACAAAAGCACTGCTGGTACAAACCCTTATATACATCCAGAGGTCACACTTGTCACAGAACTGAACTGAGACCAGAGGTTGGAAGCTTCATCAAGTTTGTACATTCATTATAGTGGAAACCAATTAACTGACGTAGCTGACACTTTCAGCTAGAACAAGCAAAGAAATATCTCAGCATTATTTTAACAGATCACACGCTTCCCACCTCCAGCATTTGGTTTCTACTAACCTCAGATTATTTATTGGAAAAGAATACTTGAATTTCCAACTAGACTGATTTAGGGTTGACCAGGGCTGGCACAAAGCGGGTAAGGACAAGGAAAGGATCCAAGTCCAGACAACACTGCAACACTGCCCACAGCCAGAATATGCGCCAGCCAGTGATAACTTCACTGACTGTTCCAATCAATATATCTATTTCTGCCTGTTGCCCATATTACTCCTGTACTTCTGATATTTCTTCCTCTAACAGAGCAATAAACATTTCTGTAACTCACTACCAAAGTAGTTCCTTATGTACCAGTTTAGATACTGTGGCAAACACCCAGGAGGAGCATGTATATATCCAAATTACATTAATGAACAATATAGAAATTAAATTCATGTGCTGATATATTTTGTGATAGGATTCTGCAGTTTATTGGTGGCTTTAGCCTCAGTTATCTTTTGTATCTGCAGTTGCCCAGCTGTACTTCCTTGATCATCTCTCCCAAGGGACTTCTTGAAGTACAATCTGGTCCAGTATGCCCTTAAAAGCAAGAAAATATCCTATTAACCACTCCAGCTAGGCTTCTGGAGAACCAGTCAGGACAGCCTCGAGCCAGGAATACAAGATTTTGCACAGATTTCCCTTACAGAGAGCAGATTTCCAAAGAAATCAAGCAGAGCTTGGGCACTAAACCTCTTGACCCCTGCTCCTACCAGGGAAAAGAATCTTAACCCAAGGTGGACACAGTGAAGGTTCTTGATGGCCATTCAAGGAGCAATGCAAACCTTTGATAACAATAACCACGTGTGTGCCAACAGGACCATGCACATGCAGAAACTCTTTGTGCATGCTCAAATACCTTTCTGAATCAGGGCCACAGTAAATGCATTCTTTTCATAGAAACATTTTTCCATGGATCTGATCCAAAGCCCACTGAGGTCAGCAAGAGTCTTTCACTTCAATAGGATTTGGATCAAACCCCGTGAGCATTTCCAACTAAAACCAGCACTGGAATTTGTGTATGCCCTTGCATTGAAACAATTTGAGTCTAGTTCATTGTAAACCCTAAACTCAAATACTCCTCACCTCTGGGAAAGCTGGATCTTTACTTTGCTTTCAAAGGCCAATTCAAAAAAGATTCCAACTCCAACGAGCATAAGCCTTCAGAACATTCATACCTGAATGAGGGGCTTAATTTAAAAAGAGCTCAAATATCTCTGAGGAGCAAAGTTTCATCAGATCTTTCATATAGTACTGCAGGTTAAGTATAAAAATAATAATTAAAGACTAGCTGAAAAGGCATCTGCTGAGGAATGCATTTTAGGGTCTTCCTACAAAGATAAGGATTCTATTTCCTAATAGCTATATAAATCCATAAAGACTTATCTACGATTTCACTGATAGATCATCACTGGAAAAAAGAGAGAAATCATAAAAGCATTCCACCTGTATTGCTGGCAGATGGCTTATAAATGTCACACAGACTTAGACCTACTACTGGCTCATACAAGAGGTATTAAATAAACTGCTGAACATCTGCTGGTAAATACACAGCAAACAAGAATGCAACTCAGAGCCAAACATCTGGTGAGTGTGGGCCACATCTCTGCTCATAAACTAAGCAATGTTTTCTGCTAATCATTAACAGAGTTATTGATTTTAGAAGTGTATCACACAGCTATAATTTTGTCAGAGAGTAGACCACATAAGTTGTTCTTTTTCTGGTTGTTTCATTTTGTCTTATTCCAAAAGTCCGTAAATTGACGAGCGGGACAAAAATTATAATTGACATCATCTGTGGGAAATATTTCATAAAACAACAGGCCCAGATGTAGGATTAAAGCCATGTGGTAGTAAAATACCACACTGAAAAAAGTCCAGGTTCCATGATTTCTTATGAAAACAGATGTGCTATTACTCCACTCTACTTGTTTTTCAATGCTTTTTACCCAAATAATTCTCTTTTTTTCCCCCTTCTTTTTTTTTTTTTTCCCACAATTGCACTAGGGAGGGATCATAAATTGATTGCAGATGGCAACTTGTACTTCAAAATCCTAACTGTCACAATCTTTGAAATAAAAATAAATGAAACATTTTGTGAAATTATATTGAGCCGTGTTAAAAGTAATGAAGATTATACAAACATATGTCTTTTTGTCATTTATACAGCACCTTCAGGCATGACAACCAGATCTATTAGACAATACTTCTCTCCCTGGGAAGTAGTTATTTTCCAAATGCAGGATGTACTGAAATATAGAAGGTAACCTATAGCCTGAGCACTCCTTTATCCAAGCCTCAAGATGGTTGGAACCTCCTGCAACACAGAGCCGGGAATGCACATCCTTGATTCCCTCACATATAAAGAGGCAACATGGAAACAAGAGAGGATTGTTCCATGCATCCTGCTTTGTACATAATTTCATATGAGTACATTCTTGACAAACACATTGTATAAGAGATCTGTGAAAGACAGAGGCTTGTATGGTTTGAATCTTAATTTGTCAGTGCTGTGCAGGATGGCAAACAACTGTATTTCTTCCTAAATGACTTACTAACATGTGGAGCCCATTATGATGCCACTAATTACAATTCATTAAGTTCTGAATTTATGCAGTTTCACAATGGAGTCAGAGATTCTCCATTTTCCAGTTATCAGAGATGCTGCAAGACATAATAAAATAAAGGTCTAAGTAGACTCCCACCCTGTCACTGTAATGTCTTCATGCAAAAGCCATTTTTGATAGAACTGATGGGGTTTGATGCTGATTGAAAAGTGATTGATTGAGGTGCCTAGTGTTAGGATTCCCAAAGAAAGAAAGGGGAGGAAAGACCCAGATACTCATTTGGGAAAGGAGATGCTCATGTTCCAGTATACTTTGGGGGAAGCTGTGAAGGAAATGGGAACATTGCTCAGTTAAAGGGTAGCCCCTTTCTTGACTCACATAAAGGAAGATTGAACCAATAGTAGCAGGTAAAGAGCCAGAATGAAAGGTTTTTGGGGACCACAAAAACCATTAAAAAACACCCTTAAATGAGAATGGGAGCAAAGCCAATGCCCACAAAAAGATGGGGAGGCAATCTGAGAAATAGCACTATTTCTTCTATTAAATCTTTATATCCAAGGGAGTTAACAAGAATGCCTCCACTATTTTGTCTCCCAAGCAAACCGTGCAGAGATGGGCAATCTTTGCCACCTGGCTCTGGAAAGTCTATATCCTTGCTGTGAAATCTTTGCTCCCAATGTAGCTCTTGGGGCATCCCTTCTTCAGCAGCAGCAAAACTTGGGCAACACACCAGTCCGGAATTCCTTCTGCCAGAAAGGCCAGGAGTAGCAAGATTTGGTTCAAGACATGGAACATACACTTGTATCTAATATGATAGACAAGAGTTTCCAGAAACTGAAGCAGTGGTTGAGGGAGAAGGGGGGGGATTGAACTGTTGCTCAGTTGGCTGGAATAAAGGCTTTCGAGCAACAAGGGGAAGTCTTGGAGGAAGTTCAAATCAGGGTCACTTGCTTTTTGTAACAGATGAAGCTGGAATCCCATGAAGCCTGGTACTCTGGAGCATGGAAATTCACAGCTCCGGTAAAGCCCCCGTGGAGGGACAGCAGTTTAGCACTCCATCTTCCTCCCTAAAGAGACATGGTTTGAATCCTCAGGGAAGAAACTCCATCCCTCACACTGCCTGCTATTTTGGCCTGTAGGCTCAAGCCATGTGTGCTGGATGGGAAGATTTCAGGCAAAAGAACAAAACTAGAAGCTCATAGAGAAAGATTGCAAGGGCTTTGCAGGCCAGGTAAGCACAAGGCCTGCAGCAAGAGCTTTGTTTGCACAAATATTTACATGGGCATCTCTCCATGCTCTCTGTGACTCTATGCACCCTCTTCCTCACCTCCCAGCTTACTGGGGAATGACACTGTGGATTGCAAGGAGCACTACTGCACACATCAAATAAGAAAAGAACTGTTTTCAATGCTCCTGAGCACTTTGTTTTAACCCATCATGACCTCATACCTCCCCTCCCACTCCTCTCCTAGCAGACTTTGCTTTACTTAACTCACTGTAAAAAAGACCTTGACCATAATATTTACTGACTGTATAAAGTTTTGGGGTCAGCAATGAATACTGAATACATTATTACTACTTTTCCTCTCTACAGTTTGCGGTTCAAAACAGACAACCCAGTCTTTCTCGATTTGCAATTATTTCAACCTGAGGTTGGCATCTACCATCAACATTCAGAAGACATCTACTCATTTGAAACCTATTTTCCAATTAAAAAGGTCACTAGGAAAACACACATTTAATGCAATGCAGTGCCCAGATTAAACAAAATAAAGGAGGCACCTTTCTGAATATGTTTTTAAATTCAAGTCCTCCTTAAGGCTGGGACCTGCCATGCTTAACTTTCAGCAGTTTCCAAGTCTGCAAAAACACTGAAATAGTATTTCTCTAACCTAATTATCATAAATCTCCCCTCTCAACTAAGACATAAATAAGTCTCATAAAATCTTCACTAGGGACATGATATTTTGAAAATCAGAATGTGACAGGATTTGTTTGGCAGGGCTTTAGGGGATTTTTTTTTTCAGTATGATTTGGGCATTGTACTTTTAAATTATTCTTATTTGGTCAGTGATATCACCTTGGTACCAGCTGAAAACCTGTATATCCTGGCCAGTTGGCTGTATCCACCACAGCAGCCCAAGAAAATAAATCAGAGTAGATCAGAGACTATGAAACCGGACATGACTCAGGAGGTGAGAAAAAGAATAGAAAGAAAATTATCCATTTGAACACAAAGCAGAGCAGAGGAAAAGCCTAAATTAAGATCTTGATCAGCTGACTCCTGGCCCAGTTTTCTATGAGACAACTCCAAGAACTATCTCATGTTTTCCCATAATGGCTCAGGAGCCTGAAAATACTGCCCAAAGGAAGGTCTCATAGTGCTGCACACTGAGTCAGACACAAACCAGAGGAATGTCACATTTATTGATTTAGCTGGAATATTCAGAGATTTGAAGGGTACTGACCTTTTTTATGGCAGCAGTTTTATCCTTTCAAAACCTGCTGCTGTTCCTGAAAGAGCCAGCAACTTTTCTCATCCTTCCAGTCTTACTTTCACACACTGGAAAAAGAAAGGATGTGTTTTAGAGAGATTGAAAAGGTCAGAAAAACAGAAGAGCAGTAAAAATGGATGAAAGTGCAAGTTTGTTCCTAAATCAATATGTTACCTTCACTTGAAAAAGGCTGCATTCTTCAAGCTTCTACTCATTTTCAGGGGTTTCCCTGTAGCATGTAAAATGCCTAGAAATACATTAAATTTTTCTTTGAAAACTTTTCTGAGCTCACATTGGATGAGCAAACATGGTCAATAGGCTGCTTCTGAACCCACAGTTCAAGGCCTTGCCTCAGCTGCTATCTCGCTCCACAGCTTGCAGCAAGAAGGGAGTGAGGAGAGGGAACCAGCCCAGTACTGCAATCAAGATTCTGTTTCATCATCACTAAGCCTGCTGGTATCCCTGCCAGAAGCCAAAACCACCCCACTGAGCTGCCTGAAAAAGGGGTGGTCGGTGCTAGAAGAGGATTTCAAACATTTGAGATGGATGAAAGGAAGCCCACGGCCATTAGCACTGTTGGAGACACAATTGTTATTATTAACACCATCTGCAACATGGACATTTCGGTCTTTGATGAAGGAAGGATGGAGCTGGAGACCACCAGCAGCAGCCTGGAGTGGGTGGAGTGGGGAGGAAACATACCACAGTAGCAGCAGCCACAGAATTTGGGATCAATGGCAAGGAGGATGGATCCAAGCAGGATGTTGTTTGCTGAGCAGCCATACGTGCTCGTGGGCATTGGACGCTCTACGCGCACTTTACTAGGAACAAGGGGAAACGACAATTCTTTGAGATCTATTTCTGCTCTGAATTAAGTCCAGCCATTGTAACAAATCATGCAGAGATTTGTGTCTATCAGCAGCTGGTCAGAAGTCTCAACAGCAATCAGCAAGAGAAAGTGACATTAGCAGAATCTGCAGTGAGACAAGGCTCTAGCACCAAAAACTACATTCGATGCTACTTAAACATCCTGAACATCCTGGTACCAACTGAGGAAGGCAGAAAAACCAAAACAAGACACAACATTGCACATACAATTCACACCAAGGGTAGGCTGCACATAAAGGAGCACACAAACACCATGGCTCGTGTTTCAGGCCTCGGGAGCTCTCTTCTGTCACACAGAAACATGCATTTGCTCAAACTACAGCAGCCAGTGGTGGCAGGACAGCAGCGCAGTCATCAAAACCAGCAGTGCTGCCAACCACTCCCATCTCCTCCCCTTTCCAATGCTAGCATTAACTGCATTACCTCTGGAAAAGGGCTAATTATAGCTGACCCCACCTTTTCCATCCTGACACTGGCCTCAGCAACACCCACAAGATGATGGTACTGAGATATCAACCACAGCTCTCCACAAGTTGCATTTCAAGCCACAGCAAAGATCAGCTTTTAAAGCCTGTGGGAAGGCATGTGACCTGACTGATAGGGCAGCTGATAACACTTAATGTTAGCCTACTGGTGGATGTTTTGCTGCCAGATTCTGGCCTGGAGAGGCCTTCTCACTCTCCAGCAAAAGAGAAGGGTCTAGGAAAATTTACTGCAAGTCCAAAGTAAATTGGATGCTATAGATGCTGAAAGACTTTATCAGTGTCTTTTCTTCAGAACCAGCTGCTGAGGGAAGGAAAAAGACCTATTTGGAACAGGCTGGAGGATAGCAGTCAGTACCAGAGAACTTATTTATATTTAACATCACTTTATCAGTCACCATCACGAGATCTTTCTGCACCTTTATAAGCTGACACTTCACTTGTAGATCTTGGTATCAGAGGTGATTTACCTCACCTTGTTATTCATTTTTTTTAGATCATGGATGGTAGGCTGGACTGCACAAGTCTCGGAAAAAGACCTTCATTGGGCCATCACGACCTCTCCAAAAGACCCAAAGATATACAAGACCCCTATATAAATAAGGTCTTGTTTTAACTGTCCAGGCCTACAGGGTCCTCCATGTCAAAATCCAGGGCTAGAAATTACCATATAGCAAAGAAAAATCAGGAATTATAATCTTTTACATGTGAAAAAAAAAATGTATAATGTCTCAGTTTTGACATAGAACAAAACTCGTCGTTGGCAGGGGACCCATGTCATTTGTCAAAGGAATAATTTGTGTTCTTGTGTAACAACAGATGCTAATGGGAAGCACAGTCATCGCTCCAGCCCCGCTGGCCACCAGCAGTGCATTTGCACACAACCTCCAGCATCTGAGTCCTGCCCTGAGCCAAATTACCTGGGCTGAGCCCTCATTGTCCCCTCACCCCACCAAAGTCCTTCCTTACATATGGACCCAGGGTCAACACTTCTCACTTTATTGTCTGGCAAATTAAATCCAGCCAAGTGACAGGGTCCTTGAGGCTGTTTCTAGGCTCATTTCTTTCATTAGCTTTTAAGAAATACAAAAGCCTGTGAAGCTATGCACTGGATGTCCTGCCAAGAGTCCCTTGGTTTTGAGAGCCTCAGGCCCATCTCAGAGGAAAATTCCCATCAGTCTCATTGCCCACTGAATCTAACAAGACACTTCATGATTTAAATATCACCAGCAAAGTTTGATCAAATCTAGTTCACATTTTCCTGATCCAGAAAGAAGCAGGCAGCCATGCAAAGTGTAGTTTCTTGGCAGTAACTTGAAGAAATAATTTTTCATCCATTTCACCTGATGCACAGCCAGCCTTGAGCAAGGGTGCACAACTCAGTTGTCTAAATTCTTAGGAAAGCAGCCAGGGGTTTTCTCAAGTTCACTTCTCCACATCACCAACTGTTCAGCAGCACTGAGCCTACCAGCAGTAGCTACATGGGATCTGCTGACCTCCTGCACATTCCTGTTCAAGCAACAGCTTTTATTTCACCACTAACAGGAGATCAGGCAACAGAAATTCTTCGCTCAGTGGTAGTATGCCATATACTCTCTAAAGTTTATCAATTCCACTAATTTCCATTTCCTAGCACAGCATAGTACAATTTAATATTTCACAGGGTCAAAGCTCGTCAGTCCAACTCCATCTCAAAAACATTTTAAGTGAGCTTTACCCAGGTGCTGAGGATTACATATTACTCCACACGGAGATTCAAGCATGCCACAGAATAGGTAAGGTTGGAAGAGACCACAGTGGGTCATTGAACCTCCCTGTGTGCAGGATCAACAAAACCATTGGCACAACAAATAGGTCAATATTAGAAGACAGTAGTAAGAAGCAAAAAGATATTTAATTTTGTTTTTTGAGAGATTCTCCTTATAAAAAATTACAGGAGATGAAAGCTTCTTGAGGAAAAACTGCTAAGAGTAGAACAGTGAATAGAATCACTAATAGAATACTGACTTCAGATACAGAATAGTGACTAGCAGAATAGTAACTTCAACATTTTTTTGCATAGGAGCACACCAGCCATGCCAAAGCAATTCATCTTGGAAATACAGCAAGGGAATTTGCTGCTCTATGAACATCATCTCAGCAGTGAGACTTTGTGACAATGATCCCAATACCTTTGCAGATCACATTTTTTTCTCCTTAACATGGGGCACAAAAGGGTTTGCTTGTGCAAGGCACACAGTTCTTCTATTCCATTTAAAATCAGGTGTAGCAGAGCACAGAAGATCAGAGAAGACTTATTTGCAGAGAGAATAATTATTTTCTTTCTTTTCCCAGTTTCAAAACTTGCAGTTATGTGCTCCATTCAGAAGACTAATAATGACAACTTAAAAGTATATTTCTTGTTAACCAGCTGAGAACATTCCTGACCAAATCTTTGATTAGCATTTTTCATCTCTTTTTCTTCAGTACACATCTATTTTCCAACGATGAGTTCTTTACACATTTCTAATTTGCTGGCAAGCATTAGAATCCTTTTTCTTTGGTCTTCTCACCTATGCTGAGATCTACAAGGCAAAATATTATAACTGCTCACATTAAGTGTAGATCTAGACCACCTATAAAGCCAAGAAAAAGCAAAAAATATTAAGAATTGTCCAGTGCTGGCCCACTGTAACTTTGTATTTGTATCATGATCCTGCCAGTGTAACATTTTCACTTCTGGAACGCAGCTCATGGGATGCATTCAGTGCCTGCAAAAAGTATCAGTCTTAGGTATTATTTGCAGTTTCTATGGACCATTGAAAGTTTGAACAGGCAGCTGGAGAAGCCTCTGGAGATGTTTCCTCTCTAGAGTTCTTTCTTCTTCTAAAATGGTCAGTTTTCTTACTTATTATCCATCTGAAAAGTCACAATAATTTAATCAACGCTGGATAATTTCAAAACCCAAAGAGCTTACACTTGCATGATATTATACACAACCCCACATTTTCAAATCTGTCTAGAGCTTTGGTTCAAAGTATTAAAAAACTGCAGGATATAAATCAACATCATACATAAAATTCAGCAAGAGATTCATTGAGTAATTATCACAACAACAATTAGCACAGACAAACTTTGTGCTGTGGGAACTAGAAGAGGCACTGTCAGCTTTTCACCTGCTGGCACTCTCTCAACTCAGCCAAAGGAGAGAATGGACTTGGAATAACATCCAGGGTGACATGGGGGACGTAACTGCATTCTTTTCCCCAGAGGTATTACATGGAAGCAATCCTTTAACATCTTTACAGCTGCTTGCCCCAGATCCTAAAGCTGCAAGGTCCATCTGCCCTCCGGTGCTCAAGCACTGCTTTGCTAGAACAGCAGCACCATCCCCAGACTGACAGATGCAGCTTGACCAAGAGGATGATTCCCTAAAAGATGCATTCAGCTGGAGGATTATGTCTTTACATACTGGGGTCCAAAATGTAGAGTGCTCTCTGGTGAGACACACTCTGAGGTGTCTAGAGTCCTTTCCAAGCACCCCCTTTTGTGATTGATTGTTTTGCAATGATCTTTTTATTCCATTTGGGATAGTAAGGTTTTGTGGTTTTCCTTTTCTGTTTAAAAACAAAAACCTACTGTTGATTATTTATTTTTGTTACCTGCTTGCCAGAGTTAACTCTCTACCTTGTCTTCAGTTAAACAACTCTGCACACACTTTGGTAATAGCCAATATGTCAAACATATTACAACCATTTTTAACTATCAGTTCCCTACTTTGAATTTCTTTTACCCATTTTAAAAAGCATTTGCAAGAGAGCAACACTGAAGCACAGATGGCATCATTACAAGTAAACATTGGCCAGGATACAGTACAAACACCATACTGTGGCATCTGCTCTAAATTTAGTGTACACCACAGTCAAGTCAATAGAATGGGTTGATATTAGTTTACCTTTTAATGAGATCCACAATATTAGTAAAAAATGGCAGAACAACATGTGAGACCCTTAGTTTGTATCTTAGGTATCTCTTCTTGAATGCTATCTGGCCCAGGTTCAAAATTAACTTTTAGGCACAGTCTGGATGCACGATTCTCCACATCCCAGTCCTGCCAAGCCAAAAGGGAGGCAGGATTGGTCAATTTATTAAGATGGTGACAGCTCCTCTGCACACTGATCTGCACTAGCAGTGGCTCTG
Source organism: Dicaeum eximium (assembly GCA_013396995.1). Taxonomy (NCBI): domain Eukaryota; kingdom Metazoa; phylum Chordata; class Aves; order Passeriformes; family Dicaeidae; genus Dicaeum; species Dicaeum eximium. The sequence goes on along the minus strand of VWZP01004023.1, from coordinate 1,507,761 downwards.
AGTAGCCCTTAGCTTCTCCCCAGAGGAACAACAAGCCAACATTTAATGTCTACATCCACCTCTGTCCCGAGGTTTAATAACTGTGGAAGCAGCAAAAGGCATAACAGTGCCTTAATACAATCCTACATATAGGCCAATGATAAGAATTTTAAGCACAGAAGTGATTTAGGAATGCTATTGCTGGGGGACTGGGGAGAAATAAATCAATAGATCTTATGTTTCTAATGTGTTCCTGAAACGCAATGCCTCTGTGAATACCTCAGGGTGCATTGCAGATCTCAGCCGTTTTTGAAAGAAGCCTTTTTGCCTTCTTTGCTGGCAAGGGTACAATTTTCAGAGCCCCACAGAGAACCAGACATGCCAATTCCCAAGATAATCCCAGCAGGAACTGTCTACCCCATTGCTTTATGCAGATTTGAACCTTTCTCCCCAGGTGCTACATGGGCACACTGCAAGGGCCAAGAGGCCAGTGGTACCTCCTTAGCTCCTTGACAACAAAGCCAAAAGAAAAGTACAAGAAATGTCTGTGACCCCTACACTGATGATGCCTTTCCCTTCTGGTGGGATGGCCTCCAGAAACACAGGTCTTCTGCTTCCATGCACTAGGGCTCATCTTCTCCATGCAAACACTTCATGATTTACGGGGGCAGAGGGAGAAAGCAAACCTTTTCTGTTTGTGTACACAACTAACCATCAGTTTGATTTCTGGCCATGTACAAAGTTTTGCTGCTTTACTGCCCTCGATCAACACAAAATAAAATGTCTACAGAGAAATTGCTGTTCATAGCAAAACAGGAGTTGCCACCTAAGACTTTCTGTTGGATTAAACAGCCAGTCCATTATTTTCTTCTTCATAGCTATTCCTTGTGCATTTCAACTGCTCTGTTAGACGGCTCTTCAGGGATTAAGGAGTAATGTTTCATTTTTCACTGATCCTTAACAAAATACAGAAAAGTATCTACAATATAACAGAAGGGGTGCTGTCATTGTTCCAAGCATATTATATTTTAGACTAGCTGAATAACCTTTTGGGAGCCAGAATGCTGATTCACACATAAAATGTTACATTCTCTTATCCATTAAGCCACATTTATGCAGAAATGCATTCCCTGTTTTGGACTGGGGTTTGCTCATCTGTAAAGAAAGGGACTTTATTCTCAACTGGGGGGTAAGATGAGCTAAGAATCTCATAATATTTTTCTTGCCATTACAGTTGGCCAGGCCATTGAATACCTCAGTTCCATGACCCACAGCATTAGGTAAAGCTATACTGAGTCTCACCCACTCCCTCCCATTGTGTGGCACTAATAGCAAGCAAGGACTCAAAATGAAATAATTTTCCTTCTTTTCCTCCCATGGGGCTTTACAGTGTCATCTGGTTTCAGCAGCAAGCATTCCTTAATAAAATGCTGCTGCAGCAGAAGACAGAAATGAGGAATGGAATGAAAATTGCCTAGTAGTTCAGATCATCATCTTCCCTCCTTGATCTGGTTGACCAGGGAGTCACACCGCCTTCACTTTCACCTGCTCTCTGCAGTCCCAGCTTGTGTTACTCATCCATCAGAGCACTGCTGCAAAGGCATTGCTACATCAGCTGTATTTTTGGTATGTGCTCAGACTGTACCAAGTCCCAAAATTAACTAAAAATGTTTCAGGTTCTTTCTCACAATCTAACTAACAGCACATTTTTGAGAATTATTTAAATAGGAACAGCCATTCAATCATTAGACCGCTGGTCTTTTGAAAATCTGCCCTGAGTCACTTAGAATCTAATTATCAGTGGTATTTAAATCATTGTCATTAACGGAACCAAAGATGTTTTCTGTAAAGATTCATTTTTGCCTCCAGATTTGTTTCATCAAGCAAGCAGAGGATGTCAAGATCTCCACAAAAGCAGATCATGGAAAAAAAACAACAAGTCTCATACTGAGCTGCAGAACATCAGAAAACACTTAAAAGATGTTAAGGCTCGAATAATTATGTAGCAAAAGCTTTTACATAATTTGTGTCACCACACTTAAATCTAAGAAAAACTTCAAGGGCCTCAAATATTTAAGATGCATTTGCCAGAGTGTTGGAACCCAGGCTTGCAGGGAAGAGAAGAATAAGTGGTCCAGTCACCAAGCCAAGGCAAACTCCACGAGGGGAAAAAAAGTTGAAGGCACATATTCAGGCTTTACTGCATGCTAAAAAATTACCAAAGCAGGACACTCTTTGCCTGTGTTGCCAGCAGTCTTCCCATGCATTTCGAAACGAATGTGAATTTCTGGTCAGAACAACAAATGGGAAACTTCCCATTTGAAGTTTCCCATGATGAGCATTAGCCTCATACTATGGTGTAGGTATTTGCATTTTACAAATGCAGGAGAAATTCCCACTAAGGCAGCCTTCGGTGCATTAGGAGCCCAGGGGGATCCTGCAGATGTTAATGCTGTTGTAATGAAAGTCAAGGTGGGAGCTTTGCTCTTGGTTTCAGCAGCGCCGGCTCAAGTCAACTGAACTTCTGCAGGGCTTGAGGCTGTGCATGTCCTGAACTGCCTGGGGAGATGAAAGCCAGCCAGGACCAGCACTGCCACCTCTAATTATCCTGAGTAGTACCATTCCATAGGAATCATCCACCCTTTGGCAGCAGGGCCTACAGATCACTTCTAGCTCAACCCAGCCCTTTTTAGTGGCAAATGCTCTCTGTGCTCACCCTCTGCTCAGGAGAGAGTTTCATCCTCCCTTTGGGTTTGGTAGCAAGACATTCACTCTCACACGAGAGCGAACCTCTTACAAGAACCACTAAATCATTTTCCTATCTGGGGCAGGCTTGGCACCCCTCTCCCCATCAAATCCCCCTGCAAGTGACCTTTTCCACTCTTCCAACATGAAGGATAAAGGAAACAGAAACTAGCACATATACAAGAATAGACCCTCAAACCAAAAGTATGTGGATTTTGTTCTGGAGAAATGACTCTGAAATTCCATGTTCTTGCTGTGTAAATGTTGGCACCTCAAAAATGCTCTCAAGGTAAAGAGCAAAAGAAAAAAGACAGAAGGATGCAGCAATGTGACTCCAGCTGGTGTTACATAGGCACATTTCACTCCAAGGTCAGATTCAGCACTGATAGAAGCTGGAACAACAGCCTCTGGCTATTGCAGTTATTAAAGCTGAGGGACAAATGCCCACCTTCCTTTGGCAAAAAGAGGTGTCCTGTTTTGTTTCCCAGAATTGAGGAAAACCTCTACCTGCCGAAATTCATGCAGTATCAGAACTTCAGGGCATGTGCTGAAAATGGAAATCTTCATTCTTTTCCTACGTCGCCAGGGTCTGGCACAAAGCCTGAATGATTAGGGAGACAGGTCTTTAAGGAGCAAGGGAACAGGCTGGTAAAGGAGCCCTTTTACTGTAGAAGATAATGGAACTGAACCTGGCCAGGCCACTGAACATTGCTCAGCTGCAGTTTTCTCATGGTAATACCAGAGCTCCTACTCAAAGGCACAAACTCCTCTCTTTATTGCAGCTCTAATCAGCAGGAACGTGATCAGTTCCTTTCCCAGCATGAGCTGTCTCTCCCTACATCTGCTGCTTTTCCCAGCCCCCAGTGAAAGAGAGAAAAAAGGAAAAATAGTTTATTAAAGAAAACAAACCCAAAGCTGTGCAACTGCTGTTTTAGTCCCACTAGAGGAGCTTTTGTCTAGTTTTACAGTGTCTAACATGTGTTCCATCAAGACCAATTTCTGAGAAGATCTAGATGGAAAACAATCAGGTGTTATCAACAATATCACTGGAGCAACATCAAAGCCTTGCCGCAGTGCATGAGCCTTGATGCACCCCAGCTGCTCCAGACAGAGCTGAAAGAAAAACTCCAGGATCTGACAGAAGTTGTGAGACACCTTGTAAAGATGGAGAAAATTAGCCAAGCAGGTGCCTGATGTGGAATATTTCTAGAAACTCCTGCCTCAGAACTGAGATATGTAAGAATAGTAAAACTAAGAAAAAAAAAATTTAAGTTAAAGATGCATTCTGTAAAAAATACTTTGCTTAACACTAAAATAGCCACAAATAAGGATTCTGGAGATGGTTTCTCCTACAGCTGTTTGTAAGGAAGTGCTCCACACAGACCCTGGCACTAATCCCTGCTGGACACAGGATTATGCCCATGGCTGGAGCTGATTTAGAAGAAACACAGATCTGCTGTAATGACTCAGAGGAAACTTGTACAAATTGAAACTGCTCATGAACTAGGACTTCATGCTGGGGTCACAGGCCCTGCTAATTAGATACAGCCACAATTAACACTGCCCTGACAGCTGTCAAGTTTTAAGACTCAGTCTGACAGCAGGGCTGTCCCAGTCCTTCTCCCATCTCTGCACTGTCCAGGTTGCCTCACACTTCATTCACTGCTGTACCTAGAGACAGAGGGGAATGGACAGGGACAGGGAGGCATCTGACAGCTCTAAAGCCTCTCTAATGGCTTGGTGGCCAGATGCAGAAAAACATGCAGCTTTTATTTCACATGCCTCTTCTTGGGCATCTGAAACTTTTGTATAGAAAAGGTTAAAAATGTGGTTTGACATTCTGCTGATAGCCCAGGAGATCCATCCTAAGTATGGAGGGAGACTTCCAATCAATGCTCAAGGCCCACTTAATGATAAGACATCCTTTGGAGCTAAGAAACATCTCACTCTGCCATGTGTCTCCCATCTGAGCAGCTTAGGCTACACAGCAGATTTAATCAGTTCCAGCTGGGACATTTCCTGTCTCCCAACAAGCTGCATTAACCCCTTCTTTCTTTCTTTCTACTATTCAGAGGATCTTAGAACTTCTAATTCTCCCAAGTATCCCACAAACAGTATTACCTCTTGTTCCTACCATTTGGAACCTTCCGGTACCACTCATGGTTCATTCAGCACAGGTTTAACCCTGGCACTGTATAGAGTTGGGCAATTATAGGTGTCTGATCCAAGATAACGTGGACTAGAAGAGAATCTTCCCTGCAAATCACTTAACTACTACACATTTCTTCTTAAGGATGGCCTTATTTTTCTGGATTTATATTCAAGTATGTTTTTTAATTAGATGTAATTTTTTTTCCTCTAAGATATATCCCCAGCAACAGAACTAGCCTTAGTCAGAAACTTTACCCTGTACCCACATCTGCTTCGTGTTTCTAGGGCCCAGTACTCCAACAATGTTTGCAAGACATGCCACCAGAGAAGTAGGCACACACTTCCTATGATAATGAGCCAAAAAACAAAGCAGGGCATCATCACCTCTCTGCTCCCAAGGCACATGTTACAGCTGACATCCCTGTGAAGCTGGCCCAGTCAAATCACACAGAGAATTCACAGGACAGGTATCCAAATGGAGCAGCACATCACCTTTCCCAAAGTCAATATCTCTTATGAGCCCATCTGGCTTCAGGACTAATATTAACAAGCTGTGCCACTCACTCTGACCTCCCCATGACCACTAATTCCTTCCTATTCTTACTATCCACTCTTCCCAACATCTATTTGCCAGATTTCTCCCAAGCTGACAAGATATACAGAAGTGGTAATCAACTCCGGGTGAGATGCCTCCTGCTTCCTAAAGCCTGCCTTGGCTACACTGGTATTTGTCCCAGGGTTTACCCACATACTGAGGCAGCACAAACCCTATGACACATTCCGACATCTCCGGCGGCTCTGCAGCCATGCCGACATCCCAGAGCCTGCAGAGGACCGCATTTTAAAATAAACACAACTTTGCTTACACTGCATCCTGATCTTTCTCCAAGGGCTTGGGCTCTGCCCAGGAGGCAGACACACAGACTCAGCTGGGCAGAGAGATGGGCTTGTGGTTGAGGCCCTGGTCTGGGAGTTGACACAGCTGGGACTGGACCCTGCTCCCCCGCCATCTTCCTCCGTGACCTTGGACAAGTTGCTGGTTCCTCTGGGCCTCAGCTTTCTCCTCTTCAAAATATGATGCAGATTTCTTGGTGCACTTTTCCTGTAGGGACTGACCAGGAATTTAAGTCAAAATGGGACTTCTAAATTGCATTTTAACCACAGTGCCCAACTTTTAAGCTGGCACTAACTAATGTAGATCCTCTGGCCTAGACATTATAACATAGATGGATGACGTTGATGCTACACGGGAATCTGCCTTGGAGGACAGGGCTAGAGTTCCAAATTAAAGTAATGAATTATGTGGCAAAAAACAATATCCAAGGAAATTCAGTAAGTGCTATATCTTTGCACTGAAGTGGGAATACTCATTTATGGCTAGAAGAAGAGGTAAGGACTGCGCAGAAGTGCTGGCTGCATGAAAAGAACCAGGATTTTGAATAAATAAAGCTGTAACCATCATCCTGGAACACATAACCAGGAGTAAAAACTGTGAGGCAAATGAAGTGCCCACTTCATTCAGCTTTTGCAAGACCTCAGCTGAATAATTATGCCCTGATTTGGACCATTTAGAGAAATTCCAGAGAAGAGTCATGGGAATGGTCTGAAGTTCAGAAATCATGAGCTGCCAAAAAAGACTGAGAAACTGGGGTTGCTTTAAGAGAAGAGAAATGGACTGCTGAAAAAAGGGGAAAGAATTAATCCACAGTGGTCAGAACAAATAGAAATATCATTAAGTTACACATATTCAGGAAAACATAGGGAGTAAAGGAGTAGTGAAGCACAAGAATGTTTTTCTTAGACAGAACATCCACCATTAGAAGAATTAAGGACAGGTTAAACAAAAATCTGTAAGGAGTGACATAGTTTGGTTTGATCCTGCTCACAGTCAGAGGATCCCCATAAGAACTGCATCCCTCTCAGCTGCATTTTTTATTATTCTTTCATTTTGAAGAGATTAGTCACCAATGGAGTTCACACCATGGACACATTCATAAACTGGATGTACCTGAAACTTCTCAGGGTTTGAGTTTTCCTCAACTCTGGTTTGAGGCCCTCAGTTTTGAGGAAGAGTTTCACCACAGCATGTTCAAGATGGGTGTTTGGCTGTTACATTACACTTTCCAGCCAGTTATTTTTAAATGTTTGAAAAAATAGGTTTTGCCTTTCAAGTACCCTCGGTCAACAAGTTGTGTACGTAATAAAAGATGGTTTGAAGTATCCATCATATCCACAGGTGTGCCCAGCATCTTTATTTTTTAAGGTCACATTAAATGTTTTGTCTTAGTGACCTCAGAGTAAAAAACACTGCTGAAATTGAGTTTCATTCAGAACTGGCTGATGAATCCATAGAATGAGACACTGATTAGTGATTTTGTAACACCTTTAACAGAAGTTTTCCAGAAAACCAAAATTTTCTTTTTCTCAGAAAAATCTAAGTCCTATAACACAGAGGTGGACAATTTAATTGTGTTACCAACACTGAAAGACTGCAACTCAAAAAACAAAAGACACCATATTGTTGGATCCAAGGAGGCAAATTGTGGGGATGCACAAGACTGATAGTACCTTGGACCTTATTAGCATAAAAGATTTGATAAACAAAATGCCTTGGCAAAAGCAAACGGAACTATGAGATTGAGTCAAGATTGCAAGAAGATCCAATCAGACAGTTTTCCAGGAAAAGAAAATTTCATTAAGCACTGTGAGCCAAGGAATATTGTGATATGCATAAGTTTGTGTATTTGATTGTTACCTAATCTTTGTAGTAAACATTGCTAGTCTCCTGAAACAGTATATAAGTCCTTGTAAGTTCCCAGTAAAATCAGATTCTAATGACCCTTCAGTCTCCCCATCCTCTCTATCGCCGATAGCAAATCTGAACAAAGAGCTTGAAATTTTTTACAAGGATAGTCATTGATCTGAATATACAAAAACTCTTGCTAGGTTTTAATACCTAGTAAGTCGCCTAGGTGTGAATTTTGAAAGATAAATACATAAAAACAATAGCCTCGTTAGTAAATTAGTGAAAGAAGGATATCTCCATAGTGTTGGAATCCAGGGCACAGAGAATGTTTCTCTGCCTGTTTTAAGAGACTCTGACCCTCAGCAGGACATTGCCTTTAACCTTTGTCCCCAGAAAAAATTGCCAAAACTTTGGGATGAGTTAGAGCACACAGGTAGTAGTATGTAGTAGTGGTAGTGTATCACAGAGTGAAGAATTTAGGGTTTTGGGATTTTAATATGAGAGTGAATAGGACACAAGATGGAGGATTTTGGGTGTTGTCCCTTCTTCCTTCTTGTCCCTCTTCAGCTCCATTTTCTGTAGTACTTGTGGTAGAAAGTTATTGGTTAGAGTAAGTAGTAGTGTAGAAGTTACGTGCATAGATTAGTAGAAGTTATTGGTAGAAAAGTAGAAACAAAGTACGTATTAGAATGTAATTAGGTAAAACAGCTTTAAAAGACCTTGATTTTGGGTGCTCAAGGTCCATTTTGTCCATTTTGTGCCTCGCTTCTCGCATGCTAAGTCTGGTGTGCAGACAGCATGATGAACTTAAGATAAGAATAAACAAAACCCTGAAGAACAAGAGAAAGAGAGTCCGGCTCATTCTTCACCCTTGGAAAAGAACTCAGCAGTGGGAACCCCCTCCAAAGGGCCCGGGGGGTTGGGTTCCCACACTTGTTTTGGACCCAAAAAAAACAACACCATAGTTTTAAGCCAGGAAAGTATTTTTCAAGCACCAAACCCAACAAATGCTCTCATCAGGTGGGGGGAAATAGGACAAGTGTCATTAATTGTGCACTGCTAAGCTGCAAGTCCAGTGCCATGGAATAAAACCTTTCAAGGCAGGTATGTTCTGGAAGCAGAGAAGAGATAGTTGCCTCTGCAAATACTTGAGGTAGGGGTATTTATAAATGAGACAGACCATATCCCCATGCCCGGGTTAGCATAACTGCAATCACTCTACAGCCTGGAGAAAAGTTGAGTTGGGCAGCTGCAAATTATTGCTCATATGGAATTTATATTCTTCCTATCAATGATCTGGTTACTACTCTACCCACTCCCACATTTAGACACTCACACATTTTAGGAGAAATTGCCAGAACTGCAAGTGATCTTTGAGCAAGTGCTGAGAACACGTCTGCCTGCACAAGGTGCCTGAAGCAACAGGGTAAACCCGATGAGAAACCAGCAGGAAAGAGAGTGTGTGTGGAATGTTCCCTCTTCCACCAAGTCTTGCACACAGATACTGAGAAATTAACTCTTACAATTAACAGGCATATTCTCATTGCTGAACAACCACTGTTCTCGCATTGTAACACTCCCAGCTTCCTCCTCTGCTCTAGCCTCATCCATAATTTTTAGACTTCCCAAACAGGAGGAGAAACCCTCCCTTCATACCCCCTGCAAGGCCCAGCAGCAGCAGGGAAAGCATTTCCTGCACTGTTGCTGTTAAACCCAGACTGCAGCAGAGTCACCTCACTGCACAAGCTCTGCCTCAGCAACTGAACCAGTTTCCACATCACTTCAGTGAGAGACCACTGTGCTTCTATTGAAATAGGAGAACTAAGAAACACTTTGAGTACAGAATTAATGCCACTGTGAACATTACAGAAGGAATCAGAACGACACTGAATCCCACACTGATGCATCTCAATGGCTGCAGCCGTATTAAGTGAGAGCAGTCATATTTGTAAAGCACCAACAAGATGACTTCTAGAGAAACAGCCCTTTTAAATTCCAGTAGAGGATAAAGTGCATATCTGAGAAGCAAGCAGAAAATGAGAAACACAATGAAAGCACAATAATTCCCAAAGTAAACTAAGGAAAAAGGAGCAAGCACGCCTTTCTCAGGGCATCATAAATAATCACTCCTCTACTCTGCTGCTTTCCTTCCCCATTTGAAAGAAACAAACATTTTAAAGTTGCAAAGTACAAACCAACCCTGCGACGAAAGAGGGGCCTGGGGTGCAAAGATTTGGATCAGGTCTTCTCTCAATACAGAAGTTCAGGCAAGCTTTAACATTTGGGGATTATTTTTATTTATGTGTTTTTTCATTGCCCTGATCTTCATTTCCCTGGAAGGTGAAGAGAACAGCGGTTGTTTCTGGTTCTAACTATATGACTTAGTTCTCAGAAAAAGAAGAAAACTTTTGGCAAAGGTCAGTGCAAGGCTGCATCTGCTCCGCTGTAAAATGCCTCTAGCCATTTATATGGGTTATACACAAATATTTACTGGGTTTTCAATCAAAAACAAATATTTACTATTCTAATTATGGCAGTACTTGGCAAACACTATAGTCTGCAAATACAGAGTATCTTCCTAAGGAAATACATCCGCAAAAGAAAAATCTCTCCTTCAAAGACAGGCTGAGGGAGTTGGAGTTGTTCAGTCTGAAGGCAGCTCTGGAGAGACCTCAGAAACCCTCCAGTGCATAAAGGACCCACAAGAGAACTGGAGAGGGACTTTTGACAAGGGCATGGAGCAACAGGACTGGGGGGAACTGCTTCAAACTGAGAAAGGGTAGGTTTAGATTAGACATTAGGAAGAAATGCTTCATTATTAGGTGATGAGGCCCTGGCAGAGGTTGCCCAGAGAAGCTGTGGCTGCCCCATCCCTGGAAGTGTTCACAGCCAGGATGGACAAGGCTTGGAGCCATCTGGTCCAGTGGGAGATGTCCCTGCCCAAGGCAGGAGGGTTGGAACTGGATGATCTTTAATGCCTCTTCCCATCCAAACCATTCTGTGACTTTATGAATAAGAGATGATTTTTATAATTTCATTTCCATCCCTGAATGTCAACCAACTCAAACAGAACAGGATCTGTTCAGTGCATGCTGAAATGTGACTTTGACCGCATGTCATGAACTGATGGAAAGTTTTGCTTTCCCACTCTGTTCTCTATGGCTGAGGATACAGAGCACACAGTACAAGCTTCCAAGGCATCCATATATTAGAGAGGAAACCCCCACGTTTTAATAACCCACAGCTACAAAATTTCGAAATGGCAAGTGCTGTGATGCCTAATTGACCACGGCAGATTTGGAAAGCTGGAGAAAGCGCTACAACAGTCAGACGGCACAAAAAAAGTTCAGCAGTCATTTTTGTTCTAGCTAATATTTCAATATAGAGGAAAAACTTGAGAACTCCTCCATTTACAACATCGAAGTTTTGGTTATGGATGACTAAACTATTGATTTCTGCTCTGGAGTACTTCATAATAATGTCTTTAAATATTCAATAAACAGCAAGGTTTAATTTTAAATGATCAGTTCAACATAATTAATGGTGCAAAAAACATAAGGTTATAAAGAATTAACTGCCTATACATATTCATAGCCAGGCAGGAGGTGAAAAAGTAAATAAAGAATGTTCAGCAACATACACAGACAGGTCCCTGATCATCTTAGTCCTTATATTTTGGGACACAATGAGGTCTTCAGGCTTTGAAAGCCTCCATTAAATCCTTTAGAAGAGTGACCTGGGCTCCCCAAAGAAGTCTGAGACAGCCCTGAGTTATGGCATGTATCAACCTAATCAATATATTTTCCATTTGGTGTGCCCACAGCACACTATCCATCACCAGTAATGGAATTGTGCATTAGAGGTTTGACGTTAGACAGTCTTAGATTTCTTTCCTCCTTCATCTCACCATAGAAATCTCAAAAAACCGAAGCAGAGAGAAGGGGAGGGAGTTGCTCACTTTGAATCATTCATTACCATAAACCTGATGACTCGGATTCCAGTTTGGGACAAGTGTGTCATGAGACCTGTTGAAAAAAGGTCTGTTTCAAATAGACACACACCCATCTGGATGGTCCTTCTGGTTTTGTCTTCATTTTAGGTTTGGTTTGGCTCTCCTGGTGCTTGTTATTTCACTTTTCAAAAAAAGCTGCCAAATGTGGACAGTGGGTGTGTCTTGTTGACATCTTGCGGTCTGCACAATATGTCCATTTTGCTGATTGTCAGGGCAATATGATTAAGACTTTAAAATCAAGGGAGGTTTTAGCCTGTGACATGTGTTGAACAGCAGCAGTGTTTGTTGAACAGCAGCAATTAAGCCTCATTTCAACAGTCAAGGATGACCACCTCCATCACTCTTCCTCAACCACCCTCCCTCAGTCCCCAGCTGTATCATTTGTCTGGGTACTCCTTCACCCACCAGGACTAGGCACAGCTCCAGCCAGAGCAATACCAGCAACCAGACTGAGCTAAATCCAAGGTCCTTCCAGCCCAGTACCCTGTGTCCAGCCATGGCCAGGAAACAGCTGTTTAGGAACAAGGCAAGAGAATTATGCTCCTTGCGGTACAGTCTCCAAGTAATCAGCAGTTTAAGGAAATACATCCTGATTTCCAGAAGTAGACTGTTCCCACAAGATTATGTGCATCCAAGGCTTGGTGTTCCCTCCCAGCCAACTGGCAGAGGTTGGATCTTCAATCTGTCAACCCTGAAACATGGCAGAATAGGCCAAATTCTCTGCCAATAAAAAAATCAATGACATTTCACCAGTATGAAAGATATTAACATTATATGAGTTCTTTGGAGTCCTGTCTGAAAATGAAAGCATCCTAGGGCCCAGTTCTCATGTAGACAGAGGATCTTTAAATCATAATAGCAATAAGGAAAAGATTAGAAGCAATCCTGAATTTTATTTGGCTGCCCCCGAGGAGCCTTAGCCCAAGTCTGAGAGAGGTTTTGTTATGAATTTAAAAGCTAATAGATAACCCCCGAACATTAATCTCCTTTCAAGCACCACACATTGGACACAGTACTAAGAAAATCAAGGTTCAGATGTGAATATATGAAAGAAATTAAATTAAAGTGTTGCAACTAACTACCCACATAGCTAAATTGATTTACAGCAGCCATGAATACAGCCAAGCACTGATAGGAAGAGTAGCACACATAGTAAAATGATAGTGTGGTATAATATTTATTAATATTTTCAAGAATTATTTCAGTATAAATTACTTCAATGACTCAAAATCCCTGCCAAAACAGTGTAACATATATCACACACCACACAGAGAGAAAGGGACCAAGGTATGGGATACTCTTATTAAAATCACAGAATAATTTAAGCAAGAAGGAACTTCTGGAAGTCATCTACTCCAACCTCCAGTTCAAAGCAGGTGTAATTTAGACCAGGCTGCTCAGGGACATGTCTAGTTGAGTCTTGATATTACCAAGGCCAGAAATTCCACAAAATTTAAGTCATGATGTTAGAAAAATAATTTCATTTAAGTTGCAACTGTCAAACACCATTATTCCTCCATTACAGCGTGCACATTACATTTACTACTTCCCACCATTTCTGTTTCTTATTGCTGTTCTGCTGAGACTCCAGAAAATTATTTGATGAAGAAATTCTTTGCAGAGGCCTCCCTCAGCTTCTGGAGCTGGTATGACAGGAAAAAGGACAGGTTCCTACCTCAGCATTTGTCACTTGAACCAAAACATTTGTTAGAAAAAGCATAAAATGAGACAGTATGTGTATATACATTTCTAGGGAAGGATTCAGAACTTCCTAATGGATTGCAGGTTTAGGCTACTGTCACTCTGGAGGGGCACAGGAAGAGGCAGGCAACAGCTACAAGACAGCCTGAAACTGCATTCCAGCCCATCCACAGCCGGGCTCACACCTCACACCAGAAGCTCCCCAAACCTCTACTGAGATGTTCTTATTGGAGAAACCCTCCTTTGTTTTCAAGTAGATTCAGTCATTTGCAGGCAGAAATTATCTCCTGCTCTAATCAGAGGTTTGTGGGACTCCATCTTAGCAGACCACAACGGTATTGTGATAAAAGCAAAACCAAAAAACCAGACAAAGTCCATCAAAAAGTCTGGAGTTCAGGAGTAGCCAGGATAAGTCACAAAGTGATATACTTTGAACAACAAACCACCTTCAGGACTATCCCACATACACACTGCTCAGTGTCCCTGCTGATCGACAAAGGAACAGAATAACTTCAAAAAGTTCCAGGCTGGATGAATTATTTCTATCCCCTTGTCCAGCCCAAACCATAATCTGTTCCAAAAGGAGGGATTAATTGCATCAGGAATCACTCAGATCAGGCAAACCATCCCCAGAATTTCCATTGTCCTAGACATTTGACTGCACAACATAATTCCAAACAATCCTTGGACTGTGTTCCTGATCACTCTGCAAGCTCCATTGGTTGGGAGGGATGACTAAATACCAGTGGACAACAGCAATTAATGGAACAAAGAGAAGGATGGTCCTATAACTTGAAAATGCTTCTCCCATTTTCCTCTGATTCCCACCCCTCGCTCTGATAATTAAGGGTATCTATGAAGCAGAAGCCAAAAATTAATTTAGCAATGTATTACAGAGTTGCAACAAAAAATCAGGTGGAGGAAACACATCCTTAGCTCAGTATGTGAAAGGCTGGGAAGGATTCGGGTACTTCCCAAGCACAGAGACAGGGAAGGCCACTCAGTTCATCAGTGCTACAGCAACCACCATCACAAATCTGATTATGCAAATTTGTCCAGTTTCTTATTTCAGTCAGGTTTCCTAACACGTGGCCCAAAGTCTTGCTCAGGTCATAGATTTCACAGAATATCGTGAGCTGGAAGGGACTCCCAAGGATCCTTAAATCCAGCTCTTAAGTGAATGGCTTCTACAGGGATCAAACAGAGATTGAACCCACAGTGATCAGAGACAATGGACTTTTGCAAGGCAAAAAAAGAGTTTTTGTGGAATAACAACCCATTGGCCACCACTTGGCACATAGTGATGACAAGCCACAAGAAATTAAGGGTATCTTAATTAGCCTGGGTAACTAAAGAAAAATGGAATTTTACATCCTAGAACAAAGGATTTCAAGCCTTTCCTTCTGTAGCCTTTCCTACAGCATGTACCAACATCTGTCTTAATTCTTCAAAGTGCAACAGAAATTAAGGTCAGGCATTCGACAACTGCAAACTCATCTGGACCAATAAATGTCTGCAGATTTTGGTGGACGTGCTTAAAAAACATGTCTAAGTGATGTCACCCTTTCCCTGAACCTGCAGTATCCCAGGATTTACAACATCCTCCTTGTAGTGGAATCAAAGCACCAGTGCTTGTTCTGATAAAAGCTTTAACTTCACAGACATTAACCCAACAACATGCCATCAGTTTAACAAAAGGCTCAAATATCAGACTGCATCACAAGACTCAGTCTCATGTTTCCTTCCTGCTCAGCTGCAGGGAGCACTCACTGGTGAGCCACAGGCAGAGGGCACGCAGAGCCACTCAGAGCAGGCTGGCAGGTTCACCACTGCTCTGCAGGGGCTATTTATGATTATTTATACACCTGCCTGTATACATGTACATAAAATAAAGCCATCTAGTGCCCACCATCCCTGCCAAGGGTATTGCAGACTGTGATATCATCCCAAACAAGTCTTGGGGTTCTAAGAGCCAACACAGGCCCAATAAGACTCACTCACCATTCTGAATTACCTGTTAATGCTGCATCACTTCCAGGAGCTGAAGTTGGTTTCATCTGGGAGCCATTTGTAGACAGGTAACAGCAAACGGGCTAATCAAGACCGCAGCCTTTCAAAGGAACATTTTCTTGAGGAAAAAGCAACCTCTGATCTCTCAGTCAGCCCAAGTCAGCAGGGTTAGGTTTCTCTGCTACTATCTTCCAGCTACACCAGGCAGAACTTGCCAGGCCTCATTCCTCTGAAGACTCACTGGACAACCAGGGCTGTAACCACATTGCCAAGTCTTTCATTCCTTGCTCTCAGTAGTCTGTCCTTTTCTAAGGGGAAAAAGTTCTGACATAGCAGGAAACTTTGTGCAGAGCAGCTGAACTCCAGTCTTCAGTGCTTCCCCACACTCTTTCCTCTTCCTCAGGAGGCACCTTCACAGTAGCAGCTTTCATCCAGGCAGTATTCCTCAGTTTAACATCATCACCCTATAAAAAGGTCTCTACCTCAAGCTCAGAAGTGCTCCAGCTCACTCATAGAGCAGTATTCCCAATTCAGCCTTTCCTCAGCTTACAGCTCTCCATAAAAGCAGCATCAGCTCACTACTTACACACCAGCCTTTCTCTACAACTCCAGCTCCTTCCTTGCCACAAAACCAAGTGCAGGTGTGGCCAACTGAGCAAGGCTGGTCACCCTTAGAAAGTGCAAACACCTCCCACGTCCTACCAGTGACTAGAGGGGATTTGCTTTCAGATTGCTCTAATATAGCTGCAATAAGGAGAAGGGCAAAAAGGTGTATTTGGGTATGTTTTAGGCAGCCTTCTGATTCACAAGAATCAAAGTTATTTTTAGAATGTTCTTTATTTCAAATTGAAAAGCTCCTTTATTTAAGAGCAGCAAAGAATCAAGAACAAACATAAACAGCTGAGGGAAAATTAGGTTGTGATGAACAAGGTGTTTTAAATTACATGGGACAGGGCTGAAGTAGCCTGTTTTAACACTTAATAAAGGAGTATCTTCCTCCCCTTGCAAAGTGAACTGTTAATATGGCATCTGCAGATGAGGTGGAGAAATCATGTGTTCCCTATTTATTGTACCAAGAGGTTTGATGGGTGGCATTGGATCAGGCTAATCCATGTGCCCCGGGCCTGGGCTGCCAGTGCTGCTCATCAGCCTCCTCGTGGGCAGGGCTGTACTCTCAGGGCCATGAGGGTAAGTAAGGAATTGTTGAAGCCATTCTGCCTCTTTCTAGGAGGTTTGGTCGCACTGAAAAAGTGTGGAAAAGGTTTTGTCACTCACAGGGTCCTCGCCCAATTGAGAGGAGTGGCACAGTCATTGAAGACTGCCCTGAAGTCTCTTCCCGGCTGTCAGATGCAGCCAAACTCCAAGCCTGCACCTCCTATCCCACTCAACAACACCACGATAAATAAAAGGAATGCTTGTGACTTTAAAGGATTAATTTCTACTGGGAGGTAAAACAGGGAGGCAGAATTGCAATACACTTTTAATTGTGGCATTCAAAACCAAGCTTAACTGGAGCTTAGAAGTCTTTTCATTGACTTCACTTGGCAAAATCAGGGTTATCCTTAGGTGAAGTCCTTGGCAGCCTTACAGCATTAGAATCATGTGTTTGGTAATATTTTTACCTCTATATGAGCAATTCACACTGCCATTACCAAAATGGAAATTATGAAAGGTGACAGAAGAAATTGGTCTTTCTGCATGTTCCATAACGCAAATCTTCTCTATAGCATTCTGTCCTCTTTCTAGGTGAGAACAGGCTTTCTCCTATAGATGTTTTTTTCCCAAAAAATAGCTCAAACTGGCTGATCAGTGCCTAAAGCAGGATAAAATCTGTGATTATCTGCATGACTTTTAAAGCCCAGGCTTTAAGGGGTCATGGCAACACAAATGCTACCTGTGAATACCATCATCCTAAACCCAAGAAAGGAAGATATTTAAGGTTTTCAGTTTGCACAAGCAACCTTCCGTCATCCTAGCAACTTCATTCCATATGGAACATCCTGTTTTCGTATTTCAGAAAATGCAGAATGAGGGAGGACAGGAAATATGAAGAGTTCATGAATGACTTTTTGAAAGCTCTTTGCGTCAGAATGGAAATAATTTTCCTTCCCACTCCTTTTTGCCCCCTCTACCACCACATGCTACAGTATTTTCCATCTCACTGCACTCTGTATTTGACCTCTTGGAGAAAGTCAGGAAACATCATCCACCTAATTGTGAGCACGTGTACAGCTGCAGGTGTGAGGAGAAACACCTCACGGAGTGGGTCAGGGAACTCACTGCTGATTTACAATATTAACACCCGCAACATCCAGGAAAAGCAGCCTGTGTTCATTGTAAATGCAGTGGCAGAGGGACATGTCAGAAATGCCACTTGTGGTAGTAAAGGTGGTTATGGTTGCTTCATTTTTGAGAAAGGAGCTAATCCTTAGTTTCAGGACTGTCTGGTCTGCATTTTCAGCAAACTTTGTTCTCTCTTTTGAATTTTTTCCCCTTTTCTGCCTCGACCTAGACTGAGGGGAGTGCACACACACGTTCACTCTGAGTGCATGGGACACAGTGCACTGCCTTCAGCAGGACTGACCACGCACACCATGTGCTGCCTATAGTACATTTGCAGGGCTTTTTCTGTTTAACTTTTAAACTGGACTCATATGAGACTCTCCCCAGCCAGACACCTCATTAAAGCTGACAGATTTACAATCCCCAGCTTGCAGTTTCTGGACTGTGGGTGGCCTTGGCCTTGGCCAACTTGCGAAATTTTGCATGCCACCATTTTCCAGTTGTAGAGTAGGAAGAAGAAGAACCCTCCTTACCTCCCATACACAGATTTGCTGCTCAGAGTAAAGCACTAATATTTCAAAGAGAATCTGACTGTTTTGACATGCCCCTCCATTGATTCTAACAATGGAACCCCAACCACAGCTGGGGCTCCTAATAAAAATAAATTAGTGCTGCTGTTGTAAAAACAAATAAATAACACAAGTAACTTCAGGAGAATTCTGTCAACACAGATGATGGGCAGGGCTGTCATAGTATTTATTTACTATGTTTCCAGAACTTCGGTGTTGACCTTTCACCTTCTAGAAACAGCCATGCTACAGAAACCTCCCTGAAGAACAGTCTCTGTCTCCCCACACAAACAGCTGAGAACCCTCTGGAGAGCTGCTAGTGAGATATATGCACTGTCTGTCAGTGGTGAAGGAGTCAATTCAACCCCATGATTCAAACAAATGCGCTTTAAGAGCATCTAATGTTTATATTGGCTTTGTGTCTGCAACGCTATTTTGAGAATGGTCTGCCTAAGGCATTTTTCTCGTTTCCAGACTGAAAGGTACTTTAATGGGGCCATGCCTGCAATGGTTTAGTTCCTGTGTTGGGCTCCTCGCCGAGGCTTCCACCTGCCTGTTTAATGGCAGAGCTTTTCAACTGCTCTGCATGGGGTGATTCCTGGACTTTAAGGACTCTGCAGTGATGGTGCTGTCTGGTATCATGTGCTGCACCCTCCTCATGTTCCCAGGCTGAGAGCAAGCAGAGCAGAGAAGGAGTAAGAAAAAGCAATATTTGCACAGTAAACTTTCCAAGCATTCAGGAGAGAATGGCTTGCAGATGTATATGTTTAAATGACATTTACACTCCCATTGTTTCCTTTAACTTGGTGCTCATCTTACTCTGGGCTTCTTCGGATGAAAAAAACTATACTGCTGAGAGCTGTGTTCTTGGTGAGAAATAACACTCTTCCCCTTCCCTCTCACACTTACCACGTGCTAAAAAAAAAAATCAGCATTGTAGAATTGTGTATTTAGTGGGGAGGGCTCCCTTAGATATATGAGCTTAAGTCACGTGGGTCCTCTTCAGCCAGAACAGCAAGCAGAAGGCCTCAGGTACCTGGCACAGGGGTTCAGAGCAGAGCTGGCACAACATTTTAAATCACCCACTCCAAGGCTCCAGAGGAAAGCACAAAAAAAAAGGAAATCTCAACACGATGTAATATTCAGGCCCATTTTCCCCTCGGGAAAGGCATACAGCTGAACCAAACCTTCTATTTTTTTTTTTTATAAACTGGGAGTCCAAGATTTCTACACTCTTTCCTTCCTCAGTAATCTTGGTCCCACCTAATGTCCTAGGCTTGGCAATGAAAAACAGCATCTTACAGTTGTGGTAGTCAGCAGACAAAATAAAAGCAATTAACTTCTTCAATTGCTGACTGCTTATTTTTTGAATACCCTTGTGGATATGGGACATTGCAGTTCATCTAAGTCACATCACCCTGACAGTGGGCCAAGCACCAGGAATCAGCACTGCAGGCAGCAATAGCTCATTACTGGAAGCCAATGCTGGAGTTAAGGGCTGTTTTCTTCCACATGTGCAGCTAGGAGGGCAAGGAGAAATGCCACCAGACACTTCCAGTTTCCTCTGTGTTAGTGCTTTAGTTCTACACAAACAACCCATATGGGAGGGCTGAAAATCAGCAAGTGAAAATCAACACTTGAGCAAAGGTCACTATGAAAACACAATGCTACCTTTTCCATAAATAATTAGGATGTTGTACAGCCACTCAAAGTCCAGTCTATCACTCACCCAAGCCAAGGACTACAGAGACTTTTGCAAGCTTTGCAACACTCTTGCCATTTGTTAACATCTCCACAGAAAAACTTTTCTTAATTTACCCAGTAGTCGCTTCCCAGATGCAATGATACTTTGGCATCCCACTCTGCAACATCTCTATTTTTGATTTTCTGTCTTGGAAATTGGTTTTGTGGTTGAACCACACATTTTTTTCACCTCCTATGATTGACATATGATCTGAGCTTAGCTAGAGGAGAGGGGCATTCTGCATAACACATCATCAAGAGAAAACCTGCCCTGGACTAGGAATTTGTATGGACTTAGTCTGACTGGTAAAGAAGGTCAGAATGAAAACATATGACATGTAGAGAAACAGCCCTATGAAATCACTGTGAAGGCAGAAGGAGAAATCAGATGTCTATTGCAATGCAGTCCTCCATCTGGGGTACGTGGCATGCCTTGGGGTTTTTCTGAACTGACAATCTGCACACCAATCCCATCTGAAATACCTTGTCAGCCCAGGGGTCACCTGGGTGCTGCCCTGCCAATGGAAGGTGACAAGTCACAGCCCACAGTCCTGCTCAGGCTCCAGCTGAAGAGTCTGAAATGAGGGCTGAGGTGCCTCCTCCCATGGTGACTTGTGACATCTTTCTGTCCTGAGATGGAGGGTGAGTGATTCTGCTGATATTTTTAATAACACAGCTCCTGATGCAGTCTGCTCCTCCTGGTGCCACATTGAAATCATTGCAGAATTACATCACAGACATGCAGAAGTACTGATTAAGTACAAGATGGTGCATGATTACAAACCAAAATATGACGAGGACCTGTAAAGTCTTTCCTTTCACAGCTGAGGAAGCTGTGACCATGTGAATTACACAGTGCCAGTGAGGGAAGAATTGTGCCCTCTGAACCCAGCAGACCCAACCAAGACTCTCCAGGATTGCTTTTAGTACATGGGTTTTTTTTCAGATTCCTTTGCAAAATAGTGAGTACCTGGTACAGAGAAAGCAATAGTATGCTAGGAATCAAGTTAAATCATTCCTATGAAGAATTTTCATAGGTATCTATTTAATAAGCATCAGGAGTGAAAGATCACACTGGATTCACTACAGATCAATACTTCTGCACACATGTGAACTGCTGAAAGTGCAGTGTACAACCCAACTGTGTAACACAGCAGAAAACCAGCTCCACTTGGTTCATTTAACAAATACCAAATGTTATTTTTTACCAAAACCTCCTTCTTATTCTTTTTTCTTTTTATACGTAACTGTCATTCACTACAAGACTGAATGGAAATGATCAAACTGCAGTCACTGGAAAGACTTCTGTACATGTTGGATTGGATTCTACTGGAGTAGCTTGAAACAAATGTTTATATATATTTCCAGTGAGTTTATTTTCTTAGGGTGAATGAAAATAGAAACTTCTTGGAGCAGGGAATGGAGAAAATCAGCTTTCCACAGAAACCACAACTGAGAAGAATTTGATAACAGTTCAGAATAAGGAGTACTACAATATTTTAGTTTCACTAAAGACTTATCTTCCTTCTGAAATTTATTGCACCTTATGTACTTAGAACTGGTTACCCACAGGTTGCCTTCATGTGAGCACTCTGAAATACTGATTTTAGCAGAGGTATTTTGATGTTTTACCAACTTGGGAAACCAAGCCTGAGCTATTTTAGGCAGAGGTCAAACACTTTATTTCCAACACCTCAAGAAATAATAGAGCAGCCAATTATTTCCCTCTCCCTCTTATAGCACATATGAAATTAGCAATATCACCCAATCACATGTCAAAACCACAAAGCTACTCTCTAAATAGGTTCAATACTTAGCCAAGACTGAAAACATACCAGACTAAAGGAAGTGCAAGAAGAGTCATGCTATGTCCAGCACTTTGCCCAGTTCTAATAATTCCATCATGTCCATACAGAAAACAGGCAGGTATTATGTGCTGTTGGCTGATGAGGAGTAAAAGATATGTTCTGTGAGGCCTCAAGGCTTGATGTAGAGGTTCTAGTGTTCTTTCCTAAACCTTAAGTATCTTTGTACCCTTCCCTTTAAGGCACGCTACAGCATCATTGCTCAGTCCTTAACAATCTGTCCCTGACACAAGAAACAAAGAAGGAAACTGGACAATCACTCAACCAAACCCTGTTGTTTTCTTCCCCTGAAGAGTTTCAAGCATTTTGGGATTCCTCACTGAGAGGGAGGCAAAGAGATGGTTCTACCTTGGCAGAAGAGAGAGACATCAGCAGGAGCATGAAATGGGATGATTTGGATTGGGCAAAAAAACAATGTCATCAGATGGATGTGAGAAACCTCCAGTGCAGAGTGAAAATTTGAGAAATAAGAAAATGTCATTGAAATCAGTTTATTTTAAATAAGTAACATTTATTTTACCTAAGACTGTAGAAGACCTGGTGCAAATGCCTCAGTTTCTGTTACTTCTGTAACAATTCTGATTCCTGCTCTTATAGACTCTCTCTTCAGGAAAGGAATGTAAAATGCCTACATGTGCAGTCACTCCCAGACTTTTCATTTGGTTGTCACTGAGAGGATGCAAAACGCCCAGGGAAGTGAGTCCCAAACAGATGCGACCCATAAGAGTGACTGGAATCCAAAGAAAAGCAAATTAGAAAACACCCCAAAGAATTGTTTCTGCTATTGAAAAATAAGCAGTAATTACATTCTTATTATTCTGCAGGAGAAAAATTGATTGCCACAGAATTCTCACCAGAAAAAGAAATTACATCCAAATACTTTTTTAGATGTCAATATCCATCTTGGTAAATAAATAATCCCTTCCATGGCTGAAGGTGAATAGCTCTGAGTGTCTTACAGCATCTGCATCGCTAAAACCTGCTTTTCTTGCCAGACCTCATCAGTCATAAAACAGTGCAGCATCAGAGCAGCCCCTGCAGTGCAATTCAGACACCATTCAGGTCCTGGGGGAGAGAATAAAACAGGAGAGGCTTGGAACTATGGGTCCCATGGGACACCACCACAAAACAGATGCAGAGATTTATTTCTGTTGTAACAAAATCCCATTTTTTGATGGGGAAAGATTTTATCTGGATTGTCTTTTCTGGCCTCATTTGTTGTTTGAGTACAAAGCTACAGGAGGAATCACATTCATTTGTTTTAATACACCAGAAGCTATGCACCATTGGTCTAGTTTCATTTCATCTGCTTAAGAGAACATTTTGTACTGTCAATGAAGTATCCAGTCTTGCTTTGTGCCAAGCTTATAATAAAATTGCAGACCAACAACACTTCTGTTTGGAAATAAGGCCAAAGGTAGGAATGACAGGCATGAAAAGACACATCCACAAAGTCAAGACCATGACTTGAAAAGCAAAATAATAAGTTAACAGCCCTGAAACCACAGCTCTCCATGACTTGTGCACAGTGTGTGGAAGGACAGACTAGTTTTGACTAAGCTGCCTCACTCTGCCAAGGAATTATTTCTCATGAAAACTCCTCAGAGCTTTACAACCCACAAAAAATATTCCATTATATTATCTTTTCATTCAGATTTGGAACTGAGACAAACAGCAGTTTGTCAGGTTTTCTTCAAGATGGAAATTCTGGGGAAAGTTGCTCAGCTCTTTTTGTCAGCTGTCATGGAAGATAAATGATTGTCTAAGCAGAAGTATACCAGAGCTTCCTCCGGGGTGCTTTGGCTGAGATCAGCTTGAGGATTGTCCTCCTACCAGGCACTGTCACAAAGCACCTTTGTGACTTCTGCTGGACAGCTCCAGAGGGCTGGCAAGGAGAGAGGCAAAACTGGGAAAGGTGGAAACAGTGGTCTGTTCACTACAGATCCACATACCACCAGTTCTGCTGCTGCTAACTGTGACAACACTGAGGAAATTCCTCTGTTTCCATGAGATCCTCTAATGGCTGTGCAGCTTCCACAGGGTCAAGCTGAATCCTACAAACAGCCTGTAAAAAGTTCAAGTTGTTCCACACATGCAATCACAGCCTTTGTAATTAGTTTATTTATTTTATAGTAAACAATATGTCTCTCAGTTATTTATCAAGAGTTGCAGAAGCTGCTTCTCTGTGCTCTCCTACCTGAAGATCAGGAGAGGCCATCACATATTTCTCACAGATTTTCTTCCTGGATCATCAGTAACACTCTGTGTAAAGGCTTCCTTTGATAAAAAAATGAACATACAAATGGGCAGCACAGAAGTGGTTTTATCAATTCATACTGCACATCCCTAGAGAAAATAACCAGATGTTTTTTCATTGGGATTCAGTGAAGGAGAGCCATTCCCAGAAGATTAACCTAGCAGACTGGATGCTTGTCAAGGCCCCCTGCGCCTGTGCCTGCCACACACACTGGAAGTTCTGTCATCAGAGTAGGCAACTCCTCTGTGTGAGGAAAAGGACACCAAAATCACTTGGATTTTGGGTGTGGCTCCAGAAACTTCTGTGTTAAATTTACCCTCTCCAGGGTATTAACCTGACACCTCATCAGCAGCTGCTCCAGTTGAGAGAAGGATCATGTCTATTTATACAGGGCATATGGAAACATGTCTAGGAAAGCACAGGCATGGCCAAAACTGCACCTGCAGAAAGGAACTTCCTTATTCTACTTCCCCCAAATTAAGACATCCCCAATGTCAGCAAGCTGAATACTTTCTTATTTACATCGGGGACCTTCCTTAGACCTTTCTGCCTTTTTCAAAATGATTCTTCTTTCCCTTGTTGACAAACCCTTTTCTGAGGTTGTTTTTCAGCTGTGGTACAAGCAGTGAGATTTACTTGTTTAACAGCACTGTATACACACAAAACCCCAAGCCACTTGCACAGTCCCGCTTCTCTCCTTAAGATCTCCTTCAAAGTACCCCAGGCAGGACCTCTCACCACCACAGGGTACCTTGAGGAGAAGCTGAAATTCCACTTGCAAAGCAGGATGTAAATATGGGAGGAGCCAAGCACAGAACCCATCTGTATTATTCTGGATAATACAACAATACTCTGGATAATACGGCTGGATAATCCTTAATCCTCCCCCTCTCCATCCACATCACAGCCATTTCCTTCAAACAGCAGAATCTAAACACAGCTGCTGGGTCTGTCCTTAGGCCAAGAGGCTACATCTGGCAGAGCAGCTCTAGATGTCTCTGATTTGGGCATTACCAAAATAATGTCATCTCCTCTTGGCCTCTGTTCCTGTCACCACCCGAGTGCAAAAACTCTGCTGTTTCTGTGTAATTCAAAAGGAATCCTGGTATCAACTTCTCTTGTGATCATCACTCAGAACCAGGAATCCAGGCCATTCCAGCATCCAGCCTGGAAACTGGCTTGTTACTAGTGACTGACCCAACTTCAGAAATAACTTTTGGTCTCCACTGTAAGTCCCAGGACTATTTTTCGAAGGATTATTTCCTTTACACACCCACTTGCATGCTGAGAATCTAACATTCCTTCCTATCAAAATCTGGGCTGGGCTCATAACCTTCCAAACAAATAATATCCAAGCTCCTATTAATCATTTATTTTTCATCTCCACCATAGAGATTATCCCTCTCTGGTAATTTGAACCTGGATGACAATGAAATTTTGAATAGATTTAATTTCAGTTTTGCTCAGCAAGTGTCCTGTCCATGTCTGGTGACAAGATGGGTGAGTTTTTCCAAAGTGAAAGATGTTACATACTCTTTTACTTATTTCAATGTGCACATCCACTGATGATGCTGTTTTCCCAAGGTAGAAAGCCCCTGAGTATTTGTTGTTCAATCACAGATGTCCCAACTATTTGCACAGAGCATACACAGGCAGGATGATCTCTTGGCATAACTAGTGACACAGATTGTATTCAACTGTTTTTTCCAGTTCTTCCTGGTGACTTAAATAGCTCCAAGCCAACAATTTCACATGAAAAATGGAGGATGTACTTCACACAACCCTGTGAAAACATGATGTCAGTATCTGGATGCATATCCAATTTGGTATTCCCTGAAATCACTAGAACAAGGTGACAGGAGTACCCCAACCCTCTAGGCATCACATCACATGACAGATTAAATCCTTGCCTAGGACAGAGAGCCACTAGGGAGGTTAAACTATTCAGATTGCTTTTTAAACATTTCCTGCCTCCTTCCTCACAAGCTGACACCATGGGCTTTAACAAGGCTGAAACTCTGGAACAAAGATTAGACATTCTCCTATACAAGAAATACTCAAAGTTCTGTTGCATTCCAAGCCTTCACTGTATTCAGTTGCCATGATTCCACCTTCCCATCCTATGCAGTAGTTCAGACACACTATTCATCCTCTCCAGGAAATCCAAATGATATTGTAGAGCATGGATTTGTTGGCTGTCTCTCTTCCCAGCTCCTTATGTAATACTGACACATTTTCAGCATTATTTCTGTCAGGTCTGTCACCCCCCAGCACAAGTTATCCTGTACTAAGCACTGACATATTCACTGTGAGTCTCTGGAAAACATTCACAATCCCTGCAATAACTTACTGAACTCATATAAGCATCTCTTGAGTGACTCTAACATTAAATTTCTTACAGTTGTCTTTCAGTCCCTTTTTTGGCATTCCTGAAATGTATCAATGTTCTGACACCAGGACTTACTCTTCAATAGGGCAAATACTTTATGAACAGATGACAGCACTGGCCAGACACAGTTGGCTTTGTACTTCCCATAAGATGCAAAGGGTTTTCCAGTTTAACTATAAACACTATGATGACAACCTTTCCTACCCATCTAAATCAATCCCTGTGGATGTTCTCACTCTCTGGTAACAGAGACATAGCTTCTCCCAGGCTTGGCCTGGGAAACTTGGAGAAAATAATTAAAACAATTATTATCTTATCCCTTGCACCTGGTGTTGTGGGAGATGTTTACAAGCAGGAGCTGTTCCTGCTTGACCAATAGTGCAAGAGAAGTTTCCTGAAGACCAATCAGGTCTTAGGTTCACGATGCTTTCTATAAGAGTATCATTTTCTAATAATAAATGCCTTTTATGCCTTCTGAATCATGGAGTCAACATGTTGTCTTCATCTGTCCCCTGTATCACTCATGTAACAAATCTCTGCCTTGAGAATATCAGCAACCAGCTCCTCAGATCATGTACATCAAACTATTAATATAACCCTCAACTATTAATATTACCCTATCTAAAATTGGAAATCCATTTCCAATCCTTGAGAGTTTGTCCTATTGGTCTTTGTTAGAGGGTGTGGATAATTATTGAACTTGCATTTAGTACCTGCAGTCCCCTACTGCCTAGGAGATTTTACTCAACCTCAAGATCACTAAAATATCAGTTTTTGCTCAAGAAGAAATTCCTAATGCTTTGGGCCACATCCACTTCCCCTTCTGCCAGCAATTGTCTTCAAATTCTTACATTATTATCTTCACAAACTGAACTACACCTCTAGGACATTTCTAAAGGGAAAATATTCATCTCATCTGTTTTAGCTTTACCACAGTCAGAGAGGCATGGCCCAATGTCCACAGCAGCACTCCCTGCAGAGGCTATTTGCAAGACATATCCCTTCCATGCCAACACACAAACCCACATCCTGGACTCCTGGTGGACTGCTTCCTCAAAGCCTTCCCATTCCTACACCCAGTTCTGGGCTGCAGCTATTCCTTGCTAGTCCCTGCTGGCCTTCCCTGCCTCACTCCAGCAAGTGGGAGGTGGCAGGAGGAGCAGCTGGCCAGGCAGCCACAAGGCCACTGCTGCTGTTAGCAGAGAGAGCTTGAGCCTGTCAGGCCCCGCAGAGGCTGGCACAGCCAGGGGCAATGACAGTGCCTGCAAATGAAAAGTTATCTCACCCCCTCCCAAGCTTCCTGTGACTCTTCTGGAGGTGATCCAGATGCTGCATAGCTCCCCATGAGCCAGTTACTGTCCCAAAGTGGTTCCAGTGCTAAATCCCCATCCCATGCCAAGACTGCCTGAGTAGATTGTTCCACAAGCACGAGCTTTGCAACTCACACCCCACTGTGACTTCTCAGCTGCAACCACAGCCAAAGGTCACAAGCCATTGTACACAACCACCTTCCCCAGGGATCTGTCTCATTCCTGGAATCACTGTCAGAGCATCTCTTAGGTTAGGTCACAGCAGTTCAGTATGGCCAGCCTGAACAGGAGGGCACAATTTCAAGCAGACTAGAGAAAAGATGAGGAGATGCTCCGGAGGGTGGGTGGTCCCAGTCATGAGCACTTGGCAGGATGTCAGGCTCCAGAACTGTGTCACAGCTTCGTGGTCAGGGCTGTGCCCCAGGCAGACTGGCCAGAACACCAGAGGGCCACTTAGATACTGTCCCTATTTGCACAGAGACACCAAGTACACTCACTCATCCAGCTGCCAAAACTTAGTGCTGGGCTGCTGGCAGCACTGCACTGTGCCACATCCAGGCCACTGCTTGTGGAATCACCTGCCAGTGTAGTCCATGCTGCTCCTCTCCTGATAAACCAGCTGTTCCTCTCAGGCAGCCATTTGTTGTGGCATTTAGTGCTGCTCTATCAAGTGTCTGCTTGCACAGGTATTACATATTGACCTGAACTGACATTGCTTCCATTCTTAATCTCAACAGTTCACAGAGTTTCTGAGACTTTTACTCTCCACTGCAATCCTGCTGCCCACATCATCTGAATTAGTTGTAAAATGGCTTCTCTCAAATCTGCTCAAGACATCACCCAAACCCTGTGAATTGCTGTCTGGCATCCTGAAGTGGAACCTTGATCCAAGTCTGAAATAGAACCCACTTTGAAGCTGACCTGCTCTGTGCAAGAGGTTTGACCAGGTGACTTCCAGAAGACAATAGAGGGAAAGGTCCAACTCTCACCTTTATTTCCGCTCCCAAGCAGATACCAAGCCCATATGAGCACCAGGCTGGAAAAAACAACATGGTTTTACTCCTGTGGTTGACAGTGAAGCTTCCACATGATACCTCTTCCTCCATTTGGACAAGCAGATGCAAACTGCTGTCCTCCAAGAGCTGTGACCAAGCAAATAAACCCTTTCTCTCAGCAGTTGGACAGAACTGCTTCTTTAGGATATGCCATATTTCACTGTCAACCTTTTTGTTTAAACAGGCATTTGCACCACAAATAGTCATTTCCCTCTGGAAAACAAAATATTTCATTTAAATTATGCCAAAAGTGCAACTTCTGGCTGGTTTTGCTCAAAATTAAGTGTAAAAATCAGAAACTCATTGAAACATACTTTTATCTTTGAAGCTGTTCTGGCTTGGGAAATAATCAGAATCTCCAAATTGTATTTTCCTCAAAAATTCCTGCCTTGTCCTCTTCTTAATTGCTTAGGGTTTTTTCAGCTGTTTTTTATTAGTACTATAAGGAAAACAAACATGAGCTGTCTCTCCTTGATATTAACCTGGAGCCCACTGAAGATCATATCATCCTTCCAGCACCTGAAGGGAGCCTACAAGAAACATGGAGAGAGACTATCTACAAGAACAGGGAGGAATGGATTCTAACTAAAAGAGAGTAGGCTTAGATCAGATATTAGGGAAAAAGTTCTTCCCTGTGAGGGTGGTGAGGTCCTGGTACAGGTTACCCAGAGAAGCTGTGGATGTTCATACCTGGAAGTGTTAAAAGCCAGGTTGGGATGTGGCTTGGAACAACCTGGGATAGTGAAAGGTGTCCCTGCCCATGACAGGGGGGTTGGAATGAGATGGTTTTAAAGTTCCCTTCCAACTCAAACCCTTCTATTATTCTGTGATTCTATAATTAGAGAATTATCTGCCTGGAAGCTTAGCAGGTTCACTTTAAGCAGTAACTTTTTGTTTTTCAGGGACATTTGAACCTTAGGCAATACGCAGGGTAGGGGTGAATAAACAGCAGCAGATACCTATCATGCTTCATAGTGATAGAGATGAGTGAAGAGGTTTTAATTGCTACTGTTCTTGAGAAAACTAAGCTTTCTCCAAAGCCTGTGGTTAGCCTGGAGAGGATTTCACTTGTTCTTTTTCCTTAATTACATTGCTGCCAGTTGATACAGTTTTCTCAGAACTTAAATATCAAAGGAAAACATGTTCCTGTCAATGCAGTAAAAAGCCATATTTAAAAGAACCAAGGCTTGATGTTCTGTGTTCTCACTTCTGCAAAAATCTGAGTGACTTCAATGGTACTTTCAATTGAATAAAGAGCATAAACTAAAGCCAACATTATTTGTGTGTGGATTTTTCCCATAAATTTTTTGTTTGTTTTAAAGTAGTTGTTAAACATGTAAGACATTTGATTGATTAAAACTTACTTCCCAACAGCAAATAATTTTAACAATCTTATTCTTATAACGTTGTTTATTTCTTAGCTGAAGAGTTAGATGGAACAAAAAAGTCTCGTGACAGGCCAAGAGGAAAGGCACAAATGGAATGGGATATAAAAGTCCACTAACACATTAAAGATGTATCAAAGAATGCGATAGAACATATCTGTGGTCAGTTGAAGATGCTTTGAGTGGAGATAATTTCCCTGAATTATTATGTGATAACATTCTTCATCCCACTACACAAAGCTCAAAGTTAGGATTCAGATTTTTTTTTTTCCTTGCAAAGGCAAAACATTTCCAGGCTTTTTAACAGTCATCAGCTTGGTGTTTCAAATGAGCACAAACAGCCAATTTGGTTGGAACAGGGGGACCAAGACTAGAACCAGAAAAAGGATGTAGGCAATTAACTTCTATGTGACCTAAATTTTGTGTCAAAATTCATGGTCAGATGACAGCTCATCCCACAGGTTTGTAACCCTCTGTTACCAGCTCCTCTGTGTGTCCAAATGCGTGCTGCCAACTGTGAGCAGTCATGACAGTGACTCGCAGGATGTGTTGCTCACAACTGACACTAGGACACACATTGAGCTGGGCTATTTCTTCTTGGATAATGCAACCAGTGAGGCTTTAATAGCCACACCTGAAACAGGGACATCAAAGAAAGGGGCACAGTTGGCAGAGGACTAACAAAACCAAAGTCGGTGTAGAAAAAGCTGGTTATTCATATCATCAGAGCTGCCCTTTCACTGTCTGTGAAATACGTATTGTCCATCATCAGGCAGTTACTGGCTGTAAGTTCCTACAGGTTTCCTGTGCTCTTTTCCCTTTCCACCATGAAGGCTTTCTTTCATGTCAATCAATGTGCACCAAAAAAGCTGAGAGCAGAGAAAATTTGCAGCTGGTCACCTTCAGTCCCCTGGTTTGTGCAGCAAACCTCCACCTTTGAAAGGTAACCTGCTGACTACTGGCACCCATGGAGCTGATTCAGAATCAGTCTCCCATTTGTATCATGATGGAGTTCAAAATGAGAGTTGGTATCAGAGGCATCGGCAACAAAGTTGTGCACATCAGAAGCACTCAGGAGAATTCCTACTCTAGAGGAGCAGTTCTTGTCTTTCTCTGGCTGTACAATCACTAAGGAAAAGTCACGAGGTCAGATACCCCCTGTGTTAGCATCATGATTAATGTTGCTGTCACAAGGGGAAAATGGTACTCAGGATCCCCCCAGAAAACCTCTACATCTCAGCAAGAATGAGCAGCTGCTAGTTTGGCCTTTGGTCTCAATTTTATTGCCAAGCATATAAAAAAGAAATGTTCCAATCTTTTATTCCTTTTTTCCCCCAGCTGCTGACTCAAGTATCTTCCACCACCACTATCCCTTTTTTTCTATCCTATAAAGCTCTACAGAGATAGTAGCCTGATCTATAAAGTGAGAGCAACCCCCCCAGTCACCCAAGTATCTTAAGAACAGGACATTCAATGCAGTCAGCCCAGATTTAGTGAATTATATTTTCATAGGAAGAACTGAGTATAAAGCAGACAGTGCAGGACAACAGCTGCACTAATGAAATCTTTAGTTACACCAGATGTCAGCTATGAAATGTAAGGAAGAGACACTTGCATCTTACTTTTTTCTTCTTTTCTCTGTTATCTGTGCCCTGCATTTTATTGTTTAAATGAAATTTCTGAATCATCAGGAGATTTTTGTGGTTGTATAATGGCTGGAGCCCATTCCTACCACCCTTGAATTTCACTGCAGGCATCTGGCATGAGCAGCAGAGCTCTGGAAGGAGTCTTCTGGGTTTAAGACCACCAAAGAGACACAGGCTGTTAAAGAGACACAACTACAGCTGGGGAGCAGTGAAAAGGAAATATTATTAGTGGACGTTGGTGAAGTCCTTTTTCTTTGGTCTGACAGTAAACCAGTATCAAACCTAATTAATTAATGAAGATTTCAAAGTTCAGCTTCAATAAAACCAGCTTTTTCTTGGTTGCATTTAGAACAGAGAGGATCACTGAGAAAAGACCCAAGTTAGGAGGGTTCAATACGTTGTTCAAGCGTGAACAGTGTTTCTGCAGTCAGTGAACAAGCAGCAATGAATAAAGACAGGTTTCATTGGAGACACTTCCTTGGTGACTTAGCTTGAAGGAGGTGAGAAGAAGCACAAAAGAGGTACTAACACAGGAGATATTCTCATTTCAGACTCAACAGAGACACAGTAACTGGCAAAAGGAATAACAACACATTTCACTGCAGACACATAACCTAGCCACAAGTGCAAATCCAAATAAGGTGCTTAAAAAATGTTTGTGAAACATTGGAGGAGATGGCCAGAATATTTTTCACAGAGCTTTCCTTCATAAAAGGATACAGCTCTGTTAAATTTTCCGTGGAAAGAGACTTTGATGGTAATGTTCCTAACATGGAGGAGGGTTCTCTAGTCCCTTTCAGGAAAAAAGAATTTGATCATAAACTTTGGGTTTTCAATTTTAAATAGAAGCCATTGTTTTTTGTGAAAACATGTAAAAGAGCTACTGGTTTGCATGGGCTTGTCTTCATTCCAAGGCAGAATAAAGAGAAATTTCAGATACCTGGAAGTTGTCATGAGATGGAGGTTTCATTGTTGGGACAAAGAAGAAATGACTCTTGAGAGCACAAGCACACCCTACCCACTATAGCCTGTAAGGGGGAGGCCCATGGAATCCCAACTACTTCCCAACAAACTTTACAGTTTACCAATTGCTTTCAAAAACTTACTGGGATGGATTTGTGCTTTGGTAAAATGCACAATCATGCTTACACAGGTGAGAGAAGGGAGATATGCACTTTTCTTTCCCAATGAAAAATGATTTTTGAAAAAACAAAAAAAAAAAAGTTAAAAAAGAAAAATCAATTTACAGAGGCTGCTGCAGTACTTCCAAAGAATAGCAATGTAGGCTTATTGGTCAAAATTATTTTTTTTTTCTCACTAGAATATTTCAGTCTACCTGTAGCTATTGCCTCCAGAAAGGGATACAGGTGTGCTTTTTAAAGACCAGTAACACCCAGTATATCAAAATAGTAATTTGCACAGGTTTTTCTGGCCCTTGAAAGCTTCATCTATGCTAAAAGGCAACACTACAAATTAATCTCATATGAGAAAGAGCACAATAAAACAGATAGAGGAGGGTCATAGATGAATTATTTCTCTACAGGAAATTTGAGTGATCCTAAGATTAAGAAAATAAAGTCCAACATCTTAGAAAAGGAGAGTACTCTCAAGCAGATTTGAAAAAAAAAAGTCCTCAAATGAAAACCATGTTGATAATAAGTAGCATGCTGGTGCAAATACTCTGCCTAACTTCTTCTGTGCAATTAAGGACTGTGTTGAAAAGCAAACTTCTGCTTTGCAAAAGACAGATAATTTAGACCATGCTTCTGCATCCACATTCCGAAGTCTTTGGCTTCTCCATGAGAATGGGAATGAGGAACAGGCAACTGCAGATCAGCACAACTGTGACCGTAGTTGTACTGATGATGGCCTGGCCATGAGAAGCCCATTGGATCCTCCACCTCCCTAAATCCAGGCCTTTGACCCAATGGAAGAATGCAAAGATCCCTCTGGGGCCTGGCTGTAAATATCACCAAAACATTCTCAAATACTTTTTTCAAACCCTGTTTTAAAAAGCCATCCATATTCTAAGCTTACATGGGACAGCGCTGGGTCGCAGCTCCAGTTCTCTAATCCTTAACATTTTGGCTAGCAATAGTTCTAATCCTGTACCAAATTTAGTGTCCAGAAAGTTTTAAGCATTTAAGTTTTATATGTTCTTACAGTTTACTTAGGATTACTATAAGCATCGCTTCTTATAAACATTTACATACTTTGGCTCTGCTAATAAAGTATATTCTCACTCTTTTTTTTTTTATTGGGGAGCTATAAATTTGTAGAGAGCAAGAAAAACCTACAACAACAATGGGGGTAGCGTGGCCCAAGCCAAAGGAAATTCATATATGAGGAAACAATGGGAAGCTGGCAAAAACAACATGAAGAAAAAAGGGAAGTTTATTGGATACACACAAAGAAAAGACCACCCTATGTGTGTGGTATATATTTGTGCTAAGTCTCACATCTTTTCTGTGATATTTCTTTTACAAGGTTCTAAGCTGTTTTTTATGAGATGAATAAAACACACAAGAGCAAAGTCTCCAGCAGTTAAAGGGCAGTAGTAGATGTCTCTGCTATGCATTTGCTTCTAACAGAATTCCCACTCACTTTCCTTGAGCAAATCAAAACCGTTGTTGGAAAAAGTTCTTTGACGACCAATGACCCAAATTATCCTTTCACAAAGGAAAGAGGTATTCAAAGCTTGGAAATCTGCCTCCAAACATACATGCACAAAATGCTGTGTTGCACAAATGAAGTGCACAGTAGTTCCTGCCCAAATTCTGTATGACCCTGAGCTCAAGCTGAGAGACTTCAAAGGGCCTCCAGCAGAAATGTGCTCAAAATCCCACACTGCCTGGCACCATCCCATGGGAGTTTGCTCAGTTTACCTTGGAGGTGCAACATTTTCCCTCAATTGAATCCAGGTAATTGATTTTATGTCTCGACAGCCATTTTCAAATCATGTTCCCTCAATATTAGTGAGATGCCTAGCTCTTGTCTTGTTCTCTTCTCATACCATTTAGCATCTCTAATCTGAATCATCCATTATATTCTTCAGCCCAACTCCTATTTTTCTGCTCTTCTGTTTTGCTCTTCTGTTCTCCCCTCTTTGTGAGGGCAGCTTTAAGTTATGCACATGGTTATGTTCTTCTAAGGATGTGGTAAATCCAACAGGCTTCAGTTACTTCTTGTAAGACCTTGAAACCTATCAGTGGTGAGGGAAGGATGCTGGCCTCCAATGTGTGGGAGAAATGACTAAAATTAAGCACATGACAAAAATTAGCAGAAGAAAAAAGGAAGCTTCAACACATGGAAGGAATTTTGGTGGAACAAATAAGATTTGCTGGTCCTTTCTCATATGATTCAATGATTCTGTTGTTGCACTGCAAGTTGCGGTAATGGAAAACAGAACAACAGTTAGAAGGTGGGAGGTAAACTGAAAATAAAACAATATGTTACCTTACAGTGCAGGAGAGGTGAGGCTTACATGTTTATGGTGCATTAAAATGCATCACTCATTTGTCAAGATAAAATCGATCTTAAAACCCTTTCATTCTTGTTTTCTTACATTTAAGGTATTAGCAGAATTCTGCATTTTACAAAGTAATCCAAGATCTACTCAGAAGAAAGGATTGCTGTACTTTTCTTGCCCATGAATCTTCAGATACACAGAAATTCACCTCTGGCAAATATCTACAACAGGTTCAGGGTGCTATAAACTCTGCTAACTCACGGTTATGGAGAAAGCATGTCACCACATTTCCTGACAGGAGGGTCTCAGCTATGATGGCAGCTTTAATTTTCTACAGCAGGGTTCATTAGCTTTCATTTTACTATATTTGTACCACTTTACAGTTGACATTTCACACCACTGTGTTAGGAATCCTTCAATATTTGTGGTTCTTGTAGAAAAGATTTGGCTCTGCCAGTCAGACACTAAACTGCAATCAGACCTTTCACCTTAAAGGCAAAGTTTTCTGATTTTGATAGGAGGAAAAATTTTTTTAAAACATTGAGAACTGAAGATACAGGCACTAATTAAGCACTGGAGAAAGTTTGGTGTTCCTGTTATGAGGGATCCTAAGTGCATCCAATTCCAAAATTATTAAAACAACACAGAACGAGCCACCTTCAAGTGAAATGGATGAGAAATCAAATTGAAATAATTCAGTCATAATACTATGGTTTTCTCTTTTTTAATACTTAGGCCAGTATTGCTATTTAGTAAGCCTGGAAAGACAATTTTAGAAAAAATCAGGATAGCCATTTTTATCCTTATCCATATCTTATTCTGCTGTGTTTGTCCAGAGCTAAGATCTCACTGGGATCCTGTGTTTGGTCCTCTGGAAGCAGCTCTTCCCCAGGTTCATTTTACTCCACTGAACTGAGTGTGCTGCTGTTCTGCGTCTGTTCCTGGCTTCCCTATTGCATTCCCGAGGCACAAAGTCTGCAGCAGACACCCCTCCTGGCAGGATAAAAACTGGCAATGAAAGCAGAAGAGCACACAGCTTGAAGAATCTTTCGTCTTCATCTTAGAGAAGGACAAGCAAAACAAACAAATCATGTTCTGAACACAGTCTCTTGCCTGTCATTCTTCTCTAATGTCTTTCCTCACTCCTTAGGGTCTGGACAGGCAGCTCAGACATGCTCTGAATTTGAGCAAGAGTTTGGGAGAGTGTACACAGATTCTTGCAGCTCCTGATGTCTTTAGCAAATAATAGTCTCTCGTTCTCAGTCTTCTCTGGCCTTCAGTGGCCCCATGCTCAGAAGCTGTGCTGTTCCACAGAGCGGGAGCTGTGTGGGTTTGTTCCAGCAGGAATTCCATAAGGATGCAGAGCTGGGCCCCTCTGTGCCAGCTGGCATTGATGGTGCTGAACTCACGCCTTAGTTTCATGAACAGTGAAGGTAAGGGAAAAGAAAAAAGCAGAGCTCTTAACCTGAGATCTTTAAGAAGCTCTGTGCAAAGAAGGTAATTGGAGGGGTGTGTAAAACCCTGCCTGAAGCTGGGTACTCCATGGACAAGTGTTGTGCAGCCCCTCTGTAGGAGCAGAAGGTCAGACTGAAGTAATTTCTTGCTGTTACATAGTTAGGTCACAGTGTTCTATAAGGGCTTGCTAAGTGCTCTACCTTAGCTAATTACTGAATAAAAAAAATATGACCAAGCCCCAGCAGAGATGGTATCTCTCATTCTTAGCAAAGGATCTCTGACCCCTCCAGTGTACTTTCTCATCCTATCCACTTGATTAGAATGAACTGCAGAATGGAACAGAGGCTCTTGCATCCATTCAAGACTTAAGAACCTACAGAGCCCATTTAGCACGCTTCACCCAGAAAAGCCTACAAAGGTTTTTCCATTGACCTCATAAGAAGCTGGATCAGCCCCATAGGAAAGGCTTCAGTACAGCAAATACAATTCCTTGCCATGACTGTACTTGGTTTGCCAAAGAGATTAATTCCAGACATGGTGGGTTAGTCAAAATTTGGATTTCCACCACACCCACGCAAAATGAATGGTGAGAGGTTTCCTCCTGTTCCCCCTTCCCTGCCCAGCAGCACTGCCACCTGCAAGAGGACAAACCTTGAACTAACACAGACACAGTTATATAAACCAACATTCCAGTTAATAGTCACTTTGGAAATTCCCAAGCTATGAGCTGTCCTGCAATCTAGAAACTGTGGTTTCCAGACATGAGCTAAAATCCCAAACCACTGCACAAGGAGTCATTGCGAACATTTCTGTGTCATTGTTTCAAAACAAAGCTTGTAATATTTTAATACCATGACCACAAGAGCTTGTCTGCTGCAGCATGTAGAGACTATCCAGTGAGTTAGGAAAGCACTTCCAGCCCGCTCCTACTCATTGACAAGTCTATTGGGAATACTGGGAAAAGAGTGCCACTGTGGGCCAGCTACTGGCTTACCTAGAGCAGAAACAAAAAATATGCAGATGACGATAAAGACTCCCAGGAAACACTATCTGCCCTTCTCACAGGTGGCACCAGGATCTGTGTCTGCACAGAATGTGGGCAGACAGTCTCTTGTTTAAGCTTGGATTCCCACTTTGCAGCCAGGATTAACTCCCACTGTTTCTGTAGCCAGGCTGTGGTGCAATGGACAATGTCAAGCTCTCTGGGTTTCAGGACAGCGGGCAGAAGCACCTGTACAGTTTGGAGAGGGTGTCCTTGTTTCTACTTTCTGAACACTTTCATCTCATCTTAAAACTCCAGAGGTGACAATTGTTCACACCCAGAATTTTATAGCCACCAACGCTGACAGGCAGATCTCCTTTGATTCCTTTTCCCGTTTTTCCTGTGTCTCACCTTCTTAGAGAGATTCATCTTCAGTGTTAAAGAAGAGCAGGTTACACTTTGCCATCTGGAGTAACACTCACCTGAGACAAAGGCTGCTGGGACAAGGACTGTCATTGGGCTTCTCCCCTTCATTCTCCTGTAACTCAGTGAACTCACAGGTTTCTTTGCAGGAATTCCTTTCCTGGTGTCCTCCCTTAATAACTGCCTTCCTAAATTGTGACCTCTGGGAACCAAGGAAATGATTATATTTTGGATGGTCATTTGAAACCGGAAAGTCTAGCATGGATGGGTGAAAGAATCACCATCAGGCACCTATATTTTGTTGCCTGAAGGTTATTCCTAGCTTGAGCCAGGAAAGCCAGAACCCTGAGAAGTAATACACCAAGGTAAAAAGGGAAGGGCCAGAACAGAAGAAACTAATCCAAGAACAATTATTTTGTCTGTTCTTTCTGAAATAATGAAATACAACTAAAATTTTCTCACATTTAATTCCACAGGAGAATGCACATGTCTGCAAAAGTAAAAATATCCGAGTATTTCAGCCCACAAGGATTCCAGGAAAGTGACAAGAGTTTGACTGAGTCAGGATAACACAAACTATTAACTTTCCGAAGTTTCAGGACACAGAAAGAATTCCAAATTTTGCTTGATCAGCTGAATCAATTTAGGGAATAAGTTTCTCTAATTTTATTGCCAGAATTTTAGCAAAGAATTTCATATCAACATTAAGTAGAGATAGAGCTGTATAATAGAAGACATTATGAGTCCTCCTCCCTGATTTCCTAGTAAGGTGATATGAGCCTTGGAGAACAAAGCATCTTTCAACTTTATAGAAATCTGGAGGCTAAAAGAATGCTAAAGATTTAAAATAGATTCAAGAAAAAAGCAAGTTGAAACAGAAGCTTTAAATGTTTTCATATTAGAGTAGCTTTTCTCACTTGCCCCTTCCCAGGTTAGTTCATCCAGATCGGTTTGCAAAGCTCAATTAATTTTCTGCAAGGCAACACTTCCAACTTACACCACATATATTTTATATACTTTCATATTGAAATGTGTTTTAAAGATATGACATTTTGTCATGCCAATCTGTGATGTTTATGTTTACCTGGAGAAAACAATTAAGATCTGCTTGGAGGGGATGGATGCTCTTGTTTCATTCTGTTAAACAGAAAGAACGCACCAGCAGTCAAGTGAAAGAATGAATATTGCACAGGCCAACCGGAGCTACATAAAATGGTATTTGTAACTATTTGCATGGGGCAGTGGGAGAGCTTTATATAAGAAATGTCCCTATAAACATGCATCACAAACTGAAGAAAGCAGATTTTGGCAAGCAACATCATCCTTAAGGAAACTTTTGCTGACAATGCAGAGTCTCACTTGGATGGATGTGGTTGACCCATAAGCCCAGTCCAGTCCCTGACAATTGTCCCTGGTGGGATCTGCAACTATTTAATTCTTCTTCTACAAAAATGAAAAAAATGCTTTAAAGCTGGATACTAGAATAACAAAACCATGTAAGTTCCTGCAGAGAAAGTGTGTTTTGGGGGATCCTTTGATATGCTTTGTTTATTGTTGCAAGCAGTTGTAAACCACAGTCTATTTTAGTTTTTGTCTGATCCGAGTTGCACATCTGGCTGTCAGGGTTAGTGTCAGCTTCATGAGGGACTCCTCCAGAGATGTATGCAGAAGAAATATGTATATTCTGCAGCATGGTGTGCAGGTCTGGGATTTCTTTCCTTCACCTTTCAACCTTACACTGAAGGAAATCTCTTAAGTAAAGCACAGTGGCTCAGTAATGACATCCAAGGTTTCCAGCGAAGCCCAAAGCTCCCCAGTACTCACAAGACTTCCAGAAAAGCTAGCATGTCACTTTGGTCTTTGGTAACCACTTTGACCAAAACCTTCTTTGGTTGCCCATGGCCAATCAAATAGCACATTTTAGTGGTCAACCCTACTGCTGTGTCCCACAGGTCCCATGGAAATGTTGGATGCATGGAGGGACTTGGAATGTCTGAGGATTCGCAAAGGGGCACAGCCCACAAACAGAAAATAGTGAGCTGCATCAAAGAGACACCAAGAGCTATTTCTAGAAAAGCATTTACATCCTTGAAGTCTGGATCTTAAATCTGAGTCTCCAGCTGAGAAACTCGTTTTGAGAAACTTGCAATGAAGGTTGCAAATCTGCACATTACCTCTAACCTTCATGTTGTTCTCAATGTCCTGAGCTCTCCCAGTGCTCCATGAAGGCCAGGGTCCCACCACCACCCACATCCACCTCAGTGTGCCATGGGAGCACCGTAATTCTGGGAATTCCTTTGCAAACAAACCAACATGCTGGTTTCAAAGGAGGACATTGTTGGTTTTGAAACCTGGGCCATTATATTCATGTTTAATACATGGATTTGGAAAATGAAATTAGACCAAAAATGTATTTTGATTGTGCATCATTTGGTTTTACAGATCCCTGCAAACCACACGATCTGTTTGGGGTTTATAATACAAAATTTGACCTGAGGATCAGAAAGGCAGAATATTTAATACTTTGTGTATGTACAGATGAGCTGTAAATAGGCCCTTTCTTTCATATGAGGAAGGGTTCTTCAAGTGCTTGATACACCATGGTATTTACTTCTGGAAATATTGGTAACTCCTAAATTTTGGACTGTTGGACTGTACCTTCTTATAGTAAACAGAAATTAATGTCTTCTATATCCAGATATGAAAAGCAAAACAAGTGACACATTGTGAAAAAATTCAATAATACATCTTGAAAGAAAACTATGGAAATGGCAGAGGATGGTGCCAGCACCAATGCCAGGGTGCAGTGTGCTCCAGATATTCCAAATTCTCTCCCATTGAGAGCAAAGAGAGAAAGAGTGCACAAGGAGTCTGTTATCCTTTGGATACTCTGGTGAATGTTGTAGGAAGCTGGGCCCTGCAAAGACATTTCTGAGTACAGATTTGGCATCCCTGTGGCAAGGAACAACTCAGTATCGAGCAACAACAAAATCATTCATTAATTAAAGCCAGGTTAAGGTGAAGTGCAAATAATAGGATGTATTAATCACGTCAGCAGCTGATGATGC
Source organism: Dicaeum eximium (assembly GCA_013396995.1). NCBI lineage: Eukaryota > Metazoa > Chordata > Aves > Passeriformes > Dicaeidae > Dicaeum > Dicaeum eximium. The sequence continues at coordinate 1,466,518 of VWZP01004023.1, read as the reverse complement.
ACTTAGAATTCTACTTATTTGACAAAATTGACTAAATTAAATCAAAAGGGTTTTGAGAGAGACCACAGAAACATTAACAAATGAATCCCATTGGTTCTCCCTGTTATATTGAACCTGTGACTGCCTGATTCCCTTGTTCCATTAGATAAGTTTCCCACTAATCTTGCTGCCCTGGAGTATTTTGCTGGGAGCTCGCAGTGAGAGACATTCAGGCCACACCAAAGTTTCTCCCTCCAACTTGGTCTTTACCCAAGAGGAGGCCAGAAACAAGAATGAGACAGTGCACCCCCTACCCTCTAAGAATTAAACATGATCCTCAGCAACTACTGCTTCCCTTTGGAAGGCTGCTGCTCGCAGGAAAAAAAGGCTGGTGGTATTCTGATAACAGTTCTTGCACAATCTATTTCCACTTCAGGATAGAAAAAGCACATGATGAAGCAGAATCCTCCTCCTCATTCCTACTGAGGCTAAAAAGAATGATCCTGCTGCTCTGAAGGACTGCTAGTCACTGTGACAACCTAAGATTTAGATGTGGGACAAAAGAATGTCCAACTTGTTTAGATTTTTCAAGATAGGAGTTACATCCTGGGGAACTGAATGAGTTTTCCCACCTGTGAAATTCAAGGAATAAAAACACTTAACAGTGGCATCAGGGTATTTCTCAGTGCAAGATGAGCAGATGAAAGTGTTTGCTAAAGCATCTTCATTTAATATAATTTAAATGCAATGTGACAGACTTAACAGACTCGCAGTAGTCTCTTGGTCCCTTTTGGATCTGTAACCACCTGCCTAAAACCAGACCTGCTGAGGAGCAAATGCTAAGCAGAAAACAACAGAATTCCATTTTGGCATCAAAACCTGGAGACAGCATTCATCCCAAGGACTATAATTTGTCCAGGGATTACACTGCTTTGCACAAAAACCTGTGCAAAAATCAGCATGAGATGATGAAAGGGAAATGAAGAGACATCCAAATTAGAAACATTTCCTGAAACACTGGAAATTTTAATTTTCCCTACAACATCATAGCTACTTTAGCAAAATGTTAGTTAAGAAGACAGCTGTGTTAAGTAAGACTCAAATTAGAATGGAACCTCATTCACTCCATCAATTCTTTTTCCCCTTTAGCTTGGCTTTACCATCCTAAGATGTTACTTTTGCAATGTAAGGATGAAGCAAAATCCCAGTAAAAGTGTAACAGAGACACTGCCAAGACTAGCACAGTTCAATGATTCCTGAAGCTTTTTCTGATCCAATTCCAGCTTATAAATGGCCAAGGCTTTGCAAATTTTATGGGCCATCTGCAGGCCTAAGACAATTTATGTCCCTGGAATTACATCAGATCTTTAAACACCATTTTCATGAAAATAAAAAAATGCATAAAATTTAGGCTTAGCAAAACTTCTCATAGCCAGCTATACCACCAAAATCAACAAAAGCAGGTGTCTTTCACACTTCCTAATATGTGGTGATCTTTCTCTGTTCTACAATGCATTTAGGCTTTTTTAATGTTCTCTTTTCTGGTGCTTCCTAATCTCCTCTCTATCTCAGCAGAGAAGCAGGGAATAAGATTTGTTCAGGATAGAGTAAGAAATGACCTGGACATTTATCCAAACCACAAGCCAAGATGCCTGTGGCTTGACAAAGTCTGGTTAATATTTTTTTCCAGGTTTTGACTCACATTGGAAGTAAAAGTGACAAAAACTCTACTGAGAGAAGTCCTCTCTTTCTTTTAAGATTCCCTTTCTGACTTTATGCAGCTGTGAGCTTCAAGATCGCCTGGTTATCCCATGCACCCAAGGCTTTGTGTAACACAGCAAATAAAACAGGACACACCTTCTTTCTTCTGAAGTAATCCCTAAGGGGTCAAAATCCTCAGCTATAAAGCAGAGGATGATACAGTTTGTGTGCACTGCTCAGTACAGGCCCACACTCAAAATTCTCAGTTGCCTCGACAGAACAGCATTTTAGTTTTATGCTAAACTGGAAGTTTAGTTTTATCTTAAAATCAACAGTCAAAATGGAGTTTACACTTTTGCTTTTCAGGCATGTCTCCCCTTTCCCTAATGAATATTCAGCTTTCATTACTTGCTTTTGCTCTCAATTCCAATAATTTTGGTTAAAGAAATTGCAGTACGTAAGTGCAAGGAAGCCTAGTTCCATCAAACATGATATTTATTGGCATGAGGGTGCCACCTATTGTCATGACAATTGATGTGAGAAAACCTTCAGCAAAGGGTTTTGGAAAGCAATGCCTTGCTCCTTCCTACATTAGATCACTTCCAATACTTTAGATGATTCCATTTTGGCAAGATTATGTTTCTGTCTATCATACACAGTCTGACCACACAGGGATTGCTTGTTCCACTATGTGTTACTGTTATGGAATATGGTGATTGCAAGGTCATACAAGTATCAAAGTATAACCATCATGCTTGACCCTCAGACACTGGTCTGCTATACCCATCACTAGGATAACAAATCAGGTCACAAAAGCACCTGTATTTAGAATTTTTCAGTACAAACATATGCATTTGGCAAAAAATATACCTAGCGCTTTATATTTTTCATGATTACTGAAGTTTTCAACTTCAATATCTAAATTCTATTAGGTACCCAGTTTGGGGAGGCCAGGGACAGGCTTAGAAGTGGAAATAGCAAGAGAATAGTTCTACTTAAAGACCTGAAAAAAGCACCACTACAGCACCTCTGGAAATTTAAAGTGCTTCCCAAAAGGATTGTTCCATTTCTTTGACCACCAGCAGTCTTTGTAACCATGCAAAGTGTAGTTCTCAGCTATAAAAGTGATGTTAGCTTTCTATAATGCTGACATAACAATGACAATAACAACAACATACCAGTTTTCCTTTAGTCTTTTAACTCTGAAGACGAGTTTTCAGTTTCCCAGCAGCTAAAATTATTAAATATTTCATATGGAAGCCACTCCTAAATATGTAGGGAAACTAAAAGTTGTATAAACAAGTGCAATGTATGAAGTGCAAGCCCAGGAGTTCATTTTTGTGGGCACCCACCTTTAGACAGTGGTCTTCAATTCAAGACCACTTGAATACACTCACCTTCTTTTTGTGGACACTCACCTTTATACAGTGATTTGAAGTCAAACTACCCAGCTGCTCCTTCAAGGAAGGAAACACCAATTTCTAGGCCTGCTGTTTTGAGGGCCTTTATGTTGACCAAAAAAAAGGCAGAATAAATACTGCACTGGGAGTCAGTACATCCATATTTGCTTCTTTTGGGGTATTTTTAACACTAGCATTATCTATAAATAGATTTGTGGGAAATGCACCAAGACCCCACAAAGCTGGTCCTTCATATAAAATACACTCACTGGATTGCTGTCCTAGGATATTCCTAGCTTTTGACATTTTTCAGAGATACCAGGGTACAGATGGACCTCCAGATTTATTTGGTTTGGTATGGGTTCATGTTAGGTTTGAGTTTTCAGCTTAAGGCGATACCAAAGAAAACTTACCTAATCTGAAGTGATGCAGGGCTGTCTTTTTCTGGGCATGCAGGTAGAGAAAAACAGACCATCAAAGGTAGAATCAGCCTGGAAAATACAAACAGCACTACTGTTAAATGCTAGTTGAAGATCATTTGAGTAGACATGACCCTAAAAGACCACAGCTCTCAGTTAAAAATGCCAAGGCTGTGATTAGTGTCACCACTTTTTCCTCCCAAATCCAAATCCCAAAGACCCGCAAGACTTTGGTTCTTACATGTGCCAGCCATGGTTACTGTAAATGGAATATTTATTTCAGCTTCATGTCCAGTGTGCAAAGAAAAGAAATTGAGTTAATTTTCAGAGTAGCAGGAGAAAGAAAAATCACTATTATAATTTGGCTGCTATTTGTAAAACTACTTTAGAATTTTTTAAAGCCTTTTTACATTAAAAGGGGTGGGGTGGAAGTAGAGTAAAAAAAGAAATCCCCAGTTCCATGTTCCTGTCCCCTCGAATCCAACTGAAACTGGTACAAATTATTGATAAGCCACAACAACTCTTACCTGTGAGCCATAACTTTTTTTTCACATGTAATAGCAGATGAGACCCAAAATGAGTCTGGGACAGGACCCTCTTCACAATTTGGCGAATATTTCTAAGGCAACAAAGAAAAATCCTTTGTTTGTTTCGAATAAGCAGCAGCAAACACACATTTCCTCAGCTGGTAACATGCTCAATGAACTTGCTGACTTGTCACTGATCAACACATTAGATTAAAGGCTTATTTGTTGTATCCTAAATGAGTGAGTTTAATGAAAACAGCTGTTCTAGTAACACACCAGAACCTTTTAATTTGAGCAGCTAATGGGACTCCTAAGGCAATGCCAAAGAACACAGCTTCACTGGGTAAGCCACGTTGCTTCTTTGCAGACACCTTTCCAAAAATAAAACAGGGATTAAAATAATCAGATTGAGAACTTTGTCTTGGTTCCTGCCAATAAATTCCTCTAGGTTACAGCAGATGCCTCCAGAAGCAGACAGAGGTGACCTCAGTGTAGAACAACAGGAACAAGGATATTCCACAAAGATATTCCCAGAGGTCTGGACTCCACAGCTTTTCCAGAAGGGTGACTAGGTTTTCAAAACAGCATTGTGCATTTAGGTTTTAAAAATCAATAAACGTATATCAGCAAAACAAATTTTATTGGGATTTATCCTGGCATAACTGGATCCACCTTGCTGAACTAGTTCTGTCACTGAAAATGTATGTGCAGAGAACACCCTAAAGCTGGGCTCCGCAGTAAAGCTCTATCTGAAGTCCCAGCAGCACAAGGTGCTTGCTCAGATGGACACAAAATGCTTTAAAACCTTTGCTTTAGGACACTTCTGCTCTGTAGTATGTCTGGCTACCTCACTCCCACCACCCAGAAAACCACACATCCTTTCAACAAAATTAAATATTCTTGGTGCCACAGCTTATAATCAACAAAAACACTGAGGGAAGGAAAAAAAAAACCTAACCTAAACCAAAATAAATCCAGCCAGTAGCGCTTGGTAAGAGATCCATGCTTATTGAGCATTCCCTTTGTTGGCAGCTAAATGCAGAGTATTGTCAGGTAGTGTCCATGTGTGTTTTGGTTTATCAGTACTGCCAGCTCTTTCTTTTCCCCATCCTAAATTTCATTTTCCTCTTCAAGAGAGCAGGGAAAAGAACATACCAAGAAAACAAACATGGACTCTGACTCTTACAACATTTCCATCCCTTGACATTCAACATGCAGTTGTATACAATTGGGTTTCCATTTGCACTTACAGTTACTCTCTTGGCAAAGGCCAGCTTGGAGCTGGCTAGTGAAAAATCTCTCCTTCCCTCTAGTTTGCCCACCCCCTTGCCTTCAAAAGCCAAAAATCACAATATGCTGCACAAAGGGTACACTCAGTGGCTCCAAGTAGCCTGCCTCCTCCATTTATTTGCACTGTATGTTCTCCCTGGAGGCTGAGCATGGCCATAATCTCCTCCCCTTGTCTGGTCTTTCTGCTCACTGACACAGCAGTGTGATTGACACTGGCCATTGTCCACACCAAAATGAACAGACATGAAACGACACCTGAAAGATGCCTCTGAACAACATTTCCAACTAGAGAGGGGGAAAGAATGGTCTTATTCTTGCCCTAATTCCTGACTGAAAATGTGACCACAATGAGTCTGAAAATATGACCACAGCTTGTCTCTCATATAAATATAATTTGAGAGCTGAAAGCCACCTGGCTGAGAGCCACCTGGCCAAGGACCTTTTACAGCCAAAGAACTCGAAAGAGTTGTAAATGCTAAAAATGCAGTTATAATCAATGGAAGTGTAGAGTACCTAAGCATGCGGAAACTGGAATAAAATCTTGAGCTCCCTATAGTCAGCTTCTTCATTTCTGTATGCAATAGTGTGACTATTGCATACAGAAATGCTCCCTCCAGGTCTGTGTTCAGCAATCTGACATGGGAGAAGGACTGCTCCAGTCTTCCTTTGCTGGACTTGCTCCATGTCCAGGAGCCAGCACCTGGCTTTTGTGTCAAGTATGCCCATGGAGCAGGGCCAGGGGAGCACAAGTGGGAAGGGAGGCAATAGATGTCCCAATATGGATGCCCAGGGGCAAAATAAACATTCCCATTGGGATGTCTGACACTGGCTGATTCTCCTGCTGGCTGGCAGCACACAGAACCTGTGTACTGTCACGAAGCCGGTCATTCTCATAGGCAAAGCTTTCTCTTCACAAACTGGAAATAAGTCCTAGCATAAAGGTACAGAGGAAGTGCTACATGCCAGTGTCAGTCCTAATTTTAGTAAAGCCTTTCTTTGTGCCATTCACTGGATACTCTCCAGTGCTACTACAGACAGCAGCAAACCTTCTTTTGCCATGCCCAGGTACTGATTTGGGCTTTAAACTCACATAACATCAAATAAAAGCATCCACACTGGGTCTGACTTCCACTGCTCCCAAAATCAGTCATAAAAATGATTCAAATTGGAGGTGAAGGAACCTCACTTGGCAAAATCCCCTCTGTCTCTCATTAGGTATATTACAGGACATGATAAATTTTCTTCATATAAACAGTGAATAATCTGCTTAGCAGTAATAACAAGAAATGCAAACACTTCCTGAGCCAAAGGCAGACTAATACTATGCTGGCAAGCCCATCTCCCCACCTTAGTTTGGGTATGGTTAAAACAGTATAAAAGTGTAACACCAGTGGATAAAGCCTGTAGCATGCTGTACAGCCAAGAAGTAATATTTTAATTCATGTGGGGAAACATTTTTGTGTGTTTCAGAGACCAAAACTCAGCTCTAAAGCCCCATGGGAGAGCTGATCTGGAAAGGCTGGATAATTCTGTCTTCGTTGCCTCATGGAGCTGGAGTACAAACAGGTGACGTATTGTGTGTTCTGGACTTCTCTTTGGAAAACTGGGCTCTGAACCACAAACATTTGTACACAGTCTCACCCTCTCACCAGGGCCATCATCTGTTTAAAAAACATAAGTGCAGGAAATTCAGTGTGACAAGAGGATTGTCACACTCGTGGTTTTGTTTGCTACTTATTCTGATACTGCGTGAGCATTTTCCAAAGAAAGACAAAAAAAAAAAAATCTTGAGAATTTCAGTATTCCTTTTACAGAGCTCTCAGTTCCTTTAGTCCACAGAATGACAGACAAAAACTTGGAAATATGAACCCTAAGTTATTTTTGCTTAAAAATATTTTATAACTGTCTTTACTTTTCAAGCCTTGGTCATAATATTGCAGACATCAACTTGTGATTTAAGAACCACTAGAACACCAGAACTGTAGATTGCTCCCCTGCATATTCCATAGGCTATGATCAAAATACTACATTTATCCAATCCACATATTATTTTCTATGCAGTATTTTTTGTCCCTGGGAAGAACCTCCATTTCTTTATCTGTGAAACTCTTTCTATAAACAGATACAGTGAGAGAAAGAATTAATTATAAAGACAAACATAACTTTCCTGGCAAATTATCTGTTTGGTTGAGTATTTTATATAATTAGACCAGCCAGTTGAAATTGTGCAAATTGTTTTACATATACACAGTTGCCGTTGTGAGTAATATGGATGTAATTCAAGTTAGAGAGCACACTCAGTGCTGACTGACAGCCCAGTTTTCACTGAGTTTTGTTTTCTTGTGAACATTTGCCCCGTGTGAATTGCAAGCCATCCACAGAAAGAACATTTGTTTAAAGTTGAGAAATTATCTGCAGATTTTTACCATCCCCTGTGGCTCAGCAAAAGAAAACTGGTAGTCTGGCACTGCCTGAATTTTGAAGTTTGTATGGAGTGCATTGCATCCTTCTCCAGAAAGCACCACACTAATGACCTTGCCTGCTTGTTCCTGCCAAGTAGTAGTTGGCAAGTGAGGAACACACTTCAGGGAGCAATGCCTTTAACTGATGACATTTTTACCCTTAGAACCATATTTTTTACCTGAATGGAGTTGACCAAACAAATCAGGATGGGAACAAGAACATCAGTTTGGGTGCTTCAGCATAATATCAAACAGAGACCTGCACATACATATCCAACCTAAGTCTGGAGATTCTCACTTCATTCCTAAACCTTTTAAGCAGCTCCCAGCATTCAATACCCAGCCAGCAAACCATTTCCCTTGATGAGTTAATTTCCTGATGTTGTAATAAGCCTATTTTTTAACCACAGAAAGGGAATCACAGCCCATGTGCAAAGGGATCTCTGAGACACCTTTGGGATCTGTTACCTGTGAGGCCCATCCTACATGAGCCCACACTGGAGCCATGCTGGCAGTGTGTGGATTACCTGCTTCCCATGGCTTTAATCATGTTCTGCCATGCACTGGTAGGAGTCAAGTTTGAGCAGCAGGAGCTGCAAGAGTCTCTCCAGGTCTTGGGGAATAGATAAAGCTTCACTGACCAAACAGTTTCATGTGTTTTAGGACTTCCTTATCACAGAAGTGTTCCTTAAGGACACTTCACTAGGCATTAGCAACATCTCCAATTGGTGTGATTAAGAATACCTACCCACATCCTCTGCTTCTTTCCTAGGTGGATGGAAATCCAGATGATCTTGCCAAGTTTCAGTGGTATTTATCTCCTCTGGGCTGGCTGGATCAAAAATGACCTTGTGTATATACCAAAGTCAGATTTTTCACCTGGTCACATCAGCTTTAGCAGATTCTACCACTCAATGAAAATTTCACTGTAACTGATTTGATGTTTCCTCTGCAAATCCTCAGGCATTTGAGAAAGATGGTTATCTGAGCTTTCATTTCTGGACTTCTACCTTGAAATTAAAGTATATTCACAAATTTGTATGTATTTAGATGGGAAAAAAAGCTCATGCTAATTTTGAATCCTGCAACTGCTTTCCCATCTGCTTGTATTTACTAGCATGCCATGCCCTGGAATGAGTGGATTCCAGCAAGCTGGTGTTACTGGCAGCAAGCTGAAGCCTGCTCCAAACTGTTTGCAGGATCAGGGCTTTCTCCTGGAATGCATCACTGTAAAGGAGCACAGTTTTCAAAAAAGGCATCTGCATTCAGACACTGACACTCACTGGAGACTCTTAAATGCTTCTTTTATGTAACTAAAGGTCAAACTGAACTTCCAAACGTGGAATTTCTGACATCCAATTAAGTAGCCCACATTAAAAATTGGGCCAGTGTTTAATTATGTCTGGAGAATACATGAGTTCAGCTGAGACAATTCACACTCACCTCGTGTTTTTCAGTGTTTTTGATGGTGGAAATGAATAAATATTCTTTTGCTCCACAGATGCACTGGATCAAGGTTTAGCTTGTTACACATAAAAAATAAATCAGCTCATATTTCCTTGACTTCATTTTTCCAGCTTTGTCATTCTGTCTAGGAGCACACTGCACGGTCAAGCCAGGCATGGCTATGCATGTTAATAACCCTTGGAACACTATGGATATTTCTGTGCAAACCTCTTTTTATTTTTTCCAAATAAATAGTCAAAGTGCACCTGGTGAAAGATACTTTCCTTTCTCTTTTTTTTTTTTTTTTTAACTAAAGCCTGTGTTTCAAAAACCCTAAGTGGAACCACAACTGTGGTGCTGCTTTTCAAATCAAAAGGACAGTACAGACTTCACAGGATATGGCTCCCAGCCAGTTGTTTAATGCTTGTAAGTCAATATACAACCAACTCAGCTTCTGCTGCCTAATTGACAAACCACATATCAGGCACAGGAAGGTTAACAACTGAGCTTTCTTTTCACCTAAGATCCTCTGTAGAGTCTCTGGGCCCTCAGCCCCCTTTTATTTTATCATTCACAAATATCTACTGTGAGCTCCCTCCAGGCACAACAGACAAACTGCATACCTGGAAAAAAGGAGAGCCCTGGTAAAGCAGTGTGTGTCTGGTCACTCAGGAGCCAGCCTAGCTGTTCATCATGCTCCTCCATTCAGTCTGCCAAAGAGGTTTAGACCCACTGCTTCCAGTGTAAATTATTTGTGCATGAATGAACCAGGAAGAATTTCCTCCAAAATATTTTTGATTAATGGAGCTGTGACACCAAATGTCAATGCATCACCAAACAGTCTTGATATAACCCAGTTCCCTACTCCAGACTGTTTGTCAACTGTCAGTGTTTTAAGGTATCTCTTTGCAAAAACAAATGTTAAGTCTTTGCACAAAAATATTTCCCAGGCTACCAAAGTAGCCTTCCTTTTATTGTAAGTTTTTTCCCCTGGTATTATTCCTTGCCTGTTTAAAGGAAAAGAAAAACCTACTGGTAAGGAGTTTTTTCTGGAGGGGGACACGTGAGAAGAGAACACAGATATCTACCAAGACCCCATGCTCACTACTGCTCAGGAAAATCACCTGATTGTATGACCCTCTCTGTTCCTCCACATCACGGCAGTCACATTGTAAATCCATGGAAAAACACCAGGCCTCAGCCAACACTGCAATAACTTAGGATAATGGGATATGCCTCAGACTAGATACATCAGCAATAACGGCATGAGAAACTTCTAATATTATTCCACTCAATATTCTTGTCCAGATTCCTGGGGATGCTGCTCCTACCACATCATCACACTAATACCTCATACTTCACCCTGACAAAGCTGCAGTGAAGTCCAGCAACACAAGCACAGAGGTTTCAGCTCTGTCTTTGGCCACAAGACACCCTATAGTGACATAAAACATCTCTGTGTACTGATCCCAGTAACATTGAATGGATAACTGTCATCTGGGAGAGAAATCACCTGGTGAAGGCAAGCAGCTACTTCTGAGTACAGCATGCACCCAGTCCATGCAGTTAGTCTCCCAGGGTTGAGTGTTGGTTGCCTGAAAGGCTAAACTCTTATTTATCCTTGAGTGTGATATGCACCTCAGAAGGAGACACAGAATGGATCCATTAGCAGCACACACAGCTGCTTCCACCTGCTTTTTGTTATGCTGTTGTTCTACCAGCTGCTGCTTTCAGTGTTTTTAGGTGTTTCTGACCTTCGATGTGTTTGACGGTGCTGAGCTTAAGTGTAAGGACCGTGCCCATTCAACAGTCTTAAAGTGATAGACTGACCTTTCCCATGTCCTGCAGAGTACATGGATAATTTTGCAGGGATGCACAGTCTGGGTCTATTAATCTAAGTGAAATAACTTCCCTGTGTTGTTTCTGAAAAAAAGATCCCTCTTAGGCCTCCCTTTTTGCTACTAGTGTTAGTACTACTGATGGAAAAGATCAGAATAGCTCTGTCTCATCCTTCTACCCACCTCTTTCAGGCAAACTCATCCATTTGTTACTCTCAAAGACTCTTGAAGAATATTCTGAGGATACCCCCTTTCAGGACAGACCTTCTCATGTGACCAGCACAGGTGTGAATGTGTAGCAAAGCAACAGCAGTAAATCAGCCCATGCAAAACAAGGCAAAAGCAGATACAATACTGCAAAATCAGCCCAAACAAATAAATACTGCTGTTCAAACACTTGCTGAGAACTTGAAACATGCAGAACACAGCAGACAGACAACAGAAACTGGGCTTTGTGTCTAAGTTTTCCCTTTACCTCAAGAGACAAACCCTACCCTGCTTGAGGATCTCTTTGTTTCCCCCACAATTCCCAGTTTTTCTCCAATACACAGAATGGTATCTCTAACCAGGTCAGCACAGTACAAAGGGCACAGATACAGCAGTTCTAACTTTCTGTCACAATGATTTCTGGCAGGAAAATTACTTCAGCTTTGGTAACACACACGTACCTTCAAAGATTTGAAGGCCAGTTGCTGTTCCTGCATGTTTGTTTCTCTCCCTTATGTGACATTGAGAAATGCAATTCCTCCTGTAAAGGGGGGAAAATTCCAGTATCCATCATTTTGAAGGATTACAGTCAGTGCCATTAGCTTGTGAATGCAGCTGTAGTCTAAATTACATTTTCTCTTAGGGCACTCTGAAAGTGAAACTGAGCATGAGGCTTGAAACTAAACTGGATTGGGAACAGAAAGCCTGGGAACCTTCCCCCTTTCCATAAAGTTGCTGGAGCCATTTTACTTTGCAGCAGCACTGTATAATGTATTTCCATTGGCCTGGAAGACAAAGCTTAATTTGAGTATCTTGAAGAAACTGAATTGTTACAATTCACAAAGTTAAGTAAGAAGCTCTTTTGAATTTGACGTTCAAAAGCCAGCTTTAACTTCCCTTCGTGTAACTTTTCAGGTCTTCACGTACTTTTGAGAAATTTCATTTGCATAAAGCTGTGCTGCTTTTCTTCAGAATTAATCAGGTAGAGCTGTCACATCTATTTCTGCATACATGCAGGACTTAATATTTTTTTCCATCTTGGACATTTTTCACAGAACTGAGATTAAAAACTTACAGTTCAGTTTTCAAAATAAACTGCAGGCAAGATTTTCAGAAGTGTCTCTGCATTTCTGCTCCCACTGAAATCAACACTCAAAACCTCAATTTTACTTTCCTGCAATTACAAGCAAACCCATAAAAATGTAAGCTGATGCACTGTTATCTTCTCTAGCCTGTAGACAGCTTGAAACAATGTCTGAGGGATGTGAACTCCTGTCTCTCATCCTGGAGGAGTGAATCTGAAACCAGAAGTTGACAGTCCGTGTCAACATTGTTAATGTTTCCCCAGCTGAGGATCTCAGCAGAAATGCTCTGCTGAACTTCTGCAGTCTCCCACCTTTTTACTCAGTGCCTTAAAAAAACCCAACCTCAAACCCTAATATGTACCCACAATCTGTCTGTGCAACTCTTCCAACCTCCAGAACTCCTCCACAATGGCATCTTCTTCTGCTTTGTTCCTCTTCCAAGGTCCTCCTTGCTGCCACCATGCCTCAGGCTGATGCATGAGGAGTGCCAAATGTCCAACAGGAGAAAGCCTGCTTCCAAGACCACAAGAAACTTATTCCCTACCAATTCCAAATTCCCAAACCAGAGAGGAAATAAAAATAACTGAAAGACATTTATTTGAAGCTCTTTCATTTGAAACCAAGTTTAAGATTTATGAAAGTATAAGATACGACTCGGGGGGACATTTGAGGTTGGCAGGACTGGATGCAGAACTGTTGTGCTGGGAAGGGATCACTTCCACAGAGGACAGCAGAGCTCTTACATATTCTATTAAGCAGCTGAGCAAGAATTCTTGATGCTCTCCCTCAAAAATGAAATAGCTCCTAGTCGGGCCATGTACAGCCACAGCACTGTCCTCAGATGTACTCTCCCTAGGATTTCAGAAGTTCACAGGTTATAAATACAATTACATCAGGATACTTCCTCTACTTGGACAGAAATTTTTGTACTGCTGAACTGCCTCCTTCTCAGATTGCCCACTTGACTTTTATGCCATTCTTGCTGCCTTTTACTCTGCTGACACAGTGCCACAATGGTAGCATTAGAAAGGCTTCTGCTGTCACCCTAAAAATAATTTACAACCCTAATCCACTGCAGATTTACGAGCAGTTAAGAGTCTGATCATTTCAGTGCATCACATACTTGGTAGGATTTTGGAAACATAATCTATTTGTTTTCATTTTAGCTTTTTCCTCTTTCTTTTCTTTCCCCATCATTTACTCTCACCAACACATCTGTTGAAATGTAAATCAAATCGATTTTATGTAGTAAGCTATTTATGTTACAGCTTTTTCAAGCCTCAGCCATCAGGTAAATATTTGCAGATATTCTGTGGTTTAATTAATTGGCTATGGGCTGCTGCAAGTGTGTGCACAATGCTGGTCTATTTGCAGCAGAACACCACTAAGGAATGCCTGTTTGTTTCTTCTCTTTTGCATACATAATATTTACCATTACCTGGTATATCTGATCAGAAGTGCTATAGGAATTGACTGACTCTGGCAATGAAGTTTGGAAGTAACTGTGCAGATCCTGTTCCTCAGATGTCTGTGGCAATTCATGAACACTATGGCCAGCCTCAGTCGATCTATGCCATTGCAAAATAAATAGATTTTTTTTTTCAAATTGCTGAAATCTGTTTTTTTTTTCAAAAGTCATTTCAGAGTACTCAGAGAAATTCAGTCAACTTAATTAATGTCATTTAAAGGATGCCCAATGCAAACACAGTTATTCAGGGCCAGTGTTTCCATATTTGGACCAGTACCCCACTTTTATGCATTGTTCACTTCTACACTGATTTTGTAGGGGAGGACAAGGAGGAGGAGTGGAAAGGATGCTGTAATGAAATTTTAAATAACCAAAAGGTCCTTTGGCAGTTTCCTTATTCCCTGAAAAATTAGTGCATTGCCTGGAAAATTCAAAAAAACCTGATCTGTAACTCCAGTGGAAACCACTTGTCATCTATTGTCCAGCTATGAGAAATGTTACTTTTACTCTTCCAGACATGCTGCAAGCAGCAATCCAGCTGAATGCTTCGCAGGGACGGGAAGGCCACTGGAGACCAAATGCAATCATCTAGCCTGGCTTTCTGGATGACACAGGCCATGGAATTTCAAAGCTTATAACTCCTGCTGTAGCAACAAGCATGGTCATCAGAAAGACATCCATTCTTGATTTAAAGACTTCCAGTGATGGAGATCCACAATGTTCCTGGGTAATTTTTTCCAACCTGGTTAAATAAGCTCATTGTTCAAAATGCAGCCTTACTCTGGTTTGAACGGATCCTCCTTCATCTGTTTGTTGGCTCCTATTACACCTTCCTCTCTCAGAGCAGAGCAAACTCCACAGTCACAATCTTTAGACTGTGACAAAACTGTACACAATGAACAAGGCACTTCTCAAAATGAAGAGCCTGGATTTTTTTCATCTTTTGATGCAAAGAAGTATTATTTATTTACTCTAGATTATCTTGCTTTTTAAATAGGGTATGGAAATAGTCTCCACAAAGAGATTGTGTCAAACTTTACCACAAGGATAGCTGAGATCTGGTCCAGACTTTCCAGCCTTTAATATTATCATCGTTATTCTTATTTTAAGAGGAAAGAACACCTCAATATTCTTCAGCTCCATCCACCATGCCCTACTGAGCAGATAAAATACCAGTGAAAAGGTCTCATTCATCAATATCAGAGTGACATGAGACCTGCAAACATTTGATTCCACCTTCAGGAGACATCCCTCAAGGCAGAAATACCCACAATCTGCTTGATACTTTGTATTCTGTCCTGTTTGGAAATTAAAATTGCAAAAGAGAGAAGTGTTCATTTTCCCAACCTTTTGGACAGGAATGGAGTTGAGCAGTATGATAAATTTCTTGGGAAACCTCCATCTCTTTTCTTTTGTTTGTGAGTAGCTTGAGATATTTTCAGATCTATTTGAAAGGACTTGTGAACTTTTTTCCATTTCCCTCTCAGAATAACTTACAAGAAGTTTGCTGTTGACATTTCATTATTTAATTTAGGATGCTGCATTGTGTAAGTTGCTCACAAAAATTAGTCATTACCTTTTCTATCCCATGATTGGTTACTCTGACTAGATCTGCAAAGCTCAAATTAGGAACTTGCCACAGAAATAAGAAATGTTTCAGTCAGTACTTGAAAAGCCACACAAAAAATGATCCTGTGAATGTTAGAGGGTAAGTGCTACAGGAGAGATCAGAGAGCAGGACAGATGAGCGTTGGTGTGGACAGTAAGTTCAGGCTGGAAAGAGATGAGAAGTTGAACTGCCTCTGCAGCTGCTAAACAAATGAAACCCCACTTCTCCCAGCACCTTCCTGGTTGCTGCACCATGGACAGTTGTGACACTGTGAATACTTTTGCTGGTTCATGCACATTCATGAAAAATGGACATCAAGACATTCTGAACAGGCCTAGATTGAAACTAACCCTGATATCACCTGCTCAGTAGGGACAGGATGTGGACAAGAAACTGGAACTTTTAGGAGCAGCATTTAGCCTGACCTTAGACTTATTTAATGACACTTGGTAGCTCACACCCCTAGGACCAAGGGAACAGAGCCATAAATGACAGCCACTTCCTTCTTCTTCCTGAGAGTTTATAAATTGAGGGTATCACCCCGTATTTCTCATGTAGAAGCACCCTTTAAAGATAGCACTCTTTCAACATTTAGAGCTTATTCTGGAACTCTCTTAACTAATGCCTGAATCCAGTTCAAATTCAGTCCCAATGCTGACATTTGTGCATGCTTCTATCCAGTATTTTCTCAGGCAAAACTCCATTGGCTTTCCAAAGCCTTTTGCTTGAGCAAGAACATCAGGTTTGACCTTTCAATTGCACAGTGACAATTAATAACAGCTCAAAACAGAGATTTTTCTCTTTTTTTTTAACACAATAAAAAATCCACTCTGTTACAGGATGTTTGCTGCCACTGAAACTCTCTTCTCCCAAAACCAACAGAAATGAAGTGCTTTTTTCCAAAGAGGCTTCAACATCTCCTGAAGAGCCTCTACAGAGTTCAAGAGCTGTTAAATCAGCACCTTTCAGAGTGCCCATGCTTCCATCCAATTCAGCAGCTGATTCAGCCTCTATTCCCTGTATATTTAAATGCTATAATTCCTATATATATATATATATATAAAAACCAGCTATACATACAAGTATGTCTGTGAGGGAGTGGGAAAGAGAGCTCAGCTCCCATCCTGTCCTCTATCCATTCATAAATGTTTTTTTCCCCTTTTAACCTTAAGGCAAGCAAGGGATATGGTGTGGTTTGGAGTCCAGTATAATTTATCTCCTCTGTAAATCTTGTGAATTGCTATCTAAACAACTGTTCTGTAGAGCAAAACCTTTGACTGATTGGTCCCACATGTCATAGAGCCAGGTCAGATAGGTGCCTCTTTCCTTACTCCATGAATGTGAGAGAGGCCCAGCATAAATTTCATGCCAAATCTATGTTTATTTAATTACAATATTAACTACAAGTGACAACAAAACCTGCCACTGAAAGGAAGAAGGTGACTTTATACTGTGGCAGAGACCAGGTGAGTAACTGCAAATGTATGAGTTAATCCATCATCTCCTTTTGTTCATTTATCCAGTCACACTTTTTTATTTTTTAGTTCTGACATTTAAGTCAGAATCCACTTTCCAAAAGCTCCCTCACCTTTCCAGTGGCTGGAGAAGAAATACTGAATTATGCCCAGATCACACAGCTTAGCCCAGTGATTGCCTACACAGTTGGACAAGAGGCACTTTACCTTCTCCTTCAGACTCACAGGCTCTTGACGTGTGAGTAAAATCCTGGCTCCTTGGAAGAGAAAAGAAAAATTCCCACTAACTTCATTAGAACCAAGGTTTCTCTCCTCCTATGTCCTAGCTAGAAAAGCTTAGAAAAGCAGCAGTTCTGAATATTTTGGGCTTTCTTTCTATCTACCTTCTCTCCCCAGCTTGCTAGTATTTTCTTTAGAGTGTGGCTAAACCTCAGATAAGAACTCCACTCCTGAATCCATATCCTTGAGATGCTGCTAGGGAAAGAAAGCCAAACCTGTGGAGAAAGTATTGCCCAACACCTCAAGCAGTGCTGGTAAAATACCTGTTTCTGCTGTGTTTTTTAATGTTATTTTCCTGGTCTATTTTATGTTACCACATTTTGGTAGCACCTGAGTGATACCCCGATGAATCAAATTGACCGAAACCGAGAGCACTCACAGTGCCCAGGCAAGACAGTTTTCTATCTGCCCTGTCTTTGGGAGTTACCAACTCTGCTTTGATAGAATTTTTACCCCAAATGCATTGATTTGTGATTTTAAGATAAATTGACTTCACGTCTTTTTGTTGCTATTTAGTATGAGGTAGGTTGGGTTTTGGCAGGGTTGGAGCCTGTATACGTATAGGGTCTTAAGTTTTCCAAAGAAATTTGTAGTGTTTCCCACTGATGGTCAGACCCTTTAATGCCCACAGAAGACCTTGCATGTTCAGATCCTTTTGCCAATAATAGTTCATTTTTCAGCTGTCTCTTCCCAGCTTCACAGTAATGCAGGTGTAATTACCTTTACTGGCTTCAAAATGAGCCCTGTGTGTCCACAGCTTAAACCAGAGGTGGCTGCTCCCTATTTTGATCAGCATCACTTAGAGAAGTTACCAAAGAACAGACCAAATGTCACCCTGTGTGCCTAGGAACTGGGTCAGCAGCTAGTACAGAAGAGCTCTAGAGACCATATCCTATAGTTACTTCTGTAAAGACATTAAAATCAAATTGATTTCATTTGGTTATTTCTATCTCCTATCTACATTGCACAACAGTAAGCTGGCAGTGGAAGGACGAGGTTTTTAGAGCTAATAAATGTTACAGTGAGGACAGGCTTGCTGGACTGATGGACTTACAGAAAGCACAGAGTGCCTAAAATACTGCTAACCAACATCCAGCCTAACATTTTCTTCTTGACTCTTCTACCTTCCACTCCAGACTATGTTCATGCTTTATGCTTCCTGCAGTTCTATCTTTTAATCTTTTACCAGCTCATTGTAAATCTTGATATCATTCTAATAACAGAACTGAATCATGCTAAGACAAACATCTTGGCAAGACCAAGAGCTCCAAAACAGGAAGTCTTTAAGATAAGTCCATAGCTCAGAAAGTATCACACAGAGGCCCTAGTAACTCCTGAGCTGCAGAATTACCAGTTTTGCCAAAAGCAACAGATTTCCTTCTGATCTCAGAGCAACTGTTTCCACACAAATCACATGTGGAGACATTTTATAGGGGTTATGTTATCCATGCCTCTTCTGTTTTCTACTTGCATAGATTCTTGTATTTTGACACTACTTCTCCACCCATATAAATGACCCTGTAAATTAAATTTATAGCTTCACAACTGGGGTCAGATCAGTACAGTTTGTTCTAGTTTTTAATATGGAATAGGAAGGAGTGTTCTTAATGGGTTTAGGATAGACATTACTGTTTGGGAATGGAAACAGACTCCACCAATCACTAGAACAACAAACTGGGAATTGGGAATCCCTTATTCCATCTTGGCTGGCTAGGTGAACAAATCATGAAGTCTTTCTGGGGCTCCTGTTCACCCTTCAGTAAAGAGGAAATTTGATCGTTCCTGTCCTCTTTAGAGAGAGTTGATCTGCATTAAGCACTGACGTATTGACATAGAAATGACTATAAACACATAAATCTAGGTCTCAGTGGTAAATGGTAGTGGTTAAATCAACTCACTGTTCACGAGAATGACTCTGAGCCCAGCTTTCCAGTCATGCTCTGGGCATGCTGATCCTTACCCATGCAGTACTTATCAGATACATCCTTGGGGCTGGCAGGTTTTGCTTTGTTTCCACGTGCTCAGTGTGGTTTATCCATTTCCTACAGGGAACACAACGAGTGCTGCAGATACTGCAGCACTGTTCCCTCTCAGAAATGGAAAAACAGCCCTAATAAAAGCTTATGGCAACCACTGTACATGTTGTGTGCCAGTGTGTAAAGGCTTCAGGAGAAGGGACAGAACATTTGTCCAACTCTTCCTTAAAAAATGGTTTGCCAAGCTTTAAGTTTATCCCCCTTCAGCACTTGAAGATGCCTGATTTCATATATTGCTACTGGGTGATTAATACTATTAATTACTGGAAAGTTATAAAACAATCCAGTAAAATAGCTGACTGTACAGACACCATGCAGAGAGAAATGTTGAAACAGAGGGAGTGTGAGCAGTCAAGACCCACTAACAAATTTGTTAGGTGCAGAACCCAACAGATAGAAACAGCGCTGGCAGTTTTGTCACTGCTAGTGACAAATCCAGAAAATTACAAATTCATAAAAAGCTGAACATGGTTTTTTCTCAGTGTCTTTCTCAATCCTGTTCCCACCCTAGACAATTGTAGCATTTTGGCTGCCATTCTTCTGCTACAAGAGGCAAAGTTTAGTAAGCAGGACACAAGATCAGGAGTCAGCACACTTGGGCTTTACTCTTGGCTATGCCTGTGACCTGCTTGGCCTTTTCCATCACCCCATGGAAACAGCCAGCACCTCTGTGAGTCTTTATTTCTGTTCCTGCACTTTGCAAGTCCTCTGAGCAGAGCTGTCCCTACATGTGCAACACATGCAATGCATAACAAATCCCCAGTCTTGGCCAAGGGCCTCACACACTAAAACAAATCAAATTATTGTTACTAAATGCCAAAAAATGCAGTCTCAGAAAAATCAAATGGTTGGCAGAAGACCTGTAAAGAAATGTCATTTTTTTCCCTTTTCATTCCTCTCTCTTATTCGACTTTCAACTTTATATGATAATCTTACAAACATTCATCCAAAAAGTAGGAGTCATTCATTGCTTGTCTTTCAGGCCTAATACTGGTGCTGTCCTTACTCATGCAGTCTATCCATTTTCTAAATTAGTTTGCTTTTTTCAAGACCCCATCATGCTCAGTGGTTAATAGATCATGTAGCTTACACTGATACAGAACCAAAACCAAAAAAAGAGAGACCAGTCCAGTACCTTACATCTTTTCACGTGTTCTTCTCCTGCTTTCCTCTGCTAGGCTTCTTTGGCTCATATTTTCAGTGCCTCAGAATAAAAAATGAAACACTTAAAACCTGTCTGAACAGAATGGCCAAAATAACAAGGAAGAGATATCACATGACTCAATGGAAAACTGAGTTTCATGGCAGTTACACCTAAAAGTTCAAATCTATTCCTAGCTCAAATCTGTCCCTAGAATATACCCTGCAACGCAACAGGACTGTCTGCACTGAAGGAAGCTGCTGGCACTCCAAGCCAGGGTCAGTTTGGAGCACATTTGGAGGAAAAATTAAATCTTTGTTGCCATTATGTTTTCATTAAATCTGATAGAAGTCTAGACATATTATAACTAACCAGGGGGAAGCAATAGGCAAAATGCAGGTTAAACAGTCAAGGGCTGTATGGCACATATTGATTATCCATAACCCTCTACATTTCATCACAGGGAATACAAATAATGTGTGTGTTCATTTCAGAAACCGTATCAAATGGACAGGCTTGAGTCTTTCTGCAGCATGGAATGTGGGGCAGCAGCACCAGCACCCTGATCCTTAGACCCTGCCTTATGGTTGACTCCTGGTTAAGCCTGAACTAGAACAGGGCTGAAGGCATCTGAAAAAATACTGTTCCTCAGCAGTGAGGTCATCTCCTACTTGATCAGCTAGTAGGTAAGTTGTGTAACAGGAAAATCCAAGTTAAAATATTTCAACTGCCAAAGGTTATGAATTCTTTGTTTTGCTTTGGAAACAAATGCACGGTAGAGACCAGAATCACAGAGCAAGGAAGACAAAACAAAGGCTTTGTTTGTAAGGGGATGGAACCATTGCTCTCTGGTCAGGGATGAGGTTGGCTGATGTGTTTTCCATAATAGTCAATTGAACAATCTCAGCCCTCAATCCCAGCCAAATACTAATCTGCTGAATTTATTACATTTGTGTTTTCAAATTAAAATTACCATCTGTAACTCATGTGGCAAACAGCACAGAATATGTGACAAGAGAAAAAAAGCACCCCATGACAAGGTGGGCAAATTCCAGTTGGTTTGAGGAGCCCAAAGAATTGGGATACTGCATGATGAACTTTTTCTTGCTGAGCAAAAATTGTAGCAGTTTAATGAGGTTATTTGTTAAAAACCTTTCCATTCACCTCGGTAATGGGCTGTGCAGCTCAGGTCTGGAAATGTAGTTGGTTTGACCAAAGTGATACTATCAACTCAACAAAGCCAAATAGCAGAGGAAAAATGACATGGTAGCCAGAAATAATACATATGCACAAGAGAGAAGAAAATCTCCGCTTGGGTTTTGTGAGTTTTTGTTTTGTTTTTAAGATTTCTGCTCTCACAACCATAAAGATTCTCAGGACAACAAAAACTGACTCAGTTTTGCAGCTACTCTGTCTGAGGCAGGTGAAACCCCAGGCCATGAAGCACTGGGTGTTTGGAGTTCTGCAGGTTCACAGTGTCACCCAGCATTTTTGGCCAGTCAAGCTGCTGGTAGAGACTTTATGGTCTAACTCTTAGCAAGGCTGAGGGCTTGGACCTTTTCACTATTTCACTGCTACTCTGAGACAAGTGAACTCTTTAGAAAAGCAGTCTGCTGGAAACAGCAGGTCCATTCATCTCCAGTTGAATAAACTACAAGGTATGAACTCCACTCAGGTACCCACCCCATGCTCTCAGTGTGCCTGGTGCCAAACCATGTGTTTGATAGGATTTCTGTACAGAAATGCAGATGGGTCTGGGCTTAGTGGAAATGTCACATTGCACATGCACAAAGAGGTGCAAATTACCTGCAAAATGATGCAGAGTAAAGCTGGCTTTAAAAAAAATGTTTTCAGAACAAATCTGTTGCCAGAAATGTTTTTTTACTAACCTTTTATCCAAGTGCCTGCAAGTCATATAGGTGAATATTTAAACTGATTTTCCAATCAGGGTACCACACAGCAAGTGATTCCGTCTTACTGATCCCTGGAGGGTAGGAATCTTAGGAGCTACTCAGATGGGGTTTTCTACCCCTTCCACCATACCACTGCTTTCAGTTCATATTTCCCAGTACAAATAAAACCAGAGTTGGAGCCTAAACACACAAGGTGTTGTATAAAGAGTCCATGCTTAGTCCCCTGTGTAGGCACAAGGCATTGACTGAGGGCATAAGTCTCCTTGTACCGTTAAAGGAGCTGTGCACATTCAAATTACATCAATGGGATGCGATGTAGGTGCTCATCTCTTTGCTCTTTACTCTTTAGGAAGAGCTTAACTTGGACAAAAACATTAATTTTTTTTTTCAGTCTTTTAGGGTTTTATTGATGACAAGAGCTAGATAAGAAAAATCCCGTGTATGAAGCTAACAAAAAGAGACTTCCTATCCTCATTTTGCAAAAGAGAACAAACGAGGCTGAAACAAAATCAGGCCCTTGATCAAAGACATGTAAAATGTTGCTAGAAAAACTAAAAGTCAAAACTTTTTTTATTTTTTTCAGTTTAGACCTTCCTTCCTCATGGTGAAGTAGGCAGGGAAAAGGCTCCCACTGCTTTCCAACAAACAGCAGTGGAAAGACATCATTGACTTAACACTTGGTGATTCCTGTCCATTTCTCTGTGAAAAGAGCACTGTCCCCCTTTGCTTTCTTCCTGACCTAAGCCAAACACAGAAATTTAGCCTACTTTTCCAGTTTTCTTGGCATTTATTCCTCAAGACATTGTTTACATTGTTAATTTCACTGTGGCCTGATTTTCCAACTGAGATTTGAGCAAAATTTGCAACCAGCTTGACTTAATTCAGTCAAGGTCTCAGACGTTACTGCTNCTAATGTGAATGTTTCACACAAGTTTTTCTCTATTTCTGTGTTTAACAGGTTAATTTTACATGCAAAATACCTTCAACTAATTTTTTCCCTATATAAACAGGAACATTAAGAGATACAACTAATAAAACATTTTGGTGGCCTTTTTGTGCATTATAGTTCAATTTCAAATTTTATCCAAATGTAGTCCAGGATGATGAACAAGCAAATAGTTAGTAGGTACTGAGTGAAATTAAATATATTTTTCATACTTTCCTAAATTAAATCAAATTCTCCCAAGTTTTGATGCTTAGGAGTCCTAGTATTCTGTTAAATAACTGCTGTGTCTACACACAAGGATAATACTATAGGAAAAGAGGTCAGGACCAAGATAAAATTTAGTCAAAATACAAACTTTCAAAGATGTAAAGGTAGATATGAAATGAAGCTGAGGTGGCTTATTCAGTAGATTGTTGACCCTATTTAAAACCAGAAAGGAGATCTTTACCACCCACTCTTTTCCAGCAAACAGCACAGACTTGCGCTCTCAGGTGCACTGCAAAAGTTTCCTTCTCAATTCCCCAGAGGTAGAGAAGCACCTCTGGGGATTTCTTTCCCCCTCAAAAAGAACCATATTGAGAAAATACAGCTCAGAGGGCTCCTAGTCTACATATCCTTCTCTCACTCTATCTCTGGTGGTTTTTGATCACGTGTACAAACATAGTTGTCCTTCCTCTCTCATAAACCTAAAAATTCTTTCTCCCTTGTCTATCATGCTGTTTCAAACATCTGCCCTGTAGCAATCCCTCCCCATCCCAAGGAAATCTCAGCAGGAGGCAGAGGAACTTTTTCATTGCCACTGCCAATATTTCACATGATTTTGCTGGCTGTTGTTTGTTTGTAGCTGCTCTGTGGAGCAGAGAGAGTTACCGAGATTGACATTTGTGTTTTTAAGTTGCCATTAACATAATGGAAATGGTGTGTAACTCCCATCTCCCCAGCCATCAAGGGGCTGTCAGCCTTAGTCAGTGTCCCAACGCCCTCTCACTCATCCTCCTTAAAAGCAAATGAGTGGCTCTGCATCTGTTGTTTCTTCCACAGGCCAGCCCAGCAGGGTCCTCCTTCCCTCTAACTCGCCCTCATCCAGAGGTTTGTGTTTTAGTAACTTGAAACATCCTGTAAAATCTATCAGGATTAGTTTCCAGTATAGAAGCACTTGTACTTGATCCAAGCCAATCAAATGTTCCTCAGATACTAAGCCCCAGGGTTTAAGGGAGCACACCCAACATATTAAGCAAAAATGACCTTCTTAGTGCGGCTACTACATTCTCCTTCTTGACCCCCTTTGACACAATTTTGGCTGAGACAAGACTGAGAGTTAAAGCCATTGTGAATGGGCCAAAAATAATATAGTAAGAGTGTCTCTGATGTCACCAGGATGTTATATCCTTAGACAAAAAAAGCAGGGTTTAGATGGAACTGGACATTTTTTACATATTAGTAAAAGAGGCTTTTTAGTAGATAACATTTGGCTTTCAAACTCATTTTTCAATCTTTCCCAATGGAATTAGTAACCAAATTAAGGGGTTTAGGAGCTCCCATTATAATCAAACACAAGCCAGAACTTACAAGTCGTGTATGACCTGGCAGTCCAGAGGTTATGGTGACTAAGAAGGTAGACCACAGAAAACCAAAGAACAGGAAACTTTCAGTCTAGTGTTGATGGAAAAGCTTTGGATTAGATGGATGCAGTACTGAATAACTCATTTCAAAGCAAACAGCTCTACAAGAAGTTTCTGCCCCTTTTATGGAGGAAAGGCTGAAGATGTACGATGTAAGAATTCAGGAGTTACATTAAGCTGCAAAGTCTTATTTTGAGTTATATACAGCAAGAACTGGGTTTACACAGCTCCTCCTTGAGTGACTTCCTCTCCTGCTATCCACAGGCTCCACTGACTGACTGACTTCCTCAATTTCTAACCCCAGTACTTATTATTCCATCAAAGTTGGTTTGATGCTTAGCTCATCTATATGTACAGGCAGTTTAATGGAATTTCTGGAAGGCCATGGATGTACAATACTTAAACAATTCAGTCCAGTCCTCTGTCAAAATCACTCTTTCTCTGCAGCCACAGAAAGAACTTCTTTTTCTGCCAGTGGCAATTCCAGAAACATCCAGATGCTGACAATTCAAAAAATGGCAAAGTTTTTCAGTGGGATTAAAATCAATATAATTCAACATTTCCCCATTCTCTGGGACGGGTCTTAAAACTGTAGTATTGGACATAAGCATGAGCTTCTCTTGCTGACAGATATTAAGGGGCAATAAAAGAATGCCTCAGAAATGTCTGTGCCCACAGCCACTTATCAGACTGTGTGAGGCTGTGCTGCCTTAGTTTCAGTGTTAGCTTGGATCCAGGTGAGCAGGTGGTTAATTTTAATCCTGATCACTAAAATGCAGCACAACTTCTCAAAGAAAAGGGAGGCTGGACTAAAAACAGGAGATAATTTCATTGAGTGAATTTAGGCTTGATTAGATTTCTGAAAATATAATGTAACGCTAAAAACAAAATTAAACTTTGACCGAGGTTAGCTCTTTAATTTCCACTGGAATAAAAGCAAACAGATGTCTCCATAGTAAAATGAAGAAAACAAAAAAAATTATAAATTGGACAAAAAGTCCAAATCTCACTAGGGCAGTTGTACATTCAGTTCCCATTAATATTAATTTGTAAGCATTCATTTATGAGAACATGTGTCATCAGCTGCTACAGCTCAACTGATGAGTGGCAACTTGGTGACTTGCGGCCAAAATCTACTAGAGACAGCCTCTTTGTGTTGCCTGATGTTTAAAAGAATGTGGATTTCAATTAATATTGAGGGAGCTAAAGGTTAAAGTTAAAGGTTAAAGAATAAATATTTAAAACAAAGCTGACAAAACTCAAGAAGCATTCATTTCAAGGAGAAGAGTCCTCCTCACTCTTTCCATTTTGCATAAACCTGCTCTGGTTACCTTTAGGCTTTCACTGAGCAGGCTCCTCATGACAATGATGTACGAACCCCAGCTCTGCTCTCTCTGTGAGGTAGAAATGAGTCACCTGAATTCAAAGAATCCAGTCCTATCTAAATCCAGACTAATATCACACAGACATTTCAGTCACTCCTACAAAGCTCAGACTAACACATACTGACAAAACTGGGGACCAGGGAGAGATAAAAGAGGCTTCCATAATGCCTTGCTTGAGTCCTTATCACAATTTAACTTTCACATTCTCAAGAAAAAAGCCCCCAAAAAAAAGCTCAGTCAAAAAGCCCAAACCACTAAATGGCCAGATGCTCTTCTGGTGTGAATCAGTGAAGCTCAAACCCATGTACTGCCTAGGCTTTTCAATGACCAGTCAGGTACAAGACATTTGAGATCTGATTCCTTATTCCAGGCAATTATTAGATCCATATTACCATATACTTACAATAATATCTTTCTTGTTTTAAAAATATTTCAAGATTTTGGTCCAAGGGAAAAAAAAGGAGGGAAAAGAAGTGATTTTTTAATTTTAAAACGTCCATGCTATTTTCTGGTCTTAACTTCGTGGTTTTTTGACATGACATATATTCCTAGATATCAGATGTTGAGAAATATCAGATCACATTGAGAGGCAAATTAAGTTCATTTTTTTCCCAGATCTAGGTCACCTGACCTGGACCACAATTATTAAAGCCAATATCCTGTTCTACCATAAAGGTCAGTATTTGCTGCTTACACTGATTTTTGCCATACTCAGCCTATAAAACTTGCTTTACAACCTCTGAGAAAACACACAGATTGCCTGGAAATGTAGAAATTGCATACTTGGCTGTCACTTCTCTAAGCCTAATTTATAGAATAATTTAAATATTCTGGATGACTCCCTGCTTAAAATCTTCATCAGAGCACAGCAATAGTGCAGGAGGCATTGGGATGGGAGACAGCAGGACCAGCACCATGGCATAACTGAGCCACTGGAAGCAACACAGGGTTATTGTTTGGAGGAGGGAAAGTTTAGCGCAGAAAGGGAATGGAGGGCATTCCATTCTCTGGAACTGAGATTGGTGTCAAGAGGGAATCCTGCTGCGAGAAATGTACTGAGCCCAGAAGCTGTCTCTGTTTTTATTACTATTTATAATTATAAATAAATGATGGTAAGCTTTCAAACTTTCCTTTCACAGCGAAGTCCCAAGGTCATGGGAATCACCAATGCCACAAATAGATGAGTGAGATGAAGACATGAAAACCTGCCCTGCACAGGGCCTGTCAGCTACGGGCTCCTATTCCTTCACTCCATGTACCCCTCTTCCCAGTGCTCCTCACCTCCACTGGACAGACTCACTGTAAGGTGGGCACTATCTCAACACTAAGCTCCAGCAATATTGGCAAATTTAAGGGTAAACCCAGGTTCACCATGCACCAGGGCACCAGGCTTGCTGCTTCCCTGTGAGATCCTGTTGGGTTAGTGCAGGCATTCATTTGAGCTCTGCTCTCAGTGTTGATGGTGATACAACTAGACTGCCATGAGGCTCCTTGTTGTCAGCCGAGGCTGGGATGGGAGCCCAGCACAGACGGCACATCCTGAATGAGCCGTGCCTGGAAGAGCACTTCAGCTGTGGCACTCACAGTCTCAGGGAAGAAAAAAGGGCGTAGGCCAGGAGAAAGAGACACATCTGCTCTGAGTGATGGCAAGCAGAGAGGATCAGGAGAACACAACCACGATTAGGACAGTTGGGCTTCCCTGATGGACTGTCTCCTTCGCTGGCCATCACCTTTCAACCTTTTTTTTTCAGTTACCAATATTTTAAGATCTTTACATCCTTCATCATTTACACTCCAAGACTCCCCCAGACAGCCAGACCAACCCAAGAAAAATTCTCTTGCCACATTCTGCTTGCTCTTGTCCTACCCACTTCCTTCCACATCCACCTTCCTATTTCTCTGCCGAAGGGAGGTGCAGCTGCCACTCAAACCACACACCTCCCGTAAGCTCTAAAGAGTTCTGTCTTTGCCAGTACTCAAATGTGAAAAATTATTCTGCTGGAAATTTGGGAACCATTTAAATTTGAGTGAGAGTAAAAGCCCACAAACTACCTTCAAATCATGTAGAAACTCATATAATTCTGCTATATGAATCAGTTTCATTCTTTGCAAAAACAACCGGAGCTTTTTTACTGCAGGCCCTTAGCAATCACAGCTGTTAGATCACACAGCTCAATACAAGGTCTCACATTACAAGAGTTATTATAGATAACAGTAAATTTATTATTGAAAACAAGGTGTTCTGTGGCTACCCCTGCACAGCACAAGAAGTCCTGGAATGAAAATTGCTTGTCTAAAAAATAACTTGAATTTGGACAGCTTGCAATGAACACAGCCATATGCCAATCCCAGGGTGCTCTGCCTACACAAGAATTACTGAAATAACTTCACTGTCACTTGGGAAGCTCATTGAAACACAGTTTCTTTTGAATGTGTGGAGCTGGTAGGAAATGTTTCCATTTAAAGCAACCTGTACGTCACTCAGTACAGTCCCCTCCAAAGCGGGGCTTTGCTTTCCACAGAAAACTGCAACTTTTCATCAGAAAGGCTAAAATACACCCAGCAAAAAGGTTTTCAGCTTTTCAAACAACAGAAGTTTCTCAGAAAAATAAAATGTTCCCAACATCAGCACCAGGTACAAATTTCCTGGAGCCACAGCACTAACTGGGCCACTGTTTCCTGCTGTAGTCATTCCCTCTCTGGAGCACTAATCTTCAACTGAGCCTTCTAGTTAAGAAACTGCAACACCCACCATGAGTAAGCATTATAGCTGAGGAAATATTTCCCTCAGCATTTGTTCCTTTGTGCATGACTAACCAGGATATAACTTAAGGTATTTTTCTTACCCTCTCTTTTTACAATGCAGGCAGTACAGACAGTTATGTTCTAGTGGAAACATTACTCCAGGCACTACCCTCACCAGTAAAGACACACATGCTCCTTTCCTCTAATCTGTCCTGAATGGAGCAGTTTACCAGCAGATGCCTTGGATTGCTTTGTCCTTGGAGCTGCTTCCAGCTGTGAACAACAACTGACACAAGTATCATCACAACCACCAGTTTCTGACTCAGTATTACCTTCTGTCAGAAGGATGAAGTCCTCAGAGAGAGATTAAGGATCAGCTTCTCAAATTTGTTTAAGCACAGGTAGGCTCTTATACGGGCTCTCAAAGGTCCCTACAGAGGTTAAGGATCCAGATCCCTTTGGTAACACAAACATTTAGAACACCTAGATCTCTACTGAAACAACAGTGAGGCCACAGAAGTGTTCAGAAAGACACAATACCTTTTACCGAAAATAACATAAGACTATGTAAGCCCATATAATAAATTAACATTGTAAAAAAAAACCCACGTAGATGCCATTTCCACAGGAAGAAAAAAATATCTACCTTCTGTAAACTTGGCAGCCAATAATGCTCAAACCCTTACACAGAAAAACAGTTTGATCTTTGTTACATGACCAAGAGCCTACCAGCACTGGAACTCTGGAGATACAGAAAGTGGCATTGGCTGTAAAATTCTGCTGCATAATCAAAGTTTATGATCATGGAGTTTTTTGTTTCTGTGGCTACAAAAAAAGCAGATTTTAAATGTGAACTGAACTCAGAAAACAATTTTCATTATGTCAGGACTACAAATTTTGCTGTTTAATTCCATGTTAAATGCCCAGTTGCAGCCAAAGAGAAACAACTCTATCTTACTGTTTGTGGGAACATGCACAGAGCAGTGAGCTGTATCTGTACTTCTCTGTATCTGAGGTGCTTACTTCAGAAGCACCATTCTCTCTATTTTATAACTAAATTCTCTAATATTTTCCCCTTCTGTTCCTTAAGGCAGGGTTTGGAAAAGAAAGCCCCTGTGTCATCCACAGTGCAGATGCCATCTCAGCAGCCAGCCAGCTGCAGTCGGGCCAGGTGGCAAATGACACCTAAATGGTGCCTTCAAACATCTCTCACTCTATCCAGGGAGCCTTTTCTTCACACCAGATAAAATTCTGGGCACAGAAAGGGCCTGGCTGAGGGAGGGAAGGAGAAATAATATGGGATTTCCAGTTTCTTTTTCAGTCACTATGAAAATATCCTTTGAAATAACAACCTTTAAGGTGAAAAAACATTTTTACTGCTCCAAGATGTGATTCTTACTTTTTTTTTTTTTTCATTTTTAAAGCAGAACAGAACTCATGCATGCTTTGGTCATTTGTGAGCCCTGGCAGGTTTCAGAGAGGCTCAGAACTATGGGATATATTGTTTTATGCCTGTCTCTGGAGGCTTGCTGCCGGGAGACCTCTGAGAGCTGAAGGGGCCTCCCCTGTGCCCTCACACAGGGTCCAAGCACTGGAGTACCAGGGGACTTGGAATTGTGAATGGTACAATTAAAACCAGTTCTCACTTCCCAGAGCCACAAAGCCCAGCCATGTCACAACTGAACAGCCTGAATAAAATCTATGCTTCTCAGAGGACAGGACTTTGCTGTACAAGTACCAAAGCCTTAGTAGTGACTTTGTTTTTCTCCATGTCAGCCAGGAACTGACCCATCCATTACCACAAAGGACACTTATTCAGTGTTGATGGAGAAGGAAGTGTACCACCTACTGAGTCACCCATGCCACATCCTAACACCTGGCTGTGGCCTTGCTGGGCTTCCACTTCAACATGAATCTACTCTGAGTACAGATGTAGAAAAAGTCTACAATAAAACCTCAAACCACACGAGACTCTCCTGGTTGGGAGGGTATACTGTGATCTCCCAAAGTCCATGGACTTCCAGAAGAAAACTGAAATTCATCTGCTTCGCTTTTGTCCAATTTCAGGGGTAACAACTGTGCACATCACATCCCAAAGCAAGGTATAAAATTAAGTTTCCTTGAAATCAGAAACAAAATCATGACTACAATTTATTTTTTCTTCTAAATTGACTGCACAAAACTGGCCAAATCTGGCAAGGTGTTAGAAGCCTAATCTACCACTTACCTTAACTACTTCTGGAAGTTCATCCAAATGATTACCATTCTCACAAGACTTTTGAACCTAAAATACAGGGCTTTTTTAAAGCTAAACTACAGACATCTCTTACAAATTAAATTCTCGCTGGGTAATGAATCACTCGCCATCCACAGTACACCCCATAGTTGACAAACAAAGCAGTATTTGCCACCCTATTGCAAAACATGCTAGGACTATATTTTGGGAAAAGATTCTTCATTAAAAAAACATCATCTGGTGCAGTACAATGCTACAAGAGTCACACAAATATGATGTTATGTCCTGTGACTGGCTCTGAAACAAACGTGAAAACAGTCCCATTTTGGGGGCTGGTGGAAGCATACTCTTTTCCAGAGAACATCAGCTCACAGGTGGGCTCACTCACCTTTGGTTTGCTCAGTCAGACTACAATCCCTTCAACCTCATGCTGAGGATCTCAACCCCCAGCAGCTCTCCCACAGGCAGGATGATCCAGCCCCCACCCTTCAAAGGCACTTTCTCCAAAATGCTGCCACATGGTTTCCCCAACAAAATCAATGTTTACCTACCTAAAGCTTTGTGTCCTTACGGATCTTCCACCTGAAGAAATGAAGCAGCTCCGTGCTTGAGCTCAGGTCCCAGAACAGTAAATACCAAGTATGAGGGAAGGAAGAGGTAAACTTGGGAAGAGAAGAATAGATGATATTTCTGTAATTAGCATACTTTCAAAATCTGAATTGCTTGCCTCTTTTAAACTAATGTTTGCAATGTGTAATTTTGAAAAACCTTAAGTGCTGGAAGTATCTGCAACAGCTGTGCTTCTTCATATACAGAGTATCAAGAGCATCACACAGATTATACAGAGTATCAAGAGTATCACTCACACTGGTGCATCACTGCACCTGAGAGAACACAGACAGTTCCAAAAGAAAAATCACCTCACTTCATGTGGCCTATAAAATTGCTACTAATGCTTCACTGAAAACAAACTTAAGTCCTCTGGCACACTCACTGAATTTCCCCATAACTTTCCAGTTTTCTCACAGAATTATTATTTTTATTGTCACACAGACAGTTGTATTCTGAAATATAAATGTGACAAACAAATTATTTGTTTGATTGCAGAGAGCTCACCTTCCCAAAGTGCTCAAGGCCAGGCTGGATGTGATCCTGAACAACCTGGTCTCGAGGAAAGTGTTCTTGCCCATGGCAGGAGGGGTGGAATGAGATGGTCTTTAAGGCCTTTCTCAACCTGTTTATGATTCTGCAGACCCTGCACATGAGGGGTTCCTGCAAGGACCCATCCTTTCACACTCTGATTTCCAGTTCCTCAAACCATTTGGTGTAGAGATATGTGCAGGCACGCTGTAAAAGGACAGAAAAATCACCTCACAGCCACTTTATCCTGCAAAAAGAACACCAGCATCCATTCCCACACAGAGATTAAATCAAAATCTGCATCATTCATCAAATCCAAGAATGGCAAAGGAGAGTCTGGCAAGGTGGAAAAGGTGAGATTATTTGGCAGATTTTGCCTGAGCCACAGCAGGAACCTCCAGAAGGGCTGCAGGCCATGACTCTGTGAGGTTGCTTATGAAATCCACCTTCTACCTGCTAGATCAAAGCATAAAGACTACAGCAGAGATCTCCTAATTTTGTTTGTAATTGGAATGAGCCACTTAAACAGCTCCTTTTTCTCTAGGTTATGAACTAACTTCAGTGGCTTTGGATGCAAAGCTAGAGCAGCCTGGCTTCAGGGGAATTATTTCATGTTTCAGCCTGATGCTTCAGACTGAATTCAAGTTGAGGGGATGAGGCTATCACGTCAGCAGCACTGTTGCTTAATGTTTTGAGTCACATATTGTATTAGTCACAAGACACAGTAACTGTCTTTCCATCCTTTTTACCTCACTGAGATGAATAACCTCTCTTATGGAGCAGGTTTTCCTAGGTGCTTTTGATTAGAAACGAATCGGTCACCTTCCCAAAAGGCTACTGAGCAGATAAAAAACCCAACCAGAAGCCTCCACATACAAACACCCACACACGACTCACAATGATCAAATAATCCTGCAGTGAAAAGTTTTGCTATTTACTTGTGAAAGGAATGTAGGCCATCTCAGTCCAGGGAGCTGCAACTGCAGTGTGTGGAGCATCAGTGTGCAAACCTCTGGGTACAGCCCTACATTCCCCCACATTCCCACGATGCAAATCGCTCCAGCTCCATCAAGGCCCCTCCACTTGCTCCCCTACTGTTCAGTAAATCATGCACAGGTTATCTTTCTCATCCCATATGGTTATTAATTTTTTTAGCTGAAAGAAAAACCAAAAGTGAGGCCCTTTTAATGTGCAGCCTCCACAGTGTAATAACCTCTGTATTTTGGATTACAGCAATGAAAAGATGAGAGCAGCGAGGCTTTGCTTCTGTCCTCAGGTCACTCTGGTGTAGTTCAGTGCCAGATGGATCAGGGAAAAGGCTCCACACTCCAAGTGTGTTGTTGCTCTTCCACTTCTGCAATATTAAGCCATCCAAATAAACGAGGGGGGAAGTTCAATTTGCAGAGAATGCCCCAAGCGTCCATAAGCGGGACACACCAGTACTCCTGGCACGTCTCTTGCTTTTTAAATAATTTTTCAGCTTTACAGCTTGGTGGTACAACAAAAACAGCTGTGCAGGGTTGTCCTATATCCTGCCCTAATCTGTGCCTCCGTATTTGTGCCTCCCCTCCCTGCTGCTTGCTGCTGAGCAGCTCCTTGACCCCTTCTCCTCACAACACACCATAGGTTTACAGGTGCTGGTGGGACAATTTCACAAATAAACATTTAATGTTTCAAGAAGTTGCCTTTTTTCCACATAATTCTTTCAATTAAAAATAATGTATCACATCCACAGCAGTCTTAGTTTATTCTACCATGTTTTGCAGACCTGCACATGAGTACGCCCTGCTTGTTCTTTGTCCTTGCATGTGTTTCTGCACCTGAGTCCAAATTTCTCACGTCTCTCCCCTGTCCTTTTTTTGGAAGGCTTTTCCTCACTATTTTCACCACAGAAGCTGGAGGCAGTTGGTGGAGGCAGCAACTGGGTGGCCCTCAAGCACCCTGAGAGGGGAAGCACCCCAAGATTCCTGCTGGGCTGGCAGCAGTGCTGGACACAAATTCACCGTTATNAAAAGGAAAAACTGGACTTTCTTTGCACTCCAAGCACCTCCATTCCAAGCCGAGGGCACAAACCCAGCACCGACAAAAGTGGCGGGGAGCGAGTCAAACATGGCTGCCCTCCCTGAGGGGAGCCCGCCAAAACCCTCACCGTGAGGGCAAAGCGCCGGGGCCTCATGGCTGCCTTGAAGCCCCCAAACCCCTCCCCAGACACCTTCCCCGCAATCCCAAAGACCTCTTCCCAGCAAAAACTTCTTCGGATATTAGGAAATAACGATGGGGACATTCGCCCGCCCTCGGGAGGGAGCGGAGCTGCACCAGCTGCCTCTGCGATTGCACCGGGCTGCCGTGGGGGGGAAGGCGGGAAGCGGTTTCTTTCCCTCAGGGACTGGAAGTAGCCAGAGGCAGCCCCGAGAAAATCTAGCCCAGGTTTTCCCTTTCCAGGGAAATAAATACTCGGTGTATTGCAGCACCACCTGCTGGTTCCTGTAGATGGGACACACAGGGATCTCGCAGCGGGATAGAAAGGAATAGAAAAAAGTTGAAAGGGGCTTTTGAGTGGTTTCTTGCACGTGGGCTTTTACTGAAGATTTTCCTTCTTGTAAAGACATTGAGATGTCTCTAAATAAGCAGTATAAGAAACGCCACCACCCAGAGAAAAAGTGGACATATTAGGCCCAAGATTAGGGACTTTTTCTGAAGAAGTACAGTAGTCAAAATCCAGGCTTTTCCCTATTGCTCTGAAGCAGAGGGTGGTGAATCTGCATAGCCCCTGGGGAAGGATTTTCTGAGGTCACCAACTGCTTGTGGGCACTTTTATTTTTTCTGTACATCTAACACGGGCTGCCTGCCCTTATTTCTTTATGTTTGCATTTCATGAAGTCCTAAACCTCTGAGCCTGTGGTCCCGTGGAGTGGCTCAGCCCGCCCACCCACAGCCACCATCACTTTGCTAAGCCCTCGCTGCCTTCCAGTGGTTCCTTTTTCCAGCCGGTTTCCTTCCTGGGCTTGATCCGTCCCAACGCTGAAGTCATGTTGGTGAGCTTTATTGAAAGTTGTTCCTTGCTGTTAATTTACAGCCTGGTGAAGGCAAAAGGAAGAGGTTGAGATTTTTCCCCTCTCAGTGGTTGATTTGAGATAATACAAATATGAAGAAATACATTTTTTTGAAGTTATGTTATATAGAGAGGAATGACACTCACCTCTTTTGCTTCTTTAAAACTCAAGTACAATACTAATTAAACCACAACTAAACAAAAGAATACTGGTCCACCCTATAGAGTATTTGAAAAGAAAAAACTTCCCTTTACAGGGCCCAGCAAATGTCCAAGGTTCAAACAAAGTACGAGGTGCTAACGAACGGAGTCTTGACAAACCTTGTTTTCCTGCACAGGGGCTCAGTACATAATGATTTCATTCAGCAGCTACTGTTCAAGCATGGAAAGTGTTGGTAAAGAAATCCCACAGAGATCAGACAACCATTTTCCTAACTTAAGCTTCCTCCTCCACTCCTCCCCGTTTGCCTTTCGGGCCTCTGCCAGTCA
Source organism: Dicaeum eximium (assembly GCA_013396995.1). NCBI lineage: Eukaryota > Metazoa > Chordata > Aves > Passeriformes > Dicaeidae > Dicaeum > Dicaeum eximium. The sequence goes on along the minus strand of VWZP01004023.1, from coordinate 1,430,628 downwards.
TAACATAAATATTCATCAGCTGATATTTGCAGTAGCTGTGAAGTTATGAATGAGGCCAAACGCCTTTCCCTCCTGCCCCATCTGCAATATGGCAGCTTCTGGTCTTAGCTCATGGTCAAACGACACTTTCCAAAATCCCCGAAGTGCACTTGCAGGCTTTTCAAATTCAGTCGGGCTTTTAATGCGCAAAGCAGAAATGCTGTCTACCTAATATTTACCCTGGGATTACTGAAAAAAAAAAAAAAATATATATTACTTTGCTATGCTTTAAACTTTGCGATGCCTTGACGTAATAGACAGAAGTGTTGGCAGCTCAAAATGTTGGTTGGTTTATTTCAGGGGACATGACTGCTGCAGGTTTCCTTTCTGAATTTAATACCAGACACTTGAACCATTTGTTGTGCAGAAAAGAGAAATGGCTTTTATTCTTAATGCTGGTTTCTTAACCACCTGGGTGCTGTCAGAAGGAGCCACATGCACTGGAAAACACTTTTAATAGGACTTCTTTAAGCCTGTCTTAAACCCTGGATCCTGAAAAATGGAATCCCCACTGCCTGTCATGCGTGTTTTCTCTCTGCAGATTAGTGAGGGGCTGCTGCTTTAAAAATGTTCCATTCTCACAAAGCCTGGAATTATGCTCTCAAACCTACTGTGGGTTAGCAAGACAGTGAGATATCTGATGTAGCTACACCAGCAAAGTCAAAAGCAGAGATGTTAGAGAAACAAGGTGACAGTGCAGAGCTTCAATGAGTCTAATTCAGCAAGATATCAACACTGGCTCATAGAGGATTAAAAATCCTAAATGCCCAGAGCCATTGGGAAGTCCTGGTGAAGAGGCTCAGCACCAGTCAGGATCAGGAAACTGGAACACCTTTTTGTAGCTTGGATTGTACAAATCAGTCATGCAAACTATTCTGTCTTGTCTGATTCTCATTGATTCAGCCATAAATTATAAAAAACTACCACCAAAACCATCATATTAAAGGAAGGTGATAGACTTAGGAAGTTTTAAAGATGTTGCAATCACCCCATTTGATTTTGACCTTGAAAAACCAGAACATTTCAATCAACAAGTCTCCAAAATCTTTTGGCCAAAATAGAGCATATCTTCTTTAAAAAATTGTATTTCATTTGTGGACTACAAATGACAATTTACCACATCTCGAGAACTTTCCAACACTCATAATCCTTGTTGCTGAAAAAAAAAGGCCCCATGCTTTGTTTTTAATACCTTCAACTTTCAGCCACAGCACCCTGTGTGTTCTTTTCTGAGACAAAAGAGCCTCAAAATCATCTCACTTGCACCTCCAAACCAAGACCAAGTAATCACTCCATCTTTTTACTGATCAGCGGTGTACACTTCTTAGAATATTTGCAAAGGCAAAGGCTGCAGAGGTGTTGGGTCCTGCATGGCAAAAAGGTTTCACCTCTGGGAAATCAGACACAGGTTCACCATCAGGACATAAGTGAACTCCAAAAAGTCGTGATCGGGGCAGGAAAAATGATAAGGCAGAAATTGAATATACACCTTAGCCTGGCTCCTCTGCTCCCACATACAAGTAACTGTTTGGGGTGTGCACATTACACATGAGATCAACAGGCAGCCCCTTAGCCAGACACACGTGCAAAGTTTTGTTTTACAGACCTAAATCACATGCTGGGATGGACTTAGGATCACTTGCTTTGGAAAATTTAAAATCACAAGAAGGAAACAGTTTACTAGGAATTTCTGCTTTTGACAACAAACATCCCCTAAAGTTACACTCTGGTTTTTTGCACTACACCCAAAAAGCCAACATTCTTACTAGGCTGATGGTCCTGTTTTTATCAGCTGTTTACATAGGTTGTGCTGCTTAAAACCATCTTGTTAGGGCAACAGAAGTGTCTATGTGACAGCTCAAGTGAAGAGTAATTAATTGACACACTTCACTGAACACTCAAATATTGGGATGAGCTGTTCTGGCATTTACCGTGATGACGTGGCACAGCAGTATGGAATAACTATGGAATAACAGCACTACAAACAAAAACAAGCAGGGACAAAACTAATCACAGTGACACCTCCTCACACTCAGTGAGGCAGTGGCAATAGAGTCTGTACTGATTACAAGTAGAAAAGGAAAGAGAAGCTTCACAGAATTTCTCCATTTCTCTCCATAGCCATGAGAGTGGGAAGGTGAGACTGATAAATGCTAGCTCAGGATGCTCTCTCCTGCATTCCCATATACTAATATTCATAGTAATAGACATATTGCTTTTCCTGTGTTAATAACCAAAAAGCTTCTCAGAGGCAACAAAAATCCTCCAAGGTAAATTACCCAGTGCACAAATTCAGAATGGAATGATTGTGCTACAACCACAGCTCTAGAAATCATGGCAGCAGCCACAGTGTTGGCTGAGACACACTTTATGTTGCAGCAACATCTTTGCTCATCACATAGTACTGAAGATTTCCAAACACATCAGTAAACAGCGACACAAATTAATAAACAAGCCAGGGGGCTGGATGTGCTCTACAGTTCCTTGTTCTTTGGATGCACTCCACATCCTCTATAATAACTTGACAATGTGGTCCCATCCATATCAGAGCAATAATGGAAAAAGGATTGAGAATCAAAAGGAATCTCTTTTTTTTTTTTTTTGGTCTTTTTATCTTTATGGTAAAAAGGCCTTTCTGCAATAGATCAGAAGTATGGTTTTATGCTTGCAGAGGGGACGTACACCAAAACCCAACACACTTGAAACCGATAAAAAGCAGAGCACGCAGATGGTTGAACTGTCTGGGTTGATGCTCATTAACATGCCAGCGAATTATTTTGGTCGAGTGTGGTTTTGCAGTCTGTTATGCAGCAGTTACAAACCTACACATAACTACTTGCAAGTGTCTGTCCCTAGACTAACAGGAGAAGGACTGTCAACAATGCCAGAAGGTCTTCCCAGTGTCTTTGGCACCACTGAATAACCAGAACACAAGCTGGAGCTGGAGCTATCAGAGATGTCTCTCAGCCTGCTCTACAGCTGTGGCAGTCTTCCAGGTTAGCAGGGAGCACACAAAAAGCAAAGGTTGGGAGACCAAATCTGTTTGAGGTATAGTTTATGGACAAATAACACGGAGAGTGAAGTACAGAGATCATAAGCTATTTGGATTATTTATATATTGAAGTGTGCATGTCATGCACTGGGACTGCTCATCTTTCCGTTCACAAAAGATGGACTGAGTGAAGTTCTGAGCAACCTGGTCTAATGGAAGATGCCCCTGCCCATGGCAAGAGCATGGGAACTACATGAGCTTTAAGGTCCCTTTCAACCCAAGCCATTCTATGATTCTATGATTCAGCACCAACTCTGTAACAGGACAAGTTTGTCTGGGAAATAGCAGCAGCATTTAGAAGGTTACTGCACAGGCCTTGCCAAACTAAGAACAATCACCACAGCAGCATTGCCACAGAACTCACTGCTTACCTTCAGCTGTGGCCTCAAAACTCCTGATGAAAGCAACCATCAAGTATCTCATATGACAGTTGCACGTCTCAACAATTCAAATCCAATGAACTTGATGGGATACTCACAAAACTTCCAGTGAAACCTATGAAAACTTTGGTGTGGAAGTAGGGAGAACTGAGCCTGTAAGTTCACTTGAAGGTCTTTGCCAGTCTCCCCTTTAGATTCCTTCCCATGGCTGTAGATGGTGTATGGGAACCAGGGACTGGGTTCCTCTGCCACAAGACTCAGTGCTTTCTCTGCTGATGTAAAGTTCTGCTGAAGCACCACAGGCCACCAAAGTCCCACCCATGCAGGTCCCTTTTCCTGTCTGGCAAACCTTCCACTTTGATCCTGGGTAGGGGGCTCTTGAAAAATGAAAATGAGCTCTTATCTCTTCACCAAAAGCCCCCCAGCAACACCCACACCTGTCCACACCTCATGTCCAACTATTTCCAAAGGACAAAGACTCTGCCCAGAAGTGCCACACATCTTTCAAGTCCCAGGCTCCCCATGTGATCCAACCCATGGACATCACAGAAAGGCTGGTGTGGGCATGGCAGTAAACACCAGTATGCAGTGAGTTGCAATGCCACAGCCAAGAGATGGGTGCTGCTGCCCCCAGTCCTGCAGCCATGGATTAGGAGCTGTGCAACACACTCACCAGCAGGCAGTAAGGAAATGAGGTGGATTAGTGCCAACTCTTACTCTTTAATTGCAGATCTATTCTGTTGGTCATAGTTCCAGGAATGGAACTCAAATATGTTTCTCTGATTGTAACTATTTCAAAGAACTTGCCAGTGGAGTTTCTTGTATGAAGGGCACTCTTTAGTTTTTCCAGGTTCTTGGGTAGAGACATAAGCTTGTCAAAAGGAATTTATACCAAATTCAGTAATTTTTGCTGCTCTTAACTACCTAATGGGAAGGCTGCAGACATGTAACTCCTAAGTCAGTGACAATTTGCATTAAAATTATAACAGAGACCCCCACATACACTCTTCACCCTTTCTCTTTGATAGAGTATGTGTACAGACCCAGAAGAAGGAAGCTTAGATATGGGAGAGGATCCTGCTGTTTGAATTCCCATCTCAGATCAGCATTCAGGTCTCACCTGTTAGGAAGATTGTTTATCTCACAGCTATGCTAGGTTTCTGGGGCCAATAACAGAACATGCTGAACTAATTTGCTGCCCACAGAGTAGAGATGTGTACAATACCCCTCTTGAATTTGTGTAACAGCTGAGTTTACGCCATGTCACCTTACTGTAGGATCGTCACACCTTCCTTGAAGTCTTGGTGGCTGTTCTCAAAAATGAGACTCATCTTGCATGAAATAAACCTTATGGTGAATACCTGCTTTGCAGGAACCTTTTTAATGACAAGTGTTTAAAATACACTACCTTCAGTTCTCCTAAACTACTTCTGCTCTGTTTACCTGTGGACCTTCCGCACGGTTCTTGAGTATTTGTGGTGTGTGTTGTCCACCCCAGAGCTACCTGCCTTAGGGGAGAACAGCCAATTAAGGTAGTAGAAAGGAAACTTAAGGGACTTAGCTGGGGGAATCAGTTTGTTTCTGCCCTCATTTTAGAAAGTGACTTTCTCTACCTCTGCCTGTCAATTTACCCTTCTGACTCCATTGAGCAGAGACAGAAAAGCATCTCTGCAGTGCACAGCACTGCCCCGACCTTGACTGGAACTTACAGCTGCTGCTGTCATAAAATACAACCAATATTAATCACTGTCAGTCTAGTTTTATGAATGTCTTCCCTTTGGCTGAATAATCCATCTGTATGCACCTCCCAGCCTTGCACACCATAGAGATGCCAATTGACTACTCAGTGTGGATCTTTACCTGAGCACCCTGCAGGACTGTGACAGAGTATTGATGGTCTCAGGGTGCACCTATCAGGGTGCTCTTGGACACAATTCATCCTGCCCACCTGAAATGATAACTTAGGAGTTGGAAATCCTTAAGAGGGAATCAGATCTTTGAAGTTTCCCTGGGACAGCATCTGGGTGACCCTTTCCAGAGCTCCAGGCCCTGGCAAAACACAGGACTGCCCTCAAGGGCGTTCTTATCTTGGCATATAACCAATGTACCTATGCAAAGGAAGATGCTGAGCTACAACACAAAGACATTTTGCATCTGGAGGACATGTTCTCGATGCAGCAAAACATCTTTGTTATGAATGTAACATATGTGGTACTCTTCCTCTGTTTGGCAGGAGATAAGAAAAACAGAAGCAATGCAAAAAAACCCCAGAAAAATGAAAACAAACTGAAGCATATAAGCATCGTGAAACAATTACAGTGCTGCATCTCATTAGGATCTAAATCTGGGATGGCCAGTCTTGTTTTAAAACCAGTTTTGTTCAACACCCAGTGACAGAATTTGAAAGCTGACATATCTTGCTGTATTGTGGGCTGCAGTCACAGCTGGCGTAAATCAGTATAAACTAATGAAGTCAATGGAGCTTCTCTGATTTACACTAGCTGAGGTTATAGCTCAATAAGGTTAGGCTTGCTTTCTAGGACTGTTCAAGGAAGCCAACTTCTGTGTGTCCTGTGATGAAGTGGTTATTTATAATGGCCTTCAGTGTGGTTTGGAGCCAAATTTCCACATCAAAAGTAGCTTTATAAGAGATATCCTTACAGTGAGGTTCAGTGCAAAATCATGACTTCAGAAGCCAGCTTTCCTCATGCACTCAAGTATTTGATTTCAGCCTGAAAACCATTTGAGAAGCCAAGAAAAGCAGAGCCATTCCTGCCTACTTCCCCAGCTCTGCTTCATCTTTGAGTCGCCTGCATATCCAGCAGGCCCCGACCTACACTGCCCATTTATCAAGGCGAGTTACTCTAAGTGTCTGTTTATTTATGTTCAGAAATTCCCAGTAAGACAGACAAGTTTCATGCTCAACCTGAAAAATTTGGGATGGGGGTGGAGTTCTTACCAGTTCCAGAGCTATTTGTTTGACTTGGCCACTAGAGAAAATAAAACACAATAACGTGTCCTGGAGTCACAGCGAGAGGTGGAGGTCACAAGAAAACAGATCATGTCTTTCACAGCTCCTCAGCTTCAGTGCACTGAATTATGATTCCTGTTATTTACTTACTGGATTCTCCACCCTGTGTGCACGCTCCAAGCATTCGAAAAGCAGCAGGTCTCTGCTTCAAAGGACTGACAGGCAAGTGAGAGAGAGAGGAAAATCTGTCCTGAAGCTACAGTAACGTCCTCCTCTTCCTCCACATTTGATCTGAAAGGTCAGATGTTCTCACAACCCTCGGCTGACTCCTGCCATCTGCTGAGCCAGCCTGCAGTCCTGCACCTCTGTGCTCTCTTCTGCTGAATTAAACTGCCAGACTCTCATGGCAAAGATGTTCTCAGCACAGCCAAACCTGCTCAAGGTGGGCTTTTCCAGAAGGATATTGGTTTTTTTCTTAGGAGAACCCTGCTCCCTGCATGTCCAGCCTCAATGTGATCTATCAGGTGTCCAGAAAACATCACAGGCTCTTTCACTGACGTTGCCACTTTGAAACAGATTGATTTCTTTAGAACTTAGTGCTAAAAATGCATGACTTGATCTCAGTTGTTGAGATCCCAAACCAGGGCTGAAGCTTCTCCAAACCTCCTGAGTGATTTCTACATATTCTGTGGAGCATGCTGTCCTCTTCTACACACTCTTCAGTGGGTTTAATCCTCCAGGAGCTCACTGGGGCTAAGGAGACAACTTTGTGGCGATGCTTCCAAAAAGGGAAACTTCTGAACTGCCAGCAGCAGAGAAATCCACACACAGACTGAGCATGAAACACCAGTATGTAAGGGCCTGCCTCGCATCTGAACCTCTTGGGAAGTACCACTTTCTCCTAAAAAGCACAGGGTCTTCCTCCTCTTTCATACCCTCAGGTTTTGCTTTTGGTCTCTTCTCTCTTCACAAAACATGTGATAAATATTTTCTCATTAAGAGCTGCAATCTCCTTTTCCTGGGAATGTTCCTGGTCCATCTTGGGAGGTGGTTAGAGAACCCCATTCAGGTACTGATCATTCACCAGCCTCCCAAACCAGTTGGAATTTTTCTCAGTACTCAGTACACCAGCTGAGTGCTGTCTTTCTGGGTATAGAAATATCACTCACTGTTCTCTCCTTATTAGGTTTTTTCTATGTAGATATTTTTTCTTTGTATTTGTGACTTAATATGGAGCCAAAGTAAAGCCAGAAAATAATTTTGCTATTAAACCCATCATGTTTGTTATTTGACATTTGGGTAGGCAGCTACACTAAAGCATCATAAACGTAAAACACTTCTGCTCCCCTCTACTTCTGTGCCTGATCTAAGGACTATGACTAATTGCTCCTAAAAGTTTGTTAGGTTCACTTTTTAGTTAAGACAAATAATTTTTCTACTTAATATATTTCACAAAGATCTATTTTTTTTTGTTACACTGCTTATGTTCTCCTCAGAAACCTCTTACAAACCATAGAAAGACTGACTATCACCTGTGTGCTCTGTTTTTTTCTCAGCTTCTCCAGATGAAGCAAGTGTGGAGATAGATTTTTTCTTAGCCTGGACATTGTTCAGCTTTTAAAATGGTTGAGGGCACTCAGTCTTTCTGCTTTTTAACCCAAACCAAACAGAATTCCTAGCTTTTTTTTTTTTCTTTAATAATTTCAAAAAGTAGTTGTGTTTGTCTCAAAATCAAAAGAAATTCTCTTCACTGTGGAATATTTTAAAAGGAGAATTCTACCAGACAAATGAATTTACTTTCTGTTAACAGTCTCACAGCCTTTAAGTATTTGGCTCTAATTTTGGTTTTTAATGCTTGTCTAGTCTTACTAGGGTTGAACTGGAAGGCAATCAGATGATTCTCAGATAACAGGCAGGAAAAAACAATGTGAACCCCTTATCCCAGAGGAACTAGAAACAGTGAATTATGCACAAATAACGAAACCGGTTTCCTCACCATCAGAACTTCTTCTGAACCAGAGAGTTTCAGAACTTTCCTTGAATCTGGCTGGGGCAAAGACAGGAAACTGCATCTTCTGAGCTTTAGAAATAGATCTTAGACATGTAAACATAAGATATTATGCCCCTGTCTTTTAAGTAACATTTATATTATCTCAATAAACAGTCTTGCCGAAGTTAGTCTGTAATTGACATCTGACACAGTCCACATTGCAACGGATATGATAAGTGCAGTAAACAGCAGAAATTATGTTTCTCTGTTCTCTGAGAAACATTCATATTTCCTTGCACAGATAAACTTTATTTTGTTGCTACGCAACTCTCACACAACAGACCACATTCTGCATAAATAAGAGTAAATAAGAGTACAAATTTTACAACTGGAGGGCAAGCATGTGGCCTTTTCGGTTTTCTCCCCATTTCGAGTTCCAGCCCCAGATTTAGTTCACATTATAATATTCCATCATTTCATTACAAAGCTGCCTCTAAAGCTCAGTAAGGGATATTTCAAACCAAGCAAAGCAGGAGAGTCAGAATGCACAAGGCTGATGGGAAACAAATGGTGGAGCTGGTGATGTCAGTGAAACCACAAAATTAAGAGTTTTCTCTCTTTTTTAGTCTTCTTTAAAAAATGAACATTAAATTTTCACAGCAAGATATTCTAAACCTGTGTGGCCTCTCCCTGCTCCCTGTAAAACTGCCATACCTGCAAGGGAGGTGTAGAGCTACCCTTGGTTTTACCCAGGATGAGAACAGTATAGTCTTACCTCCTTTATTCTTTACAGTTGCAAATTTCTCCTGAATTCAGTGGATATTTGGATTGTTCAGAGAACAGAGGCACAGATCCTGAGTGTCTCTGCATCCTCATCATAAGCAGAGTGAAGAACACTAAGATTTACTGACTCAAGGGTGTGCATGGAAACTCAATAGAGCCACTAGGCTCTTCACAAGTCATGGGTTAATGCCTCAAATTATTCAAGTTTCCCTTTTGCACATGGCTGCAAATTCTACAAACTCTCCCAGGCAGCATCAGCTTTCCCTTGCCACTGTTAGCAAATCAGTCCAGGTGAAAAATGTGACTTGGAGCTCCAGGTGGATGCAGCTGGCAGAGTTTGGGCTACAGGGATTTGCATTAGCCAAGGATCTGATGTATATCCAATGCACATACATAACAGCTGTCTGATTGCAGAGGGGCTTGTGCCACTTAAACAGCTGAATTTCCCCAGTTTTCCCCTATTTTGCTTTGCTTTTTGGTTCCTTACAACAAAGAGTCCTCTGGGCTCCTACAGCCTACGTGCCACAAGCCCAGATGCTTATAAAGTCACTAGAGAAAGGACACTCTGTTCATAAGAAAGCAAGATTTAATCTCTACAATCTACAGTCTAGTTTCTCTAAACAGTGAGCAAGAAGCATCTTTTGCATTATAAATTTCAGCATTTCTGTTTGCTATCAAAACATTTCTGTTTATAGTTTCGCTTTAATAGCTAAATTACTCCCAGGCATGGAAATTCATTATCAGCATTTGTTGCAAAACACCTTTAAGTTTCTATGCTGGACTTGTATAAAGGCCCATCTCTAATCACACCTCCCAGTGTAGCAGCTTTCCTTAAAAGCCCAAGAGATTTGGAAACACCTGTAAAATTTGCTTTGAGTTCTGTCTTCAACAAGTGATCTTCTACAGAGCAGAGTGTTCCCTCAGTCAGGATTGCAGGAGGAGGCCCACAGAGGGAACACAGTTGGATTTTGTCTGGAAGCACAACAGGCAACGCACAAGGCAAGAGTCTTCAGACCTAAATCTTGGAAAACAATGCTTGATGTCTTCGGATCAGTGTCCTGCCAATTTCTTCTACTCTCCGGCATCCTGGAGGAGAAGTTGCAGATCAGTTCAAACCCCTGATTTTCCAACCCACTCTTAAGCCTTTTCTTTTTCTGCCTCATAAAAATCTACATTCTGACAGATGAAATCCACCCCTTAGCGACCAAATATTTGCCACTACTTTTCTATGGATTTATTGCTCTCCTCGTGGGAAAAAAAAAAAAAAAAAACAAAAAAACAAACAAACCAAAATAATGTTTTCACCTAATCTACTCAGTTCCCCACTTATAAGGCAGGGATAACAAGTCTTTTTCCCATTTCTCCACAGACTAACCTGTTTAGATTGCAAACATTCCCCTCATGCAAGTTGCTATAGCATCTTGCCTGGGGCAAATGAAAGCTCTGAGTAAATGTGATTATGGAGAGGAAATGTTGATGTCCCACCTGTCAGTGCCATTGCCAGGCGAAACTCTTCCTTCAGCATCTGGAGAACTTCTTTTGCTCCTTCTTCACCCTGGGAGATTAGGAGACAATGTGAACTATTATGTGTACACTTATGTGTGTAGGTATCGACATGTATACATGTGCCAAGAAAAGTTTTATGCACAAACATACATCCTGTGGGTTGGTCATAGCAAATTTTAGCAAATAGCAAATTGGATGATCTGGATGCACACAGACACATCACACACACACACTCCTCTGTGCATATGACACACATATGTGCACATAATAAGGCTAGACAATGAGTTTAGGGATCTAAAGTAATACATTTGAGCTTTTCCTCACTTACTTGATAAGCCAATCCCCAGAGGACAGGTCTCCCAATGAACACAGCTTTGGCACCAAGAGCCAATGCCTTGAGAACATCCGTGCCTTTTCTTACACCACCATCCAGGAATACCTCCACCTTCCCCTCCACAGCCTCCACGATTTCAGGCAAGACATCAATCTAAAAGAGAGAAACTAGTAACACGGCTTGGCTGCTCCTGAAACCCTATTTATTTTTTAAGCCAGTTCTTACACATAGGATCCAAGCTTTACAGCAGCTTAATGAGCAGTTGCTTGCCTAAATATATACTCAAATAACACAGCTTTGTATTGAGAACCAGCAGTGACTTTGCAGGGTAGAAGGTACATACAAAGGTCAAATTTATTTGGAGAGTCCCATAAACAGAATGAGAATCAGCAGGGTCTCACAAAATGGCCATCTGACCCCATGACACATATCTGACACAAGCCAGTATCTGATTCTTAGGCAGAATATACGAACAGCAGCATCAAGGAAGCCTTTTGGTGGTGTTATCTCCCAAACTTCCAGTCTTCACTAGTTTGGAGGTGAAATTGGATCAGCTCACTTTTAAAATAATCATCTTTGCTTCGCTGTTTAAATTTCCCATTCATTTACCCTGAGGGCCAGCTCAGGAGCCCAGAGGCAGGCACTGTACCTATAGACAAGGAGTGAGAGAAAAACATGCCTGGAGGAACTTAGAGTTGGCAGAAAAATTTTAATTAATGTATTTTCCCTTTTGAAAAAGCATCTAATTACAGAAATGACTATAGAGAAAAACTTCTTAATATAAGAAAAAATTAACTTTCCTCTAAGTTTTGAGCAAGGTGGGAAATAATTCTTTCAATGCACATGTATATTGCTTTCACTGAGCTCTGCTCATCCCCTACACCCGTGATACAAGTAAGGTGGGGAAAGTATTTTTACCATTCTCAAGTTACAAGCGTGTAACAAGGGAATTAAGTAATTCCTCTTGCCATGCAAGAGGTCTCAGCGAAAGGATGAGCCTCCAGAATTCAAGCCTGGAGCATTAATTACAGGGCAACTTTTCCTATAAGGCCACCTAAATAGTTCCTATTCATGAAAATCAGGAAAGGAACACCACCAGAAGCCAAGTATTAAGGAGACTGGAAACAGTGTGTGGAAGTAAGACAAAAGACACACAAATTCACATCTTTCAAATACGGATGTAATTCATTTCCTTTCTAATGCATAAAAATGACTAGAAGATGGGGGAAAAAACTTGAAAGTGCAGTTTGTTTTTAGATTTGGATTAAAATTTTCTTGAAGTTTGGCACTTGCTGTGATTTTCCCCCTCCCTTTGGTTTTGCTCTCTTGCCAGACATATTTTGGAGCTATTTCCATATCCAGAGACCACTTTCTACATCCTGACAAACTGTACCAACATTAAAGTGCTCTAATAACTAAAGCATGATGCAAACCATAATTAAAACTTAGATTTCCTCAATGTGTAACTAGACACTAGAAATATTGACCAGCTTGGGTTCAGCTCACGATCTGAAACCCCATGAAACTGAAGCAAATTATTATGTTTCTAAATCAGAACCATTTAACATGATCTGATACAGATACATTATAAAAACAGCAGTGTGAAGTGTTGTTCTTTGTACCATAAATCCAAGGAACACATCAGCTTTAGCCGTTCTCCTTTGACCTGTGGTGTGGCAAAGGAGTAACCCCTAAAAAGGAGTTTGCAAATTGCACTTCTACTGGAGCTGTCAAAAAATTAATTTGTATTTCTTGGGCTCTCACGCGTTCCTCAAAATTATGTTTTTAACAACCTTATACATTGTTGCTGTTGGATTACCTCACACACAGGCTTCCCCAAGAGCTTTAAATACTCTCAGTGAAATTGGGGAATACATTCCCCAGAGGTGACAAGAGGACCTGTTCCCCTCTCCCTTCAGGGAACCATCATAGAAAACAGGAGGTTTTTCATCGAGAACATATTGGAAATACTCAGAGAAGCACAACTGGGCTTTGATTCTCCTCCCTTTCATTCTCTTTTTATTTGTGCAGCTTTCCCACACCAAATGAAGCAAGGTGAGTGATGACTGGAATTTTGGGGTTTTTCCTTCATCCTGAACACATACTTTTTCATTTTCCTTTGCTTCTTTCTTTTTTGCCGGCGGAGAAATTCTCAAATCCCTTTCACCTTTGGAAAAGTCATGGAGTAGCACGACAAGGAAAAGGAAAAAGGAAAAACTGTAATTTAACCACACTCTCCCTTTTCCAAAGGTGAAAATACTTGAAAGGCGAAAAATGGAGTTTCATTCTGCCTTTAGTTGCTCCTTAACTGCAATTTTTCAGAAGCCTCCAAAGAATATTAAAAGAGAAAAAACAACCCTAATACAACCTTCAGTGTGCTGCAAATGGCCACGAGGGTTTTTCAAAAAAAGAATGAGAAAAAAGTGAAGGAGGAGAGGGGAAAAAAATTCTTAAAGATTTTCCAATTTGATCTACCAAGGAAAGGACTCTAGCTCAGAGTATGATGTGACAGACATAGAGAAGTGGAGAGAGATTATTACTCATGGCTTAAGCATAGAACACTTATTCCAGTTTTTTTCTCCAGCTTCCACAAGTTCAGAGAAAGCAAACAAGAAGGCAAAAGGCAGAGAAAATTAGAGAATACTGGAGCATATTGGCATCAGTACTCACAGTAGCAGGGACCCCATCAAGCTGTCGTGCTCCATGATTTGACACCAGGATCCCATTTACCCCAATCTTTACAGCTTCTTTGGCATCATCAGCTAGGAAAAAACCCAAATAGTATGTGTCCTTCCAGAAGTGCAAGCTTGTAGACACCACAGTCAGGGAATCACTAAGAAAACCATTGTCAGCTCATGGAAAGCCACCTTAAGGCTTCAGCCCTCCAAAGCCCCACCTCAACACAGAAAAAGGTTTTATCTTTATGTAATAAGACCAGAAAAGTAGTTGGAAATGTTTGAGCAGAACATTTTATCCCTTTGGATCAGCAGCCACTTTGGTTGCAAGCCTTTATTTTCTCTATTATATTCCAGAACTCATCAGTAAGAAATTCTTTTGCTGAATGATTTTGTCCATTGCAAAATTACTGGCATGATGGTATTAATGGTGGTGTTGGTGACAACACCAGGCACTTATTTAAGCAGCTGCTTCCACAAACACCTTCACTGGTGGGTTCCTAATGGTGCAAGAGGAAGTGACAGCTCTTCCCTAGCCTTGCCCCGGGAAGCAGCAGAGCTACACACCCCTGAGGATCCCTTTCAGCACGATGGGCAGCGAGGTCAGCCCCCGCAGCCACTTGATGTCCTCCCAGTTGACGGTGGCATCGATGGCCTCAGCAACATACACAGCCAGCCCGCTGTTTTCTCCAAAGTCTTTCCCTGAGGAAAATGCCAGGTCACTGCTTGAGAAGTTTTTTAATCTAAAGTGACAAAAGACACAGAAAAATAGTCTGAGGAAGATTTGCTGTAGCCACGATCGGGCCCAAATGCCAGCATTCAATATACCTGAGTTAAAGCTTTGCTGCAGTGCAGAGCAGGAGCAAAACCAGGCAGTCCCAGGATGTCAGATCCCACTCCTCAGTGAGCCAAAATCTTTGGCTGACAAAGAATTTGATAATCAATCCCTGGATCTTTACTGTCCCTTCCAATCCAAGCCTATCTTTCTGTGATGGTTTTGTAGTAACTTTTGGTGCAAGTTTCTCTGGCCCAAGGTAATAGTCTGACTTCTATAGCAAAATAAATAGGGTTGGGTTTTGTTTTTCAAATCCAGGGAATTCAGCTATGAGAGGAATAGGGGATCAGGGAGGTGCAGGGGAGAAGGAGGAAGTGAAGTTTTCTTAAGCTCCAGGAAATAGATGGATGTGCATGAAGCCTTGCAAAGAACTCAGAAGTTTCATCTGTCCAATAAGGCAACAGCCAGCCTGTTCACCTTGTGTCCCTTTTGTACATTTCCTTCTAAAATGTAGAGAGGAAAGGAAGCTCATGTGAAAACATTGCTGTTATTTGGGTTTTTCAGCAACAAAGTCTCACAGGTTCTAGCACATCCATGTCCCAATTGCCTGCTCTTCTGAAACTGTGTCCTGTTCCACGTTGGGCTATTTAATACTCACATTTCACATTTTGGGAAGTGCATGAGTGTTTTTGCATGGAACCTGGCTGGTTTCACTGCTGATTTCATGCCTGCAACAAGCAGCATTTCACATAGCTTTTCTGTCCAGCTCCAGGCCCAGAAGCAAAGGAGAAAGCAGTGGGCTCTCAGCAAGATCCAGCTTTTCAGCTGTTGGTTTGTGGAGGGTGGGGTGCCCAGAGAAAAACAGAACCAGGGATAAGATTATATAAATAACTGTTGTTTTTCTTGGCCTGGAAAATGCAGATCAACACTTGGATGAATGTTGCCTTACATACATTTCAGAGCACAATGGCACCTTGTTGTTGCTTTGAAACTTTGTTGAAAACCCGAAGCCAAGAAAAAGTTATCACATAAATGAGCAGAGCCCCGCGCTAGGAGAGTTTCACTGCGGCCTCTGCAACAAAGCGCTGCCCGAGTGGCGCTGGGGAATCTGCAGTGATTAATTGGAACCTTTAAGGATTACTCCAATTTCACGTCATTTCATCCGGTTCACTCAAAACCTCGTTACATTTGGTGGGGTCAAAGTGCTTCAGAAACACTTTCCCACTTTCCTCAAATGTCTTTGGGTTATTGGACTTGCATTCAAGAACTCCTCAACCCCAGGCCTTAAAATACTATTGCCCCTAAAAAATAAGCTATTTTAATAATTGGTAAATTTTATCTTTTAGAGTAAAAGGTCAGTGTATATTGATAATGTGTCAAACACAGATCTCTAGCACGATTACAACATAGGACATACACATACCAGTGTGGCACATTTTCATGTTAGATGCGTTAGGGCTTTTTTGTTTTCTGGTGCTTTCCTCATAAAACCATACTTTAACACAGAAATCAGGGCAGAGTTCAGGTTGCTCTGTCAACTTTCATCTCTTAGCTGCAAGTACAAGTGCACGGGGGAGAGCCAACACCCCACCCCAAGCTCTGGAGGGGTTTTTGCCAGTGAGGTAGAGAATCAGATTCACTTCAGAGCCCCATGGCTTATCTTCCTTTTGAATAGTATGAAAATTAAGAAAAACCTCTAAATGTCATTCTTGCTAAGTGCATGTTACATACAATGTGGGAATAGTATAACACAACAGTCTTTGGAGACATAGGAAGAACAATTAAACTTCGTTGATAATCTTCAAAACCAGCTTTCACCCAGAACTCACCGCAAAGTTTATCTGCTCCAAAATACATTAAGCTGTCTTTCTTTTTTTTCTCTCTCTCTCTCTCTTTCTCTCCATTTTTGTGTTCATTTTGATATTCTAAATAATTCTTACATGTGCCATGGTAGACTGTGGTTATTACCAAGACCTACATGCAAGAACCTCACAAGATTTTTAGCTTCAAGTCCTGCATATCCCATCCAGGAAATATTCTTCCAGCCAGTCCTTGGCCGCTAGAACTGTGCCAGCACTTCAGCATATGTTTATCAGGGGAGTCTCTACAGTCCATCAAATCCTATTTACAAAAGGCCAGGCAAATCAGTGCCCTTAAACACCATTCTAAGGTTAAAATTCTGGTTTAACTCTGTTAAAATTGAATTCGTCATTGGCCCTGCAGTGTGGAGGAACTAGAATTAGTGCTGAAGTCAATCATGATGCCACAATTTCTGAGACACAGAAAATGTCCCAAAACACACTCTGGGGTAAAAATTGCCCTCATGGAGAATTTAGAAAGACTAATACCCACATGTTTCTGTATTGGAGTAAAAGAAGAGTTGAAGTTGCTCGAAAAAGGGCTCTGCAGTCAGTAGCAGCATGGCCCTGGACGCAGAGCAGTGTCATAGGACGACACAGAAGGAACCATAACATCTTTTGGAAGGGAGTTTTGGCCCACTATGTCCAGTTCCTTTGGAGCCCAGCCAATTCTGCTGCTGGATCCCAGTTCAACATCAGAGCAGGTCACTCTGGGCTGTGCTCAGCTGAGGTTTGGAGATAGCCGAGAATACACTGACACATGCATAAAGAAATGCCCTGTGCCTCTTCCTTCAGCAGCCTGCAGCCTCACACTGCCTGGCACAGTGTCCTTTACCGTGTGTGAACAGCCAGGAAAGCCTGGTTTTGACCCAGAGCAGACCCCAGCCCAAGCACAGCATGAGATACACGCACAGCTCCAGAGAGTTGTTGCCCAGGACTTCTCCCACGGCACCGGCACAGTCCCACAGCCGGCTCAGAGGTACCTGAGGTGCGGGGGGAGCTGGAACTTGTTGCGCACGTCGGCGACGCGCCGGCCGAGGTACGGGGTGTCCACGGTGACGAAGATCCCTCTGTAGCCGGCTCTTTCCGCGCGCCTCACCAGCGACTCCGTGACCTCCCGGTCCTTGTACACGTACAGCTGCAGCCAGCGAAGGCCGGCTGGAGCTGCCTCGGCCACCTCCTCGATGGAGGACGTGGCCCAGGAGCTCAGCATCATCCCTGTCCCCACGGCCTGGCAGGCTGGAGGAACACAAAGTGACATTCTCTAAACAGGAGCATTAAAATAATGGGTTTAAGGCTTCCAACTTCTTCAGTGTTGCCACACTGCCTCCGAAAAATCACCATCTGCACGGGAGACTGCCAGCCCAGCCTGCACTGGCTAACCTCATACAGATATGTTTTCATGAATCTATCACTTATTCTTTTTGGAGCAATCTGTCACTTATTGTAAAATACAGGAAAACACACTGTAAAACTCAAAAATATTATAGAAAGCCTTGTTTTCCTTGGTCTACCACGGTATGCATATTTTTAATGTAAATGGACCTCTGTTTCAAGATGTCATCCCCAGCCCATGGACGAATTAAAAAGTGGTCTTTATGACAACATTTTATTAAATAAGGATTACAAGCCTCTTGGAGTGGAAACTTATGAACAGCTTATTCAAACAAATTGGTTACACCCTCCCAGGGCCACCAGCCAGTTTTCCCTCACTGGAAATACAGCAGCAATCACCCAAACCTCTCTAGTTCATAACCATTCTGTTCCTCTTCTTTAAATTACTGGACATATTTCCCTCTATATTGGGAATGCGCGGGAGGATTGCAAACCCGGGAATTGCAAAACCCTAACATCAGATAAGGGAGAAATGTAAATGTTATGGTTCAATCTGCCTTTAGGTATCCATTTATTTCCATTTTTTCCTTTTATTCCCAAGTCTACCTCTACAGCCCTATCACTGCAAAAGCAAAAATTTAGTTAGAAACTGCACAATAAAACATTTTTGGTGAAGAGAAGATGTAAATCATGGTGTACCACCATATCCTTTCAACTTAGCTGCATATATAGCAACAGAGAAAATAGTGTTTTTCCCTTACTTAAGATTAGTTTTAGGAAGTTTGGTTCAATGAGAGTTCAGCCATCCCAAACAGGGTTATGGCATTTTCATGCAAGCATGCTCACAGAATTCCCCTCGTCTCTCCTGTAAAGTTCACAGTGCTCTGGTGAAGCACCAGCTCAACACACATAGTTTAGACCTCTCAGGCAAATCCAAAGTTCACAGAGAAAATTTTTCAAAGTTTTAGAAATTCCCAGTTCCAGCTTTGGTCCATCTGTGCTTGATCTTGATAATTTTAAAGCTTATTTTGACAATTTTCTAGACTTTTAAAACCATGAGATACCTCTAAAACCAGAGGCCTGAAGTGCTGCCAGGTTTGGTTGGGTTTTTTTTCTACCTCAAATTAGGTTTCTCTAAAAATACACATCTCACACATTTAGCTGCAGTTGAAGAAAACAGAAGCAATTCATTTCCTCCAACAACCATATTTCACACTTCACTTTTGGGGTGCTGCAAATTATTTATTATTCCAAATCAGTCCTGCTACAGCCATATTCCCACAGGATGCTCTTGCTGCAATATGTGACATTTGCCAGAGTTTAAGCATGAGATGTTTTTGTAAACCAGCCTTTCCTCATGCCAATTCATGATGGCTTTTAGTTGTTTGGTTTTTATGGTTGTTTTTTTTTCTAGGCCTTCTTTTAATCCTGAGCATTGCCCAAAGGGCACGTTCACCCTTGTACACCCTGCAGGCTCCTGTTGGGCTCCATGACAGTGCAAAGAGCACAGCAGTAGCCACACACAGGGAGCAGGGGAAGTCCATGGAATCACAGAATGGTAAAGAATCTCTTCCTCATCTCTAATCCAAACCTGCCCTCTGGCAGTTTGAAGCCATTCACTCTCAGGGAACTCAACTGAAGTATTTTACAGAGCAACAAATGGGACAGGATGCACTTGGGAACTCCAGTGGGGAACAGAGCAGTGACCTTTCTTAGCCCTTTTTTCATCCTCAAGCCTCAGAGCATCCTCCCCCCATCTGATGGGGCATCACTGCCTTACGTGGTTTGGGAAGGGTACGGAATTCGTCCCTGAGGGCAGTTCAGAGGAAGAACACATCAGGGAGGGCACTGGGGAGGAGCCCTGTTCAAGCTTGCAGATTTTGTCAGGGTTACCTTGTATGGGAATGGGAGCTGCTTTTTTCCTCTAGCTGGGCAAATTCCCATCATTTCCCTTTTAGGGGTATCTCCAAAGCCCAGCAGCCAAACTGCCCCACTGCTGGTGTTTTTCCCTGAACCCAGTGAATCCACTGTCCCCAAGCTAAGGGCCAGAGGACATTCCTTGGGATCAACATGATGTCCTTTTGGCACAGTGGTATTTCTCAGGAGCAGCAGCCGTGTTCTTGGAGCTGCATCTCTCGAGAAACAGAGTTGTTTAAAGAACTTCACGTTACTCTCTTGACAAACCGCACTTGGCTGAGAGATCTCTGTCAGCCTCTCCTCCCTCAGCCCTTACAAAACCCTGCGTGTGAGCGGTGCCTGCCCTCCTCTCATTGACACAACGCATTTTGTCAGCTGTGCAGGAATGCTGGAGGGAAAAGGACACATGGCCAAAACGGATCTGGAATCTGCCTGGCATGTCAGGCTGCCTGGGCACACTTGCAGCACAAAGTCACCCAGCCACGCCACTCTCCAGGGGGAATCCAGGCCGGGTCAGCCCAGGCCACATTGTTCCACGTGAATATTGTCCTCTCCATGACTCTGGACTGACATTTATTTTCATATCTCAAAATTAACCTCATCTTTTGATCACCACACAGGTAACAGGTGGGTGCATAGTCCTGCTGTTTTCACTGTGGCTGAGCACAAAATGTAATAAATGGCCAAATGCTTCCTTCCCAGTCACAACCATTCTGGTGGGCAGAAGAAACCCAAATTTCATTGCGCAGCATCACAGAGAGAAAAAGCACAGTAGCAGCCTGCTAAGACCCAAAGGAACAAAGGTGTTGCTCCCTCTCTAGTGGGAATGACAGAGCTGGCAGAAACTCTGCTAAAACAGGGGGAAAAACAGCTTTCCAGTCAATATTCCTGTTCTCCATCTGGCAAAGCAAACGGTGCAGTCACGTCGCAGGTGATGGTGAAACCCTGCCTGCGTCAGCAGCAGCCTGGAGAGTGGTTTGAGTGCAGCTGCAGAGGGCAAACACAAAAACTTCAGCCCTGAGCAACTGTCAGTGACAGTTCTCAAAAGACTTGCCCAAGAAAACAGTCGGGTTCTCAGCCTGATTTTCAGCCATTCATGAAGAAGCCAGGCACTGCAATGCTGCTGTGGGGTGAAAACAGGAATTTAAACTACCCATTAAGTGCAATATGGAATAAGCAGGGATAAAACCACAAATCTCAATAAAATAACACTACGAATCTGTTTATAATCAATTAAGGTTGCAAAAAACTGCTATTTCTTGCTGAGCAGTTGGATGGTGCACAATATTTTGAGTCAGTGTACTTGAGGTGGGTCCTCTTGACACCGGGATCACGTTGGTTTGCAAGCACAGCATGAAGTCGGGGTGGCAAATGGATACCTTGGCATGAAGGAACAGTGAATCTGCTGATGGACAAGCGAGAAAAAAAGATCCCATAGAATCAGAAGGATTCTATTGAAAAGTGTTTGGAGAACAACCTTTTGCTCTTTAGTGGCTAAGATTATTCATCAAATTTGGCAAATATTTTTAGTCAAAGAGGTTGAAATTGGAGTGGGAAGGATGAGAAAAAAACACCTAAGTCAAAATGTCATGTGTTGATCTTTTCAAAATGGAAATGTTTTCTCCTGAGCTGACACTTTTGTTTCAAAACAGAACTATAGCTAAAAGCATTAGCCAGTAGGAAAATGAAATAAAACATTATGTTTTGGATCAAATAAAACTTTTCAGTTAATCCAAAACAATTTTCCTCCCAATTTTTCAGTTTCTACTGAACAGCAAATCCATTCTTTGGAAAATTGCCACATACACTGATGAACTACAGCTAAAATGCCAGGGAATATACTTGAAGAAAGACCTAGAAAAACTGGGACAACTGCCAAGGTGCATGAAATTGTTTCAAGGACAAGAGAGCTTTCTCTGTAAGGAAGGACCCCTGCTACATTCAGACATGTCAGAGAAAACTGAGGAGCAATCTTTTTACAGCCTGCATAGACTTTTAAAAAAATTAATTTATTATTTTAAAGTCTAGCTACCAGGAGTACAAGTAACCCCAACACCTGGATTTGAGGCTGTGCAAGGTTTGACCACGACTGCAGTTTATTCTGCTCAGAGTAGGGTCACCTAACCTTTGGAATAATTTATATTGTGTGGGCTGGCCTGCCACCAGCAACTCTTAAAATGACAATTGGATGTTTTTCCTAGAAAAGATTCTTTACTCATGCAAAAAAACTGCCTATGAAGGGGTGTTCAGGTGAGCTGAGAGACCCTGCCCTGTTCTGGGAAGTTGCACACTCCTTTCCACCAGCCTGGTTGCTGTGGGAGAGCATCCCTCAGGAAGCAGGAGCCCCCCAAACCCTGACAAGCCCCAGAACAAGAAGTTGTGAGGTCAGGGAGTTCTAAGGGGCACCATGACATGCCCTTGCCCCTAGAGGGGACATTTACCTTACACCACGAGGGTAAACCTGCCAGGAGAGCAAGCAGTTCCAAGCAAGATGCTGTCACTCCAGGAAATCCCTCAAGCATTGTTCTCAAAACACCAGGAGTTCAGGGAAGGAGCTGCCATTGCTCTCTTCACCCCCCTGCTCTGCAGGGCAGTGTGGTGTGAGCCAGGATTATCTCTTGGGGCTCAAGGCCAGCCAGGCAGACTCGTGGCACACAGGGAGGCTCCTTTGGGATCTGCTCTGGCCCCAACATGAGCCAGGGCACTGGCTGGGAAGGGGCAGGACCCAGGCCATGCTGTGCTTCTCAAGGATCGTGGCTACAGCAGAGGCACCACCTCATACAGCGCTTCCTGCACACCTGAGCCAAAAAAAGTCAGGCTTGTGGAACATGCCAGGCTTTGCAGAAGCCACAGGACTATGGATCTGACTCTCTTGGCTTGTGCAAACCAGTGCAGCTGAAGCAGAAGCTGAATTAAAGCAACCAACAGTTTGCTCACTTAAACTCTGTGCTACCTCTGGAATGGAAGAGAAGTTGGATGTGGCAAACCCCCTGATCCTGAGTGTCCCAAGTTTAAGAGAACCTTTAAGCCAAATGTGTACTTTACAGCTAATTCCTGCCATCTTATAAGGCCAAACCAAAAGCTTGGCACTGAGTGCCCCACTCCACCTCTAACAGTCCAAAACCAAAGCCATTTTTTTTCTCCCCCAAATGCAATGCAATACAGAGGGTGAGATAATAACACTGTAGTGCTTTGAAAGCAATTAAAAATTCACCAGCTCCAATGGAGAAGTTTAGTGGACCACACATCCCAACTGGTGCCAGTACACCGAGCTGTCCCAGCTTGAAAACCCAGGAATATTAAATGCAATAATCATGTGTTAAACTTTGAAACTGTGGTACTCAGCCTTATTGTACCACTCAACTTTGTATGCCATTGTGGATTTATGCCTTAAAGTGTGGCTGGGCTGCAGCATCAGTGGGAATTTTTGCTAAGAAACATCCTGAATTTTGTGTTTCAAATCTCGCTCTCACCATTGCATTAGTATGTTTGCACTTAATGTTTCAGAGTTTCCTCCGTGCACAACCTGGCCCAGAACGAATCCGCAGGAGCTGCCAAAGGATGGGACAGCACCGAGGCGCCCGCCGGCCCTTCCCAAACCGATCCGAGGTGCTGGAGTGCCATCGCGTGGAATGCGCCGGCACTTACAAATAGGCAAAACAGCGTCGGCTTCCCAATGAAGCTCTTGGGAAAGGGGAAAACGCGGCCCCAAACATGCTGTAAAACTGGAGAGGTGTGTTTTTCAAAGATAGCGCTGGAGTTGTGCTGTAACTCACCCCGTGCACATCACAGCGATGAGAACTGAGAGCAGCTCTCACTGCAGGGCTGAGAATTCGATTCACTTCACACCAGTATCTGCTGCACTGGGCATGGAAACACTGTTAGATGAATAATTCAACCATGCACAGGATTTTTTTTTTTTTTTTCATATTACCTATTTAGTTTTTTAATATTTTCCTTTCAGCACTGGAGTACTGAAATGCACAGACCACACCTCTTCCTCAGATTTGGTGTCATTCTGCAGCTGGAGTTAAGGGAGTAGGCAACAGCTTCCCATCTGAATTCTGGTTAATATCCTTTTAAGCTGCAGCCTCTGTGCTGGCAACATCTTTGTGAAGCTTCTAGCCCAGAAGGGCCCTTATCTCATTGCCTCCCTGGGATGCTCTCAAAGAGCTCTCTTCAAAGCAAAGATTTTTACCAGACAAACAAAGGCCTCAGAAATTCTAGAGTCAATTCTCTAATAGGAAGAGTGTTGCTGTGACAATATTTATAGTTACATAGAATGTATGGATGGGTAGACAGATGTTTTCAATTTTATATGCAACAAATTATTCCCCTCTTGCATCCTTCACTCCCCCCACCGTTTCATGGAAAGGGAAACCACAGTCAGACGAATGAAATGGTAAAAAACAAACCTGAGAATCAACCCGGTTACCCTGAGCAGCAGCTGAAAGCCAGGCAGGAGCAAGGAGCCCAGCTGGGATGCCCAGGCAGCAGGCACTGCCCTGCCCTGTCCCTCTCCCTGCCGCGGCAGGCTCACCTCTGGCGGTCGCCGTCTCTCCGTGGGGATGAGCCATGCGCTGCATCGCGGTGGCGGCCACGCACACGGGCACGGTGACCCTCTGCCCCAGAACGGAGGTGGACAGCTCCATCACCGACACGTCCCTGAGCACCCGGGGGTACAGCTTCCACCTGGCACACACACAAATGCACTGCATTTCAAAGGGCTGCAGCACGGGGGGAATTTACAGTTCCCAATGGGCAAGAGCAGGTTTTCCTGCTGTCACACGGTAGAAGCTGTGCTGGGGCCGGAGCAGAATCCCACTGTGTCATCCAGAGCTGCAGCAAAACCTCTGCAGGGCACAAAACCTGGAGGGAGCAGGCAAGGAGGGACCGAAGAGCAGCGAGGGTGAAAGAGGCAAAGACCCCTTGAACATTACTGGCTGGTATTGTTTGAAAGGAAAGACAGGAGCTGGAAAACAGTGAGGTTCATGGTGAGTCTCAGCCCCCTGAAAGCCTCAGGGCTGAACTGCGCCAGACACTGTGTGCAAATGGGAAAAGTCATCAGCCACCCTCAGTTATCCCTTCAATGGGCTAGGGAACTAAGAGACACGGGGTTTTTGGATAACACAAGACTGGCCTGCATGCTTCGAACTCCCTTTTCCAAACCAGAGCAAACTAAACCACACTTAACCTGAATTTACAGTTTACTGCAGCCAGGCTGGACACCACATGTCTGCACACACAGAAATTTACTTTTTTCCCCCTCCTACAAAAAAAAGTATCACAAGATCAGGATCCCTATTATGGGATCAACTAGACACCATAACATCCAAAGTTTTATGAGGAAGGTATGCATGGGCATACCTGTGCCATGGGACTTTTCCCCACCATCAAGGTGTCACAGCACTGCCACCACTAAAAGCCACAAGAGGGGGTGCAACACCTGGGGCTGCCTCTCGTGAGCTCAGCCAGGCCAAAGGCTCCCTGCAAGCACCAACCACTCCCTGAGGCCTCCCTTCCTCCAAACGGGCTCCCATGGCTCCTGAACTGTAATTAAAGAAAAGAATTAAAAATATATGGTCTAATACTGCTGAACTTGAGCAACTGCTCAGCACCAGAATACTCCAGAGTGATAATATTATAATTACCAGTACAGAAAGAGAACCAGAGCCACTGCTACCCTCTGACAGGGAGTAGGGGTAAGCTTGAGCTTGTGTATTAAAATGACAATTCAGAGGGAAAAAAGACAAAATCTCTGTTTTATAGAAAGATCATGAGACATTTCCCCAAAAAGCCTGGGGCAGAGCCAGGACAAGACCCACCTTTCTGAAGGCTTGGAGCTTGGGGCTGTGCCAGCTCTCCAGGCAGTGCTTCCCAGGGGAGAGAAGGACAGTTATGATGCTTGGAAAGAGATGTGTGGCTGTGGAAGTCAGCTGTGCTGCTCAGTGCCAAGACACACACAGCAGGAACGTCTCCTCACACTTGTTTTCATGCCATTGTAACAGTTTGTTATTTTTCAGGGGAGGATGGGCTGAGGGTGGGACATAGAAAACATGACTTCTTTCTCCCCCTTTTTTTTCCCTAATCCTCAGTCCAAAGGCTTCCACTCTGCTCCGAGGTATCTTTTCCCAGCAAAGAAAGAAAACAAAAATCCCTTTGTAGGCTTGCTCATTTATACAGTCAAACACCAAAGCATAAAGAATGTGAAGCATCTCCCTCTTCCCCAGGCTCCTGGTTTCTCAGATTGGTACCTGCCACTGCCATGTCACAGCCGGCCTGTGAGGGTCAGTCCTGAGGTACAACATCCCTGCAGTGCTTTTAGCTGGGAAGAAAAACAGGAGGAGCCAAAATCCTCCCAGCAGTGCACGCAAGAAAAATGATACAGCCCCAAGCAGAGATCCCTTATCAGGTCACATCCTCTCAACCAACATCCAGGCAGTGCTCCTGACCCAGAACTGAGTGATCTCAGAAAAACACCAAACAGGTTCACTACCTGAGTATCATCTTTTAATAAAACCTGATCTTGCTTTGGAAACTCAGGTGTTTCCAGCTCTGAGTTTGACAGACACCTGAAACCAGGTGTTGCCTGGACAGGGAAATGCCCTTCACAGCAGCAAGGAAACCTAACGGGCAGCACTTCCCTGCCACCAGGGCACGCATTCATTCAGCTGCCACCCAGCACCTGCTTCCTCCCAGTCTGTCAGTGAAACATTTCCTGCATATTTTGGAAAAAAATTTTTTTTTTTTTTTTTTTTTTTAAATTCATCATGTCCTCATCACCCACATCTTTTTCCAGCCAAGTCCACACTCATGTTCTGCAATCAGCAACTGAGAATTAATGCATCCTTCTTCCCAGCTGGAAGCGGGAGATGCCGCAGTGGGAAACAGCAGCACTCCCAATTCAGGCAACTTCACCTAAAAGCTGTTTAGAAGGAAGGATTAAATGGAACGAAGGGGGATTAACCTTATAGGTTTTTTCTTTTTCTCCATGCTCAAAAAAATTTCTGATTGTAAATTACCTTGCAGTGGGGTAAGAGGGAAACACTGGCTGCTTTCAGCCAGGAAAAACATTGACATTTTCACTGCACCATATTTTCAAGCAGGTCTTCTTGCTCCTCTCCTGAGTCATCCCAAATCCCCTCTGCTCAGGCCAAGCCTCCATCCTAAACCCAACCCAGTTTGCTGCCCTTCAATCTCTTACAGCTCCACTTCCCTTCAGAACGAGCAGAGGCTGGTGCTGTGCCAGGCTAAGCAACAGCTGCTTTTCCTTGGGGAAAATTATCTTCCCTCCCAGCATGTCTTGCCATCCACTCTTTTCACAGTGCACTGGGAATCCAAGGGGAAAGACATCACAAAAACGTAACTAAATTATTATTCCAAGCATTCCTTTCCTTTTGTCCCCCTTCCCAGACTTGGCTGACCCAGTCCCACTCTCAGCCTTGCTTTTTTAACCAGCGTTTAAATTACTTCTGTGGCCATTTCAATGCCTTTAATTGTTGTAAGATAACACCACATTTGCAGAGAGCCTGCACTGATGCTGGCACTGCTGAAGCAGGAGCTGCCATTCCTTGCACACGACAGAACAAGGCAGCTTCTCCCAAGGCCCCCGGGAATTCCGTGGCAGGGCAGATCAGCAGGAGCCTGCTCCTACACACACCGACATCCCTCCTCCCCGGCATGCCGAGAGGGGAGACTCCAGATTGATTTCCTGAATGCCGTCGAGCTAAAGGCATCCTGACCTTGTCACAAAAATCTCTTCTCCATTCAGTCCCCTTGCTTCTGTGACAACTCAAGAGGGGACTTCAGCTCCAGAAGGGGCTGGGAGGACACTCTGGAATACAGAGCAAACCCAAGGCAAAGGCAGGCAGACACCACAGGGAATGACATGCTCTCCCATCCCAAATCATCCCTTCTGGCTTTAAGGCCTCACTTCTGCCAGGGCCATTTGAGAACTATGAATAAGAAATACTTATCCAGCCTCAGCAGGAACACACTGATGTCAACATCTGAGTGCTGGTTCTTCCCTCAGTCCTGGAAGAGCTGGGGGAGAGTTGCTGTACCTGGAGTTAAACTCATCTAAAACACTGTCCTTGTGGAGGCAGTTTGTACTCTGGTATCTGATTACACAAAGTACCTCAAGGTCAAAAGGCCAAGACATTCCTTTCATAATCCAATGAGTATGAGTTGTGCTGCTCCAAAAATTGCATGGAGTGTTACAAAGATACTGCAGGATCCAGCAACACAACCACCCATTAGGGTTAGTTCTTAATAACAATAGTAATATTAGTCCTTAATAAGATCATCTATTCATTTCTCCAGAAATGAAACCTTTTGTTTGCCAAAAAAAACCCAAAAAAACCCACCAACTCATAGATGAACCCAGCAATGGTTTTCCACCCTCACACCTCACCTGAATAATCCTGCACCATAAAGGTACAGGCTAACAACTCCTGCTTCTGGTTCAGTTTTGTGCTTTCTCTTCCATTTAAACTTATTTAATAAACTGTAAACTTTTTAAATCAGACTGAACCCTGCAACTAAGCTTCTGACAGGGAAAATCAATGGGAAACAAGCTGAACATACTCCTATCTTTCACAAAATTGTCTGACTTGGTGATCTTTGTGCCTCAGGGGTGTAAAGTCCATCTGACTTTATATTTACACACAAGCTGCAGTCAGGAACAGGCAGAAACACCAGGACTCTGTGAGGGTCAGAGTGAGCAGCTGTTCCCCATGTAACAGCTGGGCCATGCTTCTCCCAACAGCATCCAAGGGAAAAAGAAAGGTTTTTCCAAGTCCCTTGTCTCAAATAGGCCTTATAAACCAAAATATTACTAAATCTTTATAGTAGGTTTTTCCTTTTAGAGAGGTATTCCCAGGAAGCCATTGCAAACATGGTCTAAGGACTGTTAATGGCAGCATCCCATGTGCTGAGAAAACGGGATCTTGTTTTATTTCAGATAAATATAAAGGGACAGAGAGCAAAGACAGGAAGACCTCCCAGCCCCTTCATCCCCACACTGCTGAGGGACAGGGACCTAGCACTGAGGGACTTCCAGCCACGCCAAATGTCATGGATTTCTTTTAATGTCTCAGGCCCTTCAAGGCACTGCTAATGAACATCTCCTTCAGTCCCAGGCTGCCTGCAAACGCCACAGATTTGAACACCTAAAACTGGAGGGTCTTCTTGAAAATCTGATTTTCAGAAGATTTCAGAAGAAAAGATCCAGGAAAGATGAGCTAAGCCTGAACCCCACAGGCCAACGTAAGGAGGTCTCTTATCAGAGGAATCCATCCCTGTGGTGGGAAACAGCTTCAGAGAAG
This sequence comes from Dicaeum eximium, assembly GCA_013396995.1. Classification (NCBI taxonomy): domain Eukaryota; kingdom Metazoa; phylum Chordata; class Aves; order Passeriformes; family Dicaeidae; genus Dicaeum; species Dicaeum eximium. The sequence goes on along the minus strand of VWZP01004023.1, from coordinate 1,401,686 downwards.
AGCTGCCCTTATTTCCCTGCCAGCACAGCAAGGGACATGCCCATCTCTTTTTTAGCCAGTCTCTGGCAGCTTTAGATCCCACCTCATCAAGATCAGCTTCAGCAGTTACAAGTAAAACATTCACTGCTCCCACAGTTTATTGCCTGCAAGTACTTCCTTTGAGTGTCCTTTCCTTAGTGTCTCGTTTTGCTTTTATGAGGACAAGTAGCATCAGAGCATCTGGAAGCATTTAAAAAGATACAATAAAAATCAGGTGAGCACTACTCCATCCCCTCTTGCTCCTATCACTCCTCAGGGCAATCTTTTGGCTTGTGTTTGATTAGGGCAATTTCTGTGATTGCAGCTTCTGCATGGAGCTAGGAGGTCTGGAATAAGCAGTGGACGCAAGTTGTCTTGTCTTGACATTTTAAAGCTTTTTTGTGTGTGTCCTTAAAATTAAGGTTCTGACCTCTGAGATTCTGCTAAAAGGATTTATCACAGAGTCTTCAACTGTCTACAACCTTCAACAAATCTATAACCTTCAACTTGCATCAGATTTCCAGCTGAATGGCCTGTAGCCTATGGAAAAGCAACTGGAGCAGTGAGTAGGACTGCAGAAAAGCAAAGCAGGAAGGGAGAAAGACAAAACAGGAAAATCATGGTTTGGTTTGTTAGACTCAGAGGAACCAAAGACAAAGCCTTTGCAAAGACAAGTGCAGGGGGTTAAACATCTGCACCAACACAGCCCCAGAAGGAAGGAGATGTCAGCAGCTGTTTGAGCAGCTTGACTGGGCTCAGCTGGGCTGAGAGGAGCAGCCTCCAGCTGCCTCCTTCCCTCTGCCCTGCTCAGGGACATTTGGGAGTGGGGAACCAACTGACATGATGCCAGTTGTGACATTTCCACTGAATCCCACAGCAAGTGCCCACTGACTTTGTGCTGACCTTGTCCTTCTGAGGCTAAGGGTGACCTGAGCCCCCAGTTCTGAGGGTCAGTCTAAGCCAAAACTGGTTTAGAATCGTTCCCAGCATTTACAGTATCTCCTGGTGAGTGGCTGACCTCCTGCTGCAAACCCCTGAGGACAGCTGGGCCACCCAGGATTGAGCAGCCTTGGCTTTCCCAGCTCACCCCAAAGCTGGGACATGCAATTCTTTCCTGCAGCTCTCATCTGGGAAGGGCACAGAACTAATTCAATTTAGGAGAACTAAGGAAAAGGCAAAGCTGACTACGGACCTAGAAAGTACAACTCTACCCCAAGAACTCCTTGCTGGCACTATAACCTGAAATGCAAAAATTAGTTTCATTGGCTGATTAAACACTGGAGCTGAAAGACTCCGGAGAGAATTTCTGTTAACAAAAGAACCCAAATGCAGGCAAAGCTAAAAAAGTGCTAATGGATTTTAGGGACTGCTTTTTGACAGAAATTGTTAGGTGGAGGAGTGAAAGGGGAGAGAGAGTTTTCCCAAAAATCACTTGAGAGTCCTTTTGCTAAAATAGAAAGACGTAGCAGAAAAATTGAGTTTTTTTCACAGAGAAAAATCTAAAATTGCACCACACTTACCACTAAAGCAGAACTTACACCCCCTGCCTCCCACCCCAGCCTTCAATCATCCTCCTACCTGGAAAATGCTGCAACATTATCTGCCAGTGTTTCCTGGTCATCTGCCCCAGATCGGTAATAATCGTACACGGATTTGGGCAGAAAGGTTTTAGCATACTCTTCAAAATCTGCAATGCACACTGGCTTGCCAGACATGTTTGCAGATGTCACTGGATTAGTTTATTCTCACTCTTTTAAACTCTGGAGTTTTACCTGTAAATCATTAATATGGGACCTCATCAGGATTCAACTTATCTACATTCTCCCCCACCCACCAAAAAAAAAAAAAAAAAAAAAAAAAAAAAAATATTTTCATATTTGACTTCACNAAAAAAAAAATCAACTTCTTGTGTCATATTGGACTTCAGCACCATCTTTTAGTTCATATGGTCAAGGCCAACCTAAAACATAACAGAATAAAATATGGTAAAAAGGAAGAAAATTAGTAAGCAAGGAAAGAAATATGTAGTTAAACCCCCAATAATAGGAATGTACATTCCCCTCTGTCATCCAAAATATCCAGGAGACTGAAAGCAGAAAGAGCTTGCTCACACCCAAAAAGCAAAATATTGATTTAGATGATTTCTAAAAGCAGGTCCCAGCCTGCACATTTATGGTAACACCTAACACAGGTGAGATTGCAGTTATTTCCATTAGAATCCTGGATACTGAAGCTAGTTGCAGAGACCCAGCTGCCAGAGATCCTTGGGCAAACCGTTCCTGATTTTCAGGTAATTCCATCTCCACAACCCAGAGGGCTCTCATTATTCTTAAAATGTTAAGAGTCAGATGCACTCACCAGCTGGAAAGAAAGTCATCTTATCAAAGAGACAACCCTCATCCAAAGTGTAACAGACTTGGTTAACATTTCTTATTTCTCCTTGTTTTAAATTTTAAAACATATACAGAGTTTGTCAAACAATTACTGTAAACCTGTTGCAGAGAAATTAAGAGTATATCAAGCATATATAATTCATTTTTTCAGCTGCAGACTGCACATTAGTATCAATTTACACACAATTACACCACGAGGCATTTGTCACATATCAGTGTCAGAAACAATTCAAATGCAAACTGCTTTAACCTTGGCATTTCACTGCACTTGCAGCAAAAAACTGGGGACACATCTGCTTGCATTTATTTAAAGTTTGCATTATTTGTGCTAAAAACAGGTATTTATCCTGGAGCATGAGACAAGAAGTGCTGCATGACAGCTGAACATTTTAATATGTGCAGCTGAACTCAGTCTTAATGAACTCAAAAGGTTTTATGTTGGGAAGCTGCAACAATTTCTGGAGGCAACAGAAGTGTTGCACCACTGTACCCCCCTCCCCATTCTATAATGTCTGGATCCTTCAAAACTCTTCCTACCTTGATTATTTATTTTTCCACTTGGATGCTTCTCTGCCACATTCACAGGATATTGGTGATTTACCTAAACTATCATTATTTGCCACTCCAGCTAAAAGTTCCTCTTCCCTCCTCTGTTGTGAAGTTTCTCAGGTACCACCCTCTATGGATGCTCCCACATGTGCCAGTCACACCCTGAAGCCCCTCTGGGACCACTGAATTCCTGCTGCAATCCAGCCAACACACCTTGGGAAGCTCCACAGAGCTCAGGGGTCCAACTGGAACTGGAGCCGCCAGCAGGATCCACCACTTCCCATGCTAGCTAGTTGCTGAGCTGGGGTGAGGTGGAAGGTGCCAATATCAGCACAAGGGAAGCAAAACTAAGGAAAATGTGAAGTTTACTGCCAGGTGTCCCCAGCACATCTGACACCAACACACACAGCCTCCCTCCAAGTAATTCGCTCCTCATTTTAATGAATGTCTCTGGATGAGACTTTCTCTGGCTGCTTAATGAGGCATCAGTTGTCTGACGTTTAACCCTGGAACCAAGGAACATCATCTTGGCTGAACAGCAAAGAGTTTGCCTGAGCAACCATGCAAACCTCAGTGCCACAGTCGATGTCAAAAAACCCAAGAGTCAGGGTAGCGTGAACATCCCCTCCCACATCTCCTGCTTCTCCCTTGCTCCTTTGGCAGGAACTACAAACAGAGAATGGAGTCACACCTGGAGCTCAGCTGAACCAGGCTCTGCAAAGGAAACTTTTCACTGTGGTTCAAAAAGATCAATCACAAATTCCAGAGGAAAAACCACACAGAGGGTTATTGAACAGACACACAACTTGAGGCCTAGAAAGCACTACTTGCAAAAGCCAAAAAGACTTCAGAGAAAAACCACAACATGCTTGTCCTGATGGCTGTTACTTGCTAGAAAGGGAGACTTCTGCACAGCATTCCAGTCTGGACCTGTGTCCTTCCACAGGATCAGAGAGACAATATCAAGAGTCTCTTGCCAGCACATGAGAGCCTCTGCAGGGGAAAGATGACCCAGCTGGGACTTTCTCCCTTCAGTTAACTGCAGTAAAGATTAACTGGGGAGTTAACTGCAGCATAGAATTCAAATATTTTAATGTTCAAGCCATTGCCCATTTCTCAAGACTGCTGTGCAAAGCTGTTTTATTGACTATCTTATGTAAGTAAAATAGTTATTTTGGCTTCTGAATTCCCCACAAACAATTTCTCCAAATAAAGTCATAAAATACCCATTTTCTAGAGTGTTTTTGGACAGCATCTTACATCAGTTGAAACTGAATCAATTCATTTTGTCCCCTCCAAGCCAGCCAGAAGAACCAACAGAAAATATTTGTGGAGTTTTTACCCCAGCAGCCATCTGGCACCTCCACTGTGGCAGTCAAAGCTGATGGATGCTGCAGGGATGAGGACAGTTCCTTGGCCATTCAGCAGGTGACTGGAACAGGCCCCTGGATGTCTATTTTGGGAAGTCAGCTGGGAAGTCTGGAGACTGCTGGGATGGCAGAAGAGTGGAGCATTGAGCACAGGACTGATTCTCCCGGGAGGAGCTGGATGGTTCTGAGTACAATGAAACCAATCCAGGGCAGATTTACAAAGATCTCAGTGTTACTCTCCTCCCTGCATCCACAGCAACAAAGACATAAAAAGTGCCCTTATCAAGGGTGATCTTTTCATTTCCTGATTGTGTGACTGACACTTGGTATGACCACTGTCCTTTCTGCATCCTCTGCAAGCACGTGAGGCACTGGCCCAGCCTGTGCCAGGAAAAGCTGCAGTGCACAGGTTCAGCTCCCACACTCCCCTGGAATCCAGATTAACAGATGTAAAAGTCTGAAGTACCAGCAGGCTCCAAGTAATTCTAACGAGCCATAAAAAAACAACTTTTCCATATAAAATGGAAATTTAAATGAAAATATTAGGATAACTACATCCCCATTTGTTCCCTGTATGTTTAAATACAGGGCTTTCCTTTCTCCTCAGGAAAGATGCAGTGAAAGTAAAAGCAGAGAGTTTTAGGTGTTTTTCTAATGGGAAAGGAATGAAGATGTTTGGTTAAAAAAAAGTTATCACCACAGTGCTCACTGGAGTAAAACACAACATACTCCCCAGTAAAAAGGAATGACAGCACACACTATTGGGCAGCTGCATTCCCAGAGCTGGGACTTACCACTGGTTCAGTTCCAGATGGAAAAATCAAGCTTTTCTACCACTTTAGTTAAGCCATCAGAGAGTATTTTCAGTATTTCCTCTACAAAACTAGAGCTTGGATTTGTCTGACTGCTTGAACCTGATCAAAACCTGATCCGATTTTGCCTGTAGTATTCCACGTGCTGTTTTCATGGAGAAAATGTCACATTCTCACACCACAAAAGAGAACAAGAAGCAACTGATGAAACAGCAAACAAAATGCTCACAAGGCTTCATTTGATACCATTCCAGCTTCCACCTTGCACCTGGAAATGAATACGGAGGAAAAGAAGAAAACCAAAGTGAGTGGGACATGGCCCAGGCCCTGCAGCTGCTCCGTTCACAGGGAAAGGCAGCTCAGGTAACTCACCTGAGCAGAATGAATCCAGGTGCCAGATCCAGCAGCTGCTCACAGCATCCAAGGAGGTCCCAGGGATGGTTCCTGGCACTCCTTTCTCCCTCTGGCATAGCTGCCCCTACAGCCTATTCCTGCATCACTGCCTGGAATGCGAACCACAAGCTGAGGATGGCTCATTTAGGTCTGTACACTTCTTGCTGGCCTCTAAACCCCAGACGGAGTCAGCAGAGCTTTGGTAGAGTTAGGGGATTTCTCAGCGAGGGGAAAAAACTACCTCATGTGGAAGTGAAGCCTTTAAGGGTTCAGTTATGTTGTTCTGCCCAGCTCCATTCTGAATCTTTGAGAGCCCTGGGGTCCTCCAGGGAAACCCTCCAAAAGGAAGCAATTCATCGATGTCCAGGTTCCTTTTAAAGATTTTAAGGAATCTTCACAAGTCACAAACTCTATGATTAATTGGAAGATCAGCATCATTAAAAAAAAAAACCAAAAAACCTTTTGTTAAATGATACAGACGTGCCAACTCTGCACTGAGGAAATGAAAATTACTCCAAGCAGTTCATAAATACAAAATTTTATGTGGCATTTCAGTAAAAATACGCCTAAGTATAAATTTGCAACACTTTCATGTAACAAGACCACCCTGTGTAACATTTCTAGGAAGAAAACCCACATAACACAGTGCCACCCCCACGGGGGCAGTAGATACAGAGCATTCCAAGACACACATACAAGTTCCACACAGATCACAAGGACAGGAGGTTTGGAACACCGGATGGATTTCCAGTCCCTGGAAAAAGGAACCTGCCAGATTTTTTCGGTGACTTGCTGTTAAGCATTCCCATTCCAGTGGCATGCAGCCCAATTGGTATTTAAATTGCTTCTCAACAATCTCAAATTAAATTTGACACACAGCTCTAGTTCACAAGCCTTAAGGCCCTGTCCTTCATCAAAACATTTTGAACAGTGCCAGCAGCAGCTTCTCCAAGGCCCTTTTGTCTATACTGAGGTTGCAAGAACAAATTCCATTTCTTCATGATTAATCCTAACAGAACAGAGATAACAGAACACCCAGATTGCACAAAAGGTTGATCCTGACTTTTTGGAAACACACCAAGTTTAAAACTATTGTAACAGTCTAATTAGCACGACTCACATGATTCAATTAAAATGTGTTTTAGTGGGAAAAAACCTGATCCTGGAAGGTACACTAACATGACACTTCTACTGCACAGCTAGTAGTTTTTCTGTTAAACACAAATTTAACCTTTACAGTGTTTACTGCTGCTTCCCAGATAAACATTAGTCAAAACTGGTATCTCCAGTATCACACTACAGTAATTTTTCTACAAATGTAAAATTAAGTTGCAGAGATCAATGGTTGCACAGTACCACCTTTTCTAAGCAAAGCCTTTTTCACAATTCAGTGATCTTTGTAATAAGATACACCAATACATGTCAAATATGGTCAAACCCAGTCAGCATTAATATTCCCTACTTTATTCATGAAAATACAGGAATAACATCCATCCTATGTTCTAGAGCCCTTAGAAGCCTGACCAAGCTCATTTCTAGATTCACAAGGCAGATCTAAGCTGCTGTAACCTGCTGCTTATTTGATCCCTGCTTATCACTGATCTTACAGCTCAGTCTATCATGATGGAAAACACTTCATATCTTTGGTTTTAATAATCCAAACCCAACTGTGACATGCAACAACACAGGAAATGTGACCAGAGAATTCAGACACATCACACAAAGGGGCTTCTGATCTCTCCCACAGCATCTCACAAACCATGTGCCTTTTAGGACAAAGTGCCATTCATGGGTTTGTTAGCTTGTGAAATCCAAAGACACTGCAGGGAAACCCAACTCCTTCGAAAACACCTTTTTGTCTTCCAAGTGCACAGTTCTTCTCTTCACGCTGTAGTGGCCACAAAGTTTTCTTGATTTTTGCAGATAAAAGTGTAGCTTTTAAAAGGCTGCTGTGTGCCTCACCTAATGCTGAGTTCTGTAGCTGCCAGCTTTACAACTGCTCAGTTACATGGGACAACAACAAAACATCACAAGCTGTTCTCAAGATAGTGCAATGTATAGATATTATACATAAACTCTATGTTTTCACCTATGTGAAAGCACATTAAGAGGTGTCCACTATATGGAAATCAAACCCCAGTCTGTGAGTACTCCCTAAGAAATTTCAAATTCAGGACATGCAGTGTAATTTTCTTCTTTGAGCACCTCTACCAGACAAATGCAAAGTTTCTACCATATAGTTTGAAAATATATGTGACAGGACATAGATGGGAAAGTTGAGCTTTCTTGGCAAATATGTTCTTTATGAGCATTAAAAAACAACAACAAAACAGCTTTCAACACAAATTGGCCCTATTAATCTCAATCTCAAAGGAAACCAGCATTTTGCACTTGCAAGTTCTCTTCTAATGAGAGATGATCTCATCTCTGACTACTTTGTCCTTGAAGAACAAGATGAAATTTATGCATGTTAGCAAGGTTTATGCAACATATATATATATATATTTAAATAATATCATGATTAGGACACATCTTATGTTCATGGTCATACATCAACAGAGCAGGAACGTACAGGATCTCACTGAGTGTACTCCTTACTGAAAAAGACTTACATGGTTTCATGACCCAAGTCTAACCACATCTAATGCTGTCTACCTGCCAAGCCATTTTCACTTTACACAGTTCAACGCACTCATGTTTGTTCTGAGTAGCAAATCCCAAAGCTTCTCACTGCCACCCACCTGTGCCCCCTCTCTTTTCACAATGTGATGATTCCAAAAGTGGAAAAGCGATCAAATGTAAAACCCTAAGTGCCTCTTCAGATAACATCACTAAAGCAGCTTGAGTTCTGCCAAAAGCATTCTGAGTTGGAAATGGCAGGACTGCACTGCACATGACAAACTTGTACTGGCAAGATAAATACAACTTACTGACTCCAAAGTGAGTATTTCTTGCTGCAATCTCCTGATGGGAATAAATTACCAAAAGGAAAAAACTACTTGTGCTTTGGGAAAATTTTCCCCCAACCAAAATAATTTTCTTTAAGCTTTCTACAAGTTCCAACACATTTTAAACGTTTAGCTGCCACTCTTTCTGCCTGAGGTTTTTAATTACTCCAACTCCTTGGGTCAAAAACTCAAGCTGCACAGCCTCTAGATCACCAAAAACTGACACATCTGGTGTCTGTGAGCTGCAGGATCAACTCCCAAAACAAACATAAATAGAAATGGAAGAGAAAGGTGCTTCGGTTGAAAGTGATAAACACAAACCCATGGTACACAACATTTCTGATAGAAGACCAGTAAGGTGCCTCCTTTCACTAGTGAATCATCTCTGTGTTTCTGTGGCATTTGGGAACAATCAACATTCAGACAGAAACGTTGTAGTCCTGCCAAGCTACTGTGGAGTTAAAAGTCCTGATCTTGCCCAGGTCAGTCCTTAGAGGGACACACATACAATGATCATTTCAGAGCTGAGGCTGACACCCCCTTTTTCTCTGAGAGGACATGGAACAGATAAGACACTGATTTTGATTGTCACAGCTAAGGTCACACAACACACAGCAAATGTGCTTATCAAAGAAAGTAAGCAAGTACTAAGCTTAAAAAAAGAGGAGCCTGCTGGCAGAGCAGAGCTTTGCGTAAACACCAACGACAAATCAAGTGTAAGCTCCAGCTTCAGACCCTGAAGGGGTCTGACACTTCTTTGGTCCAAGTGTACAAGATACACCACTGGGAAAGCTATAGTTCCTTTTCAGCCCCCTGACTTTTCCGCTGCCTCACTGTGCTTTCAGTCTCTGATTCAGCTAAAGGCTGCTCACTTAAGTCTCCCATTTCTTCTTCCCCTGATTCTTTTCCAAGTGCTAAATCCTCCTCCGACTCATCAGCACTTGAGTTTGCTGCATCTTCTCCGCCTGAGAGATCTTTCCCATCTGCAGCCTCTTCCGCATCATCCGCGGAAAACTCTGCAGCCTCCTCCGGCTCCTCCAGCGCCGCGTTCTCCGCATTCTCCTTGGTAATTGCTTCTTCTAAACAAAGCAGAGGCTGCAGTTAGACTGAATCTCACAACAAAGCCTTTCAAAGTTGCAGGGAGATACTCTGAAATACTGATGAACATTGTCATTGATTTGGATTATTATTCCAACTGGGATTGGAACCAGATGATCCTTAAAGTCATTGCAATCTGAACCATTCTGTGGTTCTGTGATTAAGAACTTTTCCTTATTTTTCAGTTATTTCATTAAATCTTCAGTAGGTTTCTCCTCTACTTCCATTTATTCTCCTTGCATGTCAGGCACAGATAAGACTTTCATTTTATTCCACTGAGTTAAAAACCAAAGACAAACCAATTTTACTTGGCTCCTGGATTACTGGTTCACACCTAACATCTGAACAGATGCCCTTCCTCCTACAAATTTACACTTGAAGCTACAGCTTCTTGCCCTCTTAAAGAGCTCTTACCAGGTGTTTCAGCTGTGTATTTTGACTTGGCTGGGCAGAGGCAGTCTGAAATCAAAACCAGGATCTGTGGAAAGCAAAAAGGCATTTATTGGCAATAATAAAAACAGCATTTATTAGCAATTGCAAAAGTTCCTGTACTCATTCTTTCTAGATCGATATACACAGTAAAATTTACAAAATTGTGTTATCTTGCTTAGAGATAAGAGCTAAATAAAAACAAGGATAAAACTGCATTCTCGGTGTGTACTAACCAGCATTTCCTGCTTTCTACTACCCATTTTCTGCCTCCTATTTTCCTAAATTTAATCAGTACTGACACTGCTCACAGCTGAAGAACAGCTCAGAACACAGTTGAGAATTTTTACTTTCTGACAATTTATGAAAAAATCTTGATCAAGCCTGTATTTTGGGATGTTATTCCATTCCTATCCCTGGCTCCCCAATACAGATGTGTGTTCCACCTTTTGTGCTCATTATTTAACCAGCCCAGTGCAGAACACGGACACTCAAAATGCAAGGAAGACTTGTGCCTCACTATCACATGCTAAGAATAGTGCAAAGAAAAAGACAGAGCTGACACCATGTGAAAGAAATATATTTCAATCACTGAAGAGCTTTTTGGAAGGAGCTGGGAGATGAACTTCACATTTTTTCAGCTTTTTCAGTTTGGGGGTTTTTTAGTGAAGGAGTAAGAAGGACAGTTTCTTTTAAAACATGATATTCACTTGCTGCTAGTTATACCATTCTGTTTTGCTCTCATTTGGTGAAAATCTACCATCTAGAAAAATGCAGCTGTTGAAATGGAATAATCAAAAACATAAAAACACGGTTTTGCCTAAATTCAAATTTCAACTGCATTGAAGTCACTTCCCAGTACTACTGAGAAATACACTGACAAAATTTTTCTTTTTTTCACTAATATTTGGGCTGAAGGGGCAGAGATCCACATCCCAAAAACAACTTTTACATATCCTACAAGGAATAGTGACTTAGCAGCAGGTTAAACCAGTTACCAGCAGAAGTGTTTGAACTGTCCTTACAGTTCCAGAATGCGCTTGTGGAACAGGCAACTAATCTGAAAAAGCTTAAAGCCCCAAATCTTCGAAGCCTTAAAAAATATTGTCATCATTTGATTTTGAGTAACAGTGTAGCAGAATCCTCACACTACTGACTCCCACAAAACCAATTCCTTTGTGGTTAATAAAACTCTCCACAAAGCCTGTGTTCTTAGAAAGGTGGAGCCTTGACCAACTCTGACCACACACATTCCACCCTTAAGTAGAAAAGTCTTAGGTACAAGAAGGCCAAAAGAAGAACCCCTCCTTTTAGTGGATAGACTAAACAAATCTAAATTGAAACATTTCATAAGAATTTGATAAGATTTCATAAGAACGTGACCTGATTTGTATTGAGGGCACTGTCTAAATGCTTCTTAACCAGGGATAGGCCTGGGACACTGACCACCTCTCTGGGGAACCTGTTGCGGTGTTTAAACTACCCTCTGCTTCCCAATGTCCAGTCTAAACCTCCCTGGCACAGCTTTAATCCACTCTCACACATTTTGGATGTCACAGGGAAGAGATATTACTATTTAGTAATATATTATTAAAGCAAGGTATATTTAAGTATATCTTATGAGCAAAGTTGGTGTCCCGGGTTGACTTCATGATGCTCGTTATCCCCATTCTTCTGTGTAGCTCAGAAAATAAATTTTTGCACCTTTAAGATTGGTTCTGAGAGCAAAGAGGAGAGTTTGTTTTCAGAAAAAAACTGTACCCTTGCCTTCTCCACATGCCTTCGGCAGGATGGTGCTGTCTGCGCCACGGACAGAACAGCGGGATAAAGTTCTCCTTTGCCTTTTTTTAGTTAGTTTTAGCTAGCTGAGGCAGAGAAGTTCACTGGACTGTGGTTCTTTCCTTTCCTTTGGACCTGTTTAAACCTGCTTTGGACTGAAACACCCAAAAGAGGACCGGAAGCTCACACACCTGTGGCCCAACAGGCCGGGCCTGGGCCGTGGCCTTTCCAGCGCCGGAGGGATGGAAAATAGCCTGGGTGAGCTGAGCTACAGCCCACCAAGGAAATTCCTGAGTTTGTCTTCTCTTTGGGAGGGGCAAGAGGTTTTATTGTTTAATATTGTCCATTTTATGTGCTGGGGAATGCTTTTACCTGTTAAATAAACATTTTTTTCAGCTTTTCCCGAAGGAAATTTTTTTTCCCTGAACCAGTTGGTGGAGGGGCTGCTTGAATTTGATTTCTAGAGGATTTTCTGCCAAAATTTGCCCTAAACCAGGACAGTTGGTTTTATTTTTTTCACAAGATAATGCAAAGCAAGAGTTCTAGTTAACTGGGAGAAAAAATTCATGTTTTCTTACCAAACCCAGGAGCAGGCCAATCAGTAAGGTAGCTAAGATGAAGATGGCATAGGAAATCCAAACATGAACTCCAAGAGTGCCAGTGAGGTAGTTATGAATTTGCTGGAAATTAGAACAAGATACTTAGTGACTCCATACCTAAAACCACTTAGGATTTCTACTGCCAACACCATTACATAAATTGCTGATTAAGACCTTTCACTTAACAGTATTTATACTGAAGTCTTCCCCTTTTGACACCATTAAATCTGGGAGGGGTTTTACTAATTTGTTGACTTTAAAAGGCTTTTTAAGCAGAGGATGCACAATTCCTTCTCCCTAAGACACTCAACATTACAGATGCCACACACAACCTTTACTGCAGATGGATGGATGAGGAGCCTTAGAGCTTGCAGGAAAGTGTCACAACATCCTTCACCCTTATGTGGCATCTATTAATGAACTAATATTAAGCCTTTCAGCTCTTACTTAAGCTTTTTAGCTCTTAAAAAGAGCCATTCACTCTAAGCATACATTAAATAAATGATTTTACTTCTAAATTTAAATATAATAACCCAAATACAGTATTAAGATTTCTTTCAAACTTAAGTCTGTTCCTCAAACACACAAATTTAACTGAGTCAAGCAGCACACCGAGTCAGTGAGCTTTAAATATGACATTAAATCTCTTTCAAAACAAACCACAATTAACATTTACAAGAGTTTAAATATGAAAATTCCAGAGTCTTGTTTTTAAATGTCATAGCATGTTTTGATATTTATTAAGGCCTGAGCAAAGGCAGCAGAGCAGGAGGAGTGAGGAAATGTACACCTGAAATATTCATCAAAGTGGAATGCAAATTAGAGGTTTCTTCTCAGGATAGTTGATCTTTCAGGAAGGAGACTATAGAGAAACAACACCATTTCACAGCAACCATGGAAGAGAAACAACAGAAGGCTATAAAAACTAAATATTATCCAGTGAAAGAATCAAAGATACACAACTCAAAGCTCTGTGATAGTTTGATGCTTGTAGAAGTGACACAAACTTGTTCCAACTCTCAACTACTTTTTTTTTTTCTGAAGCATATGTTACTATAGTAACATTTTGCTGAAATCACATACAGTCTCTCAGTCTCACTGACACTCAAAGGTTTTAAGAGGATGTTTCCCGACCAGAATCTGAAAGGTCTGAAAATTCTCAGTATTTGGATGCCATGAAAAAACTTGGATAGTTCCCAAATGAAAGCATCTTGAACTATTGTAAAGTAAAATATGCTTTTAATATTTTAAAGCACACTTCCATGTAGCTAAGCATTCCTCCTTTACTTCTGATAATTACTCTATTATTCAAATTCATCATGTTCCTATACAAGTGGTGTTGCCAGTTTGAATTCTAGACACAGAAATTATTACTAAAAAAACCCCTTGCCCTCCCTTTCTCCTGTGCAATACACGATGCAACTCTCATAAAAGGATAGTAGAAATATTCAGTTAAGCATTGCGTTTTAAACATACGACTGTTCTAAGCATAAAAAGGGAGTATGGAAAACACTGTACAGTTACTTACCCTAATCCATCCTGAGAAGTGAAACAGCCCTGCCATGCCATGCATCCTGGAAAACAAGGAAATGGAAGGACAGGTTCACAGCAGCCCTGTAGCTCCTCTCCCCATTCCTAAATATCCTATAGCTCTTCTTCCTTCTCACATGAAAAATAAGGACCCTCTCTTAGACGTGCATTTATACATAATGGCTTCAGCCAGAATGAACTGCTGGCCACTCACATCTTTGGGTCATCCTTTGTGTCATGCAAGCTTTCTACAATATTTCTAAGCAAAACCCGCTCTCTAAAAACAAATTCTTACATATTCTGTAAGCACTACAACGTTTGCTATTCCAAAGGGAGACAAAAGTCTCTCCTGTAAAGAAATAAGCAAGAAATCCTTAAAGCTAAAGCTGCCCAGTAGCCAGAAGTCATGAAGCAATAATCTACATAAACAGAGGCTTGTTTCCAGGACTCAGCAGATATTGGAAGTGCCACTTTACATAATGCTCAGTGGCTATATTTTTTCTTTTAATCTCTTTTCAAAGATGACATAAACAAGCCCTAGCAGGCACAAACAAAAGCAAATACAGAAAATAAGCTGCCTTTATAGGTGAGAAGCTGAGAACCAGGCTGTCAATACTGATTGCTTCTCCAAAGCCTGCAAGTCTAAGGAATAAAGGCCTTTTGTCTTTAAACTGTCAACACAGGACCCTTAATGAATAATGAGATAGAAAACATTGCTCTTGTTAACAAAAACCAAGTGTTACATTATAGAAGATGGAGACTTCCATCCTGCTACAGGCTCCACAGCTTCCCATTTCCTCTCTAAAATGTAGCCTTGAAGATCTTCCAAAGTCCGCGAGCCGCGGTATCTGCGGAACACTCCATCATTGGCACTGCAAAACAAACCCCCATCAGCACAGACAGCCCCCAAATTCTGGGGTAAAAAAACCAACCAAAACCCCCACATACATTATATAGATTTCACTTGCTCAGAGCTGAGTGTTTGGGAACTGTAATCCATGATGGAAAAATCTCAGTTTCTAAACAGCATAGGGTTTTGCCATTTATAAAGCTGCTATTTCTCTTAAATATTCACTGGCACTTCAGCAAATACACAAAGCACATGAGGTTAACAATCAAACCATTTCTAAATACAACTTAGAATTTAATGTGCACATATATATGTATTTGTTTGTATATCTGCACGACAAAGGGCTCAGTATTTTAAGGATTCCATCACCAGTTTGGAGAAGAGATGCAGCAAATGTCTTCTCTGACCCATTTTTAATAGTATGGATAACAGGGAAACTTAGTAAAGTCACTTAAACTAAAGGAAAGTCTCATATAAGGATTTCATCATGCAATCAAAGCTACAATAACCTGAGCTGAAACTGAAAGTCACTATTCCTTCATTTTCCCCTTCTTTTCAGTTACAGATGAAATCAAGTGACAAGTAGGAGTCAACAGCTGCAGTTTCCAGTATGACACACTTACTGGTAAATTGTAGGAAGTGTTGTGACAAAGAAGCGACCACTCAAGCCTAGAAAGGGAAGAAGACAACACAAACAGATCAGTAAGACTGAAATTTGTCAGCATTCTGACTTATCTATAAATACCTACATATCTGTATTTTAGAGCAGGCTGCACAGCTTTCACCACTGTTTTGTAAATACAGGTCAATAGTCTGTCTTCAGATATGCTGCAAACAGTAACAGACACTAAATGCTGGTTATAAATTAAGAAAAAATGTTTAGCTTGAAGAATGTTTACTGAGAGGTAATTTTCCTCATCAATGGATTTGTCTCCTCAGTATTTGCACCCAGCTGAAGTTTTGGACCAGCCCAGCATTAGATGCACTCAGAGTCCATTAGAAAGGGCTGAATTCCTATAGCAAGCAACTGCAATTCAGATAAAGTACCAATGTAAAGAGTACCATTATTTAACTTTGCCTTTTATAAAATTCTGTGAAAATCTTTTGGGAAATGAAGGCCTTATTCAGCCTTCAATAAAGCAAACAGCTCTAGGCAACAGGATTAGCCATGAAAAAGTATTGTAGCAAGAGGGTTTCTGCCTTTAGAGACAGACTGAAATAAGCCAGGTATTTTTAAAAGTTTCAGTGCTAATGTTTCATCAATTTGAATTCGTCAACGGAATAGGCAAAAAAGGGTTATGGCTTTTTTTGTTGTTTGGTATTTTGTTTCAAGACATTTAAAGCAAATGATCTTTGAAGTTCCAGAATGGAAAGCTTCTTTACTTCAGCTTCTCAGCTCTCTGTCTTTACTGCTACGAAAGGCAGGGTGATGAAAAACTTTCTGAAACAGCTAAAAGTTGTCCCAACAGGGAGATATAAAGCAAACAAGCCCACAAATGTAACAGCAGAATTAACAAAGCAGACAGCACAGCTGCACAAGGAAAACTGGGTGGAGCGTCACAAAGAATATAATTAGCTTAAGAACAGAGAAAGTGATGGGAACACTGAAAGGCTCTCTCAAGTTCTTACAAATGCCACTCAGGCAAAGGAAATAAAACAGCTCAGACCTCTTACCTGTGGCCTATCCTACAGTGAACACCTCAGAAGCAACTCTGAAATCTCAAAGTTATGAAATGCATCTAAACATCCCCAATAATTTTGGTGGAGGTTTGCTGGTTATCTAAGGCACCCCCCTAGATTGGTAAAACCAAATGTGAGTCAGCTACAAAATTTAAAAACACATTAAATTGTTTTGGTGCCTGTTTAATAAAATCTTGAATTGGCTACAGTTGAGCATCTGTCTCTGTGTGCAAATTAGAAACCGACATCCACTATGAAATCAACTGTTAATCAAAAATTAAAAAACCCTTTTGAGGTATTTCAGAGATATGCACACCTATGAAAATGTACAGAGAATAGAGGTGTCATCTAAAACTTTAGCTGCTTTCAGCCAACAACTACTCAAAGAAGACAGAAGATCCAAGAAGTCATGTTGTAATTCACAGGTAAATGTGACCAGGAGCTTAAAAAGGCACCATAAATATGCAGAACTCAAGGGTCCAGAAGCATTTCCACTATTTGCTCGTTCCACACTGAATGTTGCAATGGAGAAGATGAGGCAAGAGGAAGCACTTTAAGGCTGGAACATCAAGCGGCTGAAATCTGCTGTGAAGCCATTAAGACTCTGGTGGATTTATTCTTCAGGCATCTCCTGCAATTAAGCACCATGAACAGCCACTTTCTCCTGCCCACTTGGGAAGTGCAGTTATATGTAACTCTGCACTCATCTCGTGGTTTTCCCCTAATTTAACGCATTTTGACTACTTTCAATTCAATGAAGGGGTTACATAACTAAGACTAATTAAAGTACCATTGTGCAAGCAAGAAAGGAGACAGAGCACTTAAACACAACTGAAAGGCTGATGCAAAGCCCACAGTAAAAACACCTCAGTAACTTTGGAGAGCTCCACAGAAACTCATATATTCCAAATTATATCAGCACCAAAGGTCAAATACATAATAAACAAGTTTGTTTTCCAGTTTGACCATTCCGTAGTGCTAGAAGTGCCTGCAGCTTCCAGTGCTGAACTGGATGTTGTAGGTTTATTACATGAGCTTTGGTACAAATTCATCATTTTGGTCAGTCCTTTGACTCAGAAGTTACCCATGCTTAGGGGTCAGGACTCTCAAAAACATTAGAAATTAAAGTATTAAGTTTACATCTATTTAAATACGGCAATATTAAAACTAATCTGTTTATTACACTATATAATGAGTAGTATGTGCAGCTTTTTTGTAAACTTGTGAACTTTTAACAAGACATGAACCTACACAGGGTCTAGAACAGCTGGCATTTCCTTGTCAACTTAGATTGCCGATTCTGAGACAAGAC
Source organism: Dicaeum eximium (assembly GCA_013396995.1). NCBI lineage: Eukaryota > Metazoa > Chordata > Aves > Passeriformes > Dicaeidae > Dicaeum > Dicaeum eximium. Next base: position 1,383,926 of record VWZP01004023.1, on the reverse strand, counting down.
TTGTGAAACAGTAAATCTGTCCAGCATGTATTCAACTAATAAAACAAACATGTTGCACACACTTTATAAAGCAAAAACAAGGAAAAATCAGCAAAGTTTGGCCTTTTTTTTTAACAACATCTCATCTTTCAGTCTTTTGATACTGCTGATAAAACACTTTATCTTCTCAAAGCCCAAAGAAGCATGAAGCATTCCCAGGAGGTGCAGAGATTTATACAATATTAATACTGCTGGTACAAAGACACATTCAAAACTTTGAAGGGAGTCACCAAAGGAATAAATTAATTGCACTCGTGCTTCTGTGAATAGTTAGGGAAGTGTTTTTATAAACACATTTGCATATGTGCATCACCAACAGGAAACAGCAATATCTGTAATATAAAGCGCTGCCACAATTAAACCAGTCAATAAACCAGCAACATGCTGGAAACAGTTAACAACTTTAATTAAAGCAGGCTCGCTCTACCACACCCTGAAATTCTAACAGGAGGCTACAGAGCTGGAATCTTCTGCAGACAGGTTGGACGAATGAGACAGGCAACAGCTTCCAGTGAAGAAGATTAAAATAGAGAATAAGCCTCTTTTAAGTCAGTATTAAGCCAGATCACCCCCCCCAATTCTTTGTTCCTTCAAATTGAGTTTATAAACTTCAGTTCAGAAATATGAACTGTATGGAGAAACGAACTGTGGCTAACATTATTTGACTTTGAAGCCTAAATAAACAGTAAATGGTACTTGTATTGAATAATTCCTGTTATTAAAACACTCTGTTCCATGCTATACCTGGTTCTTGAGTGACATCCACTTTTCCAACAGTGATGCCGAGCCGTTCGCTCTCCTTGGCAAAGCTCTCCCAGGTCGCCTCAATCTGCTGACAGGCTGGACACCAAGGAGCATAACTGAAGGGGGAAGGAAGGGTAAATATTTTAATACTCTTACACTTAAAGACATTCAAATTGGTTTATCACAGACAATATACAAACACATCAATTACAAAGGAAAAAAAGTACAGTTTTTCTTAATCAAGTCTACTGAATAGGACAATCAAAGATTTTTTATCAATCCCTGCGTTCCTCCCCATGTTATTAAAACATGGGGATTTGAGATTTGAGAAATTCATATCCAAACTCCTCACCACTTGTCATTTATTCTATTTACATAGGAAATAAAATACATTTCCATGGCAGCTACCTGAATTATTGAAACCAAGCTGTCCTCTGAAGCAGTATCCTTCATCACAACATTCTGTATTGATTTCCCACCGCAAAACTTCCTGAAATTGCATTTGCCTTAGCCCACTACTGCATACATCACAATATGCTCTTTTTGATAGCAGTCGTTAGAGACTTAAAAAGAACACACATCAAATTCCTACTGCTCATACTTATTGTCTTGTTTTTACCCCAGATTTATTTCGGAAAAATAGGAGTGCTCCTTTCAAGAGCTGAATTTTCTACACTCTCAATCAGAAGAATTAAACCAATTTTGCACCTATTGGTAATATCAATCTGGAAACAGAACAGCTAATATAAAGGATAATATCAGATAAAATTGATGATAAAATCCCTTTTGCCACTTTTTTGTATTTTATCCTAATTTGGTTGGCCAAGTCTGCATGAAACTTGAGCAGCTGGCCATGCTCTGTCAAACACACCAAAGGGAACCAGGACTGGGGGGTACAGACTGAGCTGGGGCAATTGCCCATGCACAGATTCAGCCTTTTGCTCATGAGGAGAGACCTCTATGGGGCTTAATCTGATTTACCGGGGGCAGATGGAGGTTTCTGGCAGGAAAAGCAGTGAGTCTAGGGACACTCTCCTTGTCACAGCGCTCCACAAATGCCACCATAGAAGCAGTGAGTCTAGGGACACCCTCCTTGTCATAGTGCCCCACAAATGCCACCATAAAAGCAGTGAGTCTAGGGACACCCTCCTTGTCACACTGCTCCACAAATGCCACCACGCTTCCCATCCACTGCAAACCACAGAAACAACTTCCCTCCTGAGCAGACTCCAAGATCCTTAGCACAAAACCACCACTGGGAACCTTCACAGGGCTCTCTACTCCTCTGGTTTGTCTGCCACCACTGTTATCTGACCTAGGGACTGGCAACCCCTGTTCTCTGGCAGTCAGCAGGAATCCTTACTTCTGTACTGGCTGCACATAGAGATATCCCCAGCCACCTCCAGATGTTTCATATGAATAAAGCTTAATGTAAAACAGGTCATTTCTCCCAGAAGAGGTGGAATTAAATGTACTCTGAGTGCTCTGTGGTAGTTTTTAAACTCCTGTATTTAAACAAGGGAATCTTGTCACTTGGCAGTTTAAAGGACACAAAAATGCTTGTTTTATTTAACTGTACTAGAAATTTGAGTCTAACTGTGAAAGCCCACATCTTGTCTTTTTAAGTCAACATTCTGTGTGAAGCCATCTGAAAAAAGGACATAAATCTTATCCTGCCAAGAGACAACCCCTCAGTATCTTTCCAAAAGATGCTGGAAACAAGTCTCAAATGCAGCCATGTTCTCCCTTGTGCTGCTGGCCCAGAGAGAGCTTTTAATAACAGTCTGACATATACTGTACTTTACAAACAGGATTTTTTTATTATAGAAGCTTGACTGATAAATAAGAAACTGCAAACATCCATCAGATAATGCAGCTGGTGCTGATCTAAAATGAAAGAGAAAGGTTTGACTGTTTTCTAAATCTAGCTTCTCTAGATGTCTCAAATTCACACAATGAGATTTTCAAAATTAATACATCTTTTAGCCTGTTTAATCTGATTTTGGAACAGAAATTTTGACCCCATCAAAATTTATGTTTACATTTTACATGCATGAGCATTTCTCCTGAATGAAGAAGAATGAATTCTCCTGAATTCAGTACATAACTAACTCTCATATGATTGAAAATATTTCCTTTAGTTCAAAGCAGCATGAAAGTCTACCCATGCCACAGTTTAGCAGTGACAGGACGTAACACTTAACTTCACAAAAAGCTGTGCTTGTCAGCTGTCTAACTTTTAGTATCAACACTGGACATGAGATGGCAATAGTTCCATATAACACTACAGGATCCAGCCACTCCAGATGAACACTGGCACAGACAATCAGGATTAAAATATTTGCTTTACATTCCTGAAATTACACATCCAATTCTTGCCAGCTAGGAAACAGCCTGTCCCCACATGTTCAAGAAAGAACTTGCAACAGATATCAGATTTCTGCAAGAGTTACCAGTGCTGTTTACCTCAACACCCTCACTTTGCTGAAGCTTTCATGTCTGCATTTGTTGTGCAGCATTTGAGGCATCAAGAGAATAATGACTGCCTCCTGGAAATAACAAAAAATTACATTACCACAGCTTTATTGTGTCTCTTTCTCAGTCTTAAAAGACTGAAAGATTAAGTGTGAGGGAAGGTAAGTTACTGAAGAGTGAAATAGTTCACACTTAGGACATCTTTATCAAAAGTTTTAAAAAACTTTCTGCACCCTGAAGGACTGAGGGAAAAACTTGATTTCAACAGGGTCTTCTGTTAATCCTTTAAAACTGTGGCTGATTCATATTTCCACAGAAGTTATGGTACAACTACCATTGTTAAATTCATAGAAAAATATATAATCTGTAGCAGCAGGGAACAGACCCTCGTGTCTGCTGTGGAACTTTGTGTACTGAGTCTTTGTTACTTTTCAGAGCACAAAATGCAAGAGCAGGTCCCTGGCAAAAGCAGATGAAACCAAATTTCTTCTGCCACACTCCAGACAGGCCAGGGAACTATTAGCACTTTGTCAACACTACCAAATTTAGGCCTGTCACCCCCATTCCTTCTCCCTGTGCACAAAGGGGTAGCTCTATTAACTTTTAGGGCACGGGGTACAGTGTGAACAGGGTGCCAAGAAAACAGGCCTCTCCAAGTCAAAAATCCAAGTCTGCTGGAATTTAAATCAAGACTCTGCTAAGGCACTCCCTTAAGGAAAGAAAGCTTTCAGTAGCCTGTTACACATGAAAAGGCAATTTGCTGATCTCCATCATCGCTAAAAGTGACACACTGCCAAACTATTCACTGCAAGCAGGTATTGGACATGGCTCAACACACACCTCATTCCCGATGCTTCCAGACCTCTTCCACAGCACAGTTTTACAGCTGAAATGCACTCACTCGCGGCCAGCCCTCTAAAAAACGGCAGCAAACAACTATCAAACATCAATCGCTGCAACAACTACTGACCTCAGTGGACTAAAACCACTATTTCCAAGTATCCAGGTGTTTTCTCCTGCTCCTACTCTATTATAATACCTAAAGCTTTTTGCAGAGGGCATAAAGAAAGCAATTGAGAAGCAAAGTTTGAAGCTCTCAGACACAGACTTTGCTTTAAAGCACAAAAGAACAAGCTTTGGCTTTCAAATACCAACAACTTCACTGAGGCAATAAAAAAAAAAACCACTCAAGTGAAAACCAGTTTGAGCAAAGGTGCCATTCATCCGTTATCACCCCAGCAGATCAGTAAACACAGGACTTGGCTAAGATCTACTGATACACAGTTTCCAGCTCCAAGCCACTTCTCTCTCTTCTTGTACCTGCCTGGCTACTGAATTCGCCATTTCACTCCTTTTCAAGTACATTTAACTGACTCTTTTCAGCTGCCTTTTCCTACCATCACCAACGATATCAGTGAACAGATGTAACCTTGAGTACCATTCCACACCTTGCTCTAATGGCAATTTCACCAAGTTGCCCGAATGTAGGAAAATGGAAACAGAGATTATGGATACAGGCATGAGAGGCTTTGCTGAAGAGGAAACAGCAAAGCTTGCTTAAACAAAGCTGCTTGATGAAGTTCATATGGGAATGCTATTAAAATCAGAGTGAAAATACCCAGTACCCAACAGAATGGTAAAAGCAGCATCAGAATGAAATTTTTATTCTTTCAAATACTTTTGCCTTATTGCTACAGATGTCACAAGCATAGAAAAAAAGAAAAGAAAAATAAAAAAAGAAAGTTTCTAAATACAGCTAGGTCTTAAGGCAGGATAGGCTGCTTCGTAATGCCAACAAAAGAAAAGCTCCAGATCAACTGTGTGGTTTTAATGACTTTTCAAGAGAGCAGGTGGCAGCCACAGATACAGAAGTTGGTCCCTGTCATTTACCCGGATCTGTATCACCCTAACACAAGCCCTGGAAGCTGTCAAGGAGCTTCCTGCCAAGTGCCAAACCCCTCCAAACCAGACAAGCCTTTTTTTTTTTTTTTAAAGGAGAAATTAGTTTTAAAATAGAAAGCAAATCAATCAATGAAAAATTATGCCAATTATTCTACAGCGTCAGCAGATCAAGTTCCATCATTCTATATATTTTTATGTCACCTTCTGCACCTGTTTTGTTTTGTTTCTGCTAGAAAGGGTATTTCAGCATCACATTTTTGCAATTTTTGTTCAGCCAATGCCCTGCACAGCACTCAGCTGTGTGTTCAGTTATTAAATAAAATGTTTGGTCACTTCCTCTGGGCCCAACCAGCAAAGCTGCAGAGGCTTCAAAACCAAAACAGAGTTCCGATAACTTGATTTTCATTCCCCCTGCTTTTTGGCTTTTGGGTTACTGGGTATTTTTAAAAATAGGACAAAGAATAGGACTTCTACTAACAAGAAGTAAGAGACCAGACACCCTTAAGTGACAGAAAATTTTCCAACTTGTTGAATTATTAACCTAACTTACAGTAATTGTTAAATAGTTTAGCACATGCTTTGGGATTTTATTTACACAAAGTATTTCAAGCCAACTGATAAAAAGCACTAAACCATCTACATACCAAAACATTCAGGTTCATTTTTAGCACACTCCCTTGAAGCTGCAGACAAAAGGTGCTGGTGGGAGGGCTGAACCCTGGGTTTTTTTGTTTGTTTGCTTGTTTTAATTTGCTTCAAAAGGAAGAGGATGTTAAATTAAGATAAATCAAGCTTGGAACAAATTTTGTTTATAAATGCAAAATGCACTTTGTAAGCAGACCAGAAATTAGCTTTCTGTGTTCCAGACAGACAGTATTAAAGACAAAAAGAAAACTCATCATATTAATGAATCATTATCTCACAGCCACAGAACAGAGATAAGGAAATAGGGAAACTTTTTAACACAGCTTATTCCAGCATCACACTCACAGCACTCCAGCCGGGACCTGTGTGCTGTGATAGTAACAACATCCAAAAAATGCTGCAATGTCTGGCAGATACAGAACCTTCTCCAAAACAGTTTTATCAATAAAATGCAGCACTGCTTCCAGGACCTGCCATTTTCCCAGCTATGAATAATGAAATATTTACAAAAAGCCAGCCGAGTACACACACCTAAGCTAGGAGGGAGGAAGGAAGAAAAATCCTATTTCTGTTACAGATGCCACACACAAGTAATTTCAAACTTAAAATTCTCTATTTTTGCACCTGGGAACAACAAAAAATTGAATTACACAGTGATTGTCCACTTTCCCAAATAAAAAAACTGACATTAAACAGCAGCTGTACCTGTTCCTACCAAGGCAGGAACCTTCAAAAGAGCAGCTGATGAAAATAATTTTTTTTTCATGAAGATGCTATAGTAACATTTGCATTTAAAAGAGTAGCGCTCGGAAAATAAAGGTCTTATCAATAAATAGGAGTTTCTTCAAACCAATGAGGTTTTAATGAACATTATGCAGTCCTGCCAACCAGCCTGAGAGAGCATGCAAGGAATCCATGGACTGCATGCAGGACTCCTGTCTGGATCATTAGCTCTAAAGCAGATAAAAATCAGTAGAAGCCAAAATCCACCAGAATGGAAACTGCTGCAAGAACAGGATTAGTCTGCATTTGCTGTTCTCCTCCTTGAAGCCACTTGGGCTGAGAATTCTCACACGGAGTTTCTGCCAAAAGCCCAAGAAGGAATATTTAGGCAAGAGGGATGCAGCTGCTGCCCATGGAAAAACTCACTGGCTGTAAGATGCTGCCTGCCCCAGCTTCACTACCAAAATAAAACTGAATTTTCTACCTTCTCTTATAGATATTTTGGTGATGAGGACTGGGAGCAGGGATGGGGGAAACATGGATCAGATTTCCCCCGGAAAGCGGATAACGGGGAAAAACTCGGACCGGATTCTGCCCGGAAAACATAAAAAAAAAAATCAATCCTAGAGCTCAAAATCTCATTAATTCCACACAGGCAGCATTGAGTTTGCATCCTGATTAAAGACAAAGGTTCCTCCTCATGAGAAAAGCAGAAAGCACCAGTAATGAACCACAGGAAATAGCGTGGAGACCCGAGGATCCTTCACCCCTCAAACACCGCATAAAATTAATCAGAGTCTGATTTAAGCAATCCAGCAACATGTACCATGCCCAGCTAACACTAAAGCTAACTCTGCCACCATTGCTATGAGAGCAACCTCCCAATCCGAACCAAAGACCAATTTCAACTGGAGTGAAGGCTTCCAAAGGATTCTAATTGTTTGCTAACCCAACCACTTCTGATTTCAGTTACTTCCTCTCTTTTTTCTTCTTCAGAGGCACTGACCACTAGTTATTTAAATATTTTCTTTTAGAAATAAAAACTTGGAGTCACCATAAATAATATTCCTCCTTAAAACTCACCAACCTGTGTATGAATCAGTAACTTTAATACAATTGCTTCCACGTTGGACTAAGACGTCCCAAGTGAAAAAACTGCAATTTAAAACATAACCTCGCAGTGGGAGAAAACAAATTTATTTTTCCTCCACCTTTTATCACAATAAATGAAGAGAGACACGAAATTCATTCTAAATCATCAACCACAACAGTTGGCATCCCTGGGTCACTATCAGCTGTTTCAAGACTGTTACCACCTATTCACTGATTAAGACCAGGGTCCAGTAGGATCCTGAGCACTAAAGCCCTAAGAGAGGTGAGAGTCCATCTCCTAAGAAGAGACTGGAGATTATTTAAATTCAAGAGCAAGCCAAAACTTTAAGTAGCTAGTTAAGTACTTAGGAAGGAGCAGGAGTTCAGATGTTCAAAGTGTTTTAAACTCAAGCACTTGCAGAGTAGCATACATGCCATAATAAAATCCTATTTTATAGCTACACAGCCCACAGGTACCACGTGATTGGACTGCCTACTTAAACTACTTTTTTATTCATTGCTATCTTTAAAAAAACGCTCAAGCTCTTTCCCCCCCTTCTAAATACAAGCAGGTGAGCGAGGCTTCACCAAAAATAAAGTCACGTGCATTTCAAGAACTGTGTCATGTCACAAGTAAAGCCACCACTCCAGTACCGTCAGTCAGAAGTTAATGAAATCTGATGCATCTCCCTTGAATGAGAACTCCGAGCTCAAGTCAAAGCTGGGATATTATGTAATCCTGCTTTGGAAGCCTACTCCTGCTAAATATTCCCTATGGAATTGAGGCCTCTTGGAGCTCACACAGAACCCAGTGCCAGCCCCTTGTGGGGGAGCAGGAGAAGGAGCAGTGCTGGACACTATTCCCAGAGTGACCCATTTAACCTCGGAGAACCTGAGGGGCAGCTGCTTCACAGAACCCCTGAATGGTTGGGGTTGGAAGGGGACTTTGAAGACCACCCAGTGCCAACCCCTTGCCATGGGCAGGGACATGTTTCTCTAACAGGGACACCTTTCTCTGGACCACATTGCTCCAAGCCCCGTTCAACCCGGCTTTGAACACTTCCAGGGATGGGGCATCCACAGCTTCTCTGTGTAACCTGTGCCAGGCCTCACCAACCCCACAGTAAATAATTTCTTCCCCAAAATCCAATTTAACCCAACTATCTGTCAGTTTAAAGGCACTTCCCCCCTTGGTCTCTCATGACACACTCTTGTAAATAGTCTTTCCCTGTCTTCCCTGTAAATTCCCTTCAGGTACTGGAAGGCCCCAATTAGGTTACCCAAAGCCTTCTCTTTTCCAGGGTGAACAACTCCAATTCTCTCAATCCTTGCTCAAAGGAGAGATGCTCCATTATTCTGATCAACTTGGTGGCCTGCTCTGGGCTCGCTCCGACACCTCCGTGTCCTTCATTCCATATCCCTCTCTCCCCTCTGTCCGCAGTGACCCGTTTAACCTTGGCCACTCTGCCCACACAGGCCGGGACCCTGCGGGGCAGCTCCTTCTGTCCGGCCACCCCTGCAGCGGCCAGGGTGTGCCCGCCGGCTGAGGGCGCGCAGAGGGCACCGCGGGCACCGCCCGCCGCCTCCTTCTCGCCGTCCCCGGGCATCACTGCCGGGGTGGGGAAACTGCGCGGCCCCTCCGCAGAGCGGGAAGGCCGGCCCCCTTCTCCCCACAGTGGGGCTGGAGTCACCGGCCATGCCTACCCCTCGCAGCAACTCCTCGCAGGGAACCCCCCTCGTCCCCCCGGCCACGCTGCCTCCGAGGCGGGCGGGAAAGCGGCCGCTACTCACAACTCCAACATCCACTGGCCCTGCAACACCAGGCTCCAGTTGGAGCCGCACAGCACTCGCACGCTGCTCCGCGGCTCGCCGGGGCTGTAGAAGGAGGAAGAAAAGCAGGCGGCGGGACCCAGCAGCGCTACGAGGAGCAGAGCGCGGAGGAGTTGCCGCCCCTGGCGCCAGCGGCCCGGCGCCATGTTCGGCCCGCCCGCCCTCAGGAAGTCGGGGCGCGAGCGGCCGCCGCGGGGGCGGTGCCTGCGCGGGGCACGGGCGGCTCCTCCCGCCGCGGCCCCGCCCGCGGCCGCTCCCGGCGCCCGCCCGCCCCTCACGGCGGGAGCTGCCGGACACAGGCCCCGAGCGGTTCGGAGCACGAAGTGCCGCTCCAACAGGGCCTCTGGGCACCTGCTCCGGCCACAGCTTGCAGTGCGCTCGGTCACAAAGGTTTTCTGACCTTTCTTGTAACCGGGCGCGCTGGCGGCGCCGTGTTGTGGGAGCTGGTTAAAAAGCGGTAATGGCTGCGCTGGGGCGCTGTCAGGCACCGGCGCTGCGGGATCACGTTAAAGCAAGTGTTCCCCGTTCCCAGGGACTGTCACGGACTCACAGAATCCCAGAACAGTTCGGGTTGGAGCAGACCTCAGTCCAAGCCCCCTGCCAAGGCGGGGTCACCCAGAGCAGGTGACACAGGAACACGTCCAAGTGGGTTTGGGATCTCTTCGGGCCGGAATACTCCATGACCTCACTAGGCTGCCTGTTCCAGTGCTGTGTCAAACTGAGCATAAAGAATTTCTTCCTCATGTTGAGGTGAAACTTACGGTGTTTAGTTTATGGCCATTGCTCCTCCTTCTGTCTTTGGGCACTATCTGTGCCCCAGGCAGGCAGCCCATCCATCCCAATGCATTTTTACCCCATCCTAGACACATAACACTGTGTTTTCCTTGATTTCAATGAGATTCCTGTCAGCCCCATCCTTTTGGCTTGTCCAGATCCCTCAGAACAGCAGCCATGCTCTTGAGTGGAATGATTGCACTCTTAATTAATGGAAATTAAGAAAATCGACTTCTTTAGTTAGCTTGGTAAATTGACCAGGAAAAAAAAAATTGGAAGAGATCACTGTACAGGTCTAGGCTGCCTTGTTGTCTGTTCTGAAAATCCTTGTTTGGCTGGAGATTATCTTCGCATGAAAGTAACCTGTGCTGAACAATTTTCTAACAGTTACTGCAATACAATGCTGATAAGTCCTGTTGGTAAAACATTCACACTTTTTTTTCCCTCAGCAGAGGAAATAGTAGCATTATCACCTGTGAATTCTGTTGCATTTTACCAATTTATTTTATGAGGCTCTTTTACATCATTCCCATATTTCCCCATAGGATTCTGGGCTTGATCAAACTATTCCTTAAAGCCCAAGTACTGACCTTTATTGTCACAGAAGCAGACTCAGGGTTAATATTTGGCGACAGAAGCAGGAGATGCCCCTAGCAGCACTCTCACTATGCAGAAATGGAAGCATGACGGAATTTTTTTCTGTTTTGTTACTTCTCAGGAGTAATGAGGCCTCTCCCAATGACTCAGTGTTACTGTCCTCACCAGGTGTTCCAACAGTACCTGCCCTTACCAGAGAAGAGTTTTGCTGACAGCTTCCCATCACTGCAGAGGTCCCTGACCTTCTGAGCCATCTTCCCACTGCAATTAATGGCAGCTGAGGATTAAATAAGTAAGAGCCTCTCAGAAGATAATTCTTGTAATATTTCTCGTGTGGTACACCAATTCAGTCTCTATATTACAATTTTTCTAATCCTTCCGTGATTTGTAAAAGAAAAAAACAAACAATCTTTCTCTAATTTATCATTGCCCTTCCTAAATGGATAGTGTAAAATTGGGTGGTTTAGTAATGTTTAGACCTGGGATATGTAGTGAAGAGAAAAAAAATATTCAACAGTAGAAATTATTTGAGAAGACACACACTTGGGTTTCCTTTGTGAGAAGATAATTCAGAAAGTACTTATTTTTTTTGCTGCTAGTAAGAACTTGGGAAACTTGAGAGAAACATGCTAATCTTTCTATAGATTCTCTAGGGAAAGAAGAAAAAGTGATTGGCCAAAGCAGAGAGAGGGTTGAGATCTGGTGGAGCCAAATTAAGAGAATTTATGTGACAAAGAACTGATAGTGTGAAAGGGAAGGTTGAGGAACATTTTATTTGGTAGCGGTACAGGGTGGTGAATAATTATAGTTGTGTCATTAAAGAGCATGCAAATGAAGGGACTGAGAAGGAACAACATGTAAAATTATGGTTCCAAATAAATTGGAGTGTTCCTGTGAATTCCAAAGAACAAGGAAAGAAAAACTTACTTTGTAACAAATTTGTCGGTAATTTCTAGCCACATTCAACTCAGAGAAGGTTTGCATTCCGGCAAATGCTGATCAGGAAGAAGGCAGGGCTGGTTTCGGTCCTGAAAGAGAACAGAGTGTTCCTAGATCAGGGGAGACATGTCATGGAGCTGCTAATCCCTGTGAAGTAGGTCAGGCTTGCCAAGATGGAGGTGGTACACCTCATTTGAACCTGATTAGGAACTGGATAAAAATGGATAAAAAGAGAAAGGAAGGAGGGCCAGTTAGAATAAACAAGCATCTGGGCCAGACTTTCTCTTGCTTCTGTGATGACTTCATTTACTCTGTTCCTTACACAATTTACTCTCCTTTAGCTTAGTGGGCTTCTATTAACCTGTGCTGCTTCAACTTTTACACTGTGTGTGTGGTGCTCTGTTGGCTCTGCACAGACCTGGAGAGCTACAGTCTTGCAGCTTCCATACTCCCACTGCTGTTACAGAAAAGCTTCAGGAATCAAGCTGTCACTTTAGGTTCCACAGCTGTTGATAGAACCTTAGCCATGAACCTCAGGTAAGTTTTGGACAGAATTTGATTTTAAAAAAAAATTAGTCTGTGTTTGTTTGCTTTAATCTTGATTACAAAATGTAAAGTTCAACTATAGGATGGAAAGAACAAGTGAAGCTACATGAAGGGAAAGATGCCAACCTGTCTTTCTCTTGTTCTGTGACACTCAGCTCACAAATATTTCTGTGCTGGAATTATAATTTATCTGGGTGACCAGCCCTAGCTCTGCACAGAGGACACCACCAAAATACATTGTTTCCTGGACTTCCCCATCAGTAATTTCACTGTTTCTCTTGAACTATGTGAGGAAGACAGGGGTTTGTGTTTTGCCACTGTTTTCTGTATAGGGAGGTTGAACTAGGTGACTTTTAAAAGGTCCCTTCTCATTTAAACTTCTGTGTCTTTGTGTTCACTGAACTAAAATTTGCTTCCTCTGGTAGTGCGGTTTTCTAGTAGAAAAAGAAGGGAGTTAAAAACTTTAGTGATTTTAGGTGTGTGGTATAGAGGATGAAGTTGGAAAATTCTTTCTGTAACTTGGTTTCTTTCAGGTTTATTTTCTACTTTATTGAATGTTGTCCTATTATTAGTTTGTGTGGGTGTTTTGTGGTAAGGAAAGGTATTCCAGCATTCTTGACATGTTTTCTCTCACTGTGTGCCATGATGGATTCATGACACTGCCTAGAGCAGAATAAATTACTGCAACACTCATTTTCCTGAAATATACTTGATATCACCAGCTACGTAATTTTTTCCAGTTCTCTACTGGATTTCCAGAACTACACTCCTAAACTTTTGGAATTTGTTCTTGATGGATTGATTGTGAAACTAGAAAACCAGAGGTTATCATCACACAGACAATAGCAATGTTGATATTTCCAGTTTTAATTTGTACATGTGCCTAACAAAACAACACAAATAACAATTGCAATATACTTTGAATTGCAATATACTTTGAACAATTGCAATATACCATGTGAATGCTAAAAGAGTTTTGTAGCTTGAATAATGTAGTAGAGAGTAAACAAGATGTGGCCAAAAATACATATTCAATGCATTTTCTAACATGGATTTATTACCAATAAAGCCTGTTGTATTTAAGGAGAGTTGTTTAGTGTAGAACAGGTAAATCAATAAATACACAACACTGTAACTGTTGGGAAGTTGCCATGGCTCTGCCTTTGATATCCAATAAAAATGAACAAAAGCTTTTAGACAAAACTTTGACTTTTGACAAGGCATGTTCTTATCTGTGCTTCAAAAATCAGACTAAAGAATTCATTGGAATATTAAAATAATATACATAAAGAGCTTCCTTTATCTTCATCAAGTTAATGTGAATCTAATGACTACTAACCAAAAGGTAAGTATGCAATGAGAGGAGGAAATCATACTTACAGGGTACTGTCCCCAGAATACATCCACATGAATGTGATATTCAGGAACATCTCTGACTAACTTTGAGTTTTGCTGTTCTCCAAAAATGTGAAGAACTAGTCCTGTCAAGATTTGGAGAGAAGTTATCAAGAGTATTCAGCATTGAAAAATATATCTTATTATCAAAAAAATGTCACCTCTCACTTTTATGCTTCTTAAACAGGGAAGTTGATGTGCACCAACAGTTCTTCCCTACCCTCCTGAGTGGCTCTTATTGATCTTGTATTAAATAACATTGAAAAATCTGCTTTTTCACCTTGCCTGCATGTCCAGAGGTGGAGTTTGTCATCCAAAGTCTGAAACAGAAGCGCACAAGAGTACAACAGTGCTCAGTGTACTTCCTGCAGCCAGAGGTATCCACAAGCTCCAGGGAGCAGGGAGAATACCAGAGCACACCTTGTCCAGGAAGCAGAAATGCTGGGAACAAGAGGAACAGCCTGTTTGCTGCCTCTGGAAAGGTGACTGCTCAGCAGGGGAGCTGGCACAGCAAGAACAAGTGTGGAGCCTGCAGGGCGGCCTGTTCTTCCTGCAGTGCCTCTGTCTTGGCATCTTCCCTCTCTCCCAAGGCTCCAAGGGGAGGGAGAGGAAGGCATTGCCAAGCCTTATGTAACCTCCAGCCCTGTAAAGAGGTGCATGCTGGGGCTCCCTCTCCCCACACAGAGCCCCAGCATGCAGGCACGCCTCCACACCCTTCTCTTTGCACAAGGCAAGAGAGGCCTCCCACAAGATCATCCCCCAGCTCTGCTGTGCATCTGTTCATTTTCTGCCTGTCAAGCCTTTTCAAAATTTAAAAGATCTTATAAGAGATATGAGAACAAGCTTTCAAGTTTGAATGCATCAGATCTGGACAGATCTGATATCAAATGTGAATTCTTATTGCTTTGAATTTTCTTACCTTTCTTTTCCAAAGTAGAAAAGAGAGAACTGCTGTGTAAGGAATTGTTGCTTGCAATATGTTTTTCTCAATAAGAATACCTTCAAGACAGCAGTACAATTCTCTTTTTAGGCTTGATACCTCCAAAGCCTGATATATGTGGCTGAGTTAGATGGAAAGGTATTATTAGGTTTTTATTAGATTATGATGCATGCTCAAGCTGGCTAGGCTCATCAGGCAGTAAATTTAGTGCCAACAGCTGTGGCCAAATTCTGCTCCTTTACCTGTTACTGCTTGTGGTCAGTTTTCCTCTGGTTTTCTGTCACTTGTGAGAAGGGCATGCATGTACCAGGGCAGGATTTACAGTATGACCTGTCATTGACAGAGTAGTTATGATTGTGCTCCCAAATTAAATCAGGAAAAATTCTATTAAAGGAGGAAGAGTTATTCTTCCTTACACAATTCAGAAATCCAAAATTCAGGCTTTAATTACACAATTAAGACTTGTTAGATATGTCATGGGTATTATTTAGACATGGCTTTTATCATTAGTGACTTCTTGTTTCAACAATAACCTTTTATAAAACTGTGTTAGACCTAGAGATCTCCTGCTGCTCTCAGCAGGGACTGCACAAGAATTGTGTATCCAAGAGCTGCCCTGGGTCCTGTGAACACAGCAAGGGCTGTTTCCATTCCAGGCAGTGCCACGGTCCCACTTCAGGAATGCCAAACTCATTTTAAGCCTGCTCTGACTGCTGCAGGAGCTCAGCAGTGAAGCAAAGGTGCAGATGGAAACCCAGGCCAAGCTCACCAATGTCCTGTGGCAGAGGAGCTGCTGTGCACTCTAACACACAGAATAGATGCTGCGATTTTAAAGGTTGCAATACATCAAAACTTCCTGCAGAAAGAATAAAAGCTCCCCTGACAAGATGGCAAGTTTGAGAAGATGAAAGCTGAATAAGCCAAATTCTTACTTGTAGTCAGTTTTTGGATAAGCATCTCAGAGACATAGTGCAGCAGAGCCATAAATCCAGATGCCACTGCATGTAGTAAAAATCCCAACCTCTGCAAATATCCTTATTTATTAATCTGAATTTGGGCTGAATTAAGCAACTTCTGATTAAAGCAGCAGGATATACATGAAACAATATTTTCCAATGTATTGCTGTATCCACGCTACCTTTTCAGAGTTTGTAGCCATTCTCTCCCACACTAAGAAAACGTCTTCACCTAAAAGCAGGGAAAAATATTTCTGCCCTCCATCTGAACAATTAATGGATATTCTGCCTTGATATTTATTCCCATCTTCTGAGGTTCCTATGGGATCAGTCTTCTCTAATAATTTTCAAGTTTTGGAAAGTAATGTTCATTTCCAGGTATTTCAAAACAGGTATAAAATCCTTATCCTCATCCTCCCATTGAACCAGATCTCCTGTTCTTTTCCCACTTACCAGTGCATGATGTGGACCAAGGACAAGTAATGCTCAGCCTCTTTTTTTCTTTTTCCCTCATTTAAAGAGGGTAACAACTGCACAGGACCAGTTGCAAGGCACTGGAAAAACCTGCCTGTCCAGAGAAACTTACTGAAATCCCCACAGAATGTGATAAATGCAATTATGTAACTATATTATGCCATAGCTTTGCCACTGTAATTCTCCTTCCTCTCCCTTTCCCAGAGACTGTTGAAAATAAATTATTTGAAAAAAGAATTACATATAATATGATCTGAGTGTAACTCAGCACTTATCTTTCATCAGTAGTGTCCAATAGACATTTCAGGCCATTTATTCTTGGGACAATGATCTCAAATTGTTCCTGGAATTTTAAGAACAAGATCACTTTCAGTTAGAGTTGAAAATCAGTGGGGTGATTTTACGATAAGTTAGTTGAATGAAAATTGGAATCAATCCAAAAAGTTTTCTATATTGCAGTGTAAAGCAGGTGGAGTTCAAAATTCTTGGTCCGGAAAAAATCTTTTTCATAACCAAAAATCCAGGTGAAAGATGAGCCAGCCGAACAAAGGTGATTTTATCACCAGGCTACAGAATTCCTACAAAATGGAATGCAAAGATTGCTTACGTGTCACAGTAATTTATGTGGTCACAGAAATAGCTCTGCTCAAAAAGAAGTGGTGTACAGAGTAATAATCCTGGGCAAGGGTGCATTTATGAGTCCCCTCTGCTGTTGGTGAGCAAATGCCTCTCTACAGGTGCCAAGGAAAATGGGCCACTCAGACAACTGCTCGCAGGCCAGGCTCCATCTGGTACAGAACATTTCCAGGGCTCGCTGTGCTGCTTCTGGGGCTGACATTTGCCAGAGGCCCAAACACTGCTGCTGTCCAAAGAGCCTTTTAGGCAGTTTATCACCCAGGGTGGCACTTGTCTTTCAGGTAGTAGGACAGTGATCATGGGCCTGCTGTGGCAGTCGCTGTTCCTGCAGAGCTGGTGGATTTGGCAGGAGTCTTGCTTGAGGAGTCACTGCTAGATTAGGCTGCAGATTGTCCAATGCAGAAATTGTATCTTGTTGCTGAGCCACGTGAAAGCAGAAGTCTTTTAAAATGCAAATTGTCTGCAAAAAGGACAAGGCTACTGGAACTTCCAGGAAGCTGAAATTCTAGTCTTTTGTTTGCTAAGGCCACAGAAATCTTCACATATACAATCAGCAACCCATAATTAAATGCAACTTCCAGAGTGTCCATAAATATTTAAGCCTACTGCAACTTTCAGACATATGGTTTGATAATTAAGGTCATCCCTAGGAAAATGATTGATTTTGGTCTTGGGGGGGTGGGGGGGGGTGTGTGGTGGTTGCTCCTGAGCAGAGCACTTGTAATCTAGCCCTAGAACACAAGGCTCTCAGGCACAAAGTCAATATATTTTCCTTTTGAAAGAAAAGGAAAACTGTAGAGGGTGCACATTTATCTGAAGTGTGGGCTGATGATATGGGCTGATTTAAAAGTTTCTTTCAGAGCTACCCTTTTGCCAAAGAATGCATTAGCAGATATCTAGAAATAGCAGGCTTTATATGGAATATGTTGAAGTTGGTAAGTGCTCAGAGGCTCATTTGCCATCCTTCTCCTGTTAAGTACTGTTCAGCTCCACAAGTGGACAATGCAAACCAGTTCTAATAACTAGATTATGTATGATATCAATCTAATGGATATAAATACATAGTTTTATATGGCTTATTCCAGAAAAGCCCTGTACTGAAAGTGATGGATATTCCTTAAGCTGATATTTTACCTTTTGTTGTTCTATTTCTGTGATGATTTCCATGATAAATGAATAGGAAAAAATGGAAAGGCAGAAGACAATAATGGCATTCTCTGTTTATGTCTCAAATTCCACAGGGAGATGTTTTGCTTCTGTTTTGGAGATGCATTTGTGAAAGAAAACCACCGGGAGTGCAAACCTGAAGCCAAAGGCATCTTGAAACAAGCCACGTTCAGTGGCTGAGCAGACACTGACACTTGTTACACTGACAGAGCCTTGGCCACAAAGATAGGGGAAGATTACTTCCTGATTTGGCTTCATAAGGAATTGGACTTTTGGCAAACTGTCAGGGTATAACTATAAATTTATAGTTTCTTTTTTGTTTAAAAACAGATCCATACACAAGAAACATGTCCTGCTAAACCACAGCTTCTGACAGCACACCTGGTCCTCCTTTCACACATTTGAGAAGATTTATTAACTGCCTCTCTGAGGTAGAAGAAAAGAATACTTTTGCAGTTTAGAGAACAGTAAAAAATATTTTTAAATTAATGAACTCTCCAAGCAATTTCTGAAATGCAACCATGTGATTTCTGTTGCAGAAAGGAGAAAAAAAGCCATAAGGATGTGCCGGGAGTCAGGCAAGTCCCACCACACCCTAAGAAATGAGCTCGTCTGTCATTCTCTGAAACAGAGGGCTGTCATTTGGAAATCTAACAGACATTTTTTTCAAGTCTTCCTGTCTGTCTACCATTTGCTGTTGCTCATGGTCCAGTATTTCCCAATAAAATCTGGGCTGTGAACAAAAGTCTAGACAGTTACAACTTTTTTGGCTGCTAACAGGTACTGGTTACTTCTTCTGCCTAAAAAGAATTGAGGATTTTACACCCAGAATTTCTTCTGGGGCTCAGCACTATTCCTTAATGTAAGTATCAAGCAAATCATGGGGGACTGTAATAAAAGTATAACCCCTCCTTTAGGGTTACTGTGGTATCAATCTGCTATTTACATTGCATTCCTATTTTCTAAGAATCTCTAGTAAAAGGCTTTTAAATGGCCTGCTTGTTTCTCAGCAAAGTAAGAACTACAACTTTCTCTGAAAAGAGGGGGGGAAAAAAAAAAAGTATGTTACAGAGGGGGCTTAAAAAGAAACAGCTGCACCAGAGCCCTGAAAACACCAATCAACTCTGTTGGTTCTGATCAGCTTCACCTGGGCCCCTGCCCACACCCTTTCCACAGGTCCTTGGGCCCTATTTAAGCTCAAGCTTGGGGACTGTGTTGGAGTTTAGCTGTGCCTTATGCTTCTCTTTAGTGCTTAACTTGTCATTTTATTTCCTGGCCGATAGCTGCCGTGCCTGATGCATCCTCTTGCTGTGTTTGAGGTAGGTGATGAGTTTTATTTGTAACTAGTTTAGCTCCTGTGGGATTTTGCTCTGGTTGGGTCTGTGCTGGGGTCCTCCTCAGGTCCTTCCTCAGCCCTGCTCAAGCTTCTGCTGCTATCTGCGATGAGAAGATGGATAGACAGAGGTTGGAACGAAACTCTAGGCGGTAAGAGTGGACTCTTTAAAAGTTAAACTTATTTTTCTGACATTTTAGTAACACTGGGAAACATCTACACTTGCTTGAAGAGCTCTATGTGTGGGCAATTTGCAATTTTCTGCACCAAGTTGTTTGGTTAGGTTTTTTTAGTTTAATTGGCCTAAGCAAGGGGAGAAAGGATAGAGCAGTTGCCATCTGAGAAGCTGTTAACACTGGCATGTGTGCTTGTCACAGGCTCCTGTCACTGAAACCAACAGGATTAGAGTGGGATTTGCTTCAAAATAGGCTGTTCAGAGGAACAGATTACTGGATGTCAAATTAATCTTCTGAAAGACCCATTCCTCAGCATGCAGAGGAATGGAGATTACTGATGGTTCCTCAACAGAAGAGAACTGAGAAGGGAGATCTTTAATGGTGTCAATAGCCACATTTCTTTGTGTATCTTGTATGTTTGTTCTGAAAGCATGAATGCAGGTGTCATATTCACCTCAAACACCCATTTGCAGAGTATCTGATTTCTGTGAGTTATTATCAGCAGCTTCCTGGAGAAATCAGATAATGAATGTGGATGTATTAGTTCACTAGGCCAGATGCAGTTAAAGCTTTTGGAAGTGTTGCTGTTTCAGTGCTCATCAGATTCCCCCAGCTGCTTGTTTGGATTCTAATTAGTATCACTTTGTGTTTTTCTGCAGGGTAGCATGGCAAACCTGGCATATTTAATGAAATTTCCATGCTGCTTTCACAGCTTTAGCTGGCAACCTGCTTTTGCTCTGAGGAAATAGGAAGGTTGCTTGTTAAAATCCAAGCTGGAAGGAGGGAAGAAGTTAGTGAGGATGTTTGGATTTCTGAGCTTTCATGAGGCGTGAGAGGAAAATGGGAGTGTGTATCTCTACTTTATATGGATAACTGCCCAGTAAAAATATTTCTTCAGATCAAAAATTTCCTTCCTTTCTGACTGAAAACTATCATCTTTGCCTCTGCCAGTGCCTCTTGCTGTTTTGTAGCAGTTTGCAATATGTCTTGTTATCTTTGAGCTGCTTTGCAGTCTCACTTCATTTGTTGGTGTCTCAAAGCATCCAGGGGAGTGTGTCATTATGAGAGGTTTAATGAAGATAATGGGGAAATCAAACAGTTTGTTTTGCAGCATCTGGTTTTAAGAGGCTTGAAAAGGCTTGTGTAGGCCTTTTTATATGAAGTACTGTGTGCGCACCCCAAATATGTTGTTGTCCTGAATACCTCACTAAAGGTAGTGAAGCTGATGCAAATAGAGAATGATTGATGTAGCCCAAGGCCTTCAAGCTCATCTGAGTAGAGCAGAGTTAAATGTGCTTCCTGCACTGGACTGTTGTAACAACTCAGTTGTGTTTTCTTCATTTCATCTCAGTGCTTTCTTCATTTGGACACAGCAAATACCTACTGCTCCTCCATTTCCAATGGGCCAGTCTTCACATTGTTTGCTAATAGGAATTTTGCACTCTGTTTTTTATTCGGAAGATTTCCCTGACAGAGTCAGGGGGCTGGTTGGAAGCACTCTGGCTTTTTTTTTTTTAATTCTATTTTTCTGTTCAGATGGACTTGACAAGCTGTATGACACTAAATATAAGCTGAGGGGTTTTCCTAATATCTTCCCTTTATTCCTATTGGTCACTGATGCTGTACACATCACTGGTGCTTTCTACAGGTGACTGCCTTTGAAAACACTTCTGTATCAGAGTACCCTAGTGAGGAATGATATTATTGCTGTACTAATTAATTCAGGATGAGTTGGCACAGGGTATTTGCTGTAATTTTTAATTTCTGCAACTTTTTTTGTTTCTAATCCAAGATTAAGTGAGTTTGGAATTTCTCTTAGCTCCCTGTTAGGACTATCAGACCAGGCCCCTCTTTCTCATCTGACTAAACTTCGGTGTAAGAATTGGAAGGCTGGATCAGACAAATTGCTGTCAAACTAAAGGTCCTATTTCAACACAGGTTAATAACAATTTCCTGAGGAAAGAGTACAAGTTAGGGCTGTGTGTAATATTTTATGTTGGAAACACTTAGCACCAGTAGGGGTTTCTGGAGCATTTAATTTCTTTAATTGTCAGCAATGGGCTTGTGTGAATTTATTTATCCATCTTTGAACTTGTTCATAGTTCTTGGATCCTTTAGCAGGAGGTTCCAGAACTTAATTGTGCTTTGCATGACAAAAATAGTTCCTGCTTTTGCTTAAGACCTGTGGCCTCCTAGATCTAGCACTATAAATACTAGATAATTTTTTCTTTCTTCCTCTCTCTTTTAGTATTTTGTAGACCAAATGCTGCTCCACTGTGGTGGAAGCTGCGCCAAGTATTTACGAAGTGGAAGTAAATTCCTGCTCTGTGTATTTCCTACCGCATTTCCAGTTAACTGGCACTGTAGTATGCTAATGATAGCTTGGAGCAGGTGTGATTTCCATTTGTGTGATGAACCAGTTGTGTACTTATCCTTTGCAAATGTGATGACAGATTGGGAATGCATCCAGTTAGACAACTCATGTCCTCCTCAACACTTACTTGTCTTGGTGAATGCTGAGCTCCAGTCAATTGACAGTTTGTCAACAGCTGATTACACATGGCAAATTCAGGATAGAACCTCCTGCTAACTGGGTTTTGCTTCCCTTAGGATATCAGCCCCCTCGTAATGATACTGTTTTCAGGCTTAGCTTGGTTTCCTTGCTGCTGCTACAGAGCCTGAACAGCAATTTTGTTCAAGTGTCTGAAACTCTGAAGGCTTTCTCAATTTTTCTGCAGAAAAAAAAAAGGGGAAAGGAACACTAGCATTGAAATGTCTGGGTGACAAATCAAGATTTAACTCACAGTGGAAAAATACTGTTTCACAAAAAGTGAAGAGGCTATTTTAGTAGTTGTGTCGTAGGAGAGATGAGGTTGGAAAGGGCCTTAAAATATCTTGTGGTCCAGTCTGTTATGGCAAAGGGAGGAGAGGCAAGACCCTCAAGCCCCTGTCCAGCTGCAGCCTGAAAACCTTCAGTGATGGTTTGTCCATGTTCCTGGGGGGAAAGTGAGCTGTCTTGTGAGGTGTAAGCTTACATATGACCATTGCATGTGCTCCCTCTTCACCAGGACTGCAGGCTTTTGAGAACATGCTCGTCCTACTCTTCCCAAGGCTTTATTCCCAAATGTGCAGCTGTCTCTTTAACCTGAGGTGTGTCTATAGCAGAAAATAGAGTGGCTGGCTATTTCTCCTTTCATTGTGGATGTTGCTTCTAAATATCTGTTTAGCCTTATCCATATTTCTAGAGACCCTTTACATTTTCCTTTGGCTGTTTTCTGATGCTAAGGTGATTCTTGGGGGTTTTTTTTCAGAGTGTGCAGCATCCCGTGTTTATTTGTAGCACTTTGGGTTGTATCCTCACAGATTCAGTTCTCTGCAAGGTACAGGCAACTCATGCATTTCCTTAGCTTGTAATGAGAGACAAATAGAGGCACAGAGTGTTCTAGGATAAGTAGTAATAAGTTGTCTTGACGCTTCCATTTCTGCACTTAATGGAAGGCACTGAGAGCTGGATGGGCAAATGCTATGGCAAATATTTCTATTGAAGTAGAGGGGGGGCAAATCACCCCCAGACCAGAAAGGCAGGACTCAATGCTCACTTTTTCTAGGAATGTCTAAGTGCCTAGGCTTCCTGGGAGGATAATCAGTCTGAGAGAACATTATTGTCTGACTGTGTGTACAAAGTAAAGATTGTTTTCTCAACTTGCTTTGCTCTGGAAATTGTAGGTCACCAGCATAAATGGAGTGAACAGTTGAAATGAGATGACTGCTTCTCTGCTCTGCCTCTTCCATGTTGCCAGAGTAGAAGTTGGAGGGGGAAAACTTAAGGCCTGGAACTGGCAAGGGAAGAATCTCCATGGAGATTTCATCACTATAAAAGGAAGGATCAAAGGATGGAGGCAGAATGCTGAACTTTAAGCATTCCTGATCATATTATGGTTTGGAGATGCTGCTGGAGTTCAGGCAGCCTCTCAAGCCCAAGTTGTCTAGAGAGCCTTTCTGCATCCATCCTTCTATCTCTGCATGGCTGAGGCAAGAAGTGGGAATTATCTGTGTGGTTGCTTCCTTTCACTATTCATGCTACTTATCACCTTTACCTGGCTTGCTTGGTACGGTTTGCACTCTGTTTTTGTTTGGGAGTAGCACAGGGAAGAGAGTCTAGAAGGGATGTTGAAGGGAAATATGCATAGAAATAATTTATACTTGCTCATCAAATATGACCCAAAGTGTTTTAAGATTTATTCAAAAAGCTTTAAATGAAACCATTAAAAATGTAAGATGAGGATGCCCACATGAAAGTTCATTAAACTGATTTAAGTGTGTTCTCCCTCAGGAATAAAAACCCTTAATATGGGGCAAAGCTTCTTTCAAGATCCATCAGTTCCAGAAAATACAGTATCATTCTAAGCATTCAGGGATTTGACTTGACTTTTTTTAGATGTTGGGAAGTTTTCTGCCTTGGCTTTGCTTTAGTAAGTACTGTGTGTGGTGGTGAACCTTACTTCAAGTCACTTGATGAGTGTGCAGCCCAATGATAACTTTACTGGGTACTTGACTGATGTCTCTCTCCTGCTCTCCTTCTCTTCCCCAGTTCCTTATGGCAGAAATCACATCTGCAATTTACTTGAATGGGACTTTTCCAGGCTGGAGACAATTGCTATAGGACAGGTGTAAACTTGAATCATCTGTCATGCTGAGTGCTTGATGAGCTCTGTTCAGAGACACTTGACCTTGACAGAGCTTCACTCATTACAGTGGTCTGGTTTCCAGCATTCCCATTTTTAGTGACAAAGCAACAGGCTCAGTGTCATTACATACATGAGACTTCAATTGTCATATGGACTGGACACGTTTGGTTTTTTTTTACCACACGTTTTGAGGAGTTGGAACTTCAGGGGACAATTCCTTGTAGGTCTTGAATTGCAGTTACATTTTGACTTCAACCACAAGGAATGTAAAAATCTTACTAAAACTAAATAGTGTTACTAACCTGCTGTTTTCATCTTGGGATATATTTGAGCTCAGTACTGGACTCCTGGTGGCTGTTCCTCCAATCCATATTTAGAATTTCTATTGCTGCGTCTACAGAAGTAATCTACTTGTCACCTTGTGCCTTTGTATGTATTATAAATGACAAAACCAGCTAAAAGTGAAACTATTAAAATCACAAACTAAATTAACTGCCTGCATCTTCAGCAGCATTTTTAGTTAGTTTTGAAAACAAGGGGAATAAATCAAATATAATAAAACGTGCTGTGTCTGGAGAAAATTCAGCTGTACATAAACATGGGAAATAAAATTACTTCTTGGAGGCCCTCATTGTTNACTGTTCTCTGCCCAAGAGAAAATTCAGCTGTACATAAACATGGGAAATAAAATTACTTCTTGGAGGCCCTCATTGTTAAACAGTCTATGTTGGTTGAAACTTGGCAGCATCAGCTTGTCCACCTCATTTATGGAAACAAGATCTGTCATTGTACTGTATGAAAAATGAGCTCTCTTTCTGGAATCATCTCCATTAATTACCAGGTTAAAGATCAGATTTCCTTGCTAAAATGAATTTGGACTTGGATAATTACTTTAAAAGGAACAGTTCTATGGTCTTGACTTTTCTTGTCAAAACACTGCTTCTTAATGCATTACTTTCATTGCAGTAAATTGAAGGGGAAAAATGCTAAAAAAAGGACATGGAAATTGTGCTAGGCATGGTGACAGGCTGAGATTTGAATTATTGTACATTTTTTGGAAGGAGTGAAAATGCCTGTGTTGCTCTCTGCCACCAGTTCCTTCCATAATGTTCCTGGAAGCATGGAAAATGCATTCCTGCCTGTATCTTTTCCTTTGAGGTGAACCAGCCAGGGGCATGGGGAGAATAGGAATAGACAGACCTTCAAATTGCTCTTCCACCCTCTGGCCCAGGAGTGGGTGAGCAACTAGGAAGCTCCTGTGGGAATGAACTGAGGTTTTAAAATGCCCTGTGAATAATGAGCACTTTGTATCCTGCATCTCATTGAAACGCAGGAGAATTAGGCTCTTTGCCAGGTTTGAAAAGGTAATCAGGCTGAGCATTGGAAATCAGATGTTTTCCTGTGTGAATTTGGATTCTAAATTTTATTTTTAAATCAGGCACTGTTGACTTTGAGTCTGTTATACAAGGACACAAAGGAGAAGGAAACAAAAAAATACAGGAAACTTTAATAAGTTGTGAGCTGTAAAGCTTCTGCAGGCTACTTGTCAGGCATGTTCCAGCTGTAAAATAGGTGTTACGGAAAATAACTTAAGATCACTGTATAATTTAGTCAGGTTTGATTGTCAGATCATACAATGGAGCACATGTGCATATTTTAAAAGAAGAGAGTAAAATTAGCCTGTTTCTGCTGAGATACTGCTTGAAGAGATGCTTGCTTTGAGTTGGCATTGCCTCAGGTGTGTGGCAGGGTGGATCGAGCTGCAGGAGGAGAAAGGGCTCTGGTCCCTTCTGGCACTGAACAATTCCCCTCACCTTTGCTTCCCTATCTGTAAATGGATGGAGGAGCACTAATTAAAAAGCCTTCTCTAATAGATAAGAGAACAATTCTACACTCCTGAGGGTTTTACTGTGTACTTGAATTTTTTTTTATTAGGAAAGAGTACTATTGATTAGCAGTGATGTGGCCACTTAGCATTTTTAAGGTAGATACATATTATTTCATTAGTTGTGGTTCTGTGGGCACCATAATAATTCAGCTCTCATTGTTCTTGAAATACCTCTGAGAAATTATTTTTAAAAGCTTCAGTACAGAGTAACTTTATTTCAATACTTGAAAAACTATGTTCTTCTGTTTTGTTTTATTGACATCCAAATGCTCAAAGCATCCTGTGGAAATCAATCATTTCCTAAAAGCAACTTTCTCCAAAAACTGATCAGTTTTTGCTAAATGTAATAGCACATTTACTGAATGATATTGTTGAACTCCACGTTTTCTGAAAACTAGAAACTCTTTGGAAGAAGCAATGAGTTTTTACTACTGCTCTCCTGCAAATGGATGGCACAATTCATCCCAGATTGCTCCAAGTCATCCAATTTTCACTGTTACTAAAGACAAATAGTCACCAGTTCCCTTCGTGGTGTGTTCTGAGATGAGCAATCTGGGACTGATAGTCATGCTGATATGCTGAGCTCGTGGGAGAAAAGAGAAATATCCACTCCAGTGAAATCCTGTGTGCAGATGTTGAAATGAAAAGAGTGCTGAAAAACACCAATTCTTTCCTTTTAGTCTACTTTTTGCATATTCTACCAGTTCTGCTTGATTTGCTGATGAAGACAAGTTCCTGCATTACACACTGTGGATAAGTACTTAAAAATGAATGAAAATTTGGAAAGAGGGATGTTGCCTCTGAACATCCAAGGAGAAATGAAAGCCAGCAATGCAAATCTGTCCTGTCAGAGGCCTTGTTGATGAAACAACATTATTTATTTAAAAGAAATATTATCTTCAGAAGGGTGATGGAACTTAAACTGTATTTTAACTGTAAATATATTCATTTTTGTGCACAAAGCAGTTACTTAAATGTGAATATCAAAGTATTTTTTGCCTAACCGAAGTGAATAAAAGCTTGTTTCTAATTAAGGGATTTGATCCCAATTCCATTCTGCCAAGACTGCCATATATTTTAGGAAAAGGAGAAAAGGACTCAACTGGTGTAGGAAAAACAAACCCCCTGAGCTCATGGCAATGTTTTATTTAATTATTTGGATATTGGATACTTCTTAAGATTGGTGTGGGAGTAATAGGAGAATGAATTTTAAATGTTCTACAAATCTCAAGAACCAGTGAGAAGAAGGAGTCAGGAATGGAGCACGAGGGTAATGCAGGCAGGAGGGATTAGTGTCAGATCAGACTCAGAACTGTGTTTTTAAAATAGTAAATATATTCTAGATGGTTTTATTCCTGCCTTCTGTTTATACATCCACGAACACCAGTTTAAATTCTTAGTAATTGCTACATTAGTATGAGTTTCCAAGGATTTTAATGTTTTTCGATGTCACTGGCAATTTGTGGGTCACAGTTGCAGCTCTGTAAATTTGCCATAGCCCTGCTGATGTTTTAGATTATGACTATTTAGTTGAACTGCAATCTAAGATTGAAATTTTAAACGCTAGTTTTTAAAGCTTTGAACTTGTAATCAATTAGACCTACAAAAGAAAAAGATGATGGAATTATTGTAGAGTGAGGCTCGAAAGTGAGGGGTTTTTTGTTGTTGTTCAAGCAGAGATGATGATGATGAACTTCTTGAAGTTTAAAAATTCCTTTATAGAAAATGTACAGGCCCAAACTATTATCATTGAAGTTAGTGCTTTGAAGGTCAGTGAACTAGGCCTGTCTTCACAAGGGAAGCTGAGATTTGATAAAAGCATTTCATCCCAAGATGACGTTATTTCAGCTATGAATTGTCATCCAGGTGCTTCAAAGTCATCTCTCCCTGGTCTTCTGCATAATCAAAGGTGTGTAGTGGAACTTTCTCTTGTATCTTCATTTTAGGCTAATAGTTATGTTTCAGGCATTCAGTGCTTATTCAGAAACTGAGATTTCAGCCAACAAGTCTCCATGAAAGGTTTCAGTTAAAGATCTGGCTTTTCCTTGAAAAATTGGCCTTCTGGTGAATTTTCTCCCAGCTCATGAGTCACAGCAGCTCAGTTACTTCTGGGTAGCAACACTATTCAGTGTTGTATGTTTTGTGATAGTATGGACTATTAAAAATTTTTGTATCTCACCTGCTCACAGCTACACACAGAGAAATGCACTTCAGGATTGGACCTAAATGCTTAGAACAGTGCATGTGGAAAGTACTGCAGGCGAGGCAGCTTTGTGTGCATGACAGGAAGAGAGGCCACTGAAAGATGTCTTTAGTGGGAGCTTCCCAGAAGGAAAGCCTGTTCCCACTGGTGCATGTATAGCAAACCCAAAGGACAGTAAGTGGTTCAAGCAGGCCAAGAAAACAACAGAGGGAATTAGAACTGGAAACAGACAGGCAGAATGATGGTTAGCTACTGGGTTAGTCAGTACATGGAAACTTTATTTGGCATTCATGAAGTCTTGAGCCTCAAAGAAGAACCACAATGTTCCCTTGGGAGATTATTTTAAGATCCCAAAGAATGTATATGCCATTCCTTGGTATCAAGGAGCATCATGTGCTCATCCAGCCTGGGTTTTTTTCGTTTAGGAGTGAAAATGCAGAGCATGCCCTGGATGCAGAGCTACTGCTGTTCTGTGGGGAGAGAAAAAGAAAAGTATCTCATTTCCACGTCTACAGCAAGTTATTTTCCCTCAGGATCCATTTTGCAGTACACTGCAGCCTTTGGATCTCTCACATATTTTATAGTCATGAGCTCTCTGCCACTAGAAAAGGGAATAGAGATCACATTTGGCTTAATGCCATTTAGAGGAAATTGTTTGAGCTGCTAAATAGAAATTTAATTCAAAAGAATTTTAAAACTGGTTTCAAGGTTAACTTTCAAATGAATTTCTTGAGGCTTATTTTTTTTAAAAAGTGGGGATTTTGCAGGTTTTGCTGTTTTAGGAGTAAATTGCTCACATAATCAAACCAAAATGAGGTTTGAAGTGCAGCTGTATGTAATGTCAGCATTTGGACATGAATATCCAGACCTTTATGATACATGAAATGTCCCTTTTTTGTGCAATACACTTTGAACAACAGCTAAATTCATTATGCCAACAATAGTTGGCTATTAGCTTGTCAAAACTATAGGTTATTGCGTAGATGATGCAAAAAATAAATAAAAGATTCTCTAAGAAACATCTAGGCAAGTTTTTTCATCTTCTTGCAGGAGTCAAATGAGATGTAGAAGCAAGCATTAAGTGTTCCTCTGAGCCATGCATGTTGTAAGCCTTGTTTTACCTTCAAATACACCTGATATCCCCAAAAAGAGTAGTAAAACTGTCCCCACAGAATGAAGAACTTCAGTTTTGGGAGTTTGCTTTTAAATTAAAATTTGGCAAATGTACACACTGTTCCCTTTCCTTTCTCCACTGTTTGTTCTGCAGGTTCAGTAACTGCCTGTGCCTTCTCCAGCAAGGGATGTTTCCAAAGTGTGTGGTGATTCTGTGTCTAAGTGGCTGTATTTCTAATTTTCTGCTGCTGTGAATGTCAGTGGCTTGAGCAGAGGAATGGTGTTGTTCTAGGCAGGCAGTGTGTTCCTCAAATGCAGTGTGTGGTAGAGATAAGGGGATGTTATGATTCCAGGACAGCTGTGCTAATTCCCAGGTGTGGAATGAACTTCCCACTCTACATTTCAGTAGGTGAAGGCTCTCTATGCAGGACAGATACCCAGTGGAGACAGACTGCTCTAATTTTTGAAATCATGAAAGGCTTTTGACACTTGCTCTATTAATTTCCCACTCAGGACAGTGAGTGCTTAAAATAACTGTTTAGCTAACCTCTGTATGGAAGGGCTCTGCCTGTCACTGCTAAAATTGGAAGCACTCATTGTACTAATGGATTTTGGCTCTTCTCTGCAGCTTCACCTTTATCTCTTAATCATAGATGTTATTGTTTGAACATTGGTTTTCTGAGTAAAAAGATAAAATGTACGTTTTAAATTAATCCTTCTTATCCTCTTTGCTGCCTTCTTCCCTTACAATTTCCTCTTAGAAGCTCAGAGCTGCTGAATGACAGTGCAGTTGCTATTGTGAAGTCGTGTCAGCTGAACCACCACCACAGAGGCTTTGCCTGACTTTTCCAACACATCTTTCCCTAGGCTGGGGCATATTTTAGTTTGGCTTCTCTGAGTCTTGAGTCTCAGGACATTAACTTGATTAACCCGGCTCACAGAGTCCTTTATTGTAAATTACAGACAGGTGCATGGGCTCCAAGTTTTGCGCTGTCAGCGTATTACCAATTATTTCTGTGTCAAGAATTTTATCCTATTTGGATTTTTCCATTCCACAAGTTGAAAAGCTGAGTGTGAAGGCTCAGCGCTGTTTTGGTGGACAAAGTTAATCACTTGGTGATTCAAGCCTTCATGCCTGATACATCAAGCTTCAAAGATGTATTTACTTCTCAGCCTCAAATCCTAAAATCCCAGCTCAAGTATTAGCAGCAGACTTCAAAGTAATTTTTTTACTATCTTGGAGGGGACAAAAATCAGCTGCAGCTGTATAAAAGGAGGGTGAGCTGAATTTTGGACCTGTTGCGTGTTTGCATGCAAATAACTTTCTTCTGATTTAAGATTTCAGTTTTTGAAAAGCAAAAAGATTGCCCTTTAGAAGTTTTTCATTAGTGTGTATCTTCCACGTGTCCCTGTGACGGGGAGAGCAAGTGTTCTAGAACAATCGAAGTGTGTTCTGTGAAAAACCTGTATGAAGCCACCCTAGCATGACATTACTCATGGACTGCTCTCAAGAAAAGTTAGATAAAAATAAAGAGGATGAATGTGTAGTATTTGAATTAATGGTTATCTAAACTTTATTTGAACATCATCCATTTGGAATTGAAAAAATTCCCAACTAATGAAAAATATGAACTGAAGTTATACGTACAGTTCCTGGTGCGTACTCTGATACTTGAATACTCTTGATGGTTTTTTTTCTCCAAGATATCCACTTTCAAGTTGCTCTCACAGTAATATTAGGTCTGATGACAAAATGACAAACATTTTTTCCCTCCCTTTTTAATGAGCCCTTAGTGCAAACAATACTGTAAAAAGTGTTGCTGATTCTATGTTGAGGCCCCATTGTTTCATTTCCATTATGTCACTCTGGAATTTATCTTCGACACTTGGTGGTACTTAGACAATCAGCACATGGCTGCTGCCTGGTGGATTTCAAAGTGTTGATATGAATCTTCTGGGCCTATTCCTAGCACTACTGATTGGTTTTACACGATGCTTACATATTGCATCTGGAACATCCCTAAACTTTGTATCCAGGACATTGCTGTGTTCTCTGTGGGTGGTGGTGTGATGGCCCAAGAACTGAGGGATTTGCATTCCTCTTCTGGTAACCATGATGGTTTTGACAGCACAGCTCTCACCTCTGTGTGCTCAGGTCTGTAACAGATCTGAGGTGACAGGACATTCAGCACTTATTGAAACTCCTGAAGACCTTTCTGTGAGTTTCAGTGTAGGTGATGGTAAAATCAAATGGATGCCTCTATCTGATTTAGTCATAGATCCTCTGTGATTTTAGGAGGACCGGTGCTATAAAACAGGGCTTGCCAAGCTGACTGACTGGATTGCCACTGAAAAAAATGTCTAATCTGGAAGGGGCAAAGGCTCATGGCTGACTTAAGCAGGCACTGACAGGGACCCAGACAGAAGCAGCAGGGAGCAGTGTTGGGATAACCTGGGCCCTCTGGCGTACAGGTGCCTTGGCATCAATTGCTATGAGCAAGTGGAGAGCTGGAAAAGCAGGTCCCTTGAGCAAACTCCCCCACTGGCTGCTGTGAGGTGCTTGCCATCAAATCCTGCACTGTGTGAACAGAACTAATGCACAAATAGCAATTGAGCTGGGCTGGGCTTTAGGTGTGGGATGAGTGCTCAGTTTCCAAAGTGAATTAGAGTGCATTTCAGCAGTGGTAGGCAGCTCCTTAGACATTATTTACAAAGCCTGCAGCTTCTGTGATACTCTCACTGTTGACCCCTCCTTTTAATTGTGCTTTCACAGCTCTTCTGTGATAAAAGAGCACTGAATATCCACTGTTCTCCCTGGAGCAGAAATCTTTTGGGAAGGTTGAAAGCAAACTGCCTAAATGTGTGAGCAGGAGAAAAATTACTATTGGCATTGACTACAGAACTGCCTGGCTTTTCTTGTGCAGGATGTGTTCTGAGAAGCACTTTCTGTTAGAAAGGCAAACAGAAATGGCCCCAGTATAGTGCTGTTCATTCTGAAAACCTCTGCTGTGACCCTGTTGTACCAGGAAGAGCAGCTATTTTAGAATGCTTTGCCCACACAACGAAAGCTGATGGAAAGATGACTTTCTTTAGAACAGAAATGTTCTTGTCTGTAGTTCAGATGTTTAAGTGGATGTCATGGCTTGACTGAAAGTCACAATAGGTTTCAATTGGAAACAAACCCAGCCCCCATGGGTTTGTTGGGACAGGAAATAGATAATAATTCTCCAGTTGGATGTGTTAAGATGCTAAGAGTAGCAATTGAGCTACTACTTGATTCTTGAAGTTTAAAATACCAATTAAGAGGTTCATGTCCTTGCCCCTCTGGGTAACTATACATGTCTGGTTGGGTACTTTTCAGTTTTCTTACTTTAAGATTATTTTATGAGATATTTAGGAAATGTGTGTATATGTATCTAAGTTGTCATACAGTTATTAAATTTAAATATCAAGGTGCAGTGTGGGCTGATGGCTGGCTAGGGACCCAGGAGCTGCAGGCTCTGGGCACTCCTTGTCAGCCAGACCCTGTCTCACTGCCTCTGAGGACATCAGGTCCCTCTGGGGGGACAGGCCATGGTCACTGGGATGTCAGCCTATGGATCCGGGTTTGGATCAAGGGGCTCCAGAGCCAGGAATGGGCATGGCTGTGACACAGCTGAGACGGACCCCAGGCAGGGGCTGAGGGTGAGAGCCTCAGCTTAGAAGGGAGCTGAGGGCAGGAAGGGGGGAACCCCTCCTCAGGATAACTTAGCAGAGCTGTTGAGGCAGCTCTCAGCTTTATTCACAGAGCTGATCAGCTTTTGGAAGTTCAGGGAGGAGGGAGATGCTCTAGGTCCTGACATCATAGACCTGTGTAAATAGGCGGAAAATGAAAAGCAAGAAGATCCCTGGGATTCCATTGTGTTTGCTCCTTGCACAATGTGCAGAGCAGTCATTAATCCAGTTAGTACAGGGCTGCAGAACTTTGCTTTGTATTTACTGTACACAAATAATTGTTGTAGTTGTACTAATGAGCTGCTTAGTTCATTAGTGCAGCTAAATGCATTAATTAGCTGCACAGTCGATGGCAGCAGCTCACATGGCCTGGGCAGCACATTGGCTTCCAGGATGACAACCCTGTTTCCTTCAGGAATTGTCAGTCAGAGAAGCTGCAGGGGAGCTCAGAGTGGCAGGGACTCATGGCTGATAGCAGTTGGTATGACCAGGGTGAGAGGATTAGGATCCCCAAGGATCCAGCAGCACACCTGGCTGGTGATACAGGTGTTGGGTAGGCTGAATGGCTCCTTTCAGTGGGACTGTGCTGGAGCCTGGCTGCATTTTATCCACACTTCCCACCACATTAAGACTACTTTGTGTTTGTAGACCACACAATTGTTTGAGTGTGTTCTCAGGCAGTACATCTCAAAGTACACAACTTTTATTCTAAAGTGCCATACGGTTTGTCAGGAAGGTCTCTGCTGCCTCTCACACATGCTGAGTCAGAAGCAAATTGCATGCCACCCTTGGCACGTGACAGCAGAAGCATCTGCTTTGTGACATGAAGATGTGTGAAATGTAAACAAATCACTTGGGTTTGTATTACTGGAATATCCATCGGCCCGGTTTGTGCACTGGAGCTGCACTCTGCCAGGCACTGCACAAACAGAACAGAGTCCCAGATCCAAGTGCTCAAAGGCTTCTCCATGCTGGATTGCAAAATGTACCAATATGAACGTCTGTGTGTAAGGAAGAGCCTCTTGCATTATTGCATTGAGATCAGCTCAGAGTGCTATAAAATATTAAAATATTCTCATTGGCTGCAAACCTGGCCTAACTGAATTGAAATCAAAGCTATCACAGCAAGGTTGATATCATTAAAATCAATGCTTTATTCTACTGTCCAACCCCCTCTATGTTGCAGTCAGCAAGTCTGCAAAAAAATATTTTGAGAATCAGCCTTTCTTTAGTAAGCCTTAAGAAAGCAGCGCAGTAGTTTTAGATGTTATTTATTAAATATGGCTTAATTAAAAACTAGTTTAGCTGAGTTTAGAGCCTGAAACAATTCCCATTAATTCCTTTGAGAATATTTTATTCAACTTTATTAGCAATTAAATCTAGCCCTTAACCCTTTGGAGACTGCCAACAAATTGCATATTTGGGGAAAGCAGCTTAGTATTCATTGGTCAGCTGTCTGGAGACTGCAAATGTTCCAAGGTTTAAATAGATACTTATTTTTTTTTTTGCCACTGGGCAAAGTTGTCTGCCAAGTTTTCACCAGATGCCTGTTAAGCTGGGATTTACAAACAGTTCTGATGCGAGGATCAGGGCAATCTCAGTGACTCAGCTGCTCCTCTTAGCTCTCATTTGACCTGCAATGCAAGCTGTAAGCAAATTAAAGTATTATTTGATAGCATTCCCTGAAAATAATAAGGCTCAAATCCATTCTCATAGCTGACAAGAGGCACATCTCAAAGGAGCTGTGTAGTTGGCATTACCTGACTTTTTTGGGAATCCTCAGAGAAGCCAAAGAGCAAATAGTCATGAAGGATTAATTGCCTTTGTGGCCCCAGCCGTGCCCTGCTCAGGCTGTGGTGCATTGCCAGCAGCAGGTGGGAGAGGTGCTGTTCCTGTCTGTGGAAGGTGTTCTGGACACTTGGGGTGACATTTGGGATGAACATTCCCTTCTGAGCACAGCAGTCAGGCTGGAGTGGTGTTTGCTTTGCAACAGCTGCAGACTCCGGACACCCTGCAAGGAGCACCAGTCTGGCTGAAATTTAGCAAGAGGAAAGGTCTGAGAAGGATAAGCCTAAAAAATTCCTGCTTTTAAGGTTTGCCACTCTGAGGCTGAGCATGTAGCAGCTGTTAACTACAGATAGAAAATGAGGGGAGCAGGGAAATTTAGGGAGTGCTCAGGTTCCTTTCCAGCCCATTTCTCCTGACAGGACAGCAAGCAGGCAGGTGTGTATGGGGTGTAGAAGGTAAGGAAGGGAGGAGGATTCCTGTGTCCTGTTCTTCCTTTCCAGCACTCAGAATATCTGAAACTCATGATATTAAGTTGCAGTGGCAAAGACAAGAGTCTTCTGTTGCTCTCTGCTGCTTTTTGCTAGTGGTGTGAATGAGGGTCCTAGAGAACTCGTGGGAAATAGTCCAGAGCTGAAGCAAAGTCAAGAAAATCTACTCCCAAAATTTCCTGACGGTGGTAGCTGCCCAAGAAAAGAAATTTAAGTTGGTATAGGAAATATTGCTCCCGTGTGGCTCCACAAATGTTTATGGTCTTATTTTAGAAATGGAGTCCCTCCCAGCAGCCAGAGCCCTTATTGTCTGCAATTATAAACACAAGTTACTGTGCACAATTGAGGCACCAGATTTTGTGTTATGTCAGTGAAATAAAATCAGAGCTTCCAAGACTATGCTTCCTTTCTTCCAGTGTTATTTTTTTTATTGCCCTTGTTAGTCCAGGGAGCTTACTGCTAAAGACTTCTTCCCACAAACATTTGTGTTCCTGTTGCAAATTCATTCTGATGTGTTTTGTCTGTTTGCTGCTATTCCACTAAGTTGTCTGAATTTTTAGTATTAATAGCCCCTTCCTTCAGAGATGTCTCTCTGTGTGACCATTGTAGAGATGTTAATTCTTGACAAATAACAAGATACAACAATAGCTATATCAGAAGAAATCCTTTTGGTAAGAGAGCTGGAGGTGTGACTGCTAACCAGCAACTTATGGGACTGAGCATGTTTCTAGTTCAGTCTGGCCCTTTATTTGATCTTGGGCAAGTTAATTCACCTCATTGTTTCTTTTTCCTCCTTGCGAGTGTGGGGATAATGCCCAGTCATGTGGTAACTTGTTAACTCCTATAAGGTTCTCAAGCTGTGTTCTTACATAGTATTGAAGTAGAACTTATATAATCAGAACATCATTATTACTCCTATTTAACTATTTTTGCACTTCGTCTAAACTGAATGAAAGCCAATTTAGTCTTGCTGCATGTAAGCCTTTCACAGTTCATACTCATATATAATGCATAATTCGTATATTAAAGAAACAACTTTTATTGCCATGCTTAGTGCAAGCAAAGATAGAGGAGAACCAAGATACTTTACAATCTATTAATTCTGGGCCATTTTAGAGAGAGAAAAATACTGAGTAGATTACTTAGGCTAATATCTGTTCTCCAGGCTGCTCATGGCCATATATAATGCATGATGGACCTTTCTGTATATGATATGCATTATACATAGTTTTTGGACAAGTTGTAATCAAGTCTAGGAATGATGCCAATTCATTATTGGAGAAATTTATGGCATTTAGCACTTATGTAGCACTTTTACATTTTTCAAGTGGAATTATAACTAATTAACCCTTGCATGTCTGCAGAGTACATTTGTTGCAGGAGTGAAATCTAGTTACAAGAAGCCATTTTTTTGGAAAGTTAATACCAAAATCAAAATTAAACCTCAAACTGCTTACCTTTTGTAATTTGATCCATTCTATAGGCCTTCCTTTATCTCCAAAAAGGAGTTCCTAAAATAACGAGTGGCATTGTTGAATCCAAGAATATTCTGCCTTATTGGAGGGCTTGACTCCCTGTATATTAATATGATGCTAGATGTGAGCAAGTAAACTTTAAATAGATGCATCCTGTCATTGGGTCTTACATTGAGAACATCCTGCTTAGCAAGGACCCACAGCTACCAGGAGAGTGGGGGTTTGTTTTTTATAGTTTTACCCCTTTTGGATTGACTTGTGGACTCCAAACACATGAAACCATGAACTGCAGGTGACAGTGGAGGGTTGCAGGCTGCCCAATGTAACAGAAAGGAGGGATGAGAGAGGTATAGCAAGTTCCTTGGCTAAAAAAGTTGTTGTTATGAGTCATTATTGCCTGGGCTTGCCAAAATCTTCTGACAGTTTTGTTTGCTAATTACCTATGACTATTGGAATGCAACTCTTATAAAGCCAGTTTCTCTTCTCTTTCCTGGGAAAACAACAATTATGGATTCACCGAACTAACTTGTAGTGCTCTACTAACAAAGTGAGAAAGAACAGCTTTAGATGAGGATCCTTGATGTTCTATTTTTGTGCTCAGCACCAGCAGCCCTGCCTCTTTAAAGGAGTGCAGAGAATGTCTGAAAACCCTTTGGAGCTTCTTGCTTAGCTGATTTCTCCAAAATGCCCTGCTGTAGGTTCAGGACTGGTATGGGTGTTAAAGTCTGACTTGTTCCTCTTTGTGTGATTTCACAGTATGATTGCACTTGCCAGTGGGATTACATTCATTGTCACCTTCTATTTCTACTTGTTTGTGAATGCTGGTAAGTGTTGTGTCATTTGTGACTGTTCCGATTCTTCTTTTCACCTGTAAAATTGTGTGAGGAAGGACATTTTTTCTGTATTTTGCTTTGAAGTGAATGTATCTTTGGAAAGTTGGGGCAGCACAAAGCAACTGTATTGGGATCTATTTCAGTGTTTTATTGAGACAGTCACTGCCTTGCTCTGGGAGGACATTGGATGAATGGTTTTTCTTCATTAAATGCTGTTCTTTCTAGTCAACATGGCTGTGGCAATTCCTATTGCCATTCAAGTCTGATTCCTGTCTTCTTGCAGATTAGATTTTAGAGTAAATTCTATGAGCAGAATAAAGGGAGTTGTAATGAAAGCGAAAAGGCTCAGGTTCTGTTGTGCATTTGAGGTCACTCTAACCCAAGGTGCTGATTTCAAGCTGGAACAATGAGAGAATGACAGGATAATGTTACTGTGAAAGCATAATTCATCTGGCTGTCTTTCAGTTCCCCACACTATTAGGCCTATTGAGAATCTGAAACACACTGAAGAAGCATTAAAAACGGTTGATGAGAGAAATTCCTATTGAAGTCCATTAGCATAAGTGAGTGGTCAGAGTAGCTAGGCCTGACATATTTAATATTTTTTTGCTACAAGAATAAGTCTGAATTTCTGAAGGGCTTTCAGGCTCAATCCTATTTGAGATGATCTCACATGGCACTTAGCATTCCCATCCCTTCTCAGGCACTTGTGTGAGGAGCAAGCATTCTGAGAACAAGGCATGCATTCACTTCAGTAGATAAAAGGAAGGTGAGATGAGGGAAAATACCAGAAGCATGGCTGCCAGGGAAGACAGATTCCTGGATGATCAGCTTTGCATATGAAAAGACCTCAAAATGGTCGCTAGGTATTCTACAGAAAGGGAAGAAAAGCTCCATTTCTGCTGTCAGAACTAGTAATAGATCCTTGGCTATTGAAACACCACATGGATGCAGGAAACATCAGAACTTTCTGGTTTAATAAACCTGATATTAGGCATGGTGATACATAGCAGTTCAAAGCAGGCTGAGCTATACAGATCACTGGGAAAAATCTGTAGCTTTTTAAAGGAAATACAAGTTAGAATAACCAATGATAAGATGCTGCATTCTTGCCTGCAGTATAACTCACCTCAACCAATTCAGGTTTGTTTATAAGTGTCAGTGTCCACAAAAAGTTACAAGAACATGGTGTTCTGGCTCAGGCTGCCCATGGCAAAGAGCCTGGATGCCCCACCTGCCAAGGTAGGAGCAGCACCATCAGTAGGTGTGGCTGGGCTTCCCAAAAGGGCCCAGAGCACACTGGTCCCACACTGCTTTTCTGGAAGTGAGGCAGCCTGCAGTCAGAATGACCAGGAAACTTCTGAAATAAAGGCTGGAAAAGCAGTGTTTAAAAAAAAGGTATTAAAAACTTGCAACATTGGGAAGAGACCAGAACTGAATTTGGCACTGCCAGAAGCTTTCCTGTGGCATCAAGACCTTCCCACCTGTCCCTGGCTGAGGTGGGTGCCAGGAGTAGCTTTCAGCAGGGTAGGGCACTCTCAGTTCAGGGTGTGGCCAGTAGGGATCCCCCTGTGGGGTGTTTGCATGCTGGGACGTGTTCAAGTCCTGCACTGTGATGTTTTGGTGTACCACCAGTAAGAACACAGCCAGTGGAATGTGGAAATCGGGAGAAGGATTTTGGAACTCAGTGTTTTAAAGCAAATTTAAGTTGAATTATAGCTGCTTGTTCTCATCTTTGAGGTGGGTAGGGTGGTAAATCAGATGTTGAGTAGTTTATTTAGCTCAATTTCCAAGAGTAGCTCAGCATGCAAAGAAGAACTAAATTTCTCCATGCAGTCTAGGCAGTTAAATACCTGGCTGTGTTTTCCTTTGGATGTTTTGGTATTGAGTGTTCATGAAGACATGGGCCCTCCTAGGGGATCCTGAACTGTGTCAGAAGTCTTGGGAAAGTCTTGGTCAAATCACAAGCACAGGGCATGTGCTGATGTATCCCAGTGCTTATTTAATCCTACTGAGCTACACATGGGCGGATTGTTACTTTGAGGTGTTTTACAGTGACTACAGCAAGTTTTGTGCTTATTTAAAGCATGCCATGGGAACAAATTCTAGAGGAAAACTGTCTCTTCAAATAGCATATAAATGGATTAGGAAATCAAATTTTTCCTTTTTTTTAATATAAGTTGAGAAGTATCTAGCATAAACATTCCACATTTTAACTGTGTATTTAAACTGTTTATACACTAAGCAAACATTAAATGTTTACTTGTAATTATGTATTTAAATTATTTGCTGAAGGAGGAGAAAGCTTGCATCACTGGTATATTAGAATACATTGCTTATTCATGTCAGCATGAACATGTAAAGTAGGGAATAAAACTGTAACCTTGATAACTGATTGTAGAACACGAATATCTGTAATCAGGCTCACATTTCTTTGCCAGTTGGTCATATTGTTCTGATAAGTGACATGAAACAGGAATGCTATCTTCTATGGATTAGCCACTGACTGGTGTCCCAATATTCCATACAAGCATGGATCCTTGAGAGACATATCCTGCATTTTTGAAGGGATGTCACAAAGATGACAAAAAACAGTATCAGTTACCAAATGTTCTAAACTAGGATGTTCATCAATATAGATAGTTTTTCTTTCTCTCTGTTAACCTCAATCTATCAACTTTTGTTATCACAGAGATTGTCCCTTCAATGATTATGTACCTTTGAGTGTGTGTTCCTCCAAGTGTAATAAATGAGTAAAAGATGGGCTAGAGCTTGCCTTTTTCTTATCCTTGGTCAGTGTTTCCCCTTGCATCCAGTGAAGGATGGAGATTGTCCTTTAGTGTTGCTTTGTACCAGTTTCTATCACTTGGTTGGATCTTGGTGTACTCCTAAGTGGCAAATTAATGGTGAAAGATCTAATAGATTACAGGAGGAAGACTTGTGGGGAATGGTCATCTTCTCACCTCTTGCTTTCCTCTCTATGGAATTCTGCAGGCTGTATGTGCAGGCATTTCCTAGATGTACTTTGACCATGGATCTTTGCTCTTGCCATCTCACAATCCTGCAAACTGTGGGAGCTACTGTCCTGAAGTAGGTCCTTTTGCGCAAGTTCTGTCTCTACCAACACCGTTTGATGTAGTTCTCAAAATAAGTGTCAGGAGTTTGTCATGTGAAGCCACTTGGGGTACAGCCTGATTAAACAGTTGGGAAATGTGTACTGTTAATGGAAACAAGCTCTGGTTATCCATCTTTTCTTTCTCACTTCATGCTTCTCCTATGCAAGACTTGTCTGCTGTAAATGCCTGTTGACTGACAAGTTATCCACAGCAGATTTGTATTAGCTGCTGACTTTATTCCTTAAGGAAGCTTTCAGGTTAAAGTGATTTATGAAAAACACCAAGGCTGAACCTGGAGTCAAGCAAATATGTTGCAAGTCCAACCTAAACATAATATATTTTAGAATTAGCCTACAAAGACTTTGATTTGAGAATAAGCTTGACGGAAATGCAGGTGCCATTGCTAGGAGCCTTATTTCTGAAATACCCTAGTAATAATTCTTTTCACATTTTAGGAGTATACTGTAATTAGTAAGGATCTTTTTCTTTTAATCTGATCTATTGTGCTCAACCAGTTATATTTGTAATACAGTACTTGATGAATATTCATATGTGACTCCTCATAAACTTCTCTTAAATTTGATACTGAAAAGCTGAAATTGTTTGAGAGGTGGCAATTACCGACTGCAAGGAAATTATTCTCCACTGAACACTTGCAACAAGAATCACTGCCAAAATGCTCCTGATGGAAAGAGTATTAAATAGTGAGTGTAAATCACAAAGCTATTACGGTGGTTTATATAGAATAGTTCACTAATGGATCACAAACCGTGGCAGTTACATTTATTATTTAAGCAGGCTCCTGAATTTAGACAAATAATAGGGTGTTTTATTGCATGAGGGCTTGAAGATGACTATACTCCTTTATTACTGGGCTCTTTAACAGTTAGTAGTCAGCCTGTGAATTGTCTTCACTGGGTGAATACTCCCTTGCCTTGGACAGGATATTTGACTATGTTGTTAAATCAGGCACATCTTTGAGTCTGAACTCTTGGGGGTTTGATGCAGCCATGTCAGCTGGATATATCTTCAGGAGTGCACCAGAGCTTCTTTGAACACAGCCAGCCAGAATGGTTTAAAGGGCTTGTGGGGCAGAGCTTCCAAATGCAGCCTTTCCTTTACCTGTGGGCATCCAAGCAGTTTCTATGTGCTGTGGTGGGTTAAGCTGGTACGGAAGAATGTGAAGTTTTCCCTTGCTAAGTGATGTGAGGATGGGCAGATGGAGGTGTGGAGATAATAGTTTCCTTTAGAGCTTCTGGCAGCATTCCACATGTACCTTGTTTGGTATCCTCTCTTTGTTCCATGTGGGATTTAGCTGTGTCAGAATGGTTGGCTTTGAAATTACAAATGGAGGGGCAATTTCAGTGTGTTTTGCAGACAGCCAGGTTTTACCCACAAAGCTGCTTACCTGAAATATGAAAAAAATTTACTCAAATGTGTGATCCGGATAAAGGAAGCAGAGCTAATCAAGAATGAGGAGTAATGCGATGGGAAATGAAATTATTATATTGGATTTGTGATCCTAGTGTGTCTGGGGAAATTAATTTGTATGCCATGGCAAGACAAAGCACCCCTGGTTTGCCCCTGTGTCAAACCTTGTTAGCCCTCGAGAGCCTTCACAGAGTAAATACTGCAGTAGAACAAATCCACGGAGTGCAGCATGGTCTCTGTGCATGTAGCACACCCATTTCTGAAAGTCTGCCTTCAGGAAAGGCACAGAAATGTCTGCATTTATTGTAAACAACTAAACACCTAAGATCAGGGAGTTAGAGAGAAAACATGTCCAAAGACACAAGGACATTATTTCCACAATATCTTCACTAGATACTGTTCTTTTTGATAATGTCACTGTTTCTCATGCACAGCTGACCTTGCATCATTTAGCATTAGGGGACGCATAATAGTCCTTTAAATATTAAATAGTATTTTCATATACTGAAACCTGTTGGTGATATTATATATTATGCATAAGCAACTTTTCCTTTTTCATTTTCTGCCTATAAAGATGTGTTGTATGTTTTTCCCTCTCAAATTTGAGATGACAGGTTTTTTTCTGAGTAGCTGTAGATATAAAATACCTAGCAGCAAGATGGCTTTTAACTCATTTTTATAGCACTGCAAGGCAGTATCTTCCTAATAGCCTTTTCTCAGACATAGAAATGCTGCCATTAAAGGAGGGTTGTGGCTGTCTCTCTCTTAGAAAAGATGTTGTCTTTCACAAGGGTTAAGACTCTTCATTACAACTTTATATATTCAAGCAAAAATGAAGTCCTGTCTGATTTCTAAGCTATGAGATGTTTTAAAGAAAAAAGTTATGCAGAAAAGCCTCTTGAAGCTAAACTGTTAGAAGCAGTATGGGCCAAATTCAAATAGCTATTCCATGTGGTAGGTGCTACCCAAGCATCAATCCTCCACTCTTGCCAAAATGTCAAGTAACTCCAAATACATTTCCTGCTTATCTTAACAGACAGCCTCTCACTCAGAATTTAACTTGATTGAGACAAGAATACCTTTATTTGGGAATACAAGCAGAACTTTGCCAGTACAACAGCTGTGCATTGCTGAGGTGAAAACACAACCTCCTAGTGACTTGGAGAGGAGCCTGGGAGGCCATAAGGGCAGGTCACAGGGAAGGGGGGCTCTGGCCAAGGGTCACTTGCTGCTTCCTGACAACCAGGAGGGAGGAGGTGAAGAACTGATGGGTTTTGTTTCATTTGGGAGGTGGTGGCTGGTGGTTTCCTGAATGAACAGCCTTATTAGCTGCTCTCAGCTGTGATTTATCTACTGGTCTGTGCTGCAGTCTAGCTGGCTGGTTTTTAATGGCAGAAATGAGTTGTAAGAGGTTGGCAAAAGCAGCTGTAATTGGGCTTGAGGTTTAAGTGTTGCAGTTAGGAAAATAAATGTTCCTTCCCTTGGAAAGGGATAATGTTGCAAATAGCTTGATTTAGAAAATGAAGAAAAATTTCAGTGAGATGTCGAGGAGGAATACTTGTATGTTGTGCTGCAAACAACATTTTTAGTTAAATATAAGTAGGAATGTGATTATGCATAGATGATGTGTAACACTTATCCACATAAAGGGGAAAAAGCCTACCAATTCTTTTTCTCATACCTCAGAAAATTCCATACCCAATGTTCTTGTTAAATACCTAACAATACAGTATGCTGAGAAAATACTATCCCAAAATGTTAATTCTTTCAAAAGATGTGTGCCTGAGAACAGCAGATGGAAAAAAAAAAGGTTTAGCCACCAGCAGTGTCTGGTTTTATGTGAAATGCCTTTTTTTAAATGGAGGAATAGACTGTATTTGTCAGATAACTACACTTTTAGCTTTGGC
Organism: Dicaeum eximium; assembly: GCA_013396995.1. NCBI lineage: Eukaryota > Metazoa > Chordata > Aves > Passeriformes > Dicaeidae > Dicaeum > Dicaeum eximium. The sequence goes on along the minus strand of VWZP01004023.1, from coordinate 1,339,899 downwards.
AGAACTAGGTGGTCTTTAAGATCCCTTCCAAGCCGTTTTACAAATCAAAACCACACAAAAGTAGCTGAGAGTACAGAACACACTCCCTTGCCAGAAACAAGCCATGGATCAAACTGTAAATCTGCTGCCCAGGCCACTCAGTGCCTGCAAACCAAGGTTTCCTAAAGCTCCTTGAATCCTGTGCCCACCCTCCCAGAGAGACAAAATCTGAACAGGAGATGGAAGTAAGAAGTTGCTCAGGCTGGTTGCAGGACTGAAGAACAGTGATCTGCCCACCATGTGAGAATGGAAGACATTAAAGCTCTTCCAGTTCAAGTCTGTGGAGCTCCACTATATTCCAAAACAGTTCAGGAAGGAAATTAAGAAGATTGGCACCTCCTCAGTGGCATATTGGAATCTGGCCATTTCCTACCAGTGAGTGTTAGCATGTTAGAGCACTGCTGGATTTTCCTCATGGGGCTCTGACCAATTTCTGTAGTTTTGGATCTTTGCAGTTTGGTTTGAACTTGCTGGGTGACTCCAAAGGTTTTCCATGCTCCCACAAGAACTGGAATTATTCCCCTCTATTAACAATCTGGACTTGAAACACTTCTAGCACAAAGTGAAATCATCTTATGCCAAGTACTGAGGCATGGGCTTCCCCAGTGTAGGAAGGGGATGAAAAGTTAGAGGGGCCTTGGGTGCAGACATTTTACCCACAGAAGAGACAAGGCCACAGAGCTGATCCTGAGGGCATGGAATCTGGGGATTGAGTTCCTAACCTTCACACTTTTTCTACCAGGCAAGCAAACTGGTCCCAAACCAATCCCTCTGGCTTCACTGCCAACACTTGATGTGTTTTTTATGTTTTTCTACAGCGCAGCTGGCATTTTTTAGCAATATTCCATGGTACAATTAGATATTCATTACAGCTTGCAAGACCCTTACCAGGTTATAGTCACATCCACATTTCAGCTGAGTGAGAGGGAGGTTTTCACTGATGAACAGTGGCAGAGGAAAGCAAGGAGCTCTGACTCTGAAATGGCTGTTTCACAGTCTGTGGAGCCTACCTTTGTGAGAATAGTCATATGGCAGCATTTTGCATCTCCTGAAAAAATGGATTCCAATCACTGATTTGCATGTGAAAAGGCTTGTGTTAAGCGTCTCTTGAGCTCCAATGTCCCATTTCTGTCTGTAAAAATCATCTTTCCTGAACTGATCCTGAAAGGAAATCAGTACCTACAGCTCAGTGGAAGTCAGTCAAGTGCCAAGGAGGATCAGTGCTGTGTGTGATCAGGCACTTGGATTTGAAGCAGGACCTGTATTGCTCTGGCATTGTAGTGATGAGCTCATGTTATTGAATTTGTGGTAACTTTGTTTGAAATGCCAAGCTGAAGTCACATTACTGTTTCCCTTCTATTTTAGGTGGTCTTTCTGAACTAGTCTGCAAGACAGCTGTGCTTTAATTTAAATCTTTCTTCAATAATAGCTCCTATTGTGCCAGCTTGAGATGGCGTCAATGACTAGAATTTTATTGACAGACTTGGTACCAGTATATATTAAACACTACTCATTGATTGGTATTTATATAATACTACTCTCAAGATCTTTTCCCTACACTGCTCTGTTTATTCTTGCTATTGTATCATATCTAAAACATCTATTTTTTTATCAGTGTTGTAAGGCATGAAGGACAACAGAGAAACACTACTTGATTAGGTTTCTTGGAAATCTGGACTTGGGTCTCAGCTTATCTAAGATTTCTTGTAAGATCATGGTCTCTTAGGGCAGTGATAATCCTTGCTCTGAGCACACTTCCTTTGCGTCACTGAGGTGGTAACAAACAGTCCAAACTGCTCAAAATGCGTGTGCAAAAGGAGGCTGCATTCCTGCTTGAAGCCCTGGTGTACAAGTGTAGAAATCTGTTAATATATTCTTGGCATTGTAAAAGCAAATGATGTCTATTGTTTTGTCTTTTCTTAAATACTGTCTATTCTTAAATAAAAATATGCTTTCTTTAATTGGCATCTACATTCAGATTAATTTTATAAGCAGACAACCTGCTGGTAAATCATCTGAGATGTCACTGTGCTAACACTGGTGGGGGAATGTTAATTCAAATGAGCACCTGTGCCAAGTCTTCCTTATGACTGCTGCAAATCTCCTTGTGTAGAGAAGTCAAGAGGTGTTTTTTATTATAGCCTGTGATGTTCACTCAGCTTTGTTTGCTCGTAGCTCTTTAGCTGCTGGCTGCTCTGAAACATAAGGTTTCCCTACAATTATTGCTCTTTCTTATTTGAAATTCTATGTTGTGACCTTTTATGTGTTTACAAGACTATTGGGAAAATGAATGTTGAAACTTAAATTCACCATCAGATGTTTCATCAAAACTGTTGCATAATCTCAGAAAAAAGATAATTGCAAGAGAATTTGCTTTCAGAGCGCCTTTTTAAACTTGCTCCAAAACTCATGGAATGACTTCAACCAAAGTATGGTTGGGGCCTCTCAGTTTAACCTATTAGTCTTTTTTGTCTCACTTTTCCTGAAACAAGAGGAGTTCTGGGTATTGTGGAGCTGAATGTCTGATACCACATGTGAGTAAGGCAGCCAGCACTTAGGTGGTGATCTTGCAGTGCTATGGAATAGAGACTGTGGCTGTTTCTCCATCTGCTTCTCCTCTTCCTGGCTGTGTTTTGCTGATAAATATCAAGATGTAGCCCATGGTGACCTTATAAAAGGCTTTTTTCCTCCCCTGTTGAACCTCCTCCCTTTCTCTGACAGCGTTTCAATGTCTCCTGGTTGGGAGGTTGGTAAATGATGTTTGATTGCTCAGCAGGCATCCTGTTAGAGCAGATTGCCTCCCAGACAGCCAAGAGCTGCAGTTAGTGCTTTTCATTGCCACACAGTGACAGGACCATCAGCAGAGCCATTCCTGAACCTGCATTTGGAGCTTTGTAGCTCTCACATAAAATCCTAGGAAACTGTTGGCTTCTGGTGAAGGGTGCTCTATTCTTTTTCAAAAGAATGCCCTACATGTTGGGAAATGCTTATTGTGTATATTAACAAGAGCATAAGTTTTGATAGGCCATAATTGCTTTCAGCTTATTATTCATCTTTGATTATGGAGGACACTGTTGTGCTTAGTCAGACACTGGAAGTTGGGCTGGGACAGCTCATTGATTGTAGGAGGCTGAGTCCTTTCTTCCATTAGATGTGTTATTAGTGACCAGAGCTTTATTCAAATTAGCAATATTAAGAACTGAATTAGATTTAAACCAGCTTCTCGGAAATGTAGCACTGTAATTGGGGAAATGTAACAGGAATTGGGAGGTTTTTTTGCCATTAAGGGTTTCAATTCCCTCCAGGAGATGTGGCTCAAAGACCTACATCACAAGAAAATTGCACTAAGTTTTAGAAACATAGCTGAAAGCAAGTGCTTTTGGCTACGTAAATGGTGTTCTCTTGCTTTCTGACTAATGTTTTGTCAGTTGTGGGATTTCACCCTTTACAACTGCAGGTTCTGTAAAATAGCCAGAATTGTAATGAAAGTCTGATGATTCAGGAGAGGGTATTATAAGAATATTTCTGAAATCAGCTTGGAGAAGAGTGTTAGTGGGAAAGGCATAAAGTTTTGAATGGCCTGCTTCAAGAGACGGTATGCCATCAAAATCTTTTTGTATTAATGTAGAAGTATCATGAAATAAAACAGCAATTGGGAAATCAAAAAATTGAAAATATGTCAAATTTCCTGTGCAAGAAATTCAACACAGATTTTCTCCTTCACTTTTTAGCATCTGCAAGACTTGTAAACATTTTTTCTCTAAATGTTTAATGGAAATGAAATACTCCTGCTGGTGTACCGACCCTTAGTTTTTAGGGTTCTTAAACCAAACCCTGGTGATCTCCAGAATCTAGGGTATGTGTATGTTATGTTCTTTGCCTTTAAGAATGAAATGGGCAAAGGCCATCTAGAAGGACCTGAAAGATGAATTCATTTGAGTTTAAGGAAAGAGGTTTGGGCCAGATTTGTGAACACTTTTTCAGACTTGTAATCTCCCATCTTTCTAAAGACAAACCATCCTGCCACCAGCTTTAATATAGAGATATATTAACTGTACCAAACTTGTAAGCTAGGCCTAAATGATTTAGCTACCATGGGACATGACTCCACCATGGTAATGGAAAATACAGCTGAGCGCTGTTATTGCTCTGTCATAGCAATACATGCAAAAGCTTTGTGGGACTTTTGGATGGGAGAGAAATCCAGAGAAAAGTGTATGCTGACTCTCATTATGTGCATGCTGGGCATATACGTAGTAAAGAAGCATCTTTGTGCTCTGAAAGATACCATGAGTTTTCTGTAATATTCAGACACTGCAGGAAAAGCACAAACCAGCATTCTTCTCTTTGCATGAAGCACAGAAGTCCCATTCATGCAGCTCATCCAGAGCACATAATTTCTGCTCTACAAAAGGGCTGGGGATTTTCAAGGCAATTTCTGCTTTGCAGCCTGTTGGATATTTTTGTCTTTTAGTTCACTGCACAGCTCAGCTTGGATGCAAATTAAAGCAGGTGAGAGTCTTCTTTTGAGAGGGTTCTCATCTGCCTATCCAGGTAGGACAAAAGTTAACAGCTAGAAGAGAACAAAAAAAGGCCAAGGTGCATACATTACCGGGATAAGCCAATGCACAGCTTTGAAGTCAGTGGACTTTAGGCAGTTTACCCCACCTGTGATTTAACAAAACCTGGTAGGCCATGAAATCTTTCATAATTAACTTCAACATTCTTAAATGTGTTGTATGTCTTATGGACTGGTTTTTACAATATCAAAAAAAAAGATTATGCTGTAAATTTAACAGGGAAGCAAGAACAGATTACAGTACATAAAAGGTGAATTAACACTTCCTAGGGAATGCATTAGTTGACTTTTTAACTTGCCATTTTAGCTGTTGCAAGAATGGCAATAATTTGGGGTTCTTCAGATAGTAGTTTGAGGTTTTTTTAGCAGAGGTTAAGTAGGTAGGGAATGTCAGAGCTTGCTGGGGGACATGGGGAGGATGGAGCAGCATCGGGGAAGGACCTCTCAAACCAGTGCCCATCCCCAGTGAAAGAGCAGGGTAAGAGGTCTCAGTGGGGGAGGAATTCTGTTAGCAGCATCTTCTGTCCAAACCATCCAGGGCTCTTTCTTCTTCACACAGGGTGTTTTCTGGAGGATTGTGGACTGTTCCTGGTGACATGGAGTTCCACAGGTGCTAGCTGTGAATCAGGTCAAAATCCATCCAAAATAATATATGGTCCCAGTGGGTGTAGCAATGACCCAGCCACTTCATTTACACAAAGCCACTATTTGTGTCATAATTTCCATCTTTGTGCATTTTTCTTTATTCTCCCAGTATTTTAAAGACGTGTGATTCTGATGTGAGAGAAAAATTAAGATGAACTCAACAGGAAATGGACTCTTGTACAGATTCCCCTCCCCTTCCAATTTCTGTGTAGCAGCTGCGGTTGCCAGGCTGTCTTTGTTGCTATGGTGGTGGTTTGTGTGCCAGAATTTTAAATTCACTCTTCAAGAGTCACCTGATTGAGTGGCTGTGCCACAAAAGTTACCAGGCTCACTCATAAAGATAAAGGCTGTATGTGACTGCTGCTCTGTGTGTATGGCATCTTGTAAAGGGAGCAGATTAAACATAAACAGATTCCAGTGGCCTCTGGCCATGAGTTTACAGAAGAATTAGCAGATTAATTCTCTCAGTAAATGAGTGACTTCTGCATTTGAAAGGTGTCATTTCTTAGCACACAAGGCAGCTTCACCACACCTTGTGGCACTCGTCTTGTTGATCAGGTGTGAGCTTTGCTGTCTGCATGATGTGAAAGTAGCTTTTTATCAGAAGGACTGAGCTTTAATCAGAGTCATGTTTTCTATACTGCTTTTCTAGGGAGTTCTTCTGTAGAACTTAATGATCCTGCTCCCACTGATAATTAGAGTATAATTTGACCCAATTTAAAATGCAGTTAGGATGATATACTTCTGGTGAAGCTGAGTTTATCTTTAATCCCAAATCCTGCAAACACTTATATTTAACTCTTAGTATGTTCAGTGCACTGTTGCAGTGAAGCATTTGCAAGGATGATGCTCCTGCTTCTCTTCAAAATCTAGAATTACACCAATAAACTCAAGATTGCAAGTGAAATAGAGATTGAATATATATTGCTCTGAGCCCAAATTTAAACCAGTAAATTTAGGTTTTAGTGCATTTCCTCATATCACTTCACATACAGTCTTTCTGTGTAGCTTTTACCATATCTTCATTTGACCTGACTTCGATCAAAGCCATCTGTTATTCAAATCAGTTATTGCTCCTTTCCTGATTTGTTTACACACACATCCAGATGCTTATCTAAAACATTGTGTATTCAGTTATTCCCCTGGAAATGAAATATTGGTACCTAAGCCCCTTCTATAAAAGGTAATGCTTTATGGGTGTATTGCATTCAAGCAACTTGTATTATCTATGCCAGGCAGTCACTTCACTGTCTAGGCTGAGATTTTTGAACCTAGACAAATAAAAAGTCTCAAAATAGTTATTGCAGCAGCATGAGACCAGCAGTTATCACATCTGATTTGTATGATTTGGAATAAGCATTTGAATAAGCCTATTGCTGAGTGGATTTTTTACTAACACTACATATTTCCTTCACTCTTGGAACTGGAAGGGGCTGAGTGAAGAAGAAATAGAAGATAAGCATTTGGATGTTTAACTGAGGCTTTGGAGCAAGGTGTCTGGTTCTTCTTTTGCAAGGCTTGGTCCAATCATTTAGTGACAAGATCTTTGTACTCCTTCTGGGTGTAACAATCCTGCTGAGTGTAGTTGGTTTCCAGGCCACTGATCCCAAGCTTTGTGGAAAAGGAACTAGATTGAGACACTCTCTGAATTTGTTTGCAATATGTACTAGGTAGCAAGAAATGTGCTCCCTGCTGCAGCAGATGCCAGTTAAGCAATAGCAGTAACACATGAGCCAGCTATCTGGGTTGGAACTAAAATTCCCACTGATTTCATAGAACCCAGGATTTCAGCACAGCCTGAATCATAAGCACTTTCCAGAGCTATTCTTTAAAAGACCCAGGCATAATGCCATTTCTTTTTGTGTTGCATCTTCCTTTTGATGGAAAATTCATTAGATACCTGCTATAGAAAAGTTGTGTTTCTCTTCACACAAGTACTATCAGATTAAAATACTCAAGTATGAAAAAACCACAAAATTTCTCCAGACAAAATTTCGTATCTGTAATGACAGACACCAGTATCAGAGCCTATCCTAATCCATAGGCCCACCTCTTCCATGCTCAGATCAATGGTTGCTGGCAGCCTATGGAATCATCATGAATCCTGAGGTATCATAAATTGTCATTTGTTTTTCTCTAACAAAGACTGTAAATGAGTCCAGGCCAAGTAAACGTGGATTGTGGGTTTGTTGAGAAAACTGCCACAGAAGCACCACAATCCCTGGCAGGTTTACATCTTGCCAGGATCTGATTTCAGAAAACTACTGGGAATGCAAGAGCTTAAAGGATCATGAGTACTGCAATCTCAGTACTCTCTGCTCTTATTTTCTGGGGATTTTAGTAGTTTTTTTTCTTTTGGATGTGGTATGAAATGCGATGAAAAGGCAGTTGTGAAAATGGCTCTGAAAATCTTTTTCCCCCATCATCAACCCCATACATCAGTGCAGCCAAACATAGAATTGGTTATTGTTTCTTTAAGTCATGGCAAATGCCTGGGAATTAAAGCGCAGCAGGGAGAAAGCAGGCTCTCATCCTGACTGATGTGACTCCCACGTTTGCATGGAAGGTTAATAAGAACAAAAAATAGATCAAATGGGTTAATTGGCCTTGAAATCCGCACGCTGTGTGCACAGGCTATCGTAAAGGAGCAGATTCACCTGCCACTAAAGGCAATCAAAAGTCTTTCACTGAAGGGGAAGAATGTGGAAAGGCCCAGAGGAAAAGCTTTAGCATCTCTTTATAGTAAGTGCCAATCAGCTAGTCCAATATGCCAGTTTTGTAGCTTTTTAATTAAAAAAACAGAACCAACATCTCCACTCTCAGATCGAAGAAAAAATACTTACTTTGGAGGAATGGTATTTCAAAATAATACTAAGTTTAAAATACATACAAAGACATTTTTTCTATGTCATTTGCTTTGTCTGTAGCAGCAATTTGGCCTGCTGCCTCTAAATCCCAAGGGTCAGTTGGAAACTCCTACAGAGAAATTAGAAATCTCATGTGCTGTGTCATCTGATGCTTTATTGCTATGATTGCACAGGGGCTCTAACAGAGAGGAGGTAATTGGTGGAGTACTTTATTCTTCAAAAACATTTTACTTAAAACCTCTGGATTTAGAATTTTGCTGGGCGAGAGGATGTTTTGCCATCTTTATGCCTTTTGAATTGAGTATAACTAAAACTGAATTAAGGTCACATTCCTTTGTTCTGAGGAACCCTCTTCATCTTATGAGATAAAAAAGCTGTGGTAAAGCAACTTTTGTGTATTTAAAGCATGAAGCTTTGGGAATTGTTTGTGTCACTCCTTCAATTAAAAGTTGCTCCTCTTTTGGCATCACTGTGCAGGCTCAGTGCTGTCCCTCTGCTTTTGCCAGAACTGTTCCCTCAAAACTAAAAGACAAGTTCCACTCAACATGTGGGAGAACTTGTGTTGAGGGCGGCAGAGCACTGGAACAGCTGCCTAGGGAGGCTGTGCGGTCTCCTGCTCCGGAGACATCCCCAGCCCACCTGGGCGTGTTCCGGTGTCACTTGCTCAGGTGCCCCTGCCTTGGCAGCGCTGTGGGACTAGGGGATCTCCAGAGGTCCCTTCCCACGCCAACCATTGTGTGACTCGGTGCTCACCCCTTTTGCAGCCCGCGGGAGCACTCCTGGCCGCATCTCTGTGGGACGAGACGCATGGCCGCTCCCTTGCCGGGCGTTTCGGTGCGGTACCGCTTCCCGCGGAGGAGATGATCCCCCGTTCCCAGCGTCTCCCGGCCATCCCCGTGCCCTCCGGAAGCGGCGGGCCGGGACTTCACTCCGCGGAAGCGAGCGGCTGTGGCCGCCAGGTGGCGCCGCGCCGCCGCCGGCCCTGCCCTGGGCGCGGGGGAACCTCGGGGGCCGAGCCTGGCGGGGCGGGAGGAGGAGCGGCGAGAAGGGGGAGGGAGGGAGCGGAGCGGGCCGCGCCGCGGCTCCGTGCCCTGCGTGCATGCGTGTGTGTGAGAGGAGCGGGCGGGCCGGCGGTATATAGAGGATGTGCCGCCGCATGGCTCGCCCCGGCCGCTGCCGCGCCAGCTCCTTGGGCCAGCGCCAGTGAAGCCTCTCGCCCTCGCCGCCCGGGCAGTCGCCTTCCTGCCCGCTCCAGGCGCCTCTGCCGGCCTCTCTCCCGGGTTTCCGGCGCCCCGGCGTCCCTCCTGCAGCGGCCGCTTCCCGCGGCTCCTCCGCGCCGGGGCAGAGCGAGCGCGTCCATGCGGTGCAGATGGCCGGGGCACAGCCAGGGGTGCACGCTCTGCAGCTGAAGCCCGTCTGCGTCTCCGAAACCCTCAAGAAAGGCGTCAAATTCGTCAAGTGGGACGATGTGAGTAACCCCCGCTTCCCTCGGCAGGGGCACGGCGGGGTTACGGATAGATGGGGCGGGGGGGTCCCGGGCCCTGCACTGCTCGGTGCGGAGGGCAGGTGCGAGGCGGCGACAGGGGTGTCCCCACCGTGTGCTGCCCGAGCCGAGCGGCGGTGTTGAACCGGCGGCTGAATGTCGGGCAAACTTTCTCCGAGGGCTCTCCTGTTCTAATCGCGCTTGGCCGGTGCGAGCTGTTTTGAGCTGGCTCCTTTCGCGAGCGTCTTCCTCTCCCGCCTCCCGCGTTTCACGTTGCCACTTCTGCCCTGGTAACATAGTTGTTTCAACCTGTTCTCGCGTTCCGTCTCCTCCTCCCAGCCTCTCCTTCTCCTTCTGGCTCCTGCTCCTCTCGCTGTCTCTCAGGTTCTGGTGGAGTTGTCAAGCCCTGATGTGTTCTCTCAGGGCTTGCAGTTTGGGTACCCTTGGTCATCTTACTGCCTCCACAGAAGACACTCTTCTTTCTTGGCTTATTAGGGCATGAGACTTGGCTCAGCATCACATGTGCTTTCCCCTTACTGCTTGCTGCTTCCCAACCCTTTACGTTTGTATTGCCTCACGTAGGAAAGGAGTGTGCGGTTTCCACTTCACCTTTAGTAGAGCAGCTGTTGGGCAGCTGGGATTTCTTTCTTGGCATACTGGCTATGCCCGGGACGATTTCGGAGGAAAGGGGAGCTAAACAAAAGAGTTGGCTTTTTCAAAGCCTGTAGAGAAGGAAAGCAGCATGAGCCCTCTGCTTGCTTTTGCTCTGGCAGTACAACGCTGGGTGTTTGTACCTCAGTTGTGCATGGAGGAGCAGGTGCCCCAGAAAGTCTGCCCGTGAGTGGTGTCTGGAGGCACAGAGGCATCGTGAGACTCGAGCTGTGGTAGAGAAATGGTTGGGAAAGAAGGCAGGCAGTCTGAATGTCAGGAGAACTGTTGAGAACGAGTTGTTTTCACAGTTCTTGTCTTTTTGCTGTGAGCTTGGCTGTGCTAAAGACGTCCACAGCAGTGAGGGAGACAGAGCAGTTGATGGGTAACCACTGTTCTTGGCTTATGTCTCGCTCTTTTGCCATTGCTTTCAGCCTGTCCAGCAGCCACATGTCTGAGCCTGACCCCTATAAACCTGTGATAAACACTCTCAAGGAGAGAGAGAACACCAGAAACCAAACAACTTGTGGTGTGAAGTTTTATTTACAGTAATAAGTGAACACATTTTAAAAGGCTCTGCAAACTGACCTTGTCCGCAGTACCAAACAGTGGCTTGGTACAGGTTCTTTATGTTCAGGAACTAGGCTTGAATGACTTGCCTGAGAAAACGTTTTCTTTTGGTTGACCTTTTCCTTAGGAAAAGGCAGCCTTGTCATTGCAGTTATTGTTTTATTTTTGGTAAGCTACCAAGGAATTTCCGTGTGTATACGCAGAGGTCAAGTTAACGGTGCTTTGAGCCTCCAGACTGAAAGTCCAAGCCATCAGGCAACAGTTGAAGTTACTAGAGTGCTATTTCCTAAATAGTAATTGTATATATGGAATGAAAAGATAAAGAGGTGTTCTCCGTGCACAGTGGATGTTCACTGTGTAACCTGTCTGCTGTAGGCTAGTTGGTAAAAAGATGGAAAATTCTGAATCTTAAGGCTGCAGTAATAAAACATGGCTAACTTCTGCAGAAAGACCTGTATTTTGGGTTAAAGGTGTTACTCCGCAGTACACAGGTGTTACCTGGAATGTGTGACTGAGTTGTCCTGTTGTGTTTAGCAAGTGCTTTTATTGGCAGCCGTGTGAAAGTTGATGCCTATTTAGCCACGCTGTGATGAAGAATTCTAGCATTAACTCATTGTTGACGGTGCATTCTGTGTATATCTGCACATTTCCCACCCCTCAGCCCTCCTGTCTTGCCTGTAGTGTTCTCAGCAGTTGGAAGCCCCACACAATCCAAGGTTTCAAGGGAAGGGAGTCTCCTCTGCCGCTCTGGCTGTATGAAGGCATTCAGACAAATGCATGTTCAGTGGCTTTGAAAAGTATTTGCCATTGAGTAGCCATTAACCACTTTGGAGTTGTAGTTTTCTATGAAATTCATCTGGTGGAGGGCTTTCAAAAAGGATGCTGATGAATGTGAATCTCTGTGGTCTCTCACGTAAACAGGCATGCACAAACTCACTAGTGGAACAATAGGCTCTAGTAAGAAGTAGTAAACTACAACATGTAACTGTAAAATTGACCATAATGAGCACTTTGGCTCTGCTGTGCTACCGGGGCTCTTCAGAAAAGCCAGGCTCACACACTGATGTTTATGATGCACCCTTTCTTTTCACTGTGTGTGAGAGTGGGGGTTCAGTTCTTCCACATGACCTGTGCACTGGGACAGCCTCTATGCTGTCCTTGTTGTTCCTATCCCTGCTGTTTTGGGTTGCAGTTTAAAGGTGGTACTGACTTTCTTTTGCATTTCATGAAGCTGAAGTGGTTGTTGTGTGTTCTTAGGACTTGTACCAAGTTTCAGCCCAAAGCGAAATTTTTCTAGGTGAGTTTTAAACCACTGAGAATTTTTAAATGGGTCTTTTTAAATGGGAATGCTGGAAGCATTTAAACAAGAGCATGAGAGGCATTTAAGAATTTTGTGTTGTGTGGAGGAACAGTACAGAAAGTGTTTGCCAGCTCTGAGAGGGATGCTGTGGCAAGGTGTGCAGAACAGTCTGACAAAAGCTGTGGTGATACAGACTTGAAAGCCAGTCCATGTTCGGACCTCCCATCCTGAGCTTCTCGTAGCTCTGTGCCTGGTCAGTAATTGAGGTGCTGATAGCAGATGTAGTAGTGACAATTCACAGTGGACCCCCTCTCTGAGGAACAGCACCAAAATCTCCTGCGTGTCCCCATGAGCTTCATCCAGTGGGCGGCGCCCCTCCACTGTGGGCATCATCCAGCTGGAAAAAGAAATGCTGTGCCTGAGCTTGGTCAAGTGGAGAGGAGGAGGTCACATCAACCACTCCAGATCATAGGCAGGTGGGAAGGCTTGGAATTCCATTTTCTCTGCAGACCATCTTCAGTTTCTAAATTGAAAAAGCATTAGGATCAATTAAAGGTTCTGGCTTTGCAAGACAAGTCACTCTTTCATGCCTTTGGATTGGATTAATACTGCTCCCACCATCCAATGCCTAATACTGTTCACAAATTCCATTTGGGATCAGGGTGTAAAGCACTAAAGTCAAACAGATAATTGTTGTCCTGTAACTTTGCTTTTCCTCAACACTGTTTCTGTTGTGTTCTGGAACAGGATTCCAGGTCAGAAAGCAAATTTTAGAATGATCTGTTGCTCTTGGTGTGTAGTTTTGGATTCACAAGGTACTGAGCAGAAATAGCTGCTCTTAGGATCTGTGCAAGATAAATGTGGTGGTTGCTTCTGTCTTTTTTGTGGCTGTATCCATGTGTCTGCCTGCTTCAGATAGCAGTTGACTGAGCATCTGCTTCCTCAAGTTGTTTCTTGAGTTGAGCCTCTATAGCTGCTTCTCCCTGACTGCTGGTCTGGCTTTGAGCAGCTGTGCTCTTGTATTCCTAGAGAGAAATGGGAGAGGGGGAAGGCTTGGGAACAACTGGCTTGGTCCCCTTTGCTGTGGTGATACCCAGGTTATAGCAGCTTTTCCTGATGAGAGTTGAAGGTCCTTTAATAAAGGTAATTAAGTTCACAGGTGAAACTTCTTTGGTAAGGGGTTAAAGCTTAATGTAGCAGAATGTGTTGCTAGGCTGAGAAGGGTAAGGAAACTTGAGTATAAAGAGCAATTTCTCCCAGGAACTATCTTGAGGGCTGAAATCTCCCCTGGCTGACTTGTTTCCTTATTTTTGTCTGGCCTGTAGTGGGAACAAGATAGACATAACTGAGTCTTTAAGTAGCTCTACAGCCAGAGCACAGCTGAGCTGATATTTTCTAAGAGCTGTAATTGGCACACTGTAGCAAGTGAATATAATGGTGTATGTTCGAAAATAGGTTTGTTTTCATTTCTTGCTTGAAGGCTTTCTTATCTTCCCTAGTGATAATATGTCTAATGCATGAAGATTTTGACTGATCTCTCTGTGGCTCACACTATTTACTTTCACTTTTAAGTATATTGCTAAGGTGAATTCTACCTAAATTGAGGGCCTGGATTCCAATTTTCTAGCCATATCGTTTTTCTATAATTGGATTACTGCAACAAACCTCCTGACAGGTAGCATTGCTTAGTGGCTACAGAACTTCCCCAGGTGAGCAGCAAAATAGAACCCAGGTATTTTAAGTTTTTTTAATGCCTTTCTCTTACAGCACTTTGTCTTAATAAAGCATTTGTGAGCTCAGAGTGAATGCTCTGGAGATTTGCAGGCTTCTTTATCTGTTTAGAATGTTTTAAAGAAGATTATCAGGAGTATCCCCTTTAACCTTACAAGTAAACATAACATCAGAGCATCTTTATTATGAATAAGCCAAGATGAAATGAATAAACAACTTGGAATTTTTCAGAAGTTATTTTAAGTAACGTTTTTTCCCCCCTGCCTTTCTTTGTTTGTTTTTAAACTGTGCACGAGCCTGCCACTGCAGTACATTAGTGAGGACATGAAAAATGAGCGACCATTGTTCTGTGTGTATAAAACTAAAACAATAAGCTGAAGAGTTTATTTTTTTGTGAACACTTTCAGTCTGGAGTGAAGAGGTCAAGTCCAACATTCCGGAGTTGTTGTTGTTTCTTCTTTGTTGCTAATCTTTATGTAGTAAACAAGTATCAGCTCTGGGCTATCTAGAAGTGTTTTATCTGAATGAGTGAAAGTTAAGGTTTTAGTCTTTTGCAACACAGGAGATGGAATTTACCGTTTTTGAGAGTTAATATTTAGTAAATGGGAAAGCCTGAAGTTGGTTAACTCTGTTGGAAAGCTCTTTATAACTTAAGTGTGGGGGGAAAATAAGATTTGGGTCTGCTGCAGGTGGGTTAAATGCCTGCCTGTGAAGATCTAATGTTAAAGTCATGATGACATCTCTTAGTGGACTTTTGGAGCCCTTTGGAGTGTTGGTGGATACATGGGGAAAGCGAAAACCAGAAAACTCCTAAATAAACGAGCATTCTTTGGGAAAGAGGAATTTAACTGAATTTGGGTTGTGCACTGTGTGCTTTCTTCACTTCAGTGTTTAAATGCTCAAGACTGTTTTCTTGTTTTTAACAAAACCTGGAGTGAAATAGGTAACACACAATTAACTGTTGCAGTCTATTTCTGACTATACAGTTTTTGATCTATTATAAAGTAAATGCTTCCTAAGCACTTCTTAATTTATTTTCACAAGGCCCATTAAATGACAAAATGTTTCCAGTCCTGCTGTTGTAGATCCAAAAAAAGACCAACATTAAAAATCTTGTAATTTTTAATCTGTAATTAGCTACCTTGGACCTAATTTTTAGCCTGCAGTGCCTTAGTGTCAGGTGTTCAGAATGCCTCCCCAGTGATTTCAGGTGAATTTGAACTCAGCATCTCTTAAAATTAGGAAATGAAGCATGGAAATATAATTCCAGTGTTCTCTCAAAATCAGAATGCAGCATTTATGCTGATGAGCAGTATGGTTTAAATTATTTTCTCAGCATCACACAAGAACTCTCTGGCCATGGTAAAAATCTTCCTGGTTGGCATTTCCTGGCCTTTGCTCAAAAGTTGTCCCTTTATTCTGTCCTTCTTGACTGTTTAGCTTGCAACATTTAAAGACTGATGCAATCAAATGCAGTAAGAGGATCATCAACTTGAGTGTGAGGATATCCTGAGAAATGGGTTGGGGTAGGACAGACTTCTGAGAAATCCCACTCAAGGTAGGTCTTTGAGACTTGGAGTCTTTGATCAGCAGAATGGTGATTGCTGTCCTGTGGTGCCATCACCAAAGTTTCTCCAGGGTTTAACAACTCTAATAGTGAATGATATCTTCTTGCATGTTCCTGTTGAACAAGTGGAATTTCATTTTATAATTCTGTAAGATCAATTCCAGTTTTGATTTTTTTTGTCCTTCCAGCATGCATGTCACCTTCCCCAGCACTTTCTTCTTTGCAGCCTGTTCACTTGTGGCAGATTTGGTTCCTCTGCCCTCAGTCAAAGAGGGCGTCTTTACCCTTCCAGATTATTTCAGGGGTTCTCTGCAGATGGAACTTCCTCCCTTTCACTTGTAGCTCATCTGTCAGCCTGAAGAAGTTCTTAGTTCTGACTGTCTGGGTAATCCTGTTTAGTTCCAGTCTGAGTACACTCTGTGTATTACGGAATTCACAGCTAATGTGTCTGCTGACCCTGTGCAAACTGGAGTTCTGATCTCCTTTCTTCTTTGCTCCTTCTCTGCTTCCCCCAAGCCTGGAATCCACCTGATTGGTGGAGTGGCAAGAGAGCTCTTTTTAGAGACTCTCCCCAGGTATCTCACCTTTGCTCAACCAGATTCTAGGCACTTTGGCCAAAGTGAAATAAAGGTTCAAAAATATTTTGCCTCTGCCAGAAAGAGTCCATATTTCTTAGCTTTGTGTTTCAAAGCAGTTTGACAAAAATTTTCCAGAAGATTCAAGCAAGTGAAATAATGATGTGTTAAAGTTTTCAGGTTATATTTGGGGATGTTCAGTGTCTCTGAAAATCTGTGGCAAACCCAGGAAAGAACAGTCAGCCTTAATAAGGCAGTGTCATGAGCCCCATATGTCAGAAGAGGTGAGGACAGAGGCTGCTCTGCTCTTCTTTTTAAAATCTGTTGATGTGAATTTTGACTGCAGCCGTTTCTAAGAAACATCATCATTATTTATATGTGATTTATCAAAACACAAACTCTTCTGGCTCGTGGTCATGGAGTAAAAAGTTCCATCTTATGCACAGCCAGGTCATGGTGGTGCTCTGATATATATGGTCAGAAAGGAGCTAAACCAAAGTTTTCACCCTTTTCACTGATTATCTTTGTATGATGATTTTTACTGGTCAATAGTAATGGAATGGAGGTGGCAGTTTTTGCTCACTGGTGCTAGGTGTAGTCTGAGGCACCCACTCTTAAAATCAGACCTTGAAGCAGTTACGTGGCAGTCATTTAAATAAGGATTTGTCCATTGATCCTCTCTGCTTGTGTCCTGCTGTGCCTGGCTGGTAAGCATCCCAAAGTTCCTTGTGGCACTTTCTGGGCATAAAGTTGAAACCTCTTTGTTTAAAAGTATAAAACAAAGAATATTGCTAATGCAGGATCTGAGGTTGAGCAGCCAATTAGGAGGGAACTTAATGGAGTAAGTATAGAACAGCCACATTACTCATTTGAGGTTGTGGAATTGGAGGAAAGTAGAGAATTGGCCCTAAGTCAGCAAATAAAAAGGTGGAGGACTTTCAAAGGCGAAATTAAAAACCCTTCAAGAAAATTATCTTTGTAAGCTGAGATGGGATGATACACAGCACACTGGGACAGCCAGGTTAGGGCCACTCTTTCTTTCCAGGAATTTGCAGGAGCAGTGTTTTGGAAACCAAGCCACTGCTTGGCATGAGCACCCACAGGTGGCATTTAAAAAGCCTGATAACCCACAGTCATTTGCACCATTGACTGGGACACTCTTCCTTTCTCTTTTCCCTCTACCCCTTCTGGTCACAGCTGATTTTTACCTTGGTCGTCTCATCCTCTTTTCTATGTGCTTGGAATTACCCCAGGAATCTGGCCTGCTGCTCAAAGGGCTGCTTGTTTTGTTGCTATCCAGAGGGATGGATATAGAAGCATATAGGCTATTCTCCTACTGCACATTTAAATTTCCAAACCCTTCAGCTTTAGAGATGGGCTCTTTTATTTTTACTGTTTTATTCTCACTTTTGGATCTGAGTGGGTTAGGGGAGATGGGAATGTCTGCACCGATTTGTTTGTCCTTGAAATTTTGTTTGTTATTTTAATTTTCCTCCTCTGTTGTGTTCTGTCCATAAGCCTTTCCTTCAGAGTTTTGTATGGTTGGTCAGTCTGTTCAGGAGAGTTATGAGGTCAGCTCTTTGGGTGAGCAGATTAAATTAATGGACTTGAGGATACTCATAAATGACTGCAGGTGTGTCTTACGGGTCATAAACTACAGCCATTCCCTTAATGGTACAGTAATGTTTGTAAATAAATGCACGAGACAGTTGTTGGTTGAAGCAAATATCTATTTCAGAGCCTTGAACTGCTGCTTTTCTTGAATTGCCCTTGAATTGGTAAGGGGGTTTTTGAGGAGTCTTTTTGATTGTTTCCTGCCTTTGCAGAGTAGTATAAAAACAAGAGGCCTGTCCCAGGTGACAAAGGACTCAGCTTTACTCTGGGGTGGGTGGAAGGACTTGCAGAGCTGACTCCTAAAAGTTTATTTCTATTCTTCCACACCCAGAACTGAGTGTGGCATTTGATGTCAGGGATTTACAAGAGGGATAATTAACTTGTAGAACATATAAAGTATTATGCACATGCCTTTTATTGTTGCTGCTGGCTGTACGGAAGAGTTCCTAAGGCATGTGTTGCACGGATAGATACGTGTGCAAAGTTATTCTCAGATCCTGTGTGTGGGGTTCTCATGTTCATCAGCGTATTGTGCTGTGCCTGATACCAGAGTAATAGAGTTAATTTAAAGCAAAAAACAAACAAGCAAACAACCAAACAAAAACCCCAACACAACCAAACAGCTTTCTGGAGCAGAGATTCCCAGACTAAGACTCACCCTGTCATGGTTAAGTTTCCTTTAGGAGCCACCTAATAGATATTGAAGGTTCTTTCCCCTCATCCTCTGCTTTCTTGAGTCTGATTTTAGTCAATATTTTACACATCTACAAAAGTATTACTCTGATAGCTGTGTGTTGTCAAACACACTTTGGTTTGAAGCAACTGATTTGAAATTATTAACTAGCAAAATGAGTTAATCCTAGACATAATTGCTTTGTGTCTGTTCCCATCACCTCTCTTTCCCCCTGAACTTGCTTGTATCTCATCCAAAGGCAGAAGGACACTTAATCTTTCTTTCCTCTAACTATATTTTTATACACGGGCTGCATATGACACAACAAACTAAGCTAAAAAAGGAGAGTTATGTCTCCAGAGCAGGGATTTTTTTCTCTCTTTGAATGTTGGAGGTCTAAGAACCCTTTTTTAGGGGCTTGTGGATACAGGCAGATTTCTTCAGGGACTGATATATTTTAAAACCAAAATTGCATGTTGCTTCAAACAGTATCCAACTCTCAGGTGTACAGAATCTTAAAAACAAGGAAGAAATGGGGGGAAATAAGATTCTACAAATTCTGCATGTCTCTTCTTGTAGGGAAGGGCAGTGTTTTAGTGAAGGGTCAGTGGTGCTTTTGACAGAGCTCTGGGCACACCTGGGACATTCCCATGACACTGGCACAGCCACGCTTGTTCCCAGCCTCTAAAAACTCATGTGACACTTTTTCAGTGTCACTGCACCTCTGGACAGTTGCAAAGCCTTTATCTTGCAGTTATAAAAATGACTTCTACACTCATTGAAGGGTTTGATCTTGTATTTCCTCTTAGTGTAGAACTTGCCCTTCAATTTGCATTTCTCTTGTGCTGAGATAAAAATATGCTTGATGCCATTTTATTCTTTCACCTTGTTGCCCTGTAGGCTCCTGGCTGGTTCTAGGCCTGTCACTGAGCTGCTTTGGCTCTTGGCTTTTCTACCTGTGAACTGGGAGTAGTTCATCTTCCCTATTTCAGGAATGGCCATTGCTGGGAGTTCAGTGCAGTGTCACAAAGTGTCACCTGGACATTTTAGAAGTTTCTTGGATGCAAACTTGCTGAGTTTTTTCTTCCATGGGAAAGCTCATTTTCTCTGCAGTTTTTCTGTAAACAAATCTCTCTGGACTGTGTTTCAAAGACATAGGTTTCTGCTTGCTCTGTCTCCTGATATGGGAGATGTGGTTTTCTTTTCTCAACCTGTGATATAAAGAATTGCCATCTCTCTGACTTGGTAAACATTTTCTAGCATTCTAGTACCTTCTGGTATGGAGCTTGAAGCAGCAAGAAGCTAGCTCTGTACTTGGGCAGAAATAACCCAAAAATCCCTCTGAACAATGGAGTAACTTTAATAAATAATATAAGCTTTTTGATATTGGAGTAAAAGAGTCTTGGTTCACCCCCGCTGGGACTCCAGCAACAACAAGTGGTGATGCCTGAGACGTGGGACAACAACGAAGGTTTTACTGGTGTCATAATACAGACAAGTGTTCTTGCATCAGGGGTGACACTTGGAGAAGGGAAGCATTATTTATAATAGTGTAACTTCCACTGACTTTCTTTGTACTTATACTCCACACTTAAATGTGTTTGATTTATACTTGAACCTATTACAGCCCATTTTTTTTCCTCAAAGCAACATAGACTTACCTCACACATTACTGCTTTGGAAATAGGTGAATGTTTAAGCTGTAAAATAACTGTAGCACTTCAACAGAAATATAAATCCTTTGAGGAGGAACTGTGTGTTTAGCCTGGGTTTCTAGGGAGCTGAGGCTTAGGCAACTTTTCTGTATCCTTGTCTTTTTCCCTTCTGTGCCCCTTGCATAACTTCTATATTGAGTTTGAAAAATGAGTAGAGGTCTTGAGACAACAGTGTCTTAAGGGATGCCATGAAATATAGAAGAGAAAGAGGAGAAATCCTGTTAGGAGCAGGTTGCACTGATGTCAGTGATTGTTAGGCACCAGGGAACCCTGATGAGATGTGATGAACTCCCACCTGTGGAAAAGGCTTGGGTTAGAGCTTGTGTCTCTTAAGTCAGGTATTGCTGTCAGTCAGAAGACATGAATTTGTAGGTAACAAAGCTGCCTTGTCAGTGGACTAATAAATGGTCCTGGTTTTAAATTACCTGAGCTATGGATGTTACCAGACTAGACAGGTTTTCAAACAGTTTGAAAGTGAGGTGGAATACAGATATATTCCCATTATTAAAATTTTCATGGTTTGATTAAAAAAAAAATTAATGGACTGTTACTGACAAAAGTTTTAAGGTAAAGAATGCTATTTCATGTTTTCTACGCAAATTCAGCCTTTGTAAAAGCAAATTTTATAGGTCTTTAGTGTTGATACCTGAAGGTGAAGTCAGATCAAGGTGGGCAGTGGACACCTAAATATCATGCTTTAATGTGTGGGCCTTATATTCAGGGTGTTAGGCCTGTGTAACTTCATCTACTTCCAGCTTTTCTGGGTTAACTCCACGTGTTGACAAGTCTGGAGTTATTAGGTGCTGTCTCCACAGTAATGGAAATACGTTATATCAGAAAAATGGAGATGAGGCAGGTGATACTAAATTCTTTCAATGACATCTTGCTAGTGATACCTTCAGGGTAATTTCTAGATGTTGCAATTCATTAACACGGATGGCAAAGCAGCTTGTGCATAATTATGTGTTCTGTGTGCTGACATGAATTTTGTTTGTCCTTTTTCTGCCAGGACTCCACTGTTGTGACTCCAATTATCCTCAGAACAGACCCACAGGGATTTTTCTTCTACTGGACAGATCAAAATAAGGTAAGAGAAAAGCTTTCAGCTCCAGATTGGTTCTTCTTTTTCCCTGTGGTGTGATGTGCAGTCCTAGCACAGCAGACAAGCATTTTATCAGCATATCTTGCTCTGCTCTTCTGGAGAGCAAAGACAACAGGCCTGTGGCTCATCCGAGATGGATGGAAGATGTGGTAAATTCCAGCCATGTTAATGCTGGCATGCCCAGTGAGGTCTACAATTGTCCTGGTGAGGACAGGAAGGATCCATTTGGGATGCCGTTGTGGTTCATAGTTAGTTTGTGGTTTCTCTTGCCTTCTGCATGTTGAAGATTTTGTCTGTGCTGCATGGCAGGCCCAGAATTCCCAGAGGCCGTAGCTCCCTTTGAATTCTTCCTCCTTAATAGCCACGTGCTCCCTGGCTGTGCCTGGTGGGCCACGTCACCAAGTTCTTCCTAATCCTCGCTGGACACTTCGAAAAACATTCCGGCGTGCTGAGCTCACTGCTGTGGCTGGGGAGCAGTTGGGAAAGCTCATGGCCTGATTCATCGCTGCCTTGCTCCAGTTTCACATCCCTGTCACCCCTCAGAGCCACCGTGTCGTGTTCCCAGCTGTTGGAGGCTGGAAACTCAAGGAAACACAGTGAAAGAGGTCAACACCCTGAGCACTTGGTGCAGTTTGTTTCCTGCACAGGTTTATAATAGAGAATTGGTGTTGCAATTGGTATTGTAAAACACTGTATTGAAACTGGGAATTGAGTGAGTGTCTTCTCATTATATAGATGAATTTTCAAGTACTTACCAAGTAAGTGCTTGTACTGGCTCCCTGTTGAAAATGGTGTTGAACTTGGTAGTGCTTGAGCTTTGGCCTTGTATGAGTATCTGCCAAAAAATGGAATGTGTGCTTGTATAGTTTTCTGGCTGCAGAAACCTGGTTTGCCAGTTGTGTAGCTGTTTTTCAGGAGTTCTTGTTGATTTTGTTTAGATACCAGGGCAAAAATAGCTTGAGGAGATAGCAGCCATGAAATGTGCAGGCACATTGTAGAGGCAATTTGCTGTTACATTAGATCGTGTTTATCTCCTGTGTTTGCTTTTGAGAGGAGATGGAGCAGGTTTTGAGTGAGTATATTTGGAAATCATATCGCAGAGTTTATAATGGAAATCTTGTCTTTGCCTATGCTTGTGCAAGGTTGTGGTGGGTAATAGTGAGTTCATCTGTTGACAGTGCAGAGTTGTTTTAAATTACTGCCCAGAGCAGCCAAGTGAGTGCCCTCAGAAGCTGAAGGCTGTGACTGATTTACATGACCCAGTGGCTGTGCCAGGACACAGTGTGGCCTTTTGGCTTGTTCCTTCCCTTGCATAAACTAATTGTATAAGCTGAAAAAAAAAAGATCAACTTTGTAAGAATAAGTGGAAACCCAGAGTTGATTGGAGAGTTTATTTCACTTCTAATGTTTGGCACTAAGACCTCCCTCAGTTTCCTACTGTTGTCTGTAAAAACAATGTCTTGAAGCAATTCTGTGAAGTATAGCTATTTATAGAATTGTTGTTCTCATATTCATGAAAAAATGTGTTTATAATGCTCAGAGCATTTTTTTAAAGGTTGGGTATTTATACAAGAGATTTAAGTGTCAGTTTGATTTTTAAACTTGCAAATCAAGACTCTGTAGAGAACAAGAGGGATTTTTCTGGTTAATAATTCATGACAACTAGGTGAAGCTTGTTTCTAAACACCATTCTAGCAGTTCCTATTTAAAGAAAGCAAATTTATATTTACTGGGGTGCTGATAGTGCAAGGACTGGAAAGGAAATGCCATTTTCTGCTTTTACAGAGTATTTGGGTTCATGTTGATTGTGAGATTGTAAATACATGAAAAAAGGAGGTTATATAGGAGATTCTCTTTAATTTCCTTCTCTTTGTGTGAAGTGATCCTGTGATGATAGTGGAACTACGTGAAGAAATATGAAGACAATACAACCTCTGTGTGATCACTTTCTCTTTTTTCCTCATGTTTTTTTTAAAAGGAATTGCTTCTGTCACAAGCAAAGCCTGCTATTTTCTGGGTGTGGAAAGATAAGCCTTGCTAAAGAAAGTGATGAAGTGGGAGGAGCCTGCTGCCAGCTTCCTTGATCAGGCACGTTTTTCTGAGAGCTGACTACAAAAGGTGTGGAGATGAGGCCTGAGCAGCAGCCATCTCTCAAGCCATTTGTGTGTCCTGTTTTGCCAGACACTGTGTGAAACAGTAAATCACTGCCTGGCTAAGGGTGTGCTGCTTAAAACAGGCATCTGCCTCCTTTGCTTGCTGTTGCCTTATCAGCCAAGTTACACAAAAATTACATGAATCACTAGGAGGGAAAAACAAAACAAAGAAAAACCACTCCCCTGTGCTATATTTTTATTTAGCACAGAGAACTGGTGGTTGCAGCTTTCCCTACCTCGTTGGCTGGTTGAGCTGCTTCTGGCATTGTTTTCTTGTTCCCTTCCTTTTCTGTTTCTTCTCTGTTGCAGGGAAAGGCAAATAATGTGTAGTGTCTGCTGTCTAGCAGTGGGTCTGGACAGTCTTTGACTGCACCAAGAGCAGCCTCAGAGCCCCAAGCTGTGGTGCAGATGTGTGTGGAGAGCAGCCCTCCCTCAGTGTCACTGGCCCCATGGTGGAGCTGTCAGTGAGCTGCTGATGCTCGCAGGGTTTGCAGCCCGGTCCGAGAGTCTGGGTAGTGCTGCAGATGAGGGCCCAAAAGGCTGCTGAGGGCCAAGTTTTGTGTCCATCAGCAGTGTGCATGGTTCACTTGCTTTCCCTTGTAGCTCTCTGATAAATAAATTAGTACCAGTTTCAGATTTAGTCTCAGGAGCTGTGTGTTCCTCATAAACAATCCAAGGTCCTTTAGTTTCAGCCCCACAGAGGTACTTTCCACTTGGGATATGCATATGTGAAAGACAACTTCAATTGGGTGTCAGGTTTTGTGGTGTGAAGGTCTGTTAAGTCATTTCATTTAAGTCTTGGAGTTAGGTAAGACCCATGTGGTGTCCTGCATTTTGACAGACTCACTGTGCATGTGTGTATTTCAGCTTACATTGCTGTCATGAGTAAGGGTAGTCCTCCAGAATCAAGGCATCCATAGCATTTCCCTATTTTCTGATAAGAGCAAGAAAATTTTGGATACCTTTTGTTTTGAACAGATGGCAGGACAGCTTTCTGATGTTAATTGTATTTTTCAGTATGAAAGTATTTTATTGCTGAAGGTTCTGAAATATTTTCTTCTTCATCGGTGTGCGGACTGCTGGCTGATTCAATGTTATTACTTGAATGATTATCAACATGGTTTTAAAGGAAAAAATAATGTGACAAGCTTATGCCTGTTACTTATCTTATTGTTTAGGTAATGTTTCTTAACTACAGCAAATCCAGACAATATTCATTGTGGTGTTGTATTTTTATGACCTAAAACATAACTCAGTTTCTTGATCTTTTTTTAACACGGAGTGCCATTTCTTCCATTTGTTCTTATTCTGGTCATGAGCATGGAAGAAGGATAAATCAAAATTTACCCAGGTGAAGAGAGTCTGCTAGAGTAAAAAGGAGTGATAATCAAAAGCATTTTTCAGGAGATGAGCAGAGGCTGGAAGCATTTGGTGTGTTTAGCCCAGCTAGCAGAGCAAAGCCAGACAAGGACTGATTTCTGTCTATGGATAAATATATTAAAGGATGCATAGACAGACTAGGAGAAGAAAAAGGTATTTTCAGGCAGTTTGTGTGTTATTACTCCTGCATCCTTTGTCTGGAAGTTGTTAGGCAATCAAAAGGATGTTGGGAGAAGGCACTTAGCCATTGACTCAGTGCAATTCTAACAGTGTGTAAGAAAAGGAGGGAAAGGAGGAAAGCAGCAAATTGCTTTTGTGGTGCATCCATTTAGGGGTTTAAAAGTCTGAGGATGGTTACTATGCTGTCCTCTCTCTCACTGACACATAGTGATTTATTCCCCTTTATTTTAAAATCTGGGCAACTGCAGTGCCATGGCAGCATGCTGAAAACACACAGGATGCAGACCCAGTCTCACCCACTGCACCGCGAGAAGAGATTGAACAGTCTGTGTTGTGAAACTCAACGTAAGTGCCCAGTTCCTGGGTGTCAGCAGCCATTTCTGATGCCTATTGTAAACAGATGATGTTCTTGTTTGTCCAAAGGAAGTGTTTCTTGAGAAGCTTCTGTGAGTGCTGATACTGTGTAGGAGGGGATGTGAAGCTGGAGCTTCCCTCCTCAGCCTTTGCAATTTGAGCAGCAGGGCAGCCCAGGTGAGGGCTTTAGCTCTAGGGAGAACCAACTTCAGGGTGTACATGGCACCATTCCTAGGTCAGATTTTAAGTGTATTTGAGGGGAAATGGGTGGTGAAGCCACAGAAATACTCAGAGGGAGCCATTCCTGGCAGACTGACAGGCTGACAGTATCTCAAGGCAGAGAGGCTCAATCTGTACAGTTTTTTAATGACAATTTCATAGTTTTCAAGGGAAAAAGTGGGGTAGTTTCTCCTGTAACAGGAACAGGCCTGTTTTCATGTGTGAACATCGCTGGCAGAACTGGTGCCAGCATGCTGCAGCTCAGCCACAGGATATGAGCTTGATACAAGAGCCTGGAGCAATAATCCTGTGCCTCGAACTGGAGCTCTCTTGTGCCATGAGAGTGCATGAAGTGGTTCCTTATGATAGAAGACGAGAGGATTCTTCTGACTTGGAAGGTGCTCTCCCTTCTTGTGTCCTGATATGATCCTAAGTTCCTTTGGGATTGAAAACCCAGCATAGATGACAGAGGAAATGGAGAAGTGGAGTCCAAGGGCTGTACGTAGGATTTGGGAGGATTAGGTTTGGCTTCAGCATGTTTGTAAATTCTGTGGCAATCCCACTGCCCTCATCCAAATGGAAGATGATGTGGCATTTTTCCAGCCACTGGGGATTTTGCCTGTTATGTAAGGGAGTTCTTTTGTGTCTTTTTTGAAGCGGTGCTTTAAAACAGTTGGGTCAGTTTTTTAATTGCTCTATGGGTCAAAAACGTTTACATTACATCTATATATGCTTTACAGCATATTTGACAAGCATACTATAAAGACTAAAGTTACATCAATATTTAAAATACACCTGGTAATTTAATGAGAACGGAATATTTACTACTACCAGGTTTAAAAATACCTGCTCCAAATCTCAGCTGTTAGGCTTAATTTATTCAAGAGCAAGGTTACTCAGTCGTGCATCTCAGCATTGAAAACATCCAAGAAGTGCATCATTAAACATGTATTCACACTTTTCTCTCTGGCATGTAAACAGAAATAAAGCTAAATAACTTAAACCCTTAAACTTGAGACTGTAAATGTGATTAATTGAATGAGGAAAAAATAATGCATATATGTCCTTTTGAAGGAATATTTTAACGTGTGCAGTGAAACTATCACTTTTTCTTGCTTGTTTTTGTAGCGTCCTTAGCATTTTAGCAGTCACCATCCCTTTCTGTTAATTCTGTTTCATGCTGAGTATTGGATACATGGGTCTCTGTCATGTTTTGGCATGTGAGCAGATTTGCCTTTGCTTCAGCTGTAAAACACAGGAGTTGCAATTATTTGGGTCCATGTGCTGGCAATCTACCAGGCATGAGCAAGACTTATGGAGGGTTTTGTTTTTGTTGGTTTTTTACAATTCTGTACGAGATGCCTTGTATTCTCAGTGCTCTACTACTTCTGAGGCTTCTACATGGACTTCTGTAAAAACAAAAATCAAACTTTAATTTGCATCTTCACATTCTCCAGTGTCAGATGAGCATAAGGGAAAGTAATACTGAAACTGTAAAGTTGTTTATCCATAGGACACTTTTGATAATCAGACCATAATCCTCTCCTACTGAAGGGAAAGAAAAATTGATTAATGAATGATGCTGCTCTAAACTTGGTCCATTCCTTCATAGGTGAACTGAGTGCAAAGCTGAAAGTGGATGGTCCCTGATTTTTCAGAGCAGGGCTGCTTGTTGTGTTTCAGTTGGAAATGTAAGGATAAGGGGTTTCAGGCTCTGAAAGATGGAGATAGTTCTGTGGAGGTCCTGCTAATCTTTTCACTGGAAGTCTGCATAAGGACTTCCCTGGGACGAGTTGTGAGTTTTGATGTCAGGTTTTGCTTCTTAATGACACTGGAAACCGGGAGTGGACGTGAAGCAGACAGTGAACTAATAATGGTGGCACAGCAAATAATCTGGGTTTTGCAGTCTGTGATTCATGAATTTGACATGTGACATCAGGAGGCACCATGGTGGTGTTAGGAACTTGAGAACATCTCAGGTTTTTTTTTCTCAACAACTTAAAAATCGGCATGTAAGCGGAATAAAAGACCACCAGGAAAGTGGTAGGGAATTGCCACAGTCAGTCAAAATGGGAGGAAATATTTCATGGAGGTCAGCTTCCCATCAGGCTGCTGATTTAAAGGAAATCTCTCTGCTTTCAAAACATGGAAATTGTTCAAGGCCCATTAGGGAAATGGTACTACATCAAACACAGATCTCTAATAAGCATTCCCCACTGCTAAATATCTCCCTTCTTGTGAGGGAGGCAGGAATAGGAAATGAGATGTTGGGTTAAATCCACAACACAGGTCCATTTGCTGAAGTGAGGAAGCCAAACAACCTCAAAAGTGAGGATGATGCTGGAGTCAGCCAAATTTATGTACTGCTGAGTTCTCAGGCACTGAGAACAATCCTAACATTTCACTTCATGTGGGAATATAATCCTTGCACTCTATTGAACATGGGTTTACTGTAAATATGAGATTGTAGGCAGTCCTTTGTTTAAAAGGACTGAGACTTTGTAAGCTTTGGCTGTAGATGGATGTAAATGTCAAATGTTACCAAAAAATTGGAAACTTGAATTTTTATGCAAGAGATTTTTATGATCTGTCTGCTGGAGACTGTTTTGCGGTAACAATTTTCAATTTAAATAGCTCAGTAAAGAAAGCTTGTGTCCAAGTTGACCAACATCCCCTAAAGTGCCTTCCTGGGCTGGTGTCTGTTTTCTAGCTGAGCAGGGCTTGCATTAAATGGAGCCACTGGTGTGTCATAAGCCAGCCTGCATCTCTTTTTTGCCTCTTTAATTAAAAAAAGCCTCTTGTGTTCATGCCTGCAGCTTGTACATCGATTTGGTTGAATGTGCAGCATCAGCTTTGCTGACTGACCTATTATTAGCATAGTTCAAAAATTGGCTCCTAGCACATTGGCTTTCCTGATCTTTGGAAGGATAGCTGATCTCCTGGCATGCCTGTTGGATTGACTTCTCTGTAATGTTTCACATCCTGGCTGTTTCCTCTCCCTATTATGCTTTCAGGGCCTTTTTTTTTTTTTTTTTTTTGTGTGTGTATTTTTTTTCAGCTGTGTAAGAGATAGTGCTCCAAAAATAGCGATCCTTAAATCATAGTTTGTCTCCATGCATATGATCTTCCTGTGTGAACATACACAGCCCTCTACTAATCAGTGCTATGGGATAAATGTGTTAGAAATTCGGGCCTTTTTTTTTTTTAATTTGAGGAGTTTGAAAGATTCTCTTGAAATATGACTGGCAGTAAATGTCAGTTTTGCACTAATGCTTTTTACCACTAAAAAGGTGGATTTGACCCTACTTCCTTCTCCTACCTGCTCCTACAATTCTGGCATTTTACATACTCTGCACGCTTGCAGCTGGCATCACACAGGGCAGAAATGCTCCTGGCCTGGATGTTGAGTGGTAACAATGTGCTCTATTGTACCACACTGCCTTCCTCTTTGGTTTGGGGTCAGTGTGTGAGCACAGCAGGCACTCTGTAGCTCCCTTTCCTGGGGAATCATTTCAGTCCTGTCTCTTTTTACAGACAACTTGTGTTAACTCAGCATTGGGAAAATGCAGTAACAGCATACAATGCTACAAATTCTTATAATTTTAGGTTTGCTGTGTGTCTGTTAGTTTTGAATAATTCTAACTGTACAGATGCTTTTTACATCGCCAGTCTCCTGCAGTTCTTCTGCTGGATTAGAAGGTATGTAAAACCCATGGGCAGACTCCTGATCTCATATGCTGCTGTGTCTCCTTGCCTGGCATCAGTTGTGCTTCCGAATCTCTGAGCAAGCTATGGAGGGTGTCAAATCCACAAAAGAGGGGAGACTCTGCCTTCCTCTGGCTGTGGTTGGTGTAGGTGTGCTGTGTGCTGCCAGCAGCAAACCTCCTGTCTTGCCTTTCCACAGTTGGGCTCCACACCAGGCAGGAAGTGAGAATTCATCTCCATTGCTACTTCCAGCTCATCTTTCCACATAGGCACGTTCAGAAGTTGACTTCCCAGTGTCCATCCTTTACTTGTGAACAGAAAACCCAATAATAGGGGCATGTTCTCATATCTGAGACCCAGTTTGTGATGTTGTGTCTCTCTGAGGCTGAACTGTTCCTCATGCACTCAGTGTGGGCAAGGAGCAGGGGCTGCCATATAGAGGATGGAGATTGCTTTTCATTCATATCCCAGGAACATTTCCAGTGTCTGGATTTTTACTGTGGAGGCTGGCCCATGCCTTTGTACAAGGTGTGCTCTGCATCATGAGAGGAACAGGGTGTTCTGTTGTCCCAGAGAACTGTTGGTGGCTGGAGGATGTCTGTAAATCCTGACTCTCCAGGGCATGTCAGACACTCAGCCGCTCAATTATCCCAAGGCAATTGGGGGTATATATAGCACTGGTATTTCAAGGCTGCACTGACACATCAAAAGTGAAATTCTACCCCAGTGCTACGTCCCAAAGAGCTCTTGTGCTGTCTGAGGCCGGGGATTACCAGAACCTCCCCCTGATCCCAAGGCCAGTCACAGTGTGCCTGCAGAGCTTTACTGAGCCTTTTGCCTCTGCCTGTGCAGACACCCTTGGGGTGTGACATCCCTGGCTGCTCCAGGTGACAGAGCCTGCCCCAAAGCTGGAGAGCTCCGTGGGCTGGGAGCTGTTTCAGGTTCTGTTTATTGGCAGCCAACTCACTGCTGACTGAGGTGAACGAACTGTGGGAGTTTGAACGTGGTTACTGCACAATATTTCTCACTTCAGGGACCTGTGGATAATTTGGACAGGTGCTTCACTACCCAGGGAGCTGGTTATCTCTGACTGATAAAGAGCACTAAGTGCTGTGATGAGAATCATAATGAAAATATTGATTAGCAGAGTAGAGCTGCTTGGTACTGAGTGATGCTTGTTGAAGCCTTGTTAAAACAATAATGAAATTCTAAAGGAAGCTCTTTTACTTTATTTCTAGCTGCCCTTTGTTTACCCAGCGTAGTTAGACATAGGGCCTTATTTAGTAAAATGTATAATGAAGTGGAACACTAATGCTTGGAAGTTAGGAGTACAGCCCAAAATTTAGGTAATTTATTTTGTCACTTTCAACTTTGGGACTGGGACATGTAAAAAATACTCTGTATTTAAGGCAACTTCTAGTGATGGGTTTATTCTTTAATTTCCCTAAAAATAGGCATAAGTAAAATAAAGGTGGGTTTTCTGTTTAAAATCCTTATTTGCTTGCCAATTAGTAATGTAAGCTTAGGGCCATGTTGTTCATGGAGGAAATCCTTCTAAATTGGGGTAACATACCACAGTAGAGGACCAGGCTGAATCATTAAATATCATAAATGCTTTCCCCGACACTGGAAAATACCTGGTTGTGATGATTGTGGAATTTGAATATAGGGGAACTTTGCCTTTCAGTTCCTTGCTCAGGGCTTTTCCTCTGAAGCTGGGTTTTTTTCAGGTGCAGATCCTCAATTCATCTTTACTTAAAAAGCAGCATTTCCTTAAAAGCAATGTGATTTGTTATAATGCTCCAATGGCCATAATTCACTGAGGTGTTTGATGAGTAACTGGTGCTTGGCAGCCAAGGAAAATGCTTTAGCAGCTGTTCTAAGTGCTGTGTGTCTGTCAGTGCCTGGTGAAAATGGTGTTCAGAGGAGCTCAGCAGGCAATGCCCTTTCTGTGGGGGCACAGTCCAGCACCACACTGCAGTGTTTGGTTTTGGGTTGGCTGGAAAATACTTGTTACAGAGCAAGCTGCATTATTGACATAAAATGCTAGCAGTAAGTGTCATGGTTTAAAATGATCTCAGCTAAATCTGTGGCTTTGCATCGTTCCCTCTTGCAGACACCTGAAGACACAAATCTCCAGGCATTTCTGCCTGTGAAAATTGCTGGGAAGAGCCTGCCAGAGATGCTGCAGTAGGACTCTGTGAGCATAATGATGTCATACATGCGAGATGGATGAGGTGAAAAGCTCCTCTCCTTAGACTTGTATGCAGTATATTTTAAAATATGGAAAACCAGTTTGAAGAGTGGCACAGCTTTTCTCCTGCCAGAAGGAGATTTTTTTCAGTGTACTGACTGCAAATTTGTCTTGTCACTGACAGCTCATACCAGTACCTTTTGCATAGCTGTGTGTTGCATACCCAGATTTAGCTCCCTCTTTCACATATATTGGACTTTCAATCCATTTTTCTACTGAAATGAAGGACCCAGGAAGGGGGTATAGGTCAAGTAAAGAAAGTTGGAGGTCAACCTAGCTGTTCTGACTGGCAGACTGAAATATTTGCACTTCCCTCTGTAGTGTGCCTGCATTTCACCAAATTGTTTAGAGTTCACAGCCTTTGTGTAAGGGAAAAATTATCTGCCCTTTTGTAGTCACTGTGTGTGTATTATTATCTAAAGGTTTATATTAGTCCTGTTGCAGAGCTGACTGTTAAATTAAGATCTTTTAATTCCTTGAAAACGTTTTTTTCTTGTGGCTGAGTGAGAACTGACAAAAGAAATTTCATAATCTGAGTGAAGCTTTTTTTTTTGTTGTTGTTTTTTTTTTTCTCCTCTGCTTCCACTTTTCCCTGGCATTTCATTCAATATTTGTAAGGGTTCAGGCTAAAAGTGGGGGTCGTTTTTCCTCTCTTTGCTCTTCCTGCCTCAAATACTGCTTCATAGCTCTCTCTTGAGTGATATCCCAGTTTCCTGGGCATGTCCTGTGTCCTCATGTAGGAGTTTTGCCACTGCCAAAGGATGGCTTTTCTTTCATTTTTGGAGTTGCTGTACAGTGCACATCGACTGTGCCACTCTGATACATTGTGTTATGTTAAAACAGCTCTTCACAAATTGCCTTCAGAGCAGGTTTAAAATGTGACAGAGACTTGGGTATGGTTGGACTGGCAATTACAAATGTAACTGTATGTGGCATGCCACTTTTTGTCACCTTCTTTAGAGTGCTTAAACGCGTGGATAATATTGTAGCTAAAAATGTTGGCGTGAAAATAACAATGTAAGGCTCCTACCAGCCATCACTCCAAATCCTTTGGATTTATGCTGGTACTTGGTCATGGCCACTCAGCAACTTCCCTGGATTTCTGCCAGGAAGATGGCTAATGGAACAATCTTTCTATGATCTGTTTAGCTAAATGGCTCTAATAATGTGGAATATTAGAGTAACAGATGCTGTTGACCATCCTGCAGATCAAAGTTTGCATATACAGGAACTATGCACTTCCTCTCAGAGTCATGCAGATAATTTGGAGCTTCTCATTTGTTGCCATGGTATTACATTATCAGAACAATGAGAAACAGAAATGGTGATTTTAATGAACCAAGTCAGAAGTGCCAGTCTGCAGCAGTCTCAGCTCAGAGCCTAAGGAATGGTTCTTGGGTGCCACTAGTAACACAAAAGGGTGTTCTGTAGGTGGCTGTCAGACACTGGTGGCATCTGAAGTTTCCAAGGCTTGAAATACGAATCCAAACTTGCTAAAATTGTCCTGTGTCATGAGACTGGAGATACATTTGGCTCATATTACTGTTGCAATTTTCTGTGACCTCAGACTGTGGCCCCTGAAGGCCAACACCTGGAGCTGGCATTTGCATCCCAGGATTCACAGGCTTGACTCATTCAGCTGTACCTGGCCTGTTAAGAGCGTGGTGGTGGCTGGCAGGTCACTCACCTGCTGGTTCCACAGTGGGCTTGGAGGTGGAGAGAAAAGGGAGAGATGGAGGTGGAGCCTCCAGCTGGTGGCACTGACTGGACTGGTACCTTAGAACCAAATACTTGAGTTTTGCTGTTGTATAAATTGTGATTGACCAGTGTGAGATCCCTCAGGGTCTGGAGGACTTAAGCCCCCATCTCCCTCTGCCTGATTCACAAGAGGGATTTGAGGCACGTCGGTATCTGAGATTGGTGAAACTGAGGTGTTTCAGCCACGTATTCATTTTGTACATTTGAATTTAATCTGCATGATGATGACACCAACATGAGGATAATCTCTGAATCATGAGGGCATTATAAGTTAACAGTAAATTCCCTAGAGACTAAAAAATGCCAATTATATGGGCATGACTGGATGAGTTATATCTATGGGAATAAATCATACATAATCTTGGAGTGTTTCAGAAGTCATAAAATCTACTCCATTAGTGTAATATCTTAGTGGCATTAGATAAACTATGTAATTGGCTTGGTTTTATGTTGAGAATATAGACTGTTGGGTAGTCTGAATGTTCATATATTGATGGGATTAATTTTGGTGCAAATGATTTACAGAATTAGCCTGAGAACGTGGAGCAAGCTGTTATGACCTAATAAAATTATACGCCAAAAAAAAAAAGAAAAGAAAGTAACATTGTTTCAAGTAAAAGACTCAAACTGCCAAGGCAGCTTTTGTCCATCATTGAAGGTCTAGTGGATGTAGGACACAGTTTGTATCAGTCGGTGGAGCTTTCATTCAGCAATTCCTTTCCCAAATATCATCTGTATTCATTACCTGCAGAGGTGGAGAGCTCTCCTTTGGCTGGCTGGGCAATGAATGAGTTGTTCACAAATACCCTTCTCATGTGGGGAGTTCAAGTGAATTTACCAGGCATGTGTTGCTGTGTGAGTAGCAAGGACAAGGGACCAGGCTTTTGTAGCTGTATAACCTCTGGGAAATGTCAAAACCCAGATTTACTCTCTTAATTTCCTAGTTGGATTTTTTTCAAGTATTTTTTAATACTTGATTCTCTAGGTGTGGGTAAAATTAAATAGGCTAACTTGTGGAATCAGACTCATTACTCTGAGCTGAGGAAGCTGCCTCAGAGCAAATGGAATGCTTTTGGAAATCTTGAATGTCATGTTTGACTTCAGTTATAGTCATGGGGAGTAGGAATAGACATTAATATCTGCTTACTGTCATGTAAGGAGAATGAACAGTTCTGGTTTAAATCCAAACTTACTTGAATTTTGTTAAAGACAAATATGAAAATATGATATTTTTATCTACATCTGTACTTTACCCTGCACTGATTAGTTGAGGTGACAATGCAGTACTCTAAACTGAATTTGCCTGAAGGTGCAAGCCGTACTCTGATGTGGATTAATAAATTTATGTTCTATTGACTTTAGGGATCAGTTGTATCTCGTGTCTAAATGTGCCTGTTTATTTTTCTCCAGAGGTTGTCAAAAAGGAGATTCTGGAGTTTTAAATGTGCCACAGACATAGAGCTCTGTGTATGTGCTTCAGTTTTTTGTTTTTTCTTTCCACCACCCTCCATCTGCAACTCCCAAGAAGTTAATGTACTTTGAAATGTGTGATCTCCGAGGAGTGGCCTGAGAATGTCTTTGACTGATATTATGATAGGAATGGCAGGGTTTACTCCAGTCAGATGGCTACTGAAGAACAAACCACTGCACAAATCAACAACATGAGAAAAAACACTATATAGTGCAAGATCCTGCAGTTGTGTGACCTGGAAATATTAAGTTGTGTGTTCTGTCAAACTGCATCCTCTAGGTTTTGTTCCCACCTTCCTCAGAGCATGTGACTTAGTAATGGTGTATCAGAGGTGATTCAGTAATTCAGAAACGTGCTGGAGCTGTGGAGTGACACCCAGTGCAGTGTTGGACTGCTGGTCTCACAGTGCTGGTGTGCACTGGGCAGAGTGGGAACTGGGGATGGAGGAGCTCTGCTGCTGACCTGGCAGCCTCCCAGCTGTAAGCAGACTTCTGCTTTCCAGTCACTTCAAAATGTTACACTGATGATAACCAGCTTTTGAAATGGAAACCTTAGATCAGGAGGCAAATAAGTAATGAATATTGCATTAAAGTGCAGAAAATCCTCCCTTTGCAATCCATGGGGAGATGGCTTAGAGCATTTTGTTTGAACTCCAGAATCTTTCACTTAGACCATTTTCTAAGCAGGCAAGCTAAACTGTGTGGGTTTTCAACTTGAGAGTAAGATGAAGATGTATGGGTGTAGTTACACAGCTGGGCATTGGAAAGGTCCTTCAATGAAGGAGGAAAACATGTTTGTTCTTGTTCGGTTTTATTTATCTAATTTTAGCAAGAAGCATAAATTTGTCTGAAAACTCAAAATCATGCAGTATTTAAGTGAGTTCATGTTCTGCATGCTGTCAAGGTAGAAAGTAAGCCAGTTATAAAGCTTGGTCTTTGAAGATAAATCATTTTTCGGACATGAACTTTTATGTGTTGTCTTAGATTTGTGCCCAGATGTTTTTTTTTCCTAGCAAAGTACCTTGTTAAGAGAAGATAATTGAAATGATAATTCATGAGTATCCACATCACCAGCACACACTGGTGTAGACATTTGTGTCCTCAGGTCTTCAAGCATTGTCCAGCCTTTTGTGTGAGTGAGAGGAGTCACATTTGGGGGCTTCTGGCTTTTGCTGAATTTGGGATGCTAATTTGGTGACCTGGCACAGTTGAAGTGTCCTGTTTCATGGTGGTTTTTCTGAGGTTTCCATGGGCTGTCCCTCCTCTCAGCCCTTGCTGATGTTTTGCACCCTGTGAGGTGTTGCTGGTGAGCTGCGGACCCTTCAGTTCATCCATGTGAGTTCATTCCTGGGCTTGGGGGACACCACCAGGTACTCCCACCCAGAGGCTTTGCTTGAGGGTGACCCTGAGGCCCAAACAGCTCCCTACAAACTCCCCTGGGGCACTGGCACTGGCAGAGGGAGAGGAACAGCCTGGGTGATGCAGGCTCTGCAGAAGGTGACAGGAGGGAGCAAGGAAACAGTGTCTTGGTTCTCTGACTGTCTAGGTGTGCTGCTATCACATCCACAAAGGGTGTCTGATAGCTGTGGCACTCTGAAATGCACTTTTTTCACAGGATCACACAAAACAGATAGGGTTGGAGGGGATTTAGTCATAGATAAAGCTCTAGGTGAGTTTTTAAGGGTTTTCATACATGAGGCAAGTGGTGATTTCATACATGAGGCTATAAAGCATTGTGGCTGTGCTGTGCCACACAGAGCCACCTGGGCTGGCTGAGCTAGGTAGTTAAGCAAGCTCTTCTGAGCACCTTTATTCCTGATGGGAAGAAAAAGTAAATCCTTTCGTGTACAGCTGTATTAAAGCAGAATTCACTGCACTTCATTGTTTGGGGAGGGAAGAAACACTTGGGGTTTTTTTCCCCATTTTTAAATCCTACATCTCCAGGCATTCTCTGCAGTGTGCTTACCCTGTGTGTGAAGAAGCAAGGCTGCTTCTTGTTGACTGATGCTGTAGCTGTTGGTTTAACTCCTGCCTCTGTCATGGGGCAGGTTCTTCCCTGGGATCTGACATTTGGCAGCAATGTTTCATTCCTTGACAATTCAAAAGTCAGTTAAAATGGAGCTATTGATGCACATTTCCTCATCGGCTGTAGCTCCCCAATCCTGGAGTGACAGATAAGTGGTGGCCCAAATAATTTGAAGCTTGCTTGAAGGCTCTCAAAGCACTGGACTGAACTTCTTTCCTTCCTTGTAATCCTACAGCAGTTGTAGGAAATGGAAAGTCTGGTAAGGCAATATGGAATGTATTTAAATACTGGGAGATTATTCAACCCTGACTATAATTTTTCTAGGCTTTTTTCAGTTTTCTGAAGTTAATTTGTCATTTGGGAGAAAGGTGAGATGGGCCACCAGGCAGCCTCTAACAGAATCTCCAGTTTCTCAGCCAGAAGCTAAATGCACTTGTTAGCTGGTGGCATCTTCTGGGAGACAGGGCTTATCCTCCTACCAAAGAATTCCTGCAGAGTGAAGCTTTGTCCTACCACCTCCTGTCTGTGTAGAGCATTGCAGGCCCCTGGGACTGGGAAATGAGTTTTTCCTGAGCTCTCAGCACCAAGTAACTGTTCATTGTCACTGAAGGTATTGCTGTACCACTGCTACAGGAGCAGGCAGTGGAAGTCTGCTGTGAGCACAGCTGCTCCAAGCCCTTGAAGGGTGTCTATAAATTCACTTTTAGGAAGTGCAAATCACTAGTGTGCTTGGTTTGTGCAGGTCTGAAACCATGTGAGATGCTGATACCTTCCTAGGGGGTGTGTTGTTTGACAGGGTCTGTTTGCTGGCCCTGTCACACCCCTGTGGATAATCATCAGCTGTGTCTGAATCCCCGTTCGTGCAGGTGAATAGCACTGAGGCAGAATTGAGCCGAGGAAAGGCTTGCTGCCAGCTGTGGAGAATCCACACCTGTTGCTACAAGTGTAATCATTAGCTTGGCCTTTTAAAGTGACTGGAAATAATTATCAGGATATTAGGTGCTAAGAAAACTTCCAGGCTTTTTTTTGAGTGGTTGTGTGTAACCCTTGAGAGACACTGAAAAGTTGTGTACTCTGTGATGCTGAATTTTTCTCTGCAAGTGTGAAAAGCCAAACAAGAAAACTTGTAATCCAGAGAGTGACTTCATCTGGTTCTTTGTTGTTGTTGCCATTACAACTTTCTCTGCAGTTCAGATCATTTCCTTGTGTAATTCCTTGCCCTCTCACGGAAGGTGGAGTTGGGGAGACTGCAAAACACACAAGCTGTTGTTGCATAACCTTTGTTTGCAGTGAGCAAAGTGAAGTGTTTGGATGGGTGGTACTGCAGCCTCTTCAACATCGACATGGAGTTGCATTTGGCAGTAAAAATGTGCTGAAGTGATGCTGCTCTAGCAGAGATATTGATGTTTTGTCCAATGAAGTAATGCTGTATTTTGAGAAAAAAACAGCAACGGCTCCAAAATTTGAAATCAAAGTACAGCTATAGTGGAGGATACAGTGATTGTAGCTCTTCTGATATTGTCATTGGAAAAATAAAAACTGTGGGAAATGTGAATGTTGCTTGGCATCTGTGGTTACTTAAACTTTTTTAAAAACAGGGAGAGCAGGTTAAAATTTTGGTTTTAGATTTAAATTTCGTTCATGATTTCTCCTCTGTTAGTATGAGGAGAAAATGACTTCACAGTATGATTACAGAAGCAGTTGTGCTTGCTGTGTGAGCTGGTATGATTCCCAAAGTTCAGGATGCACCAGTTGAAGAAAAATTCTGGAATACATGAGTATATTTGCTTGTTTTTAGGAAGAATGACCTGCTAGTTTACATTGATACGGAGACTAAGACTGAAGCTGCCTTCTAGTAAAAGGGAAAACTCTGAACTGTGGAGAATTGCGAGAGGAGTTGGTGAATGAGCCACATCTTGCTGCATTCCACTTCTACATGTCAGTTTTGGACTGGATCAATTCTGATAACCAGATCCGAATTCTGAGCAGTGCCCTAACACGTAGGTCACAGATCTCACTGTAGTTGGAGGTTTGTGTTAACTGTTGTGTATTTGGGGACACTAATTTCTTTTGAAAGCAAAGTTGTTCCACTGCTTCAATCCATGCATTCAGTGAAGAAAAGTAAAAGGTAGAAGAATTACTTTCTCCTTTTTGATTGACTGGAGTAATTAATGAAAATAAATTTCTAACATTAAAGCTGACAGAAATGTTATCTGATGTCTTGTCAAGTTCACTGACATGACTTTGCAAGAGGCTGATTGACAGCTCTGGGGGAAAAAAGCTGTAACTGTATTCATATGGAACCTATAGCATTTGTCTTTACCTCATCAAGCAAAAGTTATTGTAAATGTCCCTAGACCTTTCTAGAACCCTTAATGTTGAAAGGTTTTTGTATTTTTAAGGCAAAATGTCAATATAAAATAATTCATTACCTTGGACATGCAAAAGTGAGAAGATTTGTGGGTGCAGGTTAATGAATGAAATTTAAATTCTTCAAGGTGCTCAGAGTACAATTACTGTGGCAGATCTTGCTGTGTCCTTGTGAAATCTTAAAGCTTTGATAGATGGATCTCTAAGAGATAGAGCAGCAGAATTCAGATCCTCTGCTTTCTGAGGTGAGTATTGGTTTGATATTGGTAGGTGCTTCAAAAGGTAGAAAGTGCTTCTAAAAGCTCCCCTGTAATTTCAGTGTGAGTCAATGGAGTGATCCCATTATTGTGTGTTGGCTGCTGGCTGAGATTTGGGAAATGCTGGGTTTGGGCTGGACTCCCTCCCTACTTTGTGACAACACAGACCTCAGGTGATGCAATGAAAAGTTGTTTAGTGGTACAACACTGAAGAGTTTAATCTGGACACTTTAGAGTGTTTTAAATAGAAATCAGTGTTTTATAAGGTCCACTTTGATATTTGTTTGTTCTCAACATGAATGCTTTGAAATGGTGTCATTTACTGTAAAATTCTGTGATTTCTAACACAGTTCTTGAAAGCTCATAACTAACCTTAACTCAACAGAAATAAGGCTGACCCTGTCTCTAGTCTGGGTTCTATCCTCTAGATGAAATATTAAAGCAAGGTCCCTCCTGCTGTAAAGAAGTAGTTCCTTTGGAAAGGGGGAGTGATAATGTTGGTGGGTGGGCTAAGAGTCCCTCTCTATCAGGCTGTAGCAGTTAAGGCTCTCTTTTGTTCTCTTCCAGTCTCAATCCTAAAATAATTGACAGAATGGGATCCTGACTTGTGACTGGGCATCCTGCAATCCCAATAATCTGTTTTTTTTAAAGCAGTCTCTAGTGTGTGTGTAATATTTCAAGCCTCAAGTCAAAAGTAAAAACCTCCTTTAATAGTTGTCAGCTAAATACTTTTTTGTTGGCTGTTATGCTACTTCTCACTAGACATTTAGAAACCAGGGCAAGTTTGGAATGAGGTTTGTGTTTTTAATGCCTACCTGAAAGAAATTCTGTAAGTCATTAGAAGATGTAGCACTGTGTGTTGTTTGGGGAGAAACTTTAAAACTTAGCATTTTCCATATAATCGTTACTTCACTGATATCCTTTGAAGAATGAGAATGTTGTTACAATTCATGCAATACTTCTCCATTTGATTTGATATATATTTCTGATTGCAAAGTGTGGTCTCTTTTTTTTTGCACAGAGAATAATAGTAAATTGATTTATATTGCCTTCTGTTGTGTATCATCCCTAAAAGTTTCAGCTGTTTGAGCTTGTTTTATTTTGTGTATTTGCTTGTATTGAATGTGTTCCAGCTCTTAATTTCCCAGGGCATATAAAATTGGTGAAATTCCATGGGAAAGGGTTCTTTTGGGCATGTAAACATAGTGTGAGGAGTTTTTAAAGCTCGGGAAGTGCAGGCACTTGAAAGTTGTAGGAGTCAAATGCATCCATGTGTGTATCCATGTGCATTTCTCAAGGCAGTGTGTTGTGGTGGGGACATCACAGGATGGTGGTGGTGGCTTTTTTTTTTTGGTTTCCCCCAAGAGCTCTATCCATGTAAAAGAAGTCAGGAGAAAACAAGTCTGCTGTTATTTCCTGGATTATATGTATTTACCTCCTAGAAAAGTTGTGCAATAAATGAAGAAAGACTTGGCCTGGCCAAGGTTGATGCAAAGTTGCGAAGGAGAAGTCTGTGAATGGTAACTGATTTTGTTGAAGCTCTTGTTACACTTGCTTAAAAGAGAAGTAGTCGTGTGAACAAAGAAGATGAGCTTAAGTCAGGATAAACAGAGATTTATTTTCTAATTATCAGAAATGCGTAAATCAGATTATGAAATGCGTAATTCCCATGTCTTTCTTTCAAGACAAACAATAACTGTCACGGAAAACAGCAGATTTAAGTGTATTCACCAGTGTCCCAAACATTGTTTTCCAACTTGCATCCTGTCCTTCAGCCAGTAATCAAACCTGAATGTGTGATGTGCTAATTGGAAAATGTTTTGTCTTTTCCCTGCTCAGCTGTTGCTCACTGTGGCTGAGCCAGCCCACGTTTTTCCTGTGAGTCTTTTGCCCGTGGCTGTTCAGCCAAGCTCTGCCCCTTCAGGCATCAGTGGGTGTCCTGTGGGTGGCTGGTGAGATTTCCACCAAAATTCTCAGTCCCAAAAACTGAGGGATCAGAAGGGAAGGATCCTTGTGCCCTGAAGGCTGGATCTGTGACCAAAAAGCTGAACAATTTAGCTTGTTGTGAGTTGAGGGGCTGCCAAATGACTGTGAGAACAGGGGTGGTATTGGGTGATTTAGGGATTGTTTGGGTGTGGAGGTGGTGGGCACAGGGGCTGTTGGATTGTTTGCTTTGATTAGTGGGGAAAGGGGTTTGCAGGAAGGCAGTTTGTCTCACATAAAATTGCTTTTGCTGAGAACCCTGTAAGAAATTACCATAAAAGTCAGTGTGCTGTGAAGTCCTCCTCCTTCCCACCATCCTGCTGCCACTTTATTATTTATAGAGCCTTTCCCAAGAACCTTTTTGTAGTCCCACTCTTGTGTGTGTAAAAGTGCTGGAGAAGCAGCACACACTGCTTTTTGCTTCTGTGCCATCCTCAGTGAGAAAAGCAGTCTTTTTTCATATGGCTTTGATAAGCTTTGGGCAAGTTTTGTCCTTGGAGGTGTCCTTTAAAATATTTTTTTCTGAGGGAGTGAACTTTGAAGTAATTAATTGGACCTTGAAAATAAAGTGATTATCTTCCAGATAGCATGTCTGAGATGTATGTCTGTGTTCTGAGAGCAGTGCCTCAGATGCTTAACATTTTCAAATGCCATTGTAAGTAAACAATCCTTGGAAGTGTTTACTGGAGATGTCACTGCCAAATTAAGGTAAAAATGGTAGAATCATAGAACAGGAGCTCCTGGGGTACCATGAATAGGGAATTTCTTCTGGAATATTTTTCAGAGCATTCAATAGGCTACATAGAGGTTTTGTTTCTAGATTTAACAGGTAGAATAGTGTAGAAAAATTTAAAAAAAAAGCAAAACGTGTAAATACAGATGAATGGAACCTAGGATGATCACTGTAAGAGTCCAACACTGCTTCTGTTAACTTTCTCAAGTGACAAGGGTGAGGAAATGTAGTGACAGGTGGCAGAGTCCTGACATTTGCAGAAACTTCTGTCTTTCTAACCTGCAGCAAGTACTGCTTGTCTCTGGAGTGGTCTGGGGACATTTCAGATCTGTGTAAATAATTTCAGCAGGTATTTTTAGAACAGCCACAAGAATCGATGGCAGACCTTTTACCTGTAGGTTTCCAGGTAACTCTCCAAGTTAGAAATAATTATTTAACACTATTTTTTTAGCTTTTCTGTTGACATCTTACTCATGAGTATTTTTGGTCATCTGATAGTTCAGGTTGGAAACACCAAGGCTTGCAATGCTCTCTTACTCCTTTGCCTTTTTGTCATTTGTGTCTGTAATCCTCAACAGTGCCAGAATCAAGTTTATAATATGCATCCTGAAGTGCTTTGAGCAGCGTTTGAGCTCTTATTTACTGGAAGATAAGTGCTCCTTGAGTGTCTCCAAACTTGGGCTGGATGTGGAGTACCAGATCTAATGCAGCCTCATAACCACACTAATAATGTTGTTGAACTGTTGGGCATCAGCAGAGCTCAAATCCTTGCTTATTCCCTTCCTGTTCTCCCTACAGCACAGTAAATGTCAGGAATTATCCCCACATTATTTTAAATGCCAGTGCTAAGGCCAACTGCCTTTAAATGCCAGTTTTACTTAAACTTACAAATGTTGTCATTATGTTTAGGCTGGAAGAGATTTTAATGAAACAATGACCTGTGGCTCCATGAAAGTTGAAATAAGTGATTTCCTTTGCTGGTAACAAAATCTCATTTACCCTCATGTGTGATTGCAAAGAAATATTAATGCTTGCAATAGAAGTTTTTTAATGCAAGTTTTGTATCTTTGAGGTGTCTATTATATAGATGGGAAAATGATGATTTAGAAAGGGGAAGTCAAATCCTCAAGGTATTTTAGAATTTTATTTCAAGATTGCCATTCTAACTTTTTTAAGTAATCTTTTTTTTTTTCCTAGGAAAAAATAAGCTAAAATAAATCCTGTGCAGATTTTTGTGGGAAGCAAGCCACTGGCTCTGTTCAGTCATCTCTCTGGTGTCTTTGGTCTATCCAACAGGGTGTTGCTGGAATATTTCCAGATACTGGGAGTGTGGTGATCTTGTTCTACACAAAGAAGGCACAGATAACTTATCTTTGTGTGCTAGTTTTCCTCAGCATGCGTTGGGATGGCCAGAGAGGGCATGACCTCTTCTGCTGGATTGGGTGATTTCATGTGTGTGTTCAAATCCATGAAAAAGTGCTTTTAGGGAGGAAGGATGGAATATTTGGTTTCTTTGGGAATGTGTGCCCTGGGAGATGCTGGTTAGGTCACAAAAGGATCCCCCATTTCTGAGGAGCAATGGGGATGGAAAGACACATTCCTTTGGCCACGAGAACGTAAGTTCTGCAAGCTCATGTCAGTTGGAGCAGCAGCATCAAAATGCACATGGCAAATGTTGGAATTTGTGCAGTGTAATAACTGCAGTGTTCCTGCTTCACTCGGTAGTCAGATGCTTTTGGCAAAATAACTCTTGTATCATTAACGTAGCTAAAAATGTTATTACTTCAACAGCAAGCACTTTGTCTTTTTTTCTATATAGAGTCCAGATGATAAGGTGGAAGAGGAAGGAAGAATTAGCACAAAATGAGGAGTGTTTTAGTGATGGTGTGCTCGCTGTGTAGATGTCCTGCATCTTACCTGACAAGTTTGTCTTCTGACTTTCAGATACTCTAGGCCAGTCCACATTTGA
Source organism: Dicaeum eximium (assembly GCA_013396995.1). Taxonomy (NCBI): domain Eukaryota; kingdom Metazoa; phylum Chordata; class Aves; order Passeriformes; family Dicaeidae; genus Dicaeum; species Dicaeum eximium. The sequence continues at coordinate 1,295,980 of VWZP01004023.1, read as the reverse complement.
GTTTCAGTTTGTGTTCTCAGTTTCTAGGAACTATTAATTCCCTCTGGACACAGACCAATCTTGACCTTTTAAGTGTAGCCATTTTCAGAAATCAAATTTTCTTAATAGTTGTTCTTTTTTCTGTTTGCTCCCTTGCCTACTTGGCAGTTGCAGGCCGCAATTTAGTTCCTTTCTGTTTTAGCAAAAGCAGCTCCAAAGAACATGGGTCATTGTTTTCTGGATGTGAGTGTGAAATCCTCTGCTTTTGTATGCAACTGTAATATTGGTAACACAGAGTCCTCAAGTAGATCAGATTAATGAATTCACTTCCTTGATACCATCATTCGAGAGGAGTCTGATGCCCAAAGGAAGGACTGGACAGGCTTGTAAATTCGATGTCCAGTCACTGTGTTCAGAGGGATGAGATAAAAGTGCTCTCATAATCTGTGAGGTTTTGGCAGGGTGGTGGTGTGTGGGTTTTCCTGGCTTTGTTTTGCCTATCCCTGAGGGTTCTCAGAGCAGCCACATCACTCATATTGGGCCCTGGCTGTCATCAGCTCATTGCCCCAGAAGTGTCTTAAGTGACATTTTGGATAGGGAGTGATGACAGCCCAGTGGTGTAGCAAGAGCTAGGTTAAAGCCTGATCTAATGGAGTTTTAAGCACAGGAGTTGATTTGAAGCCAGTGCCACAGTATTTGTGTCCAGGGCTTCCTGGCATTGGTGAGAAGAGGTCCTGATACTTCCCGTCGTGAGGTGCTTCTACCCTCAGTGCTCCTGCAGGGAGCTGCTGTACCTGTGCAGGGTTCAGGGTCTGGCTGCCAGAGCCTGACACTGCCCCACTGTCACCTCCAGCAGGGCTTTGCTCTTCTGAAGCTGATCTCCACACTGGGATCTAGTTCAGGAAAGGGAAAACCCCTGAGTTCCTTTACTGCATGTAAAATTAATGTGATTATGCATCCACATGGTCATGCACCCAGCTGCTTCAATGGCATGTCCTTAACAAATTATGTTAATTGGCTGATAACTTCCAGAATGCCCGTTTCAGAGGGAAGGAGGCTGCTAAGTTACACAATCTGGGGATTACTTCCACCAGTGTCCTTCCTGGTGGTGTGTGTTGGTATTCATCTGGTGTTTGCATCATCCTGAGAAATGACAGTCTTCTGAGACACACGCAGCTTCGTCCTTAAGCTAAAATAAAATATTATTTCCAGAATGTCTGCTGTACTCACAAAGCTTGACATCACCAGGAAAAGAAGTTTGCATCCACAGACCTTAATATTTAGCTTTTGCATCAGTTACGTGACACGTCATATGAATGGTTTTATGCACTGAAATTGGATCTGCTCCTGATGCTGACTGCTTAAAAGATCATTTCAAGACATTATCTAAATCACTTATCCCTGTTGTCCATCCCCAGCAGATGTGCATTCTCTTGCTGAAATGGCATCCACGTCTGAGGGGGAACTTTTGGAAAGGCTGGAAGAAGGATTTGTGCTGGTAGTCCAGACTACAGATGTCCTATCTACCTTTCTATCTGTTTCCCAATGATTAAAGTGACAGGCAACAGTCAGCTGACTAATGAACATGGTACACGTAGCAAAAGCTGAACTGTTTGTTCAAAGATTTCAATTTCGTGTAACATCAGCATGAAATTCTGTTGCTGTCTCTAAGGTGGAGTGCACCATGGTTTTCAGGTGGTAGTGGCAGTAAGTGATCATCTGAGATTAATTTAAGAAATATTTTTGAAATGTGACTGAACAAGTTACTGCCAAAGGCATTTCTGTTATTTCGTGGCATTTCTGATCTCTGCTTAATTAGAAATTAACTGAACTGTTAGAAATAAATTGAACTGTTGTAGTGTATGAGCAGACAACTCTCATCATGCAAGTTTTTGTCCCTGACATCTATGTTCCACTTAGTGCTGTTGTCTCTCTAATCTAAGGAAAATTAGTGTGAGAACAGAACTGGGTTTCATAGGTTTTAGCATTTCTACTGTCTGGTACGTGCTGGTCCCTTAGGTGTGTAATAAGTCAGTCACATTCCTTACAGCACAAGAAATAAGGAGCATGTTAACCATTAATCTATAATTGCAGTTGAGACATTAATTGCCAACTATGAGGACTGTTGGATACCTCTTTTAAGTACATTAAATATTGTTCTGTTTTGGCAGGAAAGACATCTTTCATTTGTATTGCACACAGACACTATAGCTGCAAGGACAGTGTAAAATCACATTTTTGAAATGCACTTTGTTCTTTCATTCCCGTAGCTCACACAAGCAAAGCTTTCCTTTATACTTGCAGTGGAAAGTATCTGTCGTGCTCAAGTTAATCTGTCAATGACATGATTATTAAAATGCCCTGTTCGATTAAAGACATTCTGATTTCAGATCAATGTTTTAAAAATAAGTCTTAGGCACGGACTTGCCTCATGATCAAGACATATGAGCCCAAAGTTGGTTTGCGAGAAGCTGACTTGAGTGATTGTTTATTTCTCTGAAAATTGCTTTTTATATGCCATAGACACAATTAAAGCTGCATTTATTGGAATGAACAGCCTTGCTGCCATACAGGTAGAAGACAGATTATAAAGACATACGTGATACTGTAGTGAAGCCCCCAAGAATGAATGATCTAATGAGGATGAAATCAAATTGTCTGGGTGCTGTAATGAGAAGACTCGGGTTTGCTTTTAGCCCTCCAGCTAGCTGAGAACACTCGGGGCTGCATTTTGCAAGGGGAGATTGTGCTATCATTTGGAGATCATGATCGTAGCAACAAAGAGAATGCAAGCTATCTCCAATTTATTTTGGCCCACTTAGTCCAGCATTTGATGTATCTGATACTTTGTTTACATTGTGAAGTTTAAATATTTTATGTTATATTAAATGAAAATAAACAGCCTAAAAGGAGGGAGAAGGCGTGCTAAGTAAATACTTGGGGGAAAATATTCCTCTGTTCTTACAGCACTTCAATAATGAAGGAAAAAAATAATGCCTGTAATGCATTCTTATGATGTTTCTTTTATATTTGTTAGCTCCTTTGAAGAGCAAGTTAACACAGTGCCTAATTCTAGAATTTTACAGCCCATGGATTAGGGGAATACAGGATTTTCCATGCTCTCAAATGGATTTAGCCTGTAGCTCATGTGTGGGCCTTTAGAAATGTAGGTGCCAGGCAGATCTGGGAGCCTTGGCACGTCAGGGTCTCGCTCTGCCTTTGCATTGGTAGGAGGGCAGAGATCTCCTCCATTCCATAGCTCTACCATGGAATTCCTGCCTCTCAACCTCCTCTGGGTGATCCCAGTGGCTGGCCAAGCTCTGGGACTTCTCCTGGCCCGTTCAGCTTCTGTCCCCAGGCAAGGCCTTTGGTCACCCGGGGCCAGCCCCGCTGGCTGTGCTGCTTCTGCTCTGAGCCAGGACAGAGGATTTTTAGTTGCTGGCTTTAAACTGTGGAGGAACTAACATTTACTGGCTTGCACTGTAGGAATAGAAAGAGAACTCATGGAGAACCTGGGTACCTGTACTCTTCACAGCTGTGAGAGTTGTAACTTTCAAACTTTAGTTCCTTTCTTTCGAGATACTAAATTACAAAACAGAGCCATCCCACGCTAGTGTTAATGTGATGTATTAGCAAAAACTTAAACATTCAAAACCATCCAGGACTGTCATATTGCGAATTTTCATTGAACTTAGTGTTCATTTATTAACCCTTAGTTCTTACCATTTTCCAGATAAATTGTGAATGCACAACACCAGGCACTTAAAAGGCAAAACGAAGTCTGGATCCTGAGGTTACATGGATGTAGGACTGCAGCTTAACATTTTGAGATAAAATGTTACTATTTTTAGAGTCACTTCAGTTTCCCAGAAGCAGAAGTTATTTAGTAAGCTATGAAACCATCAGATTTATATGACTGTCCAAATCCAGCTCCATTTTAAAAACATGCTGCTTGTCCAGCTAGAAAGGCTTCAGACTCTACTGGGAATACTGGCAGTGGCTTCAGCACCACAGAGCAGGCATGAGCTGAGGTTTGCCTGGGTATTTCACACATGCCCTAAAACCCTTTGGGGTTTTATTTGCCTGTTCAAGGCCCACAGAAGCCTGTTGCATTTATTGCTGCCAGGTTCTGTCTAGTGGTGTCTTTTCTACCAAGTTTCTGGAAAATAACATGCCTTTTTCATAGCAAATTTCATAAATGTGTAAATAATGACTTTGGTACTGAGTGCCACTGATGTCTCTAGAACTGCGTGCACACTGTTCTGAGAAAAGTGTGATAATTTCCAGAAGCCACATGCTCCTTAAGCTTTGAAATAAATGGCTGGTTGTAGTGATGTGTTTGGCCACCAAAACTTCTAAATACCTGCAGGCCTCTCGTGTGTGAAAGTACTTGGAGCCAAACCCCTGTAAGGGATTCCAAATTCTCTCCTCAGTGCATCTGGCTGACTTTTGTATTTTTTTTAAGATCCCAACATCAGCCATAACAGAATGAAGTGTGTATGTTTTCAAATTTTTGAATGGATAATTTCTTCAATGAGTGTTAATGAGCAAAGTGTATTTAACATCTGAGTTTCAGGCTGCGTTGGATGTGTAGGGGCCTCCATGATGTAGCTGTTCTCCCTTTTCATGTGAGTAACTCCTGACACATCTGGGGTTTATGTCCAAAGACTTGCATGTTCAGGTCTCATTTTCAGGGATCTCTAGCAATATCACTTGAATTCAAGATTTCTGTTCATTTCAAGTTATAGAAATCATTCTCCTGAAGTGCTCGGGGAAAAGGCAGTGAAGGCAAGTTCACCTTGACTCTCAGAGCTTGAGAGAAGAGTGAAGGGTCTGTTCCTGCCACGGGGGCAGATGAGCACCTGGAATGAGTTAGAATTAAACTTTGCAGTATCAGGTTTCAAGCTACTGCTGAGGGATTGCTGCTGTCATGGACCCTCCATGGTGTCTGCTCAGTCTTTGAGTAACTCAGAAGACTTAAACTGGTTTTTGTTGAGCCTGAACTAATCAGCGTCTCTGAGAGACACCACGTAGTTGCTGAAGCTGAGTGCAGGACAGACAGAAGACAGCAGGTTGCTCTCTTGGAAATTCAGGGGAAATTTCTGCAGGCTCTGTAGGCATCTCCTCAGCACTGACCTTTCAGGAGGGAGGAAGGAACAGTGGGAAGATGAAAGACCCTTTTCTGCTCTTTGCTCCTAAAGCTTAGCAGACAAATTCGGTGCAGATTTTTGTTATGCTCTGAAAGACCTTGCATGAGTCACCCCAGAATTCTTTGGCTGATGGCATTATATTAGGATGGGACTCAGACTGGGGCTTCATCTGACTGTTGCACAATTTCATGCAAATATAAAAGTTTTTTGATTTAACATTTGTTTCTTTTTATCTGACACTCCTGTAAAATATTTATCTTCAGTTTCCTTTTATATGCTTGGTGACTTATTCCAGTGATGCTGCAACACTAGAGCAGAATTGTTTCTTGGTTGACTCTTCCACTTGCACTTTATTGCTTAAATAATAATAATTAAAATGACTGAGAATGTGTATAGTATTCTCTGAGGAACAACTGATAGCTTAACACAAGATGTGAGGAGTTTCCATCTTTATGAGGGATGTAGGATCTGACTTTGCATTGCAGGCAGTACTTGAATACAGGAAATCCAGGCTGAGAAATTATATGGAGTAATTAAAAATGAGTGCTAATACATAAACCTGATGGTGTTTGACAGGCTGTGTTGTTTTTGTGCCTGGAGAGGGGAGAAAGTAAGGACAGCATCAGAAATGGGCTGCAGTAAGTAAAGGACATCAGAATGAGTAAATGATGTCTGTGATATCAATGCACATCTTGAACTTGTTTATTTATAGCTTGCATGTGTCATGTATTTGGAAATAGAAGAGCCATTTGGTCACAGCCCTGCAGTAGCACATGCTTGGCAAGGTGCAATAACTTAGTATTTTTTAAAATATTTTTTACTATTTACTACTTCTAGTAGTTTATAACAGTTTATTAATTTGGTTCTTTTAAAGTGACTGTGTTTCTCTCCAGACTGACAGTCACATACTGTTTTTAAATCATCCAAACACAAAGCCATAACTCTTAATTTTCTGGCCTAAACTTGAGATGTGTTTTAGCTTTGGCAAAGGGATAAATTCTGGACTGAGCCCAAGGTCTCAAGATTTTACCATATCTGGATGTCCCCTTGCCTGTGTTTGTTCCCCTTTGGCTTTGATTTTTCACCAGCTCACTGGCAGCAATGTTTGGGGAAAATGCCAGTCTGAGGGACTGACACGGAGTGTTCTCAGTCAGGGCTCTCTGGATGACCAAGTGCAACTGTTCACATCAGAAGTTTTCATTCCCAGAATTTGCCTCCTTCGTTTGGAGAACTAGGAGGGTGATTCAGTGGCTGTGCAGCTGGTTAGAAGTAACTGGGGCTACCCAAATTCAGAGTGGAGACAGCTCTCAGTTGCCAAGTGAATTAAAACATATTGTTTGCCAGTGCTCTGCTGATTTGATTAATGACCTGAATCAGCTGGCTTGGAGCATATCACTGCCAGAGCCTGTTAAACAATGAAAACAGGAAACTCGTGTGTCTTGAATCTCTGTGCTACCGTGGTGTCACCAGACATAACAAAACAGAGGCCTTGCTGTGGTGGGGAAGAGGAGGATATTTAGGAGCTGATTATGCCCCAGCCACACCCAGACCATGGACCGTGCTGCGATGTGGGAACGGGCAGTGGCCTCTGAGGAACCACCTGCTTCCTTGAGATTGCAGGGAGAGATCTCAGCTCTTGCTCTCTGCCCCAGCACATTTCCTGCTCCCGAGTTTGAGCCTTGGAGAGAGCGTGGCTGGAGGAAAAGGAATTTCAGAGGTGCCCTTGGAGCGTCTTGAGCTGCGTATCAAATGTGCCGGGCAGCTGGGCTCTCCTTCTTCTTCTTCTTCTTCTTCTTCTATGCCAACAGGCAGGGAGAAGGGGAGTAGAACACAACAGAGAACGTGCCTTAGTTGTGGCAGGTACGAGAGCAAGTGGCAAAGAGGAGGGGGAAGTCAAGTTTAATGGGGAATATTCTGTATAATTTTGGTTGTGACTGTATTAGGAAATTTGCACCAGCTCTTTTGCAGGCAAACCTCTTGTGCAGCATCAGAGTCTTCCCAGGAAAGCTAAAGGTGTTTGCCTCCTCCCATGGTCGCTTGACAAAAGAGCACATTCCATCTTAGCTAAAAACTTCTGCCACTTTGTTCTAAGTGCCTGAGACTGAAGTTGTTGATGTCCGTGGGTGTGGTTTTCACAGAGAGCTTTTGCAAGGGTGGTGGGGCAGAAATGTGTGGGACGAGCCTTGTGATGCCTGCGGCTCAGCACTGGCCTGGTGGGGTGTTGGGCTCTTTGGCCATTGGGCTCTTTGCTTCAAGGTTTATTTGAAGTTGCTGTGAGTAGAAGGCAGAGGATACTGTGGGTGTGAGCAGGTCCTTCTTTATCTCCTGTGGTATCACTTTCATCTGTGTTAAATGTTATCACCACCTTCTATAAAATACTTTGCATTAAAGCACACCACTAAAAAGCAACAGTGGTGATTAAGTAATTTCCAAGGTTATTACAAGTGCAAATCTGAGAAGGTTCAAAATCATTTTTACGCCAAATAAACAGACATGCAGAATTAATAAATTATTTTTCTATAAACATCTTGAGAGTAAGACAAACAAGTCTGCCTGCTGATAAACCAGGACCAATGAATTCATGAAAGAACTGGTCAGCCTGTTAGTTCAAGTACATTAAGCACTTTCTTTTCCCAGAAGAGTGTTTTTTGTGAAAGCAGTTCCCTGACAGAACTGACCAGCATTTGTCTTTCTGTGCACAGTAGTTGCAGGCAGGGTAGTAAAATTATTTTCCTTGGTACCAGGTATCAGCATAACCAGGTGAAAAAGTTTTATTTCTAGACTTTTAAGCAAAATAATCCTCCATTTTAAGTTTTAAAGAAACATTTTCATTTAAGCTTTAATAGTCTTATTGTTTGGGTTTTGTATTTGAATAAGTGGGTAGTTTGGGTCCATATTTGGCTTGGATACATGTGGCTTCAATCAATGAATATTTTCTGGTATTCATGTCTGATTCAAGAGCAGCCAGGCAGTAAAGCAGATTGTTGTACAGGATCAGGTGGAGAAGATTCCCCACTCACTATTCCAAACACACATTCTCACAATTCTCCTGGTAGATGTTTTACAGCTGTGTAAATACTCAATTTATGTGCTGCTGCTTATCTTGCTTGCTTGCTCCATTTTTAAAACCGTAACACTGATCTTAATTCTGTGTATAATGTCTTCCTACCAACTCAACTCCATCCCCTGGGTTCATGTTTCTAATTGCAGCATTAGATCAACTCTCTTGAATGTAACATTTCTTTCCTTTCGATCTCGATGCCTACTTCAAACATGTTGTAATTAAATATGCATCTGCCACATCCTAAGCATTCAGTCTGGAGAACTGCTGTAAAGCTGAGATTGCTCTCTGTTCTTAGCTCAGTGAGCCAGGAAGGTCTCAAGAAAAGCTTTCAAGCCACTGATTTTGTTTATGCTGTTATTTGAGATGATATAATAATTTTGAGCTGGCTAGTTTTAGTTTTGTTGTTTTAAGAGCTATGAACTTGTATCAGCCTACAAGGGCAGTTATCAAAGCACTTAAATAACTTGGGAGATGTAGCCAGCAGCTTAGTTTTCAATGTGGCTGCTCTGGGAAGATGTAAAGAAAATGCAGAGTTCTGGGATGTACCTAATTCTGTGCTGCTGTGCTCTATTTCTTCATGATGCATGAGCATCTGACTGTAAGATCTTCATCCTGGTAATGGTGGACCTGGTTGTGCTCTGCTGGGAGCTGGGTGGTGTCCTGATCCCAGCTGTGCCTGACTCCTTGTTCAGGAGTGAGAGGAGTAATGGGGAGTAATTTACTATTTATTCATGATAAGATACCTGAGCACCTGTAAATCCCTTGACATGTTCTGCTGAAGGTAGACATTGACAGATGTACATGGTGCAATAAGGAGCTGTAAAAATGCATTTTTATGCCCTGCATGCTTAACGTCTGTTCTGGGAAGAGATGTTTCCTTTACAGCTCTACTGAGAGACCTCTCTACCTTCAGTGCAATGGTGTTTGAAGGGTTTCTGTGCAAACATGGCAGAAGGGCTGAAGTTTAAAACTGTCTGGGGAAAAAAGGCAATACTTTTGGAGTGTTAGCGATTACCTGAGACCTCATTCTGGATTCTTCATCTTCATTCTTTCTCTGCCAGTAGGAGCTTTAAAATTCAGTGTCTAGTCTTGAGAGAGTACATGTTAAAGCATCCTTTCACCCTTACCTGCCTTGGCTTTTCCTCTGAGATGTTTGATAATGATTTAGCCACTATTGTTTGAGTTTCCTGGACTGGTTTGCATGGAAGGCTGGCTAAGATGTCAGAGGCCATTTATAGGTGGGAATATGCTTTGTGATGATACATATGGAACATGGTCTCTACTAGTGAACTTATTTGGCTTTAAAGCAAAACCAAAAGGTACTTCAGACCCCTCCTTCCCACTCCCTCAAATACTGCACTGGATGTCACTCATCAAATTCAAAAAAGGCTTTGTGTTTTTCTAGTCCTGTAGTATGGCTCACTGAAATACCACAGCAGAAATACTTTTTCTTCTGACACTGGGTGACTTTTCCAAGGAGCTCACTTTAATTCAGTGAGTTCTTCACATTAACAGGTGGAATACTGTAATGTGAGAAAGTGAAATTTTATTTAATCAGGTTAATAGTGTTAAAACTATAGCTTTCCTAAAGGGTTAGTGTGTGTAAGAGCACATGGGAATATAAGTTAATGTTTTAAGCAGCTTCTTGTACTGCATCAAAATTGTGTGGATGCTTTTCTTCCCCATTGAAGTGGCCTAATTCAATTGAGTTCACTTCCAAACTTAAGTAAAGAAATCATATTAAAGCCACTTTCATTCTGAAGGAAGGCATCCACATATAATTTAGCTAATCTTCTTTAAGTCCTATGTTAAATTAATGCCAGGTGACTTCCCTTAGCATCCCTGCAAAGTCATGTCCTGAGAGCTGGAGACCTTGTCTGACAGCTTCCCTCAGATTCAGTGACAATTGTATTTCAGATAAATGTGTCAGTCAGGTCCTTCTGTGTAACCATACAGTGTGACAAAAATGCAAATACGTCATTAATTCCCACCCTGTAGATATGCTTGCTATATCCTAATACGGTTTAATACTGAGTTAATGAACCTCTAAAGAAATGTTTTTCAAGTAGGATATTATAATTTGTGTTATCATTATGTATATTGACTGTTGCAGCGTTTTGAAATAAAAATACATTCAAAGTATTTCAAAGGCACTTTACATTTCTGTTACAGGTGAGACAGAGTACCTGTTACTGGTTAGAATTTAAAAATTGGGATTGGTTGCACTAAAGTAGCTATAACCTCTTTCTGTGATTGATTTATAGATTTTTAAGAAGATAATAAACAGGATACAGGATATGAGAGGCTCCTTGTAGATACCACTTAATAAATGCACTCATAAATGACTTCTGCTGGTGGAAGACATTGTGTTTGTTATAAACACGTAATTATGTGATCCAGAGTGATTTTGAAGTAGTTGGTATTGTTGTCCCAGAAATGTTTTGCAGAGGCCACAAGCACAGGTTTGTTTCAGAAGTCATATGCAAGAGTTCAACTTTTTCTTGTAGTGTTTTTCCCAAAGTCTGGAGCTGGAGCTTAATAAAGACTTGCATTGACCTTGCTGGTATTTTTGAAGCAGATCTCAACCCTCAAGAAAAATCCTTACGTTTTGATATATTCCTTTCAGCAGACTCCAGAAAGAAATAGCTTGTGAATATCTTGGCAGATAAAAATGTTAGAAGTGCACAGAATGAAGCCTCCAAGAAATCTTGCTCTGGGTGAGCTGGCATTCTGTTTGGCAAGCAGGAATCCAAGGATTCACATAATCTGTGCCCTGATCCCAACCAATTTCTGACAGCAGCTGTAGTTGGTCTGGTTTTTTGGGTTTGCGTCATCATGTCACAGATCCCCTCTTTAAGACTGTGTTGCAAGTGATCATCAGAGGAAGGGAAGGCTGCTGAATTCCCCGATTTGGAATACTTACAGGAATGTTGGCTCTGATTCTGGGATTGGGTCTGTGTGTGGAAGTCAGTGTTTGCGAGGCATTGACCGAATTGGGGCCTGAGTTACTGGTGCTTCAGGAGCTCAGTGTACTTCAGTGAACTTGCTGAGTGTTCAGGGCATAAGAATTGCTGAATTTGGGCCCTCATTTACCATCTAGGCTGACTTGTGAGATGTTTTCAAAAGTGAGAGACTGTCCTGGAGAGTAGTCCTTTGCTGCTGTCCTGTGGGGTTTGCCTGGTTTGGAGGCAGTCCTAGCACTTGATCTCTCACCTGAGAGGAGAATTTACAGCCTATTAATATGTGCTAATTGCAACCCTCAGCAATCACAGCCACATCCATAGGTGGCATGGTGGCCTTGAAATCCTGAAATGGGTCAAGAGCTGTGTCACATAAAATTGCCTTTGGAAGTGCAGAGATGTCTGGGAGATTTACCAGGCAAGTAGGACAGAATCAGCATCTTCTCCTGACTTCATCCACTCGTGCACCTGCTTATGGGCTCGAAAAGTCTTTCCTTTTTTTAACAGCATAGTTACCTTGACCAGAGCAGACAGATCCAGCACAGTCCTGTCTGGCAGCTACTCCGGCTGACAATCTTGTCATCTCTTTGAAGAGAATCTTCTCTGTCTTGTCATGATGGGGATCCTCCTCCCTGCATTGGCCCATCTGTTCATCACACTCACCCACAGATCCTGAATTTTTGTTTGCTTGTTAGGAAATTGTTCCAGTGTTGTCAGTGGAATGTTTTATTGCCTTTCTTGGAGCTGGTCAGCTGTTTCCTGATGTGGATGATCGGACAACAGAGACTCCTCCAGGCTTGTACCAGCCTCCCATTTCTCCGGATTCTGTTCCCTGTGTATTTGTGCTTGTTGTGTTTGAAGTATCTGTTGTTTCCCTGGGTTGTTAACGGTGCCAGTGGCAAGACTGGATACTAGGGTGTAACTCCTTGCCATTAGTGTAAACGTGCACAATACTGGTATTTTGACTTCTGGGGAGGTTGCGTTTCCCAATACAATAATGAAGGGGAAGAGTGTTTAACAAGTGATTCATCCTTTGCTGAGATGATTATGTACCTTCTCTTCTTCAAACTCTTTATCTGTTGTGAATGATTGGCATGCATCCCTCTTGATGAAAGAGGAACCTTCCTAAAATGAAAGGTACAGAGCTAAAATTGTGCATCTTTAGCAATGCCCTCTGCCAGTGTAGAGAGGTTTGGTCTTCTGGGTCAGTGCCTGAGACAGCTGAACAGGCATTATTGTTTTCATTTCAGCTGTAGAGCTTTGGCCTTACCATAGCAAATTCACTTTATTTGTGGCCTTTTTCCGAGGAAGGGAGTAAAAGTAATACTTTCTTTTCCCTTCTGTAATTCTTGCTTTGGTTTGTAAACTCCTCAGGGTAGGGGCTGCTCCATATCCCACCCAAGTCAGTACTTGCTGCATTGGTCTCATGACAGAGATAGGAGAGCACAAGGATCCTTGACTCTGTTTTTATCACCTTATACTCATGAAGCCCTGACAGACATTGCCATGCCAGCTTAAAGGTATTTTGTTTAGTTTTTCTTGGCACAGCTCACTTTGTTTTGCTGAGTTGACAAAGCTACCCTATAAATAGTTACAATAAGCTTGTCTTGAAATAAGCATATTTCTTGATGAGTTGTTATGGCAAAGTTTATTAAATGTAGTCTTACTTCATTCTAGTGTCTACACAGGGCTGAGAGCAATTAAGCTGTGTCATGGGCAAAGCCTTACTATAATAACAGAAAATCCTGAAGCTGGTCTTGCCTTTAAAATTGCACAGCCATGCTGAGCGACAAATAATGCAGTACTTCACTCCAGCTGAGCTGTTTACCCAGCCATCTTCCCTTCTCCATGAGAAACTTCTTAAGGTGGATGTGCTTTGTAGTCTGCCACCAGAGTTGACACAAGCAGGAGGGATCCTGTGGTGTGAAATGCAGAGTTAGTGGTTTCCCCTCGGAGCATCGTGCTGGCAGCATGCTCTGCCCTCTCTGCCACGCTGCAGTCCAGCCTGGTGACCTTTGCTGGTGCACAGAGAGGAGCTGAATGACATCTAGACTGGTCCCAGCTGGTTACATCTCTAAATAGTTGCTTAGTGCTTGGCTGGAAATAGTTCAGTTGAGAAAGGAAAAGTTGTTTCTTCCTGGTTCAGTGGGACACTGCACTTGCTGAGACAACAGCCAGATTGTGGTGCTGGGAGCTTCTGGGAACAAGACCCTCGGGTCAGGCCAGTCTGTGCTGCTCCACTGCATTCCCCAGGCAGCTTTTCCTAGCTGAAGCCCAGAGATGGCTGTGCAGAGCTGAGATGGAAGCTCTGGATACAAGCCTTGGAGCAAACACGGCAGCCACGGGGAGCTGGGAGCACGCAGATGGTGTTTGCTGTCCTGGGAGCAGGCGTGGATGTGCCTGGTGGGTCAGTGGGATGTGACACAGGACTCTAACTAGAGGAAAACAATCTCATGCTTCAGTTGGAGCCTTCACACATTTTATTTTACAGTACCCACGTGGGAGGGAAAAGTGCCATAGTTTGCTCTCCCATACTGCAGAATGAAGGTGGAGCAATTCTGTGGGTGTCCTCAGAGTTGTTCCTTGTCTCTGTGGGTGATGCAGACAACACACACCCACACACACACACCCAGTTTTGAGGTAATTTAAATGATCTGGTTTTGCTTTGTTTCTTGTGTCCAAAGCAGAGACACAAGAGGGTGGGAGGCTGTTAGTTCTGCTGGGAGAGCATAAGCAATTTTTCATAGGGTTTCAGTGCTTTCTGGCTAAAATTTCTGCTGGAAGATCCAGTATGCTTTAAGCAGGTCTAGTGCTGGAAAGAAATTAAAATGCTATTCCAGGGTTGGGGTTGGTATTAGGCAACATTGTTGTTCCTCACCTTACAACAGCCTTTGGAGTCAGTTCTGAGTTTTCTGCTGTGCTTATCTACTGCATTTAGCTCACCAGAGCAATCCTGTGCTCTGGTTTCTAAAATTGGGCTTCACAGACATCCCTTGGAGCTCCTGTGTGTGCTGCACAATTAGCTCAGCTAAAATGCAAGGCCATACTTTGGCTGGGAGTATTATCTTTTCAAGAAAAACCTGATAAGATCTAATTTCTTCTATCAAGTCACAAAACATTATCTGTTTATTCATTGAAAAACTAACAGAGAAGATCGAGGCTGAAGCCTTGGCTATGTGACAAGCCATCCCTTAGAGTGAAGGCAGTGCCTGGAGCATCTGCCAGTTTATTGGGAAGAGCTGGAGTCCTGATTGCCCCAGGGCTGTTGGGGAGTGTCTGGAAAGCCCTGGCTTTCAGAGGGGCTGAGCTGACCCAGTTGGAATGAGACAAATCCCTGACCTGGTGACTGGATGGAAATGCTGTGAGCTGCATTTCAGTACCTCTTCAGTGCATTTTCAGTGTCTGTCCCCCAAGGATGGCATTTTCTCCTTTGACTCTGTGGCAATGCCATCTGCTCTAACTCAGTTTGCCTAATAGAAATAGGCAGAATTATTTCTTTTATGTACTTAGAATTTACGCTTTTGAGTGGCTGAGTAATTTCTGTGGCTTAGTGTTTTAGCATGGTAACTACCCAGTCTGACCATATACTGTGCCCAGTGTAGAGACCCATGGGATACAGACCATGGTGCTGAGTTCTTCTTGAATGGGAACCTCCAAGTGATGATTTCAATATTGCACCATCTTTAAAAAATATTTATTTGGGCTATTTAGCATCAAAGTTGAATAGAACACGTGTGAGTGCAATGCATTTATACAGTAGCTTTGCTTTGCGAGGGTGATGAATGCAAGATTTGTAGAAGGAAAATTTCTTTTCCAGTGGCTTGTAATAACTGGGAAGAATAAATGTCCTAATTTAATATTCATGTAGGTGTCTCAGTAAAAGGCATCCTACAGCCTAATTATGTAAGAAAGAAAAGTGTCGGTGCTGACATGAGCTCATATATACTTGTAGGACAAGAAGCACAGATAGATTATCTGTCCCTTATTTTACCATCTTTCATTAAAACATGTTGAAATGAATTAAACCTGCATAAATTATGATGCATTAAATGAGAGTTGTTTCATGTTTTGTTAATTAAGAGTTGGGCATTATTCTCAGCACTTATCAGATACCTCACAGATTGCATTGCCTTTCTTTACCCCTCCAAGATACTATTAGAGAAAATACTTAACTCATCAGGGATTTGTACCTGAACACATCTTAATTTTGACACTGACACCTTTCAAGTTTTGCTTTGTATTGGATTTATTTCTTCTGATTTTCTTATTTTACAATATTTTTGGTAGCCAGAAAAGAGCTCTATCCTGTACTGATGGATACACCAGAAAATAATTAGGTATTTTCTACTGCTTAGTTTTGTGCATTGAGTTTGAGAAACATTGCACCTTTTCATTTGTGGTAGAACCTGAGAGAGAGAGAAATGTTACCAACTTCAGTGTTGTCTAGTCAATTGGAAGGAGTGAGCATCTCTAGAATTAAAGTTCTAGGTGTAACTGGGGCGTGAATTCTGAAGTCCTTCTGAGCCAGAAATCTTTTTAATCTCATTCATTGTGGCCATTTGTTCTAGTAATAAATTTTCCAAGGCACACGTTGCTGTTTTCTAGGGAGTGCAAGCTGTTTAAATGTCCTTTGGTACCTTTGAAATCTCCTCTAAAGTTTTTTTGAAGCATAAAACAGAGGGAATGCAATTAATTAGTGCAGTCTGTTATCATTCAGTAGCAAAGAGGAACTGTTAAATGCTTTTAGAGCACTACATTATAATAGAAAATTATTGTTATTCTTTAATACCAAGCTGACAAATCAGAGAATGCAGGGACTAATTATGAAGGATGGAAAACAAACACAATTTACAAAGGCTTTGTTTGTGGCACAAGTTCTCCTGTCAAAGCAGGCAGGAGAAAGCAACTGAATTATGTAGAATCTTTTGTGCTCTAAGTCACCTTTTTTTTTGGTTGGAAATTGATGCTTCTTTGTGATTTAGATAATTCCTCTAAATCTCAGGTGCTCTAAAAAATTGTCTCCCTTTTAAGCAGTGCTTTGCAAATTAAAGTCTACCCAGTGGTGCAGAGCAGCTGAAGGGTTTGCTGCTTTTAATGAAAATAGGCAGAAATTTCAATCAAGGGACAATCTCTGCCTGAATAAGGCTTGCAGCTTTGACTCTTGTGTGTTTAGTGACTGTCATGTCCTGATTCAGAAATACTTTCCAGTGTTGGGGTGTAGACAGAAGTTATAATGTGTTTAACATGTTCCTGGGTAGGGGATGGAGATGTGTATTTTTCTGGGTGTAGGCTGAGGATGAGTGAAAGACAATTTGAATTAACAGGTCCAGGTAATAAGCCAAGCCTGTGTCACATGGAATAGCTCTAAAGCATGTGTTTTGCTCATGGCTAAATTACAGTTTTAGAAGAACAAGCTGATTTCTCTTGGTGTTCTTTAGCAGTGACAGTAGCAGTTGCTTTCTAAGCCATGTCCATCTGTTGATTTTGGGGGAGCTTTCAGAGAGGTAAGAGATGATCAAATGCTGCTCTGTAGTTCGGATTGTGATGCTGCCCCAGCCTTTGTCAGTGCTGAGGAGTTCCTGAATGTGCTATAAATGTCCTCCTCTTCCATGAATGCTTTTAGCACGCCAAGGTTAATGCTTTGGGTTGAATGAGAGTAAAAAGAAGCTGGATAATGTGGATACAATAGGGGAAAAGCCAGGCTCTATTCAAGTCAGTACCAAAACTTCCATGAGCTTTGCTGCTTTTTGTTCACAATGCTTCATGTGCACCTTGATAAAACAAAACTCTGAGCTGGGACTGGAGTGTTTGCATTTTAAATAATTTGTGACTAAGTGGATCTTTTCAGTTCAAAAACGGGGTGAAAATACATAAACAATGTAATATTACATATGAAGGGCAGTATTTTTTCATAGTGAAAGGAAGCCTTGAACAGCTGTTTTCATGTGGGGCTGTGGTTCAGAGCTGAGCTCTGTGTCACAGTGGCTGGACAAGAAATAATGTTACAAGTGTTGTGCTCCAGATCATTTGCTTTAAATAATTTTACATTTTGATCCGGCTATAATCCTGGCTCAGACATAAAATGAAATATACAGTTACCTGTCCTGACTAATTCTTGTGCAATTTAGTATTTCTGAATGTGATGTTCTGTACATTTGGAGAGCTTTACTGTGAGGTTGCTCCTGCCTTTAAGTGGAGCTGGTAGCAAATGTTTTCTCCAAGTGTTTGAGACAGTAATTCTTTTTAACAGAGATTGCTTAGATCATCAAATAGCTTATATAAAACACTTCTGTTTTCATAAGAAATATGTACAGTTATGCTGGAAAACACCGAGCTGTTCCTTTTCTGGGCTGCCAAAGAGAAATGTTTCCTTTTTCTGCAAGAAAATATTTTTTTATAAAAGCCTGACAGTGTGTTATTTCTCACCAGAATTTGCTATGAGAAAAATTCCTGCTCATCAACTCTTGGCTTTACCCAGGGGAAGGACTTCTTGTGCTGCAGCTTCTCCTTGTGGGGGCAGCCTGATCAGAAATGTGGGCACGTGGTGGCTGCTGAGCCATGGTGATATTCTCCTTTGGAAAGCAAGGGTTTGTTTTGGCAGGGTGGGAAGGGACAGAGCTTTTTGGGGATAAGTTTGTAGTGACATCTGGCTGTGGAATAAATGGTTATAGTTAAAATCTACACAAAGGATGTAGTTGGTTTAGGTAGTGTTTGGGGTTTTTTATTTTAATTTTTTTTTTAAAATTCTTGTTTTAATCTTCAGTGCTTTCTGATCAGAAATGTGCTTTTCCCATCTTCTCCCTTTAAAAAAGACAAGGGAAGAGCAAGTAATTAACCATCACATCACTTTTTTCCATCCAGAAAAATCTTTTGTTCTTGCTCTGACTTCCTCCATATTTACATAAGAAAATAAACATGGGAATTTATTATTGCAAGTGCAAAACAGATTTTTATTTTCAGATGGGTACTGGCAGGTTATTGTTGGGTGATGGTGTTGAAAAGAAAGATGAAAAATGTAGAAATAATTTTTAAAAAAATGTTTATTAGAAGTTTTATCATCTTTGGTTTTACTTAAAATCTCTTTTCTAGAGATGTTCTTACCCAGGATAGGCTGGTTTTGGCTGCAGAAAGATAGAGTTGTGAGGGAAAGGTTGATGCTGGTTTTCCTGAAGTTTATTTGGGTTTTGTGAATTTGCTGACAAGATAGTTGCCTACCCTGGGTATTAGAGCTGTATTTCACATTGATGCCTTCTGGATGTGAGAGCTGTTTAAAGCATTTGGAGCTCACCATAGCCATGCTTTAATGGGCTGCTTGTAAATCTGAGTATTAACAAAACAGAAGGGTGGCTGATGGATGGGGTGGGCTGAGGGCTCTTTCCCAGCCTCTCTGAGCCTTTCCTGCTGCCACAGAGAGAGAAAGGGACACCCAAGTCAGTGGGCTGGAGATGGGTTCTTCTGATTTTATTTTCTAGCAGGAAGATTGTTGTCCTGTTATTTTTTTTTTTTTTTTCCTATTTCAAGTATGAATTCCTGTGCACTTCTTGTGCTGCTCATTTGTGGTTGGTTTTTGAGACCAATCTTGTGAGTGCACCTGAAGAGCTGATGGAGGGATGCTCTGGCTGCTGGTGCTCAATGTGTTGGACAGGTCCTGCTGCTTTGGAAAGGCTGAAGTTACCTGGCAGATCAGGTGAATTGCATTTCTCAGCTCTTCAGGCAAAGTCATGTTGTTTCTCTGTGCGTTGTTATTTACTGAACCTACTTCATTAAAGTAATGTTTTGGAAAAAGCAGTTACTCGTTTATTTGTTTTTCATTAAGGTGAAGTGGTCCCAAAGGGATGGGGAGAAGTGAAGACAGAGAGAAACTGGTGGCTGTGAGGAGAAGGAGGAATTCCTGAGGAGTATGATGTGATAATGCCTAGATAACCTCTGCTCTGAAAACACACCATTTTATAGGCAGCTGTAGGTTCCCCTTGAAATTCACATCCATTGTAGTTACTCAGATGCTGTCCATAAAAGTTTGTCAATAATAAGCCACCTCACTGAATGCAATGTTTGTTTTTTATTTTATTTTTTAACTACTGCTTCAAAATGCCCCTTTGAAAACTAGTTACTTTATGGTGTTCTCCATCCCTCCATATATTTTACATTTATCCTTCTAATTCAGAAGGAGAGAGACTTGGGACTGAGATCATTGTTAAGTAAGTGGCAGTCATGAACTTCTTTTCAGCTGGTGCCTATCAATTGCTCCATTTATTAGTGGACTCTTTGAAACTGCAGAATTTGAGGTATTACTTCTGTCTATTCACTTTCTTCTTTCTTCCCTTTTTTCAGCGTACAGCAGAGCTTGTAGGTGTTTAATGGCTTTTTATAGTTTTTCTTTTTAAATGTACTTAACATTTTTTAAAAATAAGTGCAAGGGAGTATAAGCAGTGAAATTGCCTGTGTTTAGAGCTTTTATTAACATGCTCCATCCCACAGACATGAACATGTCTTCAAGTTCTTAAGTTTAAGTTTAATCTGGGCATGAGACCAAGGACATCAAATTTATGTCCAAATCTTGTATCTGATCCTACGTTAAATGCATCCAGATGGAAGGTGATATTCTAATGTTAACAATCTGCTTCCTCTCCCTCTGCTGCCTTTCTAAGAAGTTGCTGACAAGTCTTTCTGACAGTCTTTTTTAAGTAAATGAGATCAAGTATATTGAAGGTCTTTTATAGCAACAACCTCTGAGAAAGATTAGACTTTGCGGTAGCACTGCAGAATGTGGATTTGCTGATTTTTCTCCCCTAAGCCCTGGGTGGCAGAGCTCACCCCAGGGCTCCCAGAACTTAAGGCTTGTTCTGATCTTTCCATTCTGTGCATCCCATGCAAATGGATGTAATTTATACAATTTAGTGTTAGTAATTTATAAGAATTTAATAGGTAGATAATTTCTTGAAAAATCTGTATAGCTTTTCATCTGCTTTGTTGAAGAACAAGGGTTTTTCCTATATTGCTGTGATTTTGGGTCATCCTGGGCATGATGTCTTAGGCAGCTTAGGTGATGTTAGGTGATGTTATTGTAGTTCCTTGGTGGATGTGGAAATTAAACATTTCTCCTTTGACCAAGATGTAAAAGATACAGTGCATCTTTGACAGTGATAATTGTTTGGTTTTGCCTAATTATGTGCTGAGCTTGCTGCATTTCAGCCCTTGAATTCCTTGTGTCTCTGCAGTTAATGTGTGTTATCTTTCCTGCTTGGCACAGTCTGATATTTAGGTGTATGTCAGAAGAGCTGCATTTAAATGATTTGGCATCACTGATAGAACCAATTGGTTGTTTCTGTATGTAGGGTCAGTCTGCCTCCCACCCCATCTGGGTTCATCCCCCTGTGCAGTTCCAAAGCCTCATCCATCCTCTACCTTCCTGTCTGCAAGTCTTTAGCAGTCCTTGTCCAAGAAGCAAGCAGTGCATGGGTGGAGCTTAGGCTGGATGGGCCTTTGACTGTTTTTTTACCAGCTGTGCTAAAAAGCATTAAACCCCTTTAGGATTCCATGTGGGATTTTTGAGCTGATCTCTTCTGCCCTCACTGAAGTAATTTGTAATGCTGAATGCTGCATGTGTTAGAATTGCCTGGTTTGTGAGTGCTGCATCAAAGCCTTTCTTTACCTCCCCAAGCCCCATGGGCAGTGCTGTGAAAGCAGCCTCTGTCCCGAGGGGTCAGCTGGGGAGCCATTGTGTGCCTCCTGCTCTTTCTTCTTCCTGAAAGAAATATGTGGTAACATTAATCTGTAAAAGTACCAGAGAACAGATCCTGCGGAGGAACATTCATTAAAATGTGCTTCCAGATGTGTAAAATTTGCACTCTAGTGTAGGAATAGCATTCCTAGGGAGTTTTATCAGTTGTTTTGCAGAAATATTTAGAGGTGTTTAAAATTATTCATTTTAAAATGGCACTAGCATACTTTGGAGTCTGATTTGAACTTTACAAGTGGTGATGCCTGAAAGTCTGCAGATGATGTTCGCTGCTGCTGGACAATGTCCAGGTGTAATTCTGGCTGTGTCCAGGGTTTCCATCCAGCTGGAGAAACAAAGACTGGTGCTGGGATGGGAGCAGAGCTCAGAAGCTCTTTGGGATATGCACTGACCACCTTCAGCATTCAGGTATTCAGCAGATCCCAAGTCATTGCTGTAACAGAAGTATTACTCCCTTTATAATCCAAGTCCAGGTATTTTCACACACACACAAAATTTTAACTTGACACTATATTTTGTATAAGTAAATATATATCACCATACTGGGGTAACATAGTCAATGTGCTGCACAGGACCATAAAGGTGTAGTGCCAGCAGCAGGGACAATGCAGCACATGAGCTGGAGATGTCCAGCTCTTACTTTGCGGCCTGAGAACCCTCTGTCCCCAGACTGGCTCCTGTAAACCACATCAGGCCAGCAAAGCGTTAAAGGAAAAAGGGTTATTTCTGTCCTCCCGGGGTGAAATCACCTCGCCTGTTCAACTAACAGCAACTTCTCACTTTAGAACTAATTTGTATTGATTGAATTTCAGCCTGGCTCTGTGGTTGCCTTGTAAAGCTCAAGAGCATGCTAGAACTCTAGAATGTTGTGCTTCCATGATGGATACAGGCAGTAGGTGATGCCCAGGAATTTTTGTGCTCATTAGGGACAGTCTCACAGCTTCCAGCATGCAGAGCAGGCTGTTCATCTCCTGGAAAGATGGCTGCACTTGCACAGGGTCCTGAAAGCCCTTCAAACGAATTCACATTACTGTGATCATCTGTCTAATTGTCTTTCCTTTAACTTTCATTAGCGGGTTCTGCATGGTTCCATTTGTCTCCCTGAGCAAAGATGAAGATAAATTCAGTGCAGTTACGACAGTGCAGCAAGAGACACAAGCTGTGTGTACATGATGTGGAGAGATGATGATTTATTGTGGTGGCAGGAGAGAGTATGCTGGGGAAGGGCCAGAAAAAAAATGCCTAAAAGGATCATATCAACCAGCATTTTTCTCTTTCTTTTTTTTCCTGTGTACATCTGCACTCTGTCTCCTGCCATGAAAGATGTGCTGATTTGCCTGCGTGCAAACACTGAACTAAAATTCCTGTAGGCTTTTATTAGTTGGAAGGAAGTCTGTTTCGTGGTTAAGAGGCTGGGCTGGAAATTAGGAGACTTGGACTTGTCTTCCATGCTAGATACAGGCTTCCTGGGTAAACAAAGAAGGTTCATTTAATCTTCCTTTACTTCAGGTCTTGATCTCTAGTGTGGGGATTAATAGTACTTCCTTTGTCTCTTCCTGAATGTCCCCTCTGTTGATGCCTCTTTGAGATCCTTTTGAGGATGTAATTAAAAACGTTTAGTGGGTTTTTTTCCCATTTATTCCACAGTCTTAGGAAAGAATTGTCCTCCAGCTTTTGTGGAGAGGTAGAATATTAAAGCAGGAGCAAGACAACCTGCAACTGCTGCTGTTCTCTGAGCTGTGGCATGTTTTACTGATAAAACACAGAAATCTGGGTAAATAGAGGCAAGAGAATTTCAGATGTGATACCATGACCAGCTAAAAAGTGATTTGGAACAGAAGCTTTTGATCTGCAACACATTTGAAGAATCCTTCAGGAGATTTTGAGGATGGAATATGAGTAATGCAGGGCTGGTGTTAGGCCTTAATGGGTTGTTGACAGCTATGATAGAGGAGAGTGAGAGGCTTCATCTGCTGCTGGTGAGAGTTCCTCTGCAAATACTGCCAGCTCCCAAAGCAACATGCCTGGGAATATGCAGAGCAGACAAATGGGCTATTTTGTGTGGAGAGCAGTGTGGTACCAAGCCTGCGCTTTGCCTTCTGCAGTATGCAAAATTCACATAACTCTGAAAACTTCTCAGCAGGGTATAAGCGTGGCTGGGGTCTCCATGATGATGCAAAGGCCTAAATTGGTTTTTATTGCGTTCAACTTGTCATTGCTGGTGAAGTGGTATTCTAGCAAGGCTCTGTGTCGATGCTGCAGTTCTAAACCTTCATCCCATTGCACTTCTCTCCATGTGGAGCTCCCCTGCCATCAGAGTGAGGGGTGTGGAGTTAATGTTAGACAACCTTTGCCAGAAATCAGAGTATGTAAAGGAACAGTCCTGCCTGCCTCAATCTGCTGCATGTGGAGAGGGAGGTGAGGACATCTTCCTCCCATGGCCCTGCCTGCAGCACAGCAATGTGGAAGTCTCCAGAGGAGCTGGTGAGGAGCCGTTTAATTCCAAGCACTAGCAGGTAGCAGCAGGGTCTGCTGTCAGCTGCACAGGCTGGATTAGCAGTGACTGCCTGCAAAGCTCAGTGACTCATCTTCATCTCTCAAGCCTTCTGACTTCCTCACTATGTTCCCTGCAGTTGGGCTTAAATTAACTGTTCATCATTATTTCAGGATCTTTCCTCCCTCTCAAAACTTGTTTACCTCTGCAAACACACCAACAACTCCAAGTCTCTAGAATCTTCTCCTGTTCACTGGAGAGGAAAGAGGTGAATTCTAAGTGCTTACTTTAAATTCCTTCCTTGACAACACTCAAAGCATTAGTTTTGTCTTTACATGGTGCATTATTCTAAATCCTCCTTTGAGAAATCTGCCCAGTGTTTAATTTCCCTTCTAGTTCTGAGTCTGAGGTGGGGTAGGATTCACTCAGGCTCAAATCAGTGGTAAGGGTAGAAAAAACTAAGCATTAACCTGAATTAATCTCTGTTCCTGTCTGTCTGACCTACAAACTATCCCAGCCCGAATTCCCCATGAAATATTCCTGCTTCCTTTCCATCTGGGCTAGCACTTAGTGGTCAGTGTTGCCAGGTGGGTTGAACAGAGCTCAGGGCAGGGCTTGTGTGACCACTGAACACCATGTCACAGCTGGAGGGCAAGGCCTGAGCTGCTTGGTGCAAGGACAAAGAGCCACACCACAAACACTTGAGTTTCTCCCAGTCTGCATCCACCAGGACGTCCATCAGCCAAGGTAATCCATCCTCCCTGACTTTGCACACTTGTCTCCTTCTTTGGACTCTGTCAAAGTGCTGGCATAATACTTCAAAAATACTTTACGCTGTCATCAGCAGGATTGAGGAGAAGCTGTTTGCCCCTAGCGCTCCTTGTCCTCTTGTGTCCTTTGTCACCTGTCACAAGCAATCAGTTTGCTACAGTGACGAAGTCAGGGCTGAAGATGCTGAAGGCTGCACTGGTTGTCCAGGGATAGAGGCTGGATAATTTGCATCCTGCCAGGTCACTCTTAGTGTCATCTGCTGGCCTAAGGTCTCTCTCCAGAAAGAGGTATCTCAAAGGTTTAGGAATTGAAATATAACCTTTTCCCCTGTTCTTTTTTCTTTAAATACTTCCTCTTAATTCCTGCTTTCTGTACTACCTGAATTTCTGCCAGACCATTTCTTATTAATTTTGTGGACTATAGACAGTCTTGAGAGGTGATATTTCATTGCATATTTGAAAAATGAGATTCTTTTCATGGATTGATTGATCTTGTGACTTACTTCAGACTAGAGCAATCACTGGATTTGCTGAAAGTTGCTTTTAAAAAATTTTTTTTCCTTCTCTATCCAGTGCTTTTAACACCATGGCTATGTTTCTTCTATTCATAAAAGCAGCATGGTGGTATGTTGCTCTTCAGTTGGCAAAATTTTGATAATGTTTGTATTGGTGATGAAACAGGAAATAACTGAGGCAGAGAGGCTTGGAGAAAGTTGGTGGTGCCAAATCAACATTTTCCATCTCCTGAATTTCGCTTTCCAAAATATCTAGGCTTTGTATCTGTTTAAAGTGATGGATCAATCTGATGTTTGATGGTGTATAGGAGTTTTTGGTTGCTGCAGGAGATGATACTCAGTCAATACAACCAATTCTCCATTGCCCAGCAGGCTGTGTTTTTAAAAAGGAAAGGAGGATGACTGTGAATCTCTCGTTTAACTGTCCTAAAGGATGAAGGTAGGAACCTGCAGTCTTGAAGGATGTGCAGATCTGGGGCTCTTTGGGGTGACAGTTTTTCCATGCATCACCATGGGGCTCAGCTCACACCACTCGGGTGCTTGTGACCCCAGGCTGTGCAGGACTGTGGCAGGACAGGAGTGATCTGGGAGCAGACAGTGATGGAAGAGGGCTGGTGCAGTTGGCAGCTGCTGAGCACAGGCTGTGAGTGCCTTTGGCACTGGGGCAGAGCACAGAGCTGCAGGTGCTGCTGAGCAGGCTCAGACACATGGGACACCTCCAGAAGTTGTGGGGCAGTGCTGAGAAAGGAGAGCAGAGGTGGCACCAGCAGCCAACACAGAGTGCTTGGCTCCCTTGTACAGTTACACTCCTGAAAGTCTTGGAAAGGCAAATATGGCAGCAACACAGGAGGTTCTAGGTGGAGGTTTGGGCTGGGTTTTTTTCTCAAAAATGCTCTTTCTCAGGAGCTGGAGGGAGCTCCTCTCTCAGGGAGGCTTCCTATGCTCCTGGCTGCACTTCCCTGGCTTGCAGATGCCTGTAGTCACCTTCCTTTGAAATGAGAAGTGCTAAGAGGGCACTCATCAAAACTGGCTTTTTCACAGCTGCATGGGACAGCACAGGGTAGTGTCACAGTGTGCTTGATCACCAGCCTTCCCATGCTCCACTTCAGCAATGCAACTTGAAGTTTTTGAAGTGAAGGAGGGTTGGGATGCCAGAAATCCACCTCTGCTTCCCATGCAGCTTTTCACTGCTGTCCTGTTGTGCAGCCCTGTTCAGCCTCCCCATGACTCGGAGTGATTGCACTGTGATCTGGTGACGTATGGGCAGAGCCATCCTATGCCAATAATTGCCTGGCCATCAGTGCAGTCACATCTGGCTTTTACTGATATTCTGACAAGAGCCCTAACAGGACAAGGAGCTCCTCCCCCAGTTGTGCAGGGCTGAGATGAAAGGCTCTGGCTTGGCTGTGGTGAGTTCCCGGTGTTGTTAATGGAAGCTGACACTCTACATCCCGCTCCATCTGCTCCCAATTTATACCTCAAGGTTCATTGTCTCTGGAAAGGGTAAAATAAAGACTTGTGGAACGGAATTAGTGGTTCTGAAAGCTGTAGGGGAGGTGTAGCACATTTCTCCTTACGTACTTTCAAAGATAGAGGAAGAAAGACATTTGTAAATCAAAGCCAAGCTCCCTCACAAGGTCTGCCTGGGATGGACCACAGCCTGTCCCTCAGGGTCTGTCGCTGTCATTTGGTCCATGCTCAGCTTCAGCAGCAGAGGGACTTTCAGGTCTCTTGCATTTCTACAGCCTGAAATGGAGAATTTCATTCATTTGCAGCCATAAGAGATGCACAGTCTCCTGGCCAGAGCCAGAAGCCTGGATATTCTGAGGAAGATGCCACAGCTCTTGTTTCTTGGCTGATTCTTCTCCTAGAAAGGGTCGAGCCCTGCAGACACAGAGTGATGTAACATCATAATGGTCCTTTTATGTCAGTAAGAGCCACTGCCCATGTTTGGGGTGAAAGGAAAACCTCAGGGTGGTTTCTGTCAGGAGACAGGAGTGCTTGGAGTCTGGCTCCTGTAACTCTGGAGCAGAGTCCAGCCCACTGGGGACTGACTTTTTATCAAGACAAAATCGATGGGACCTCAGCAACAAGGTGGGCCCCTTGGGAAGCAAAGCAGCTGCAGCCAGGAAGGGTGAAAGGAGCACAGGCTGCTTCAGGAGCTGCTCGTGGAATTTGAGCCAAGTGTGGAGGGACTGAAAGTTTGCCAGAAGGCTTTGGTGTTCTTGGCAGGTTTATACAGCTGCAGGTCACCTAGGGCTGGTTCAGCTGGGGACTTGCAGGCATGGCAGTCACAAAGTGGGGGAAGAAGCTCTTTGGTGGGCTTGAAGGAATTGTGCCAAACTACACCAAATTCTGCTTTCTGGCGGTGCACAGGGAGGGAAGGGCAACATGAATCAGTGAGGACAATGGACATAACAAATGAAGCATGAGTTAGGGTGTGAAGGGAAGGGATGACATGAGAGAGGTTATTGTGAAAGTTCTCATGAATCTCACCTCCATTTTACCTCCTTATCTGTGTGGTTGTGCTTGAGAGTTTGATTTGTTGTGCCTTTATAACAGAAGAAACAACCTAAAAATAAAAATCTGCCAAAGAGGAGGAGAGAAAAAAGAAAATGTTGGAGTAACCACTTCTGTGTTTTTTATCTAAAATCTAGGAAATCCAAAAGTGGCATCTGGTTGTAGATATTTGCAAGTAAAAGCTGTAGTATTTTTCAGCCTTTTGGGATAGTTCAGGGACAGAGAATCGAGGATATGGGTATGGCAATCATCAGTTGTACAGAATGATGCTGAAAAGTGTCTCATTTGCTGCTAATGTATACCTGGAAGTTAATTTATTCCCTGCCATCTGAAACCATCTAAGGCCATCTCCCCTCAGTGCAGGACTTGGGCATTTGGGAAAAAAAACCCTCAGGAAAACTACTAATCTAGAATTGCTGAATGACCAGGGAGGAAAAAATATTCACAAAGGAGGACAAGTGTTTGTAAAAATTCCTGGTTTTTAGGAAATGTGAGAAATTTGCTGTTTCTATTAGAGCTGTGTGTATTCAGCTCTGTTGAGCTGCTTGTATTGCATTTAATGTGTTTATACTATTTATTGTCCATTATTAAATGACACAATTTAAAGTTTATCTGTTCTGCTGTAGGAAGTGAGCAAAGTTTCTATAAATAAGATGTTAACATTTTTATTGGCAGAACAGCTTTAAACTTTTTCCCCCCTAGAAACCCAAGTCTTAAATGTGCAGCTCTGTTTTTAAAGCCTCGGGATGAAAATCTGCATTGAAAACATAAAGCTTCTTTAATGGCCCTGATCACAACTGATTGATGGCTTTTCCAAACTCTGTCGCATTTCAGGTGAGACAGATGTGTTTAGTATTCTTCCTTGCAAAAAAAAAAAAAATCTGGACTGTCTGACTTTGTTTTGTAAATAGAAATAAAAAGTTGGTTATTCTTACCCATGTACTTCTGGTAAACATGAAAAATAACTTCAGGTTTTTTTTCCTAAACTGAAAGGTGTGCTACATGACACACTTTCTTATCATTAAAGAGGATTTAAAGAAATTATGCTTTTGGAATGTAACTAGGAAAATGCTCATACTTAATTTTAATATTCTTCTTGTGGATGTCCAAGATCATCCCCTTTACAGCCCATATGCATCAGAAGCATAGGAAGGAAGCAGAGTGCTGGGCTTCTCCAGACCAGGCAGCCAGATTTTTTCAGGAGCCTCCCAGCTGGGCAGCTCTTGGCCAAATAAGCTGCCAACTTGTCTGTGAGCTGTCAGTTCAGAATCTGGGAACCTTGGGCTGATAAAGGCTGAAATCACTTTGCACTAGCATCAGGAGGGATCTGAATCAACCCTATAGTGAGAGCAAAACAGGAAATCACCGATTCAAAAAGCCAGATTTGTTGAGTAATGATCAAAATTTAGCCACTGGTCATTTCACTCTATACTGTGTAAACAGAAATGGTAAAAAACCTCCTGGTGCAGTTTTTAGAAAAACATGTTATTAGAGAATGTTAGGAGAAGGTGTGAGGAATGTAGCTCAAGTGGCAGCATCACTCTTTTGTTTTTGGTTACAGTAAAAGACTCCTTTTATTTTTTTTTCTCTTATTGGGCTGCTATGATTTGCAAGGAAGGAGAAAAGGGGGGGACACACCTCATTCACAGAAAGGGAGGTTTTGACATGAACAGCTATTCATTAAGGACCACATAATGAAAATGCCTTCATTTTCTTTCAAATCATAGTTTGTCTAACTACTGCAGGTGTGCTCTGGGGCTTTCCCCCTCCCACACTTTTGTAGATGATTTTCAACACTTGATCGGGTAACCTCTGGGACAGGTGCTGCACCTGCTGGATTTCCTGGTGTTTGTGTGTCAGGTTTGCTGGAGCCCAGTGCTTGTGTCCCTCTGGAGAGCCCAGTACTGGTACAGAGATGATGTCTGGGTTTCCTCTGGCTCCTGTTTTGACCATCCAAAGGATTACAAGTGTCCTTTGGAACCTGAAGACAGTAAATGTCTACACTAAGTTGGCTTAAATTAGGTGTTTTAGGAGAAAGTTCTTGACTGTGAGGGTCGTGAGGCCCTGGCAGAGATTGCCCAGAGAAGCTGTGGCTGCCTCATCCCTGGAAGTGTCCAAGCTGGATGGGGCTTTGAACAACCTGGGACAGGGGAAGGTGCCCTCCAAGGCGGGGCATTGGAACCAGATCATCTTTAAGGTCCCTTCCAACCTAAACCATTCTGTGATTATATACGCAGCATCTAATTTGAAGATAAATTTTCCAAAAATGTGAAAGGCTGAGTCCTTTAGGAACTCTCACCAGCTCACAATAGCACTGGTAAAATAGTAGTGAAAAAGCTATGAGAGGTGTATATGGCTGGTGTAATGGCTAATTTCTGGTATTTTTGGCACGTGTGTTCATTAGCATTTGAATGGTTAGAGGACTGTGAGACATTATCAGATAAATAAGGCTAGACAGGCTGGATTGCTGCAGCTGCTGTGGGAGCCCGCTGAGCTCAGAGCGAATTTGTGATGTCTCTGTATTGAAGTGACACAGTCGGGCTCTGGCTGATGTCCCACTGATGGCAGAGCAGGTGGAAAGGCTGCTGCAGGTCAGTCTGGTCTGAGAGCTAGAATTCATCTGCAGCTCTGGGATCAGGCCCTGGGGTGTGCCTCGAGTGTGGTGCCTCAAACCTCTCCTCTAAGCAATGCCCTGTTAACCTCTGATGGAGCAGACATCCATGGAGAGTTGGGTCTGACACATCCATAGCGTGTTTCACTGGAGAACATCTGGCAAGGCCTGCCTCTTCAGCATGTCCTGCCTCTTCATCTTCACTTCCTCTCTGTTGTGTTTACCCCTCTCCCATTCTGGGGTGATCAAAGGTGAGGTCAGATGGCAGAGGAGCAGCATTCCCTAAAGTCTTTGGTCAGATGTCACAGGAACCTGCAGTAGACAGAAACAGATGTTTGCATCTGTGTGGAGCTGGAGAGGGAGGCTGTCCTGCTGCAGAGTTGTTTGTAGATCTGCTTCAGAGGATATTCAGTTTCCAAGCTTGGGAACAAGTAGTTTATCTGTTGTTATTAAAGTTAGGAAGGGCGGTAGGACAATGCACAGGCTGCCTTGTTTTCTTTAGCTGGGAAACAAAAAGTGTTTCGCTTGTGTTGCGTAGAAAGGTGTGAAATTTCAGGCTGTAGAAAATAAGTAGAAATGGCTGTTGAAAAGATAAAGCTAAAGCTGAATCCTTTATTTCTCCAGCCCACAGGTCATGCCACTGCCCTTCATGCTATCTCTGCGGGCAAGTGATAACGTGGTAGCTAATGATGAAATAACAAATTCCTGTCCAGACTTTTAAATACCATCCTGCAGTATTAATGTGATCTGCCCTGTGAAATGCAGTCTGTGTCAGTAATCCTGCTGACAGCTGTTTGCCTCAGCCCTCATTTCACTGCTCATCTGGTGACTGCCGATTGCCCTTCAGCCATGCACTGGCATTTCTCTGTTTCCATGGCACTGCTTCACATGTGGAAGCAGTGCTGGAGCGTGTGCCTGGTGCATTTTACTGTCTTAATTGTTCTCATCTGGGAAAGAGGTATCAGCTCAAGCAGCTCAATGAAGTTTGTCAGAAATGAGGTATGAATCAGTGACTGCAGCTACCCAGAAGCCTGATGCTGGGGGCTGAAGACTTGCTGCAGTATCTCTTAAAAAAGTGGAAAGCAGTTTTTTTTTATTTTGAGCTTTGTTTTGCTCTTTCCTACAGTTCGGGGATTAATCTGTAAGTTTAGAGTAATATCTTCAAGAACCTCAGTGACATAGAAGAGCAAATTCCAACTTTAAAAGTGAAATTTTCTTGCCAGTGATTGAGTGTTGTCTCTGGTGCTTCGATGAGAGCAGCTGCTGTGCTGATGGGCATGTGCAGCAGATAGGAGGGAATTAGAACTTCCTAGAGAAGTATTTGCCATGGATACTTTGCAGCACGTGTAAGTGGACCCCAGATCTTTAACGTAAAGAAGGACAACTGCCTGACTACTTATGAGTCATGTTAATTGTCTTGTGATAATTTTACCTGGCAAACCTCGCTGTGATGTCAGAGAACCACTACAAAGATTTGATCTCTGTTTACTGTACCACTGTCATGCAGGAGATGTTTCCACCTTAACTGCATTTTAAGAAAGTAAGGCACAGAACAGGCTGAATGTGTCCCTTGACTTTGACACCTGTAGGTAGGATTAATTTACAGGTGTCTTGGTTTGAAAACTGCAAAGGAAGGTGGGAACCTCTCACAATGGAAAACATGACTCCCTTCCCTCTAATTATTNGCTGGGGCGGGAACCAGGAGCGGCGGCTGGGAGGGCAGGGGAGAGCAGGCCCCAGAGTAGCAAAGGAAATGTAGCAGGAAGTCTGCAGCTGTAGCAGGAGATGCAGGGTCAGGTGGACATGAGGTGCTGGGTTAGAGTGTAATGAAAAAGCCCATGGCAGCAGCAGTCAGGCTTCTCTGTAGCAGCTGCCGCAAACAGCCAGGGAGATGTGCCCTCTGGGGTTGGGGTCCCGGGTGTTCCTCTGAGGCACCCGAGCAGATGGTGAGGGTCCCTTCCAATCGGATTGAGTGTTAATAAGGTCCCAGTGCAACTGCTGCTCTAAAGACCAAAGGCTCACCCATAGCAGGAGAAGCAATGGGAAGACAAAGGCTCCATAGCGGCAGCAAATCCTCTGGGCAGTGACTGCAGACCAGCTGTGCCTCCTCTGATGCCAAGAGTGAGAGGAGCTGAGCCCAGCCCCTCACCACCCGGCCAAAATCTCGTGGTATCTTTGCCCTTCCAAAGAGAAAACCACCCAGGAAAGACAGTAGCCAGCTGCAGCCTTTCCACACCTTGGCCATTTCGTATGTCTCAAATACTGGTCGTTATTGTCTCTTAACAACAGATGGGACTAAATGCCATGAAAGAAACAAAAGGAAAAATCCTAACCCCCCCCCCCAACAACAGGCTTCTTGAAATTAGGCTGCATTTTATATGCTCCAAGCACAGCTACCGCTGACTCTAAAGATACTGGTCCTGTAGCAAATGAGTCTTACGAGTTCCTGCTGTGCATCCTCTCCCTTTTCCCTGAAATGGGGAATGCATTTGCGGCCTTTGTGCAAGGATCAAAATTCTCCTCACTGCAAAGGTTGAGGTGTTTGGCACCCAGACTGCAGGGTTCAGATGTGCTGAAACCCCCATGTCAATACCTGTGCCCCTGTGGGTCTCCATGAGGTGTTGGGCTGAGCCCATGAATGACGGGATAAATGCTCACCTTTCCTAAACACCAGGGAGACTGGGATACCACTGGAAGACTGGTGTGTGTCTCTGCTGTTTGAGGGGCTGGGTATGAGCCAAAATAGAAATGGATTTTGGGCATGTGCCCATCGTGCTGCCCAGCCAGCTCACCAAGGTCACACAAGCGTTGTGGGAGTCGATGGGCTTGGGACCAGCTTCTGCTGGAATAGCTGGAATAGCTTGGTTACTCAGGCCTACCCTGAGAGGCTGCCTGGCTGCTCCAAGAAACTCTGGAGAAAAGATGACTGCTGAGGGTAAAACTGGGATTATGAGCAGAGGACTCTTGCTTGTCTTCCTGCATTTTTCCCAGCCTCATTTCCCTGTTTTTGTTCAGTTCCTGGAATAAATGAAGCAGAGATCAGCAGCCTCTGTCACTGCACATCCCCTGGGTAAAGGGGGTCGTTCTTGGGACACCCAGTCTGGTTGGCAGATCCTCCAATGCAATCTGTGCTTCTTGGGTGACACACACACCCAGAGCTGTGCTTCCACAGGATTTATGGGGATTGGTCAGGAAGTCTTCAGCATCGACCTAAGAGTTTGTAGTTACCCCCCAAAAAAGGAATTTTTAGAGAAACCTGTAAGCAATGTTCTCTTATCCAATCAAAAGTATTAATTCTACATTAAAAATGTATTAACACGAGAGAAAAAAGGCATTTGAAATGCCTTGTTCTCCTTGTGAGATCACCCTATAGATATGGTCCACTTAATTGCAGTGCTTAATTGAGACAGCCACTTTTACTGGGACATCTCCCAGGGAGCCATTGTAGCCTAATGGTTGTCAATGCCAATGGTTGTTACCTAATCAGGTCAGTGCCATAAATCCTTCTTAACAAGAATACATTCAGTGAGTATCAAGTGATTAAACAGTGTTTAAACAGGTGTTAAATAAGTGTGGGAGGCCGTGTTTAAACACAGGGAAAACCAAAATAAAGTGGAAAGCAATAGGTGCGAATCTCCAAAATAGTAAGTGCTATCTTTGTCCTTTCTTTTCATGTAGTGCAGGGCTTTCTCTGATCAGTCTCAAATCTCACTTGCAATTTTTCATCTTTTTAGTGGGATGAAGAGTCCTGTGAATGAAAGCTGGCCAAAGGCTTAAGGAATCAGCACTAACTCTCATTAAGTCTGCCACTCATGTAGGGCTTCCCAAAGATCCTTACCTACTCTAGGAATCTCTACATATGCTGGGATGGTTTGTTTTTTTTTGAGGGGGGGAAGGGGGAATGTTTTTTAGTGGTAGTTGATGTAGCATAGCTGTAAAATACAGTGATAGAGATGCTGCTGGGACAGCTGAATCCTTCTGTTGCTATTGATTTAACAGTCTTAGGATAATGTGGAAAGCCAATAGTGTGTATGGACTGCCAGAATGCTTGTGGGCTCTGTGCTCTGCTGCTGTCCTGAATACAAATGGCAGTTGTCCACCTTTGTCCCCCTCCCTGGCCAGAAAAGCACCTCCTTTTCCCATGGCACAACTTACGCTGTAATGGGAAGGTTTGCTGTGTCAGGATTCTGCTGGGCAGGCAGTTTTCTTCTCCATTTTTGATCTGATTATGTGCCCTACAGTCCCTATTGATTTATAACAAAATCCAGTTGTGACATATTTGATGAGCATGCAGTGCTGAATTAAATTTGGGAGAGGAGCTTAATCAGCTCTCTCTGTAAAGACCCAGAGGTGGGCATTTCTATGAGAAAACTGCTATTCAATATCTGATAGAAATCTTATGGCCTCAAAGTGAAGCCTTTGGAGTGTGGGAGCTCACTGGGAGCCTGGAGGCTGTGAGTCCATCTCATTGGTGTCATGTGAAATCCATACAAGTGCCTTGTGCATCCAGAACAGCTGCTCACAGCTGCCTTTTCCTTATCTTGGTTTTCTAAGAAACAGGTCCCTTTTCTGAGCATATTCATGGCCCTGATTGCTCTAACATTTTGTTTGCAGACTTCTAGGTTTTCACAGCTGTTTTTCCTAGCAACCATGTGCTTTTGAGAGGAGTCATTTCATGTTCATTCACTTGCAGTGTAGGGGATAGGCTTTGGAACCATTGCTGCAGGTTGAAAGGCAACTGTTTTGTTATTATTTTTGTTTTGACATGAGGTTAGATCTCAGTCCAAAAGAGCTGTGGTGCAAGGAGGTACCAACTCTGTTCTCTTGATGCACTTCCTATTTATTAATCAGCAACTGGAGCTCTGTCTGGTCCTTTGATGAAAGTCTATTTTGCCTTTGAGTCTGGTTTTGTTTTCTGCTTGGCCTTCAATAATGTAGAAAATCAGAAAATGTTCGTCTTTTACCCCAGAACAAATTTTTTTAATTGATTCACTCCACTGTACTAGAATAACCTTTTTTAAATACACAGAAGTGTCATTTGAAACCTGATGTAAGGTTTGGCAAACTTTTAAAAATTACACTCTAACTCCTATTGATGTTTATAAAAATAAACAGCAAAAACAACACCCTTCCCTCCTTATGCCATGCACTCATTTAATGGATCATTAGGAGTTTGAAATACAAATAGCCCTGTATTTTGTTACACAGCAAGCTCAATGTCCAGAGATACTTTGGAAGTCACGGAAAGCACAGCTGGCATTACAGTAGCTACTTGATTTTTGCAGTGCTTCTCCAGATTTGCAGTACACAGCCACCAGATGCAAAGGGACAGGTTGTAATAAATCTTTAATTAGAACCATATTTAGTATTGCAGAACTAAAAAATTCCATAGAAATGGTAGAGTTGTTACTCGCATGTATTTACAGCATCAAGGTATGTTCCCGAACTGGGTGAATTTCCATTCTGGCACAAAATTGAATCTCTGTTGTTTAAAGTGTTCTAGTGGATTATTGAGATATGCAGCTTATTTTGATTTTTTTTTCAAATTTTGCCTTTTTTTTTTTCATTTGTAGGTCAAGTTCTAAACAAGCATGGAATTTAGCCCTTATTCTGGAAAAACAAACAGGCAAACTCATAAAGGACAATGCAAAGTCTGCAATGGAAGAAGCTACTAATATTATAATTTTCATCCTGTTAAAGCAAGTGAAACATAGTGAAAGTTAGTGGTCTGGTGGTGGTCCTACCAGGGATTTAGCAAAGTACAGAAAATTAAGGTTAATCTGAATCTTAGTCTAGGGGTGGAAGTAGAAACCCAGCCTTCCTCTGTAACTGGAGGTCAGTGGGAGTTAAGGTGTGAGTGCTCCAGGAGAGCTTGGCTGGCACTGCATCCAGCCCAGCTGCAGAAGGACAGAAGGGAAGGCCATCAAAAGCCATCTCTGGGGTCTCAGCCTCCTTGCCAGCCTTTCCAGGAGCACTCTTTCCCCTCCACAGTAGACCCCACTAAGGTGGCCATCCTTTGCTTGCCTCTTCCTTCATGCCATTGTTCGCTTTCCTCTTGCTCTGTGCCATCCCTTGGTTTCCTTTGTGCCAGAGCCCACGCTGCCTCAGGTCCCGCAGGAGCACAGGAAGGAAACTTGGCACTAAGTAGAGTCAGTCCTGTGTTCTTCTGTTCTCACTTCATTCCCAGTACAGTGGTTTCTCCTCTCCTGCTGTGCCCCAGGTCTTGACCAGCAGAAAGTCATTCCCAGTCTGCTCCAGTGCAAAGCAGTCATTCTTTATGCATCAAAATCTTCTTTTCCCTGTTCCCTCCTGCAGTGCTGGTGCACATCAGGACTAGGCTGGGTTAAACCTGTCACATCCATTGATTATGAGGTGCCCACTGAGGGGCCACGTGACGGGAGAGGTGAGGATGTGGGGAAGACAAGACAAACCTCCCTGAACTCTGCTGTTACTTGCACAAGCCACAAAATAACCTCTTGAAATATGCAAAAAGGTCAGTGAGATATTGGGAGGATTTTGCTGCCTGAGCACCAGAGGCTGTGCTCTATTAAAAAGGAAATAGGGAGGGATGGGTGTGCAGCTTGCCTTGGCCCCCTTCCAGAGTCAGAGCACACGTGGAAAAGGAGAGAGCAATGCCAGCAACTGGGAGAACAGTGACTGGGGATGTGAGACTGGGAGCAGAACAGCTGGGAGGGAACTAACTGGGAATGTTAACAGAGTGGCTATTGGACATAGCTGAAATACAAGGTTGAGTCAGCAAACTCAGGAGAGATGCAGAGTAATGGCAGAAATATAAATTAACATCAGATTCTTCTCAGTAGATGTTAGAGTAGCTCACTGCTACATGTCCAGTTCTTCTTAAATTTGGCCACTTCCTTTCTTGCTCAAATGGAAACTAACTGAACCCTTTTTGAAATTTTGGTCCCAATCATGAGTTTAATACTTTTGAAGTAGTGGATGGGATCAAAAGCTGTAATTTATTCCTGAGTCTGAATTCTTTCCTTGGCAGCAGCCATCCTTTGGGGCATGGCTGACTTGCTTGATTCCCCTCCATCCTGCTGGTCCCCCGCTTTGCTGTATTAATGCTGTCTTGGTTTGTAAGTTCTTTTAAGGGCTGCTTTGGGCTGTCATTTGGTTCCCATCTTAGGGGATGGGTGCTGTTCAGTTCATCCAAATATAAAAACAGATTTAATTTTTTGGTCTTTCATCTTTGTTTTTTTTGGTTTTTTTTTTTTTTCCTGTGTGAAGAATCCAGGAGATCTGATCACACTGGTCCCCCACACCAATGTTCTGTTTCTAGAGCAGGAGAGAGGTGACTGAAGACAAAACCCAAATAAACCCAAGCTAAGAAGGGTTTGCAAAAATAAACCAAAGCAAGAACAAATCCTCTGCCCCCAAACCTTGCAGGTTTTCAGAGCTGTACATCTTGGGACCATGTAGATAAGAGAGGAAAGGCCCTTCTTATTAAAGGAAGGAAATTAGCTGTTTGGGTGATGAAAATAATGCCAAGGAAAGCAGATGAAAAGGTAAACAGATGAAAGAAAAAATAGGTGGCATTGACGTGGAGGAGTAACAAATCCTGGGAATAGGAGGTGCTTGGTGGAAACAAACACAGAATGTGAGGAAAATGGAGAAAAGATAATTCTCCCTCGAGCCTGATGAACCTTCCAGTCTGTCAGCTGCCTTTTAGAAAATCCAGAAGGATTTTGGTGCCCAAATTTAAGGTTGGATTTTCAGCATTACTTCCCTGGCATCCTAGGTTTGCTCCCGTGGCAGCTTCACTGGATGGCTCAGCAGCAGTGGCTGGACATGAAACAACTTCAGACCAAGTTCTGTCGCCTAGACCTACAGCTCCCCCCAGCCCCAGGCTCCTGTTCATGTCAGATGAGGCAAGAGAAGGTAGGATTTACAAGCTGTAGCTGTTAGTGGGTCACACCAGCACCGAAATCAACATTTTCAGAAGACCTCAGTCTCTTCATGGGGGACACACCTTATGAAAATGATCTTAAAATTAGACCTGACCTGTTTGAAAGTAGCTGGTCAGGATCTTGTTGAATTTGTGTACTTGAAGACTGGTTTGAGCAGGTTACAGGTTCATGGGCATCTTCTCATACTGCAGATACTCAGTGATGTTTATTGAAATCAGTGTTCTTTATAGGCTCAGTGTTCCGAGCCGTGTGTATTTATGTACCAGGCTTTTGTCTGTAGCTCCTTGGACATATTTTGACATTGTTCTGTGCCACTGACAATGTGGAGACCTGTGTTTGCTTTGTTCTCAGTTGGTGCTTCCTGGTCAACAGAAAAAAAGAAGCTGCTTGTGTTAACAGCTGACAAGGTAAACTCTGTGGTACAGGGTCCGCAAGCTGGGTATTCTCCTCTCCTGAAAGTTGTGCTCCATCAAATACTGCCTTCAGTTTTCCCAGTTCAATCCCTTCCTGTTCTTTTTTCAGGGAGGAGTTATTGACTTGCACTTCGGAGTTTAATTGACTTTGACAGAGGAGTTGGAGCTCTGTGTTCTTGCCAGATGGCTTTTTGGATGTTCTTGATAAACCGGAAGCTGAGCAACCCAGCTGGAGATGGAGTGAGTTCCTCAGGAGTGTCTGTGACACTGGGGGGGAGGCTGGAGGCAGAACACAGCCAAAGCCTGCTGTTCCTGCTGGCAATGCCTCCTTTGCAGGGGGTGTAGAAAGGTCGTGAGGGAGAGGGAACAAAAGAGAAAACAGGTCTCTGGGTTAGAGGTGAGAATTGAAAGGAGTAGGAAGACTCACTGCTGGAGTTGGCCAGAATCCACTTCCATAAGTGCAGATTAATCTTCTCTATATTTCTATCTGGAGTAGAGAAGATGTGAACCCAGTGTTCAATAGAACCCTGTTCTTCCTGCACTGGAAACAATTCCCTTTAATGGAGTAAACAGCAAATGCAAGTCAGTTGTCTCTTTGGTGCATGCTTAATGCTCTGCCTTCCTGAGAGCCTTTCCATACTTACGGTAGCAGGTATAACTTATTCTTAGCCATGGAAACCCAGAATTGGGAGGCTGATGTCACCATCTCTGCTGTTCTTTCTGTATTCAGTTTCGTGCTTTTTCAGATCTGTTTCCAACCTGTCTGTCTCCAAATACTTCTTCCTAAAATAATTCTTTGTGAACTGACAGGCACACAGGGACCTGAAAAAGAAAGTAAGCTGAGGCTGACGGAAGGTGCTGATGAAAGGCAATCAGCTGGAGAGAGCAGAGCATCAGATGTGATCTGTCTGCCGTGTGCCTAATTATCCTGTGCCTTCAGGCATGCAGCCGGGCAAGAGCCGGGAAGTTCACTGAGCAAGTTCACTTCATTTCCCCGTGCTGCTTTTCACACACAGGAAGAAAAGGTGAAAAAGTTCCCTAGGATAAGCAACAGGACCATAAGAGGCGATGTAGAAAGGAAAAAGGCTTGACTGGTGTAGTGAAGCATATAATGAGGTAATTAGAACTGTGAAAAGTTGACAAAGCACTAGACCAAGACGAATTGCATCCCCCAAGTGCTCAGGAGATGGGCAAGGAACTAGAGCAGCCTCCCTGAATGAACTTCCACAAGTAACCCGCAGTATTGTTTTTGTCCTTTCGAAGTATAGAGCTTCTATAGGGCTGGTATTGTGCACACAGTATACAGGGAAAACAAGAAAGAGTAAAAATAATGTAGATGGCTTTGCTAACAATGAGGAAAACTAGGGAGGGAGGATATTGCTTCAAGTTAGTGGTGGGATTTATTTGCTGGGAGCAGTAGAGCTGCTGTTGAAGTAGCTATGAAGTCAACATTTAAGTAAAAAATATTTTCATTCCCAGTTTCTGTCCAATTGGCAGCAATTAAATGAGCATCCCTGTAGTCTGTGTCCTTCTGAGGAGGGTCTGTCTTGCAGTGTGTTTGTGTTGGGCCCAGCCAAAGACAGCACTAATCCAAATAATAACAATCCTGTCCATCCTTGCAGCTTTTCCTGACATACTTTTGGTCTGATGCAGCCCTCCCTTCCTCCCATCACCTGGCCATTATTTAGTATAAAAACAAGAAAAGCTCTAAAACAAACTGGTAAAGATTTATCTGAGGGGTTGCTGCCACTTGCTGCCCTTAGGTGAGGGTAACGAGAACACAGACATCGGTTGTTGTAGCCAGTTTGTGTACCTGTTAAAATGCATCATTTGCAGAACTTGTGTGGAGGAAAAGTGTTCTTTCCTTTGTTTTTCCTTCTTGGAAATAAGTGCTTGACACTAATCAGGTGTTTCTGCTTGGAAAAAGACATTTTCTTTAGGTTTTCTTTTTAAATACTGTATTTTAGTTTCTTTACATTGATAAAATGATCAGGGCTTTCAGTGACACCGGAAGGCTACACTGCCCTGGAGTTCTCTGCACAAATCACATGCATTCACATGAGTTCTGCCAGTACCTGCTGAGGTTTTTTTGACATTTACATGATTCATTTAGTTTGAAGATAACCCTGAAAAAAGTAGAGTAAGGGAAATATGCAGCTATTTTGCACTGACATAAGGCATTTCAATATGAAAATGCCCTCAGTGGTTGTGTATTCTTTTCTTCTGAGCTGATCTGACTGATTTTTGGTGTGCTAAATTTGTCCTAGGGCTCCTCTGAATGTAGCAGATACTTCTGTGAGGCAGAACAAGCGGAGAGTTTTGCATTCTGACGTTACAGAAGTTGATTCAGGTTCATTAAGATGAATGGAAAGCCTGCCATTGATTTCAGTGGAGTTGAATCAGACTCATATCCTCAGTCTAATGAAAAACATTATCCACATGACTCTCATTAACTCTGTTTGCAAAACAGACAGCAAGATATGACTCCAGTTTCTTCTGAGACATACGACAGTGATGATGATGATGATTATCCCCTAGAACAGACAGAACCTTGTGTTTAGAAGAGAATCACCGCCTGAATTTTGCCTGAATTGGTCCCTATTGCACCTGCTTTGTGCTCAGGCTTTTTTCTGTGGTGAAGAGGATCTTTGGGGTGGCTGCTCTGGAGCACCCTGTGAAAATATTGAGCTGCTGCTGGAGCCATGGCTTTGGGGGTCAGCACATCTCCCTGGCTGTGCTGGGCTTGTGGTAAAAGGCAAATGAATCACCTGTCAGAATTTATTTTGAAGGTTTTCTTATCAGAAGAGTCACCAATGTGTGCACTTTTGGGAAAGTTACTGCAATACTTCATTGTGATGTTTGGTTGGCAGTAGGAAATCTCATTTCCTTGCACCTTTTTTTAACCTTGAAAACTAATTTACAAATTGTGGCTCGCAACAGGAGGGCAAAATGCCAAGGCATAATCAACTGACACAAAAGAAATTAACTTTGGACAGGCAGTATAAGAACCTGATGCTGTTGAAATCAGTGGTGTAATTCCTGTTGTTATTTTTACCTTTGGTTTCACTGATTCCTTCAGATGTTCATAGATCCTCTGAAGCTTAAACCTCATCATATTTGGTGTTTTGTTAAAAGTTCCAATTTCTGCAGTTCCATCATGACATAACAGATATTTTTGCTTGTTTTGAGAGAGGAATATTCTTGCTCCTGCAGGTGAAAATTTTAAAACAGTGAAAAAAGAAAGATCAAGAACATGTAAAAAAGCCTAAATGCAGGATTTAAAGAATCTTATAACACATAGACTTGTTTAAATTTTTTTGTTGTCATTTTGGATCATTGGACACAACTATAAAATACAAGGTGTCATGTACATGATGTGTCTGTCATATGTATGCACATGACCTGAATGTGTATTTCTTGGTGATGTGGAGAATACCCAAACCACCATTATTTTTTCCAGGTAATCGAAATGATAGTCTGGAAAATTTAGGTGTGACTTGGCAACTTCAAATACCAAGCTACAATTCAAACAACACTTAATATCTTTTGAAGATGGCAGAATCTGTCAACACTGTAGGTCTGCAGACACACACTCATGCAAAACCCTCACTGGTTATTTTTTTGTTGTTGATGCATCTCTTAAGTATCACAGCAACTTTCAATTTATTTCTGCAAAGGGAGGAGATATATGGGCTGCATGTCCCTGTTTGTTTTTTTTGAAGTGGTTGCCAAATGTTCTCTTTAAAGGTGGTACATTTTAAGGAATTTTTTGCTTGTTTGGTTTTTTTGAAGTTTATTTCCTCTAAGGCTATTTTTTGTTTGACTTTGGGTCTTCTGGTGTGTGTGTGAGGAGGAGTGGGTTTGGAGGAGTGGAGGGGGGTTGTTTATTTTCATTTTTTACCACAAAAAGAAATAACTTCCTCTTCTCCCTCGTGGCTAAACAAGCCATCAAAGGAGGAGTTGAAGCTGATGGTCCTTGACATACACCATTGGTTTAAACAAACCATTAAGTATGTTTCCATGTATATTTTTAAACACATGTGTGATTTAAAATTATTCCCCAAATAATTTTGGCTTGCCTGGCTGTGGGAGGACAAACATAGTTTCCTTTTTTCTTAGATTCCAAGTACATTCCAGATG
The DNA here is from genome assembly GCA_013396995.1 of Dicaeum eximium. NCBI lineage: Eukaryota > Metazoa > Chordata > Aves > Passeriformes > Dicaeidae > Dicaeum > Dicaeum eximium. The sequence goes on along the minus strand of VWZP01004023.1, from coordinate 1,253,697 downwards.
TGTTCTGTTGCTTGCTATAGGTTATTAAAAACAAATTTTGTGAGTCAAGACCTTATTTCTGCCAGATAGCAACGGGAAGGAAATGAGCTTCTTTAGAGAGGCAGAAAGGAGAAGAAAGGGTTAATTTTCTTCTTACAGAAAGTGTTCAGTCAGCATTAAAAGCGAATATTTAAAAATAAAGATATTGAGACAAAGTCTGCTTTTGCCTTGTCCCTGCTGGTTTTCCAAGTGAATGTTCTGAAATCAGCTGCATTTTCTTCTTGCTCCAAACTCCCCCCAAGGTAGAAACTATGGGGAAAGGCAAGTTTGGTCTTCCAAAATGCCTTGTCTGTCTCTTCTCCCATGTGCCATCAGTCAAGAGCTGTGCTTTGCTACACCTGATTGTGTAATCATGACATTTGAATAAACCCCAGGCACTTCATTATGGCCAGATCAAGCATCCTGAGCCTGAAACCACAGCATGTTTGGGATTGCACGAGGAAGGCGATGTTATTTGCAGGAAGGGTCATTGATGAAATCCTACTTGGACAGATGACTCCAGCCCAGGCTCTGCACAGCCAAAATTGCTGGCAGAGAACTTTACTGTGATATATGGAGTGATGATGTGAGGGCTGCCAGCAAATTTGTTTGGCTGCTGCAGCTATGTCGCCACCTGCACTTGGATGGCCAAACTTGCAGTCCTGTGAAATGTGTGAATTATGCACAACCTTCCCTTAAACCCTGCAGGCAGCAGCTGGATCCACCAGCCAGTGCTGTATGGGGACAGAGGACTTGAGTGAGCAGGAATAGCTCAGGGAAAAAGAGTTCCCATGCTAGCAAGTCAGGCTGGTGCCGCAGGCAGCACTGGGAAATGTGTGTTTGTCTTCTGGCTGTCCCTTCGTGTTGTCAAGGTGACTTTCACAAGAGGTCACGATGTCACTTTTGTAAATGCACAAAGAACTTGGAATAGACACATGGTAGGTTGACAGGGTTAGGAGATGGTGAGGCTGAGGAGGGGATGCCAAGACAGAGGAGTCTTTGGGGGAATAAGAGGAAGGGATGGAGGAGAGAAAATGAAATACGAGCAGTTCTGCCAGTGGCAGTATGGGGAGCATCTCAGGGATGCTGTTAGTCTGGAGGCAGAGCTGACAGGGGTACTGGAGCTGGATAAGGAATTTAGTCTTTTTGACCCTTATAATTTTCTCACTATTCAGCCTTTCTGCAACAAGTCTAGAAGTATTTTACCTTTTCTTGGTGTCTTATTTTTTTTTTTAAACAAATACTTCCTTATCTGCAAACAGCAAAAATTAAATGAAAGGAAATGATGGGATTTGTTGGCTCAGCATGCCAACAGGAGCCTGCTCAAATGCTTGTCACCCTGGATTGTGTGAGATTTTCATTTCCCCCATTGGAGTGGGACTGAGCTCATCAGGTTATGTTGCCTGTGGAGGCAGGGACAGGGGCTGGTGGGTGCTCTCAGCTGAGCTCGAAGCAGGACTGGCAGCCTGTGGGTGTGCAGCCGCTCCTTTCCCAGCCTGGAGTAGGTGTCTTGCAGCCTGGTTTAGTGGGAACATCAGCCTGGTTCTGCCATGGCTGCAGGAGCTGCTCAGACGTGGCATCGGGGAGACACACGTGAGCAGAGGAGGAGAGCAATTCCTTCCATCACTTGTTTGCCTTAGGAGAAGCGTAAGTGGCACGGGGTTTGTTGAAGGATCACTGCACAAGTCCCTTCTTGTGCTTGCTGAGGAATGTTTTTTTCTTCCAGTTTTCCTTCCTATAATACCTTCATGAACAGTGCATGAGACACTGAACTCTGCTGCCACTTGATTATGGTCAAGTTATTTGTATTGGTGTGTCAGTCTGCACTGTTTCTGCTCAAGGATTGCAAATCAGGTATTGGGCAATGCCTGATCACTCATCTTTCACTGGGATGTGTAAAGAAAAGTGTCGAGAGGGTTTAGAAGTTATCTTTTGCTTTTTGTTAGAGTTTCACTTTAAACAGAATGCACGCTGTTGTACTGTATTTAGCACAAAGCCAAATGATATTGCTGAAGCTTTGTTTGGCCTGCCATTGTTCATTTACTCTAATTTGGCTGGCTTAGATGTTGGAAGTGCAGGTTTGCCAAAGCTCCTCTGCCCTCCATGAGTCCTAACAGGATAGGTAGTTCAAACAAGCTCATGTCTCAGAGGAATCCTCCATTAGCACTGCTAGTGCTTATACCGTTTATTCCAGGGGGAATTGAGCAACTCCCACACTCGGTGCATTTGCAGATTGCAGCCCCGCAGCCTCTTCTTATCACTCACTGGAAGATGCTCACATAAAGGAGCGCGAAAGCAAAGATCAAGATGTGGTTACTTGCAGAGAGCCCTGAAAGCAAGTACAGACAGAGTGCATTTTATGTCATGTACTTGATATTGAAACTCCTGTGGCTCCCCCCTGCCTCTCCCTTGTACCTTTCCATAGAAAATATCTTGGCTGTCCCAGCAGCCGAAGAGAGAAGCTTGGATGTAGCTGGATACTGAACTGGTACCTGCCGGATCTGCCCTCAGCTATTCAGAGGGAAAGTTCAGGACTTCTGGCTCTTAGATGATTTTGTCACATGACAAATTTAATCAGTTTACAGCAAGTTTATTGCCCTCTTGAAATATCGCATAAAAAATTGTCATCTGAAAGAAACTCGATAATCTGCTCAGCTGAACTGAATCAAGCCGAGTTTAACTTTTGAACTGTAACTTCTGGAGGCAGCAGGTCCATGCTTACACCAGGTCCTGTCCCCCAGCCCTGTCATCCTGGTGTGGAACGTGGGCTTTTTGTTTAAAGCATGAGTCTGGAGGACTCCAGTTATGTTATGGGTTTTTGCCCTAAGCAGGATCTGTGTTGTGGGGTGGTAGAAGTGGGATTTTGCAGTGCAGGTCCAGGCAGCTGCTGGTCACTACAGATCAGGAAAACAAAGGGTGTTGAATTACAGGTGGAAACATGAGCTAAAAGGGATTTTTGTGAAGGATTTTTAGTGCTAGTTTACCTATACTTACTGTTTAGAGAGATGCATTGCAGAGTGCTGTTAGGAATGTAATTTCATACTGGTAATATTTCCCTCCTGTATCTTCCATCTGCATCACTTACTAAATGCATTTTGAGTAATTACATGGCCAAGTCCTATCTGGACTTGACAATTAGGCAGAGATACTGCAGCAGAAACACACACAAAAAAGCATGATTGTAAATAATGGATATTGACTGGATCTGCCAAACGTTGCAATAAAAAAGCCTTGCCTTAGGTCAATTGTTCCTGGCATATGGATGGAAAAAGGAATCCAGCAGTGTGTGTTACAACATGAGCTGCTGTACATCGTTTGCAGCCAGCCTTTTTTTCCTCTTTGTTTTTTGACTTATGGAGCTCATATCTATCACAAAGATAGATAACAAACTTTTGAAAACATTCAGTGCTTCTGCACTGCTTGCTTGTATTGGATTGAGGGTTTGTTTGTTTGTTTTGATTTTAATAACCAAGAGTGAGGTAGTAGAGATAACCACGCTGACACTTGCTGGTCATCCTTGGCATGAAAACCAGAGCTTTGTTGTGACTGTTGTTGAGCAGGACTTGTGTGTCAACTAGAAGGTTACACCTGAATAGGAAGGAGCCCTCTGCCGTGGATCCTGTGGAGTTCTGCAGGGCAGGGACACTTTCCCCTTCTCATCCATAACTCTGTGTGGTCCCACAGCCAGTCCTTTTCTGTGACAGCTGCATCCCAAAGACCTGACTGCTCTCAGCTGCTTGCTGGGGCTCAATTACACTGGGGAGTCAGAAATTTTCTAATGAGAAGCTATCCTGTAATTTCAGCTGGGAATTGGCCTTGAACTTCTGTTTAGACTCATGACGTAGTCCAAGGAGAACAAAACTCAGAGGAATCTTGCTGGCTGTGCAGCCTGGGCTGTGGATTAAGGCTATCATGAACTACAGGAGGTTTTGCAATTGTTTATGCCAACCCTTGGAGAATAAATGTGAAATTAAGATTGTGGTCTGATTTATATATATAATTTCTGTAATGTACTCCTGTGATGCTGCAGAGCCAATTATAGATAACTATAAATATGCCATTGGGAATCTTTTAAACATTTATTTTAGCACTTTTGAGGAAACCAGTACTAAGTTTAATAGACCGTGGTGAATTATTGACCGAACAAATTATAACCACGGAGTAGAGAATGATATTGACATTAGAGATTGTACAGTCATCTTTAGGAGTCATTACAGGATTTAATTTGGGGCATGCTGAACTTTGAGATTTACACTGGGTGGGATATTGACTCCATCATGTCAGAGACATATGTTAATGGTCTGCATGCACAGCAGACCATTGTTAACGTGTCTAACATAAGTGCCATAGAGATGACATAATAAATTCAAATCAGATTTTTTTTTCCTATCGCTCTATGCTCAGGGAGCTGTACATGCAGATGTGGGAAGGTCTGTGTTGAGTGGCAGTTACTGCTGTAGAAATACATCCATTTTCTTATCAGGTATCAGAAGCAACTTTTTGTTTTTTTTCCTTTTTAAATAACCTAAAGCATTCTGGAAACTAATTTTGGGATTGAAAGAGAAGAGAAACAGAGACTTGCTCCATGCACATCTAAAGGGAGAAGTGATGATTCTGCACAGGGCACATTTTATTATCAAGTGGGGGTTGGTTCCCGGACTTGTAAAGCACCAAAAGGCTTGGCATGTGTTTCTTCTGCTGTCCTGAAGCTTCCCCGAGGCTCGTGGCACTGCAGGGAGTCCCAGCAGGAATGAACCACGGAGCCAAGGGCAGGCACTCGGCGTGTGCAGCCAGCAGCATCCGCACTTCCCTTACCCACACAGCGGGGTTTTGTATGGGATAGCTCGGGAGGAATCCCTGCATCCGGTCTTGACGGGAAACCCGCTCTGCAGCAGCTGCCAGAGGCACAAACACTGAGACAGTCCTGAGCAGCATTTCTGTATTCCAGGGAAACTTCAGGGGGGTTTATGTAGCCAAAGTAAATGTTAACTCTCTGGCTATTTCCAAAGTTGCCTTTCTAAATCCATTTTGGAAATGGTTTTTCCTGTTTCTTCATAGTGTCTGGTATTTAGTTTGCCTTGGATTCTGATGGAGCATGAAGCCCCTTCAGAAACCAATTCCATCAGAGAGTAGTGGACATTGAGATCTATTCCCTACAGGGCTGATGTTGCCTTGGGATTCATTACTGGGGGAAAAGACAGTGTGCAGATTCCTGTCCCTGTGTGGCAAGTGCAGAGGAAACAAATGTCTCCAATATTTCTGAAGTGAACAGAGTCGATTTGCCCAGCCTGCTTCTTTAATTATGAATTTTGGAGGGAGAGAGACTATGTGCTATCAATGTAATAGTAATAGTACGTTATTTAGGATTCTGCCTGATAATGGACCATTCAAACTCTTCTGAGAATCAGAGGTGAGCAATTATTTATGAGATGATCAAATGTAGATCCTATATCCGGGGCAATAAAAGTCGAGATTGGTTGATTTATTTGGTGGAGGTTGGATATGCTGCTCAAATATTGGTAGGATCTTCCTGAAGCACAAATGAGTCTGTTAAACTTGTAACAGAAGTTACACAGAATAGTGGAAGAAGTATTAAAATACCATTCCTACTGGTGCTTTCCCAGTGCCTTGAATGATCTGTATTCCTCTCTCAGGGCTGTAATGACAGGGACATGCAGGATTGTGGCTGCTGAGTTCTCCCATCTTGGGCACGTACTTGTTGAAGAAATTAATCTCATGTTTAATCTGGTTTGAGACTGTATCTTAATTTGTTTTGCTGCTGCAATAATTGGCTAAGGTTTGTTTATCCATAAGGGTAATTTCAAGTTTAATATAGAACTCCATCTTCTTCATCTTTTTAATTGGTCACGTTATTCTGTTCTCCTTTAATTGAAGTGGTAAACAATCCTTTTGAAAGGTTGAGGCTACTGAGAGAGACTAAGCCTCTACCAGCCTAAATAAAAACATTTTAAAGAACAGATACACACTGTTAGTATTTAAGAGACCTTTCTGTACAGAAAAAGGTAAATTTAGAAATGTAAAATGTTACATTATGTGTCTTAGGGGGGATTTTCTTTGTTGCAGAAGAGGCAAGTTTTGTAACAGGAATGTATGTAAAGGTGTGGAAGAAAGTGTCATAAGTCCCTGTGTTTGTTTGTTTTTGAGAGAATTCTGCCAGTTCTGTGTTTGCCCATTATTAAGTAGAACATGTTTGTTATGGTCACTCTTGACCCTTCTATGAGATGCTTTGTGAATTTTCATTTGAAACATCCTGCAAAAAATAGGGGAAAGTAGTGATTTTATAATTAGAGTTTGCCTATCTTGGGGAAGGATAATGAAAACCTGAGAGTCTGGATTAACTGGAGAAAATAGTTTTTATGGTGTACACAGACCAGGAGATACGTACCTAAAAACTGTGTCCGTCTACACATCCCAATCTATGTTTAATCCTGTAATTCTCATACAGGATTTTGGACTCACAAACAGTAGTAGGAAAAAAATCACCAAGTAGAACCCTAAATATCATAATTGTCATTATAAGGCTGCAAGGGTTGACCACAAAACACAGACATGACCTTCTAGCAAGTTCCTGTTTGTTTGCTCTCTCCTCCACCATGTGTCTTTTACAGGGCTTAGCTGTCACTCAGGTTCTAATTTTGAGTGTCTTATGTCATCACCCCTCCTGTCCTGACTACAGCCAGCCCTGCTGTGTGCTGTGGGAGGGATTTTTGAGGGTGACAAGCTGCAGTTAAGTTCTTATCAGTAAAATCCTGATCTGATGTGTCCATGGACTGAAATCACTGTCGGTGATGCCACTGACCCCAGCTTCTACCCAAGTGCTGTTCTCCTTATTCTCCTAAGTAGATTTGTTGTCTCTTTGTTGGTTTTCAAACCATCATTTTTCTGGGAGGAGAGAAAAAAAAGTTGTTTTTCTAATTTTCCTCTGTTTACTTTCCATAACTTGAAAAGTGTCTTTGAAGATGTTGACAAAAATAGCTGTTTCTCAATCTACGTAATTACGGAAAAAACATTCCTTTTTCTAAGCATATGATCCTTTTTTTCCTCCAACTGTCATGATTTTTACTCAATAATAGCACTTTGTGGTGTTCTTCTGGAGGCAGCCTAGCCTGCTTTGAAAGACGTGCTAAATCATACCCTTGTTTCCTAACAATTTCATCGCATGTGAAATTTTATTTAGAAAGAAACAAGACACTTGTTGAGACACTTGTTACGACATTACTGAAGCTGCAAGCTTAACCACTTAGATATTGTGAAATGCTAGATTAAACATTTAATTTCCCTTACGCATTTTTGAGAATAACAAGATGCTTACATATTCTGGGTTTTTTAATTCATTGTGTCGAAAGGAGATGTTTCAGTAGCTTGTCCAAACTTGGCTGTATTTTCACAGATGTGGCAGTGACAACCTTACTGACTGTTGAAATCCAAAGGTACTTTTCCAAGCAGGAAGGCATTAGATCTTCCCACATACAAGAGGTAGTTGCTATTTTAGAGCATGCATGAAACACTTCTCAAAGCATTTTTGACTCCCATTCATCTCTTTCGCTAGGATGTGCCTTATTTCAGCAATTGCGGCTTCATTTGAGGAAATTGGTGAAGTCACCTTGGCTGCTACATTAAGAATAATAACAACCAACCCAGCCCAGGCAATCATCCAGCAGGATTATTTCATGCTGAATGGTTCAAGTCTGGAAAAGAAATGCAGAGCTGACATCCAGGTCGTGTCAGGAAGAGTACTGTGGAAAAGTGAGATGACTTTTCTGACAGTATGAGATACAAATGGATTCAAATCAGTGTGTTTTGGTGTTAAATGCCCTTCAGGCTTGCAGGTTGGTTGTCCCGTGAAAAATGCCCTTGAGATTTTTAAAAATTGTGCATCACACAGGCTTGGGGGACCTGCAAAGTATTTGGGTTCTCTCCTTTTGCATTTCCCTGCCAGGATTGAGTCCTTCAATACTTTCTTCAAGTCATGTTTCAGTCACCTTCAAGAACATGAACTTTTTCTTGCCAAGTCAATAAGTCGTGGTGTGCTGCTGCTGGGGGAAAGGTACTTGGAATAATTATGCTCCAGAGAACAGAACTGGGAACATTTCTGGGGGAGAAAACAGCAACTGCAGTCAAACAAGCTGCTAAATAAAGAAACATCATTAGACAGCAGGGCTAACCTTGGGTTTGCTGCCTTGCTTTTAATTCCACATAGTAGGAGAAAATATAAACAGGAAAGAGCCAAAGAGTGCCCTGATATGAGAGAAAAATGTCTTCTTGTGTCTGTGCTGCCAACAAGACACAGTTAGCAAAAAATCCCCATCTTGTAACAGCCCCCAAGTGTTGGATTTAGGCAAGGAATAATGCAAAGTTTGGAGTTTGCTGAGTGTAATGCTGAACACAGGCAACTATTGGCACACTTCAGGTGTAGGCTGAAGTGAGTCCCTCTTAAGAAAAGTGTGTTCTTCAGTTTGATGAAGGATAAGAAGAGCTAATCATCCATCTTCACAGGTTTTTTGCTGAATTACAACTTGGTTCTGTTTTGTGTATGTGCCTTTGATGCTCAGAGCAGCTGGCTCCTGCAAGAGAAAGTAGCTGATAATTGAGGCTTGAGTGTGGTGTAGGGCAAAATATTTTGGGAAACGTGGCTTGGCAAGAATTCAAGGTCTTCCAACAAGTTGCCATTGACTTCATCTTTGTTGTGTTTGCAGAAGGACCCGTATTTCCTCTTTCCATGTAAATTCCACTTTCAGGCACAGCTGCCAAGACAAAAAGAATCTGAGGCATGTGCCTGCAAATACTTCAATAAAAATAATTTCCCAGCTCTATCTAGAGATTTATAAAATAATGGTGAAGAATATTATGCATTCAGATTAATAGCAGATGAATGTAAATTAAATCTGTAGAGATTCACCCACTGATTCTGATCTGGGGATTTTTTTTCTTTGCTTTGATTTTTAAGATGCACTTATCCATAAACCCTGAGAGCATGCAAAAATAATAATGATTACAGCTTGTAAAGAATAAATTAGCAAGAATTCTTACTCCCCTCTAATTAATTCCCTAATAAACACTGAACAAATAACTGTTTTAAACTCACTTACATTTACAAGGTAAACAGCAGATGGAGGTAATAAGGGAAATTAAAGTGTGGCAGCAGCAGGTGAGGTGAAAGGGGCTGTGGGAGGATGAAGTGAGAGTTTGTGCCTCAGCACAGGGAGAACATGGAAAATTGCTGCCCAGCTCCTGCACTAGGGACTGTGCATTTTGAAGAAGCAAAGTAAAATTTCCCTCAGAACAAACCAGTGCTTCCTTACAGATCTGTTGTGCCCTCATCTGCAGGTTTCTCATCTGTTTGGTGTGTGTGGACACCTTCAGCTCATGCTGAAGTTTGTGTGTTCATCCTCAGTTTGTGTGCTTCATCCTCCTTGAGAGCAGGGAACAGTTGAGGATCTGGGTGAGAAAAACTTTTCCCTCTGCATGTGCAGCTTCTGCTGCCTTTCTCTGAGGTACCTATAAAGAGCCTGGAAGTACAAATCTCCTCTGAAATTGTTGCAGTATCAACACTTGCCAGATAGGTCACTTGCAAATTAGCATTTAATGAATTGCTCTCTGAACTATCCAGTGGTAACTTTGTAGATAAAGCTGCCTGGTGGTTGGAGTGGTGAGAATGCAAAGATTTAGCTGTAAATAAATATAGTTCCTTTAGATCGCTACTGTAGAAAAACATTTTCTGCGCTCTGTGTTTATGGATATTGTGTAGTGGATGTGTTAGTATTCAGAAACACATCTCAAAACCCCCTTTTAAAAGTGATTTTTTGCTTTCAATTTGGAAGAAAAATAGTCTTAATTTTGCCCACACTTATTAGAATCCATATTAACTCAGTTCTTATTTCTTTCTAGATTGAATAGCTCCTCTTCCTCTCAGCTGATTACACAATGCATATATTTATAGGCAATAATCATCCCCCTCCTAGCTGTTTTGTGGAATCCAGGCTCTCTGAGTCTCCTCCAACAAGAGCCTACTCTGGGTTCTGTGATCATTTCTGGAACTTTCTCTGTACCTCCTTTGGGGTAAATTCACCTCAGACTACTAGTGACCAGAGTTTGGGATGATGACTTGTCAGTTCCAGCTCATGTCATTAATCAAAATTCAGGCAGAGATGATGTTCAAAGCTTCTTATGCCAACAAAAAAGAAAAAATAGCAGCTTAGGTATGATCTGGCTGGCAAGCTCATGCTCTCTTATTTTTTTGTTGTTTTACTTTCATGTGATTAATACTCCTTTCATCATCTCATTCAAAGCTTTGCCTATCAGACCAATATGCATGCAGCTGCTGGGGTTATTTCTCCTTCCTTTTCCAAAATTGTAGATGTTTTAGATTCTTTCCAGTCTCCAGGTTTTGGAGGTTTTCAGCTGTTGTTGTTAGTGCTCAAGCAGCATGTTATAGAGTCTCCAGTTGGAATTGTGCCTGAACTATGGATTTTCCAGTTAAGTAACACATGCCAGGGCTGTAGCTAGAGGAGTTGGCAGGGATGTACCTTCTGCTTCCATACAGTTTCTAGTTGAATCTCTTTATCCATGCATGGAAGTGGCAGGCGTGTAAGTAGGGCATGGATTGCTGTGTTTGTGCCTTAACATTAAAATTCCCTGTGTTATGTGGGGAGCAGAGCAACTCCAAGTTCCTCATCTCCCAACTGGGTTAAATTTAGGTCTATAAAAAGCATTTTTTGTCTTAATATAGACAAGCCAAAAGCTTTGTGCTGTTGACATGAATGTGCAGTCTCCAAACCCCCTCCACAAAACCCAACTAATCAGAAGGAGAACTACTCCGGAGCAGTGGAGTTCTGCCAAAAACACCCTCACCTGCTGAAGTAGCTTCTAAAATCAAACAGCTAGAGCCAGTAATTTCTTGTTATCTGTTTAGATGCCTCCAACTTATGCTGCAGGCATAAAAAAGGGCTTTTCTAAAAGTTCAAAAGCCCTGAATCTCATTCAGTCTTGGAAAAACCTTTTGTTGATGAACAGATTTTCCTGAGGAGGAGCTGCACTGTCAGGTGGGGTAGAGCAGGAGTTGTTGTAGAGTGGTTGTCCATGTGGGATGAAAGAGTCTGCTCCTGCTGTTCACTGTTTGGGGCACTCTGTTGAAAATAATACATTTTACTTGCTTCAAAGGAGAAAATCTCTGTGTAGTCTGTGATCCCCTGTCAGTGGGAAATAATGGCATGAGAGCATCACCCCCAAAATAGCTACATCCCTTCTTGGGCAGGCATTTAATCATCATAATAATATATGTTTGAGTTGTGATTTGAAAAGAAAAGTTTCCTAATAGAAACACTGCTTTTTGGGTTGTTTTTTAATATACTGCTTAAACTTCAATTCACTGTACTCTTCCTTGTGACTCTAAAGCTACAAATTGCCAGATTATTCTCAGTTACATGAATAAAAATCAGTCAAGTACCATTATGAAGGCTGCCTACAAGGTGCTTTTGTGTTTTCTTCTGGAGCAGGTCCTCCCCCAGCTCTTTCAATTTTTGAATATGGCTGCACTTCATGAATTCTCCTTTTGCTCCTGTTCTTCCCTGCTTGTGTGAGTGGGACGAGCAGCGGTGCGAGAGCAATTTTAGCAGATCCAAACCAGTTCCAATCAGGTACATTCAAGGTGTTCCTGTCCATACAATTCCCACTGGATGCTGCAGCAAATCCAAGTTGTTTGGATGAGAAACTTTGGGTTTGAGTGTTCATGTGGTGGAGCCTTTCCTGGAAAGGGAGAGCACTGGCAAAGGCAGAAGTGGGATAAGGAGACACCATGTTAATGGGTGTGGGATTAGGATAGGGAGGTACTTCTCCAGCTTTGCCTTTGTTTTCCTCTGTCCTGCTGGGAGATCACTTCACAAACCCATTGCTCCTTTCATTCACTGATTGTTCTGTGTGTTTAGGCTGTAAGATTGAGCATTGTGGCTTGTTTTTTTGGAGTATGTACTGACACTGACTGATGATGGGGTGTTTTTATATACCAAGCTGAGTTTATACCCTATCTACACTGGTGACTTTGGACTCGAACTTGTAGCATCAGTTGGCTGAGACTGGTGAATGGCTGAAGTCTTACCTGGTGTGGAGATTTTCTCTTTTTCCAGTGCACTACTTCTAACACCTGGGATGATGGCTGATCATAGCATGCTGAGTCTTCCCTGTGTCCTTTGCCTGTTTGTGATGGTCAGTTTGCTGGGATGAAGGCAGGCAGCAAATCTTTACTTTTCCTTACTGTTTCTTTGCACTAAGTTTTGTATTGCTAAATCTCTGTGCCTGTTTCTAGACTGCTCAGCCACAGCATCTGTAAATCCAAGTAAATGAAATTTTCCTTTAATGAAGCAGCAAAGATCTCTATGCATAGCTGCAGAAGAATTATTTTGCTTTCATTATTAAAAGGGCACTTAGCAGGAAAATTCCCTCCCATTTTTGTATAATAGCTCAATGTTTTATGCTTTATATAAACCGCAGATCATTTTCCCTGTACTGAAAAAGATTGCTGTTCTTACAACTCCAGGGATACATTGAGAGACTCTGTGTTATTAAGATAGCCACAACTTTTCAGTTTGGGGCTTGTTTTTCTGTAGGAATGCTTCCTGTACGGGCCTTGCAGGAGGGATGTCGTGCAGCTCTGCTTGGAGGTTCTTCCTGAAGTGCCAGGAAACCTTTCAAGATGTTTAGAGCTCGTTCCCCCAGAGCAGTTGAGTCAAATAATAAATGCTGGTTCTTGCCTTCCTGAGGTCCCCCAAGTCCTTTTGAATTAAAAATTAGTGACCATCCAATAAAGTTTAGCACAAGTTGAAATTTACAGATCATACGTTGTGGATAGTAAGAAATCCTTTTGTTCAACTGATTTTTTGAAAAATTTCCTTTCCCCATGATACCAAGCCCCATGGTTCTGCCAGTTGTTCAGAAATGCTAGTCCAGACCTAGGGAGCCACGTGGTCAAAGCAGGCTTTAAACCCATCCCTTGTTGTTTTCCGAGCTGCTGCTCTGTGTAAGATGAGCACATTTCTGTCCTTTCTCCCATCTCTGTCACTCCCTGCCTCGGGGGATGTCCCTTGTCACCACAGGTAACGGAACAAATGGCAGCAATGCCTCTCCAGCTCCATGGGGAGCTGTAGTGCTGCTGCTGACAAACAGTCCCCTCTTCTGTGCCCTCCTCTCTGGGGGTTTGGAAATTCCCTGAGTGTGTGGTGAACCCTGCCCGGCCTCATGGTGATTTTCTGCCAGTGCTCGTTGGCCTGAAAGGTAAAGATTGAAAATAAGTGATTTTGAGTGAAGTAGTGGAGGCAGCAATGTTTCCTGTGTTTCCCCTCATGAACAGCTGTGCCTCTCACCCGAATTTTCATTTCATGTGCCAGGGTGGTGGATTTGTTCTGGGCTTTGCATTTTGTAATAGATGTTTAGAACGCAGAGAATTCAGAAGCCACTTTAACCAAGTTAACATTTTGTGTTTAATTGACCCTTGAGATGTCAGTGACTCCTCTAGGAGTAAGAGCCTTTGTTCTGTCATTTGAGTGCCTTGCTGCTGCTTTATCCATCACCTGCAAGGAGCTAGAAGGCGGTCTGGTTGCTTTGGGCAGGTTGGCGAGTTTAGCATTAATAATATAATTTTTAATGTTTTTCTTTGAGAAGAGTGTGTGGTAAGGTAACAAATTACTTTAAACTTGTGAAGGACAAATGTGCAGCAAAAGACTTTGCTGTTGTTGAGGAGAGTTCTCCTGTTGGTTTCAGGTGTACGTGCTGCTCTGCTGCTGCCTTATTGACGCAGCCCATAATTTTGATGCCTGATAATTGAATTGTGTGCTGCCAGGAGGAAGCATGGAGACAGCTTCTTCAGGGACTGTGTCTCTCTAGTGGGATGCAGCTTATGAATTATATAATGGCATTTTTAGGGAAGCACAGTACTACCTTAGCACAGCTCCAATTACAGTCATTGACAACCTTGCTGTTCCTACTTGTAGCTGTCGGTGCAGGTTCTTGTTAAATCGGTCTCACCAGTCCTCCACGGTTTTCCTTTGGGATGAGGAGACAAATTGCCATGTTTCATTCAATTTATTCTTAATGATAATAAGGAAAAATAGGTATCTTCTGAGCAGGGGAATGATACATGACATCTCCTAGCTCTGCAAGCACCCTTTTGGAACTGGCACTAAGTATTCAATCCCACTGTGGAGAAATTCATCCTGGAATTAATCTGAGTGTGGCTGATGGATCACTGTCCAAATGCCTGAAACCTGTGTGAGGTATATTCCGTAAGTGGCTGTAAATTGATGAATTTCCATACATATTTACCTAAGGTAGTTCTTTAGAATAGCTTGTCATTTCTTCATAACTTGTAAATTCTTCACAGCAAGGATGATTAGACATTGCAATGGGCTGCCCCGGGAGGTGGTGGAGTCACCATCCCTGCAGGTGCTTAAGGAAAGACTGGACATAGCACTTGGTGCCGTGGTGGTATTTGGTCAAAGGTTGGACTCTGATCTCAGAGGTCTTTTCCAACCTAAATGATTCTGTAATTGTTCCTCATCAGATTCAAGTGTTGTTCTTAATATTTTCTTTCTGACATGTTAGGACAGTAGTTGTGTGGTTTTATCTAAAATAACATTTTTAAAATGCTGAATAAAGATAGCACAGAACTGCATATGTTTTTTTCTTCCAGATATATTCAGTGCTTTTGTGTTCAGAGAATGATAAAATACAGACTTTGAATATTAAAGTACCATTTCATTTTGATGAGCTATTCCCAATAGAAAGCATTGTTTGACTCTGTTTGAAGTTTGTTTCAGCAAATTGGCTTTACCCCTTTGAAAACTTTGACCAGTTGTTGCCATCCGGTAGCACTAAATGGTGCTTGTTTAGAAAACTGGCAAAGCAAACTTTGAAGGCAGTCTTGTGTCTTCTAGTAGACTGTCTGGTAATATTTAGAAGAATTAGATAAGCTTTCAAGCACGCAATTTCTTCTTCAGATTTGAAACTGTGAAGCCACAGGTTTTCCAGCTAAGTGGAAAATGAGTTTACAGAGTTTAATTGGTTAGGCTTCTCCCTAAGTGGCACTGGCTGAGACCTGTGCCATACATTGAGAAAAAAGAACATGCAGCCAGAGGGGATGTGAAAGCAGAGGTTGGACAGTTGAGGTCAGAGCAATCTGTGACTCCTCAGCCACAATGAGTGCTTGCAGAAGAGTGGAATTATTTTTGTTAGGGATGTCTATAAAGCAATTGGCTCTCTGGCTAACCTGTGCAGCTGTTGCAATGCACACCTGCTCTTGCTGGGTGTCCTTGACACAGTTTTGGGAGGTTCTGTAGCTGATCCTGCTCTCAGCCTGCCCTAGTGCTGGTGGCTCTCTGGGAGAACTCTCCCTCCAGTGGTATCCAGGAGAATTCCTGCTTTGTACCTGGGGTTATGTCACAAGCGTGTTCCCAAGGCACCATGACTCAGTCAGCATCATTTTGGGCAGTTTAAAACAGAAGTGATCCAGATCCTCAGCTGTAAATTGGTGTTACTACATTAAATTCAGATGGGCCTAATTGTAAGTGCTCAGGCAGACACGGAGGGTTGCTCAATCCATTGCTTTTGTGAGTGTGTGCTCACCCATAAAAGTGAGATTGCACAATGCAGCCCTCTCTGAATGCATCTCTGTCTTGGAAACAAACATGGTAGGATTATTAATTCACTGCTCCAGATGTTTTGTATTATGAATGATAGGGGGGATCTACCACTTGCATTAAGAGATGTTACTCTATTGCAGGATTAAGTCCTAGTAGCAACGACTGGAGGTCTTTAAACAAGGAGAAGTTGGACTTGCAAAGGATTTGGATCTTTTCTTTCCCCCTCAGGTGCTATGGCTTCCATGCTCCCTGCATCATAGAGTACATTTTCCAAGCCTTGATGGACTAAGTCATTAACAGAACTCCCGTTTATTTAGGTGGAGGAGGGCTTGGGCTACTTTGCTGCACAGGAAATGGGGCATTTCTTTGGCAACTGCTCAAGTGTATTTTCCTTTTACAAAAATCCCCCCACGTTGTGCAGTAGGGAAATGGGAAATTTTATTTCCTCTGACATGCAAGGAAGTTGATCTCTGCCCTCTTAATTAGTTGTTTAAAAGATGAAAGCAAGTGCCTGGGGTGAGGGAATTCCAGGAGGTTTCTTTGAACCAAAGTACTAAGAAATGGCCCATTATGAATTTTGATTTATCCAAGCCTTACTTAAGGCTGCCTGCAGAGGCACTTCCATAGATGCAGGTCCTGCTCTCATCTACTTAGATTAAATCATGCTGTCAAACAGGGATATAAAGGATTTTTGGGATAGGATTACAAACTCCGGGTTCTCTGCCAGAGAGGTAACAGGGCAGGAAGGCCATGAGGTGCATGTTCAGGGATCAGCATTTCCTGTAGCCCTGGCAGATGGGCTGAGCCAAGTAACCCCACAAAACTCCACTTTTCCCTTACTCTTAGACTGCCCTTGCCAGTTCTTGGATCCTCAGGTGGTCACATTTTCTGCACATGGCTTGGTGGCATGCAGGCAGCTTGAAAGCAGTAGTGAAAACTCCAAACCAGCCCTATACCTCCCATCCTCCTCCCTCTGAGAGGAGGCAAACCATGTTCAGGTCCTTGGGAATGCTGGTCATTGCCTTTTCCCTTTTTTGTGTCTCTTTTTAATGCATGTTATTCCACTTAAAAGGTTCTTTTTGTGTTTCTGTTATGGGAGGTCTAGTTGCACTTTTCTAAGTGACTAAATTACTAATTCTGTTAGTTGTTCTCCTCTTTTTTTAAAAACCGAAATACCAGACAAAAAAAAAAAGCTTTTGAAATTCACTCTGTGTGGCTCAGCATTTCTGTGTAAGATCCATTTTTCTTCAGCATATTTTATTTCCCTCATGTGTTTGCTGTTAAAGCCTTTAGTTTTAATGCTTGTTAGCCCTTTCAGTTGGGGAAATCTGATTTTTATGACATGATCTGCATGTGCCTGGAGCTCCTGTGGAATGTTTCATCGTGGACTTGAGACCACTTGGGTGTGTGGGTATTATTTGGTGTGGTAAATATAACTCATGTTTCCCACCTGAGTTCTTGTTCTGAGTGTGATAAACTCACCTGTAGCTCTGCATATTCTGCTGTTTTCATTTCTGCCAAGATCTGAATGGCCATATGGATTAACTCAAAGATAAAAGGACTCTAAGCCCTCCAGTGTGCTTAATTGTAATTTGTTTTTATTTAAAGTTTCACCTGCACTGTCAGAAGAGTGCTTGTGTCCATATGCCCTGAGTATTGGTGGAGTGTGGGTTATTTCCACCTTTTATCACCCTGCCAATCCTTCTTTCTAATCTCTGCAAGTTTTGATACTCTTCTCCTCTTTCGGGCAAATGAGACCAAAAAATATCCATCTCAGAAGTGCAAGTTTCCTTAAACAGGCTACATGAAGAGGGGGAAAAGTGTTAATGGAGTTCAGCAAGAACTAGAACACTAGGGAATTGGGATTGCTAGGGGGACAGAGGGAAATGTGATGAGTGTACAGGCGCATGAAAATTGGTTGGTAGAGTTGGTCTTAGTAGAAAACAAAGATCTGCAAGAGCTGAGCAGGAGTGGGCTCCTTAAAATGAAAAACAAATCAGGATCCCAAGTAACCCTTGCCAAAATAACATGTCCATCAAATTTTTTTTTTCTTTTCTCCTTGGAATTGAAAAGAAAAGGCGTAGCGGCTTTGTCCAGCACAAAGATTTCAAGTTCCCTGCGCACCATTTGCAGCCTCTGGAAGGCTTGGAGGTGGTGTGGCTCTCCCTGCAGTGTGGTCACACTCCTGTTGTAGTATTTCAGATTGCTGCTGGCAGCTGGGAATCACACTGCTCCAGCATCCATCCTCCTGCCAAATGCTTGAACCAGGGAAAAGGGGTTTTTCATGTTACTTGTGTGTAGGGGAGGGCAACAATTTGCTTGACAGAAGCTGTCATTATGTGCCAGCTTTGTTGTATAACCCATATCTCAAGAGTAGCACACAAGATATGAAATGCCTGTCATAAAGTGCAAATGTTTTACTGAGCAGCAGTCACTAAAATAGTTGAACTTTGTTATCATTATAGATATAACACTTTATATGGGTTTATGGGCACTTTTCAAAGTGTTCTGGCAATAATAAAGCAGGTTTCCTAGTGCAGTAGCAGGGTTTTCTGTTTGTGACACTGCCTTTTGTCACACTGTGACAAGCATCAAAATCCTGAAATTGTATTAAAAGGATTAAACCAAAAGCACAGCAGCTGCTGTTTAGCAATCCAGGAAATCAGCTTGACTCTTATGGCTTCTATATAACCTATATATCTTAGGAGACCTGCACAGTATTGCTGCTGGAATTGCCTGGGTGCACCTGAGCTCTCTTAGAAGCTGATCTCTGTTTGGACAAACATGTGCGAAGTGGGACACTGATAACACAACAAGGCTTCCTGAATAATGTAATAATTACTTGTGTTGCAATTTTTCCTTCTAGGAGACTGAGCTGTTGGATATCAGCCTTGTCAAAGATGCCAGATGTGGAAAACATGCCAGAGCTCCCAAGGTAGGAATTCTTGCTGCGTGCTTCCCTGTCATATTGATGACCTAGATAAAAAAGAATGGGAATTATATGCAAGAACTGAAAAGAAGAAAAAAAAGTTTCCCTCAGCTAAAAAGTATTTTGCCTTTTCTTTGCTTAACACTGTTTCTGTGGAGAAGTGTTGGGATTGTTGGGCTGTTGTCTTTGGATTCTGTGTGTAAAATCCATCTGGAAGCTCTGCTGGCAGCGCAGGAGCAAAATCCTTGTTTGTCAAGGTACACTTACACAAGTTCTTGGCTTCCCTGATGGCAGGGAGCTGGTGTTTGTTGGAGTCCATGTTGTATTTTGTGCTGGTGATTTTCCTCTTTCAGTGCATCCTGATGCCAAGAAGGAGGATTTTGTTTTTTTTTTTATTTTAAGCTGCTATCAGAGAGGTCGGGGTATCAGCTCCCTTTGGGTTTGCCCTGATGTATTGTGCACTCACTCACAGTTTCTACAGACAGGCTGTAGCTATAAGTTCTCTCTGGTGTTTTTGTTTGGGCAGATGCAGCACATCAGAGGAAAAACCCAAGCACTCAGCTCCGGAAGCAAGAGAGTGCCTCAGGGAATCCCAAGAGACATGGCAGAAAATGAAATCTCCCCAGGGCCTGGAAAGTTTGGCCTTGCTGCTGCTTAGCCCTGATTGAACAGACCAAAAGAATGTTTCTCCTACTCTCATCTAGGGGGAGGAATATTCCTGGGTCTGGATGACCTCTCTTCTTGCAGCCCTAGGCCCAGGCACAGCTCCAGGGGCTCCTCAGCCCCCTGAGGGCCATTAGGAATGGAAAAGGTTCTTTTTCTGTGCCAGAAAGCAGTTGTAGTTATCTCTGAACAGACTATTCATATTTGGTTTTCAAAGCTCTCTGTGTAGTGCTGGCAGCATTTTAAAGGCTGAGTTATAATTGAAATGCAACAGAAGTACTTTATGACATCCACATTAATACCAAATGAGTTCACCATGATTAATGGTTTTATGATGAATACCAATAAAGTATTAACAATGTCTAGAACATTATTTTAAAATGCTACCTGCTTTACAGAGGACATCCATGTTCTTCTAACAAAATGTTTTTAGCTAAAATTTATGCGTAGCTATTGCCTTGGTGATTTTTAGTTATTGGATTACATAAAGGCTGGTTTTGTTAGAGCACGTTACAGATTTGAGAGCAGTGGCATTAAATGAAGGGTAGGAGAAAATCCCGGCTCTCAGGGTGCTGAAATGCACCACCTGTGTGAATGAGCTTGCTTTTTGTCATTGATTGGTGTGTGGGCAGCAGCTAAACAGCACCTGGGGTGGCTGTTGATGGCATCTTGCAAATGGTGTGCAATAAAAGGCTGCTCTTGGGGCCTTTGTGCCAGTTCTGCTCTGATCCTGGTGTGGGGCTGAGCAGAGGAGCGCTGGCTGCAGGTGAGCAGCACTACAGAGCCCTGTGTGTGTCACTGCCACAGAGGATCTAAAGCTCAGTTTTAGGAGGCTTGGCTCCAAGTCAGGCAGTAGCAGCAGGGATTGCACAGAGGTTTCCAGTTAAACTCACGGGATTTTGGCTGAAGAGAGAGCACTGGGAATGGAGAGTAGTCAGCAAAGCTTTTCAGGGACTCTTTTCCACAGCTCTGCTTCCAGGTTGGAGCGCCCCTGCTTTTACTGTAAACCAAGAGACTGAGGGGGTTTTCTCTACATCACGCCACCACCTCTCTTTTTGCCCGTGGTTTTGCACAATTTTTCTTCTTTTGACTTCTGCCAGTTTTATGTCATTTTTAAAATATATTTTCGGAATTCTGAGAGTAGATTTCACCCATGGGCTGTCATTACAAACTTAACTTAATAGCATCTTTAAACTCATTTGTGTTTCTGTATTTCTGATCTACTGCTGCTTTTTAATAGAAATAAGTGGTTTTTAAAGATAAGCTTTGATTTCTCTATTAAATGAAAAAGAGTAATTCCTTTTTATTTTTATAAGTTAAGTAAGCTGTTTGTGTTACTAGCTTCACCTGCAGTAAGCTACCAGAATGCGTGAGGTGTGCTGCTACACAAGGCCACCAGCAAGAAATTATTTTAGAGAACTGTAGGCAGTCCTGGTTTCCAAAACTCAGAATGTTCTCATGCTGCATTCAGTGCACTGCCATGAGTATTCTTCATTTCTGAAAAAGCACTGAGAAGCACAAAGGGTTTTACTGTTTCTCTTTTTTGTTTGATATTCAGTTTTTATCCTATTTTTCCATAAGTCCAGTCCCATATATTTTGTGATTGTTCTTGCATGGTTGTTACATCTTCCTGGGTTTCTCATCCAGTTGGTCTGGTTGCTTTCTCCATTCCCTCAATGTTTAGCCTCAAAAGCTCCCTTGGAGTCACAGAGGTGCAGCTCTCACCCTGCAGTCTTCACATTAATGTAGCACAAACAATGAGCTGAGAACACATTTTTGGCTACTGCAATGGATCTGTGGCTACCCCTGAGCAGTGCTGCTGCCACGAGGGCAGGAACTTGCGTTTCTAATGATGTAGAAACGAGTTTTGAGTAGGTACCAAGGCACTTGATGCTTGGGAAATTAAAAGCAGTCTACTCAAATGACCCTGAGATCCTGAGAAGCTCCAGCATCGCCTTATTTTTGCACATTGTCAGGGATGGCTCCTTCTGTCTTCAGTTGCTATTTTCAGAGATGGAAACAGTTTTCTATCTCAATGCAATATACATGCAAAGGATGATTCCTCGGTAGAAAGGCAAAAATCTCAGGCAGCACAGAGCACTGCAGCAGAGCTGTACATGAGAAAAAAAATCAAAGTCATGTTCTGATGGGAACAAGAAAAGACACATTAATTGAGTATGTTGGGAAAAAGTGCCTCCATTCAAAGTAAAATGAAATTTATAAAGAAGTGAAGGAATTATAAAATGTTTATCGGACGTTGCTCTTTTTAGTTAGTATTAGAATCAGGTAGGAAAGGGAGCAAGAGGAATTTTAGGAACAGGAGAAAAAATCATCAGTTTGGATGAAGCAATGTTTTATTTCCCTTTATTTGCACATGACCTGGTAATACTCTCTCAAGCTTTTGATGTGTGGACTGAGACATCTTTTCCCTTGTAAAGTTCAGTGACAAGGGCTGCAAAATAAAATAACACAAAATGTGCTTTTGTACTAGGAGGCATAGGAATAGCTATGAATATTCACATGCCTTCTGGAAAGTGTGGAAGTGCCTCTCAAAAGAGTGTTCGTGCTCTTTAAAGGGAGCCGTAGCTAAAAATGTCAGGCACCAGTAAATACTGAGAACTGAACGGTCAGGTGGTAAAAATTTAGCAGCTGCAAACATGCTCACAGGACTAGGGAAGTCACAGTTTTTGCCATCTTGTATTTACTTTAGCCAATAACAGTTTCTATGGAAACTGAAGTCTTAAGCAACTATGTGTTTTTACTAGCAAGAAGAAATATCAGGATTAGTTGACAGGGAGAAGGAAATAACTCCATGGTAAATGCTCATATTGAAAACTTTTGATGCATTTGATCAGTCTGTTTTCCCTTAGCATCCTGTTTTCCCTCATAAATCATTCAGCAGGAAATGAATTTCTTTAAATAACATGTACTGTGAAACCTGTAGGAGATGAAATTATGAATGATAGAATCACTCTCATGCCAAGATGTGTTTAGAGAGTAAATCCCCAATTTTAAAAAATCTCGTGGCTCCCCCGCCCCAAGTTTTCTCACTTTAACAAGCAAGCTCTACAGAGAAAAATAATTCAGATGTTTGAATGTCAGAAGTTTGCCAAGGCCCCAGCTACTATTTCAGTATCAGCACCAGCCTCTCTGAATTTGTTGGCTTTTCTTGAAATGTTTGAGATGATTTTGGACCTATCTCAGTAGTAATACTAAAGCTGCTCTGGAAGGTTTGCTGACTTCTAACACATCTAACTAAAAGGAAAACTAGCAAGGAAAGTCTAAATAATTATTTAACTGAAAATCAGGTGATTTTTGGGGGAAATGAGGATGTGCAAGTCTATTTGAATTGTCAGAGCTTCTGGACTGCGGTGTTTGCCTCTGCTGCTGTGCAATCCATGGCACAGACTGACAGTCTGTGCAGAGACATTTATGTTGTGTTTAGTAACACCCTGATGAGACTGCCTGTGTGAAATGGCAGATTTATTGGGTTTTTTCCTTTCTGTGCACTCAGTCCATTCACTGGCAAAGGCAGGATGGCACAGGACAGCAACACACCTGCTGCCCTTTGCAGCACCGCCTTCTGTCGCTCTGCCCGTCTCAAATGCTGCTGTTGCTGTTATTTTTGTCTGCTGATATAAATGCACACTGCTTTCCCTTCAACAACCTTGATGCTAAATTAGAAAATGTAAATTATGCCAAAGCACTGTTCTATTTCTGCCAAAAAGAAATAAAATTGGAATGTGCACGCAGCTCACCTTCTTCCCACTCACCTTGGGGATAACAGCGACAGCCACAAACATCCGCCCCAAATGTGTTTGTTCTTTTACATAACTGCTTTTTTTTTGCTTTTTTTTCCAATAATGATGAGTTGCATAAACAATCTGTCGAGATTGAGTTTTACTTTATTAAGGAAGGTTAAGATGAATTTCTTTGTATGATATTTGGCCAGTGCTCATGTGGAAATGGAAGTAGTTTAAATGCTGCCTGGAGGGGGCTTTTCCTTGGACCCCCCCCAGTGGCCCAAATTGGTGACTTTATTCACAACCTCTAATGCTTGGGGAACTGGGACCTTTTCAGCAGCATGTCATTCACTGTGTAACTCTGGGCAGCTTACTGAAATCACTATTTACTAACATTCAGGGCATGGCAGAAATCATAGGGTTTTTTTCCAAGGCTTTCTCTATGAATCATTTCCAGGAAGATTTAATTTTATTTTTTTTCCCTGCTTGCTGACTGTTTCAGTTAGCTTTCTGAGCTGGTTGGTTTTATACTTTCTTTTGTTGTATTTATAAAGCCTTCATCTTCTTTTTGTTTGCCACAGTTTGCAGCACAAAGCCTGTAATAAGAAATTCCATATTTTAAGAAGCACAGAGGCATCTTACAACTATAATTTTAAAACTTGACATTTAAATTTGAAAAGATAGGCACTGCTCAATTAAATACGTGATATTTGAGTTCCTGAAAGCACTAGAAATTATTGGTAAAGCTGTGCTTTAAATGCTGCTGCTGCTGCTTTTGAATAAACCTGTGTACGTGCACTATTTTTTTTTTCCTTCATCCCTTTTGGTATGACCAGTGTTGCTGCCCAGTAATCCAGGACAGGGATGTCTCATTCCTGCTTTTACAACTAATGATGTTAATGAGCTGAGGGTGCAGCTGGAGCAGCATGTCCAGCCATGGCTGTCATGAACCCCCTCGCTCTGTCATTCATGATAAACCTCACCTGAATCTGACAAATGTCATTTTTGCAGTAGCTGGCCCAAAAATTTAAAAATTGGTGGGATGACACAGTCATTTTGGAGGCAGTTTTAATGATGCTAAGATGTTGATACTGCCTATTAATTTCCAATATTCTGTTTGTTACCTTGCAGATCCACGTGTTACCTTTTGACTTGTGCCAAGATCACAAAGTCTTGGGAAAGCACAGCCCTAGTGCAATACTAATACAAAAACGAATAAATAAAATGTTGCTATCCATAAAAATAAGGAATGCTCCATTTAGCCTGTCATGAACACTCAGTCTGGAGAGAATTTCAAACTTTTTCACTAGAAGATCTAAAGGTACTGAATAACTGAACCATGGTAGTCTTTCCTTCGGAGCCATCATCTCCATCTAGAATTATTTCATAAATATTAAAGTAGATATTTTAGCAGTAGTGTGGAGAGATCTCATGGTAATGCAATACCCTCAAGCTTCAAATGTAGGATCAACAGGCTCAAGTGAAAATGTCACAGCAGATGCATCTTTCTGCAACTGTTTAGAACAAATGATTAAAATTTTCCTGGTTTATTGGAATCCAGCTTGGTGATTTGTCATTACATCCCTTAGCTTGTAAACAGCCTTTGGAGAAAGCTGTCAGGTTTTAATTAGTTGCAAAGGTTTGATATGCTTGTAATTATCTGCATATAAATGGGCTTTTTGGGGTCTCCTGATGGAGCTGTGAGGCTTTTTGGTCTGTGTGTATCCTAAGGCATGGCTGTGTCACAGGGGTGCCCCAGCTGCACCAGAGACTTTGTAGGGACACAAGTGTCTGCAGAGAAGTCCTGACTGGGAAATATTCTTTCAGGAATATGAGAGCAAGACTGAAAATTCAGCTACAGGTAAGGTAGTGAATGGGAGCAAATGAAAATAGCCATGTGAAGTATAAAGCAGCAGAAAACTATGGATTTCCAGGGTAGTGGTATCAGTGTATTCATGTTAGCATTTTTCCAAAGCATCGAGCAGAAAGGAGACTTGTTTCTTTTGCTTTGTCTGCTGTGGATGTGCAAGAAAGTGGGCAAGTGCATCCAAATATCTGTCTGGAGTTTTTAATACAGTAGCTTATTTCTGGAACCAAATCAAACAAAGCTCCCATTCGATTTAATTATAAATAGGATTATGCTACTAAGTAAGGCTTACAAATACTTCATTTTTAAATAAGTCCTGGGCAGTATTTGTGTGGTGATAACAGAAAACCTTACAGCTGTATTGAGTGCGAGTTGCCTGTCTGTGGCTTTCTCAGCTCTGTCCCCTCACAAACTAATCCTAGTTAAATAAACAAAATTATCAGCTGTTGCCACTGGGGACTTCAGACACTGCCACTCCTGGGCTGTTAATGGCCAATCCACAAGGGTGTTCTTGAGAAATTGATGGCACAGGGAAGCAAAATGGTTTTTTGTAGGCCATTGTAGAGCAAGGAGAACATTTCCTGAGTACCAAAAGTTGGCTTAATGCATTTTCCAACCCTTTGTGAATCACAAGAACTAAGTGCAATGAATTCCTGGTGGAAACTGCTGTGTGTTAAGACTGATAACGCAGCTATATGTGATTTAGGAAGGTTTTTCTTACTGTGGAGGACATTGTAGATGGAGTCTTTGCAAAGAGAAGCATTTCTGCAGCTACAAACTGGAGGAGTAGAAGTTGCACAGCTGCTCCTCGATGCGGCTGACCTGCACTAGCATCGCACAGAGACAGGACTAGGAGCAGTTTTCTGCATCTGGATCTTCTTTCCTGTGATTAGGAGCATTGGGAGTGTCCAATCCCTTCATAATTTGGTTTTATATGGCAAAAGTCAGGTCTTTGGTGAGAAGGTTGCCCTGCAGAGAAATCTTGTTTGTGCATGTTCGTATGTGTGATTCTTGGTGAACAAAAACCATTTTAGGGTCTGGTAAGAAAACAGGTGAATTAAACATTGCCCAAAATTAGCCACTCTTGAGTATGAGCTTGCCTTCATACCCCTCAAGTGTAGGTTGAGTTATTAACCAGCCTGAAATGGGGAGAATCTTTGAGAAATGTATCAGTGCTCTGGGATTGTGGCGTGTCCCAGAAAGAGCACAAAGGGACAATTCCATGCTGATGTTACTCTAAGGTTCACGTAGCTCTCAGTTTAGCTGGCACCACACGCCTGAATTGCCAAACAACACAGAAAAAAACCCCTGACTGTGTATCTGTAAAGTGCAGCAATCTGTTAAAATGCAGGTTTGCCCTTTTAAAGACATATTCCATGTGGTTTAGGTTTGTGAGATTCTGAGTTAGTGTTTATCTGGAGGAATTTGGATAAAGCACAATTGCCTTACTTTGGAGAAGAAATCCCCTTGGCTGGAAGTTTCTTAGGGAGCTCCTGGCTGTGATATTTTGCAGTGTCCAGTTTCTTTGTTGTCTTTTGGAATTAGATTGAACTCAGAGGTGTGATTTAGAATCAGGCCTAGAAGAAGCTGGTATTTTCCCACCCTGTTGTGCACTGTCTCCACATCTGGGGCTCATTCCAATCAAGGAAGACTGTTTTCCACATACCAGAGTTCCAGTGGTGGTTAATTACCATAACACCTGTTAAAAGAGTAAATCTTTTCCATATTATTTCCAGGAGGAATCCTAAAACAAGTGTCAGTATAACTTGCAAATACTAATACATCATGATCTTGTTTGAATTAATGGAAATTATGTCTAGTCCTGGTGCTAAGTCAGTGTTAAACGTAGTTTACTGCAACTGGTAAATAATTGGATTTTAAAAAAAAAATAGTTCAGAGGAAATGAGATCTTTCTGTTCTGTTGAAACACAGAAAAATTATTATCAGCGTCGACATTTTTATAAGAAATTACTGTGATGGAAGGTTCTGGTAATTCAGGGGAGTTGTGCTGATGGTGTGTCTGACTTGCTATGCATCCCACGTTTACTTTCCCTTTTCTGAAACACATCCAATATTGATAATGCCATAACTGAAATCACATAACAAAGATTTTTTTTATTCTTGTTGCTGCTTGGAGTTAACCTCCTTCCTCAGAGATTAATGAAATACATTTAAAATAATTTCTATGAGAAATTGTATGCTGTAGTTGGAAATGTTTAGTGTAAATGGCTTCAAAATGGTGTTTGCTAATGAATTGGCAGAGGCAGAACAGCCTTGCTAGGTAAGGTCATGGAGTAAAGGGGAAACATTAATCTTGGAAATAAGGGTTGTAATTTGTGTGCTGTTAAAATGCTTTAAAAAAGGACAAAACTGAATTCAGATAAACTAAAGCATCTGTGTGAATGGTAACCCTCCTGGTGAGACAAATAGGAGAGGCTGATGTGTGTGGGGGTAGTTGATAGAGCTGTGATAGAGCAGATCCCAGCCCTCCCCGGGCAGGGGGACTCTGCTTTGGCTGTTGCAGAGAGCCAGACTCCCTTCAGAGGTTTAAAGATCAAAGCCAACACAGGAAGGTTTTCTGCAGCACATTTTTGGTAACAAAGTCTAAACCTCCATATGGTTATTTAGCAGTTTGAGAGGGAAGGCTGATTTAGCTCTCCCAGTTAGCCCAGTTTTGCTGAGTTGTGCCTTGATAAGGACAAAGATCCCTTTCTGCTCTTGCTCCCAAAGCCAGCTCTGGGGATCTGCCCACACTACTGCTTCCATGACCAGCAGTTTCCCCCTTCCTTCTCTGTGTTTACACACCCCTCAGACCACACTGATTTTGTAGGAGAGAATCATCTCTAGAAATATTTATGGAAATATACATCACCTTCTCTAGAAATATTTCTGTGTTTGGTTAGAGCAGTGGTAACATGTTTCTTTACAGCCATAGACTGTTGCTACCAGGGTAAAAGTGCAAAGGGTTGGACAGAGGCAGGAGGAAGGGCAGGACAGGAGCTTGTTTAGGTCTCGTGGTGTGTGTGTCTTACAGGTCAGTGCATGCACATTGTCAGAACTGCTGCAGGGCTTTGGTTTTGGCTGAAAGGAGAAGTTCTTTTGGAGTTGCTTTCATATCATCTTTCAGAGTTTCTGTGCAGTGGCCCAAGGCTCTGAGTTGCTTTGGGAGCTGAGGCTGCTGATGCTGTAGAGTTTGAATCTGATGAAAGTGTATCCAAGGCCTCTTTGGATGGACCTCTGAGCAACCTGGTCTAGTGGAAGGATGTCCCTGCCCATGCCAGGGGGCTTGGATCAATATTGTCTTTAAGGCTTCTTCCAACCCAAACCATTCTACAATTCTCTGATGTCCTTGGTTGCAACTTCTTCTAACTGATATATTAATCATTGCACTCTGCTTGTCCCCTTACTGAAAAGTGGCAGCACTGATGCATGTTTGAAAGGAACTATTGCTGCTGTAAGTTCTTGTAGGCAACACTGAATATGATCTAGCTCGTTTTTAAGACACAAGTTTGTGGCAGTATTTCAGTTGTGGGAAGTGGTTTTTTTTTTTCCAAGACAATTTTTTTTCATCCTGCTGGAGTCAGGAGAATTTCAAATGGTGGGAGGAGAAGTGGAATTGTTTAACTGTTGCTTACATAATAAAAAAGGAGAATTTGAAAGCTGTGCTTAGGTCTCCTCATATTTTGATGATGCTTGGCTTTTCCTTTTGTTTCATATTTAAAGTGTTCTCTGAAAGCATAATCACTTGATATTGCTAATTTAAACGTTTGCGCGTGACACTTGCAAATTATGTAATTAAAAGGAACCCTTTACTGGTGTTTTTAGGAATCAGATACCAGCTTGATTGAGAGCATTTAAATGTCCATGTGTTGCAAAGGGAGGTACTGTGTTTTCTACTTCAACTGAAAACCTCTTTGGACAAATTGAGTGCCAAGGAAAAACTTACCAGGCTGTAAATGTTACACCGTCTGTTAGCTTTCTGCCATCTGGCAAAACCCAGTGGTTCTCAGACAGTCTTGTGCTCTTCACAGCAGTGCTGTGCTTGGCAGCATGGGAAAAGCTGCCCACAGCTGGTGGTGCTGCCAGGGGAGGAGAAGGTGTGGTGGAGGAGCCACAAGTTCTTGCCCTCGGTCTCCTTGTGGACCAAAACAAACCATTATGCTTGTGGGGGATGGGGATGTGAGGTTCCCTCTCCTGCTCCCAGACCAGCTGCCTGCTGCTGGCACTGTGGGTACCTCCCTGTGGCTTTAGGAAATTGCGTGTTTGTGAGCTGTTGGAATATTTGGAACAATCTTGATTATTGGTTCAATATCTTTAAGCAAACTGAAGAGCTTGTGTGAGTCCAGAGCAGGGAGGACTAACATGAGCATCCCCAGTGCTCCTATACAGGTTTGCTCAATCCTATTTAAGATTGTTGTAATAACGAGTATCCACTCTGAACTCCCTTCCTGCTGGAAGAGGGAATTGCCTGAGCTGGGATTACACATCCCATGGAAAGGAAGTGGATTCCTGCCCTGCCTGCCTGCACAGCCTGATTCATCAAGGCACTTCATGAGGCAGAGGCTCCAGAAGCCTTGTAGGAAGAAACCCTGCAATGACCAAGTATTTGTTTAGCACATCCAGGAAAGGTGTGATCCCAGGATAAGAGAACTGGGAGACGAAGTGTTGTTTAAAGAGAAGTCTATATTAAGTAGCCCAGAATTAAGATGAGTATTGAGAATGTATAACTGTTGTCAGCAGCTTTCCCCTGAGTAGGAATTGTGCCTGTTAGTCATGCAGTTCATCCTGATGATAAATTCAAAACTATTTGCAAGATTATTTAGAGTATGAGGAAAAAAAGCTTTTTCCTGTACTCTTTGAGCTATGTCGAATGTGATACAAAACTATTTGATCTAAAGTTATTTCAATTGTACTTGAATATTAGAGACATACTGAGAATTCTAATGTGCTTATAAACCAGAGAAAAAGATGAGGAGAGATGTTTTTATTTGCAAGAAAATAGTGAACCCCTGATGTTGATGCAGATGGATATTTTTCTTTGGATGTGCATTGTCTATTGCCCCTGGGAGTAGAGAATAGAATTGCATGAATACACAGTTCAATCTGGACAGATGAATGTGGTACAGTTGCTCTACCTGCTGCAAATAAGAGAACTGGAGATTAAAAAAAAGTTAAATACTTGTTTTTCTCTGTTTTTCTTCATGGGATTATGCTTGAGAATTGCAAGGACCACCTTGCAAGTGTTAATGCAGGCTCTGTGGTCTCAGCAGCATGAACACAAAATAAAAAAGCTAATGGCACAGAACAAAAGCCCTCCTTGGAGCCCATGTGCCCAGTTTTGCCAGGGCAGAGCTGAGGAGTGGATTTCATCCTCCCTTGAACCATGGGGACAGCTGTTTACACAACCAAGCCCTTTCAGAGTAGTGTTTGTCACAGGCTTTATACCCAGAGCTTATTTACATCAATTGCTGCAAATCAGAGCACTTGGGCAAAGCCAAAATCTATTTATAGGGCACTTATCAGTATGTCACGTGTTTTCCAGTTCCCTTGATGGTGGAATGAGCCCACCCCCCAGTGAAATAAAGAAATGCTTTTGTAGCTGGGCCTGAGAGCAGAGGCAGCAGAAACACAAGGCTTCGTGTGCTGCCTCGAATTCTTTGCTCTCCCATCAGTGGATGATTGCAGTTTGGGGGATGGATTGATTTTGTTTGGGTTTTGAGATGTAGAAGGCTTAGAAATGTCTCAGGAAATGAAAAGGCAATCAACAGGCAAATCACCAAAGGAAAGAAAAAGAAAAAAAAAGCTGTATTTGTTATTTATTCTTGAGATGTGCAGCAGGGTTCTTTAAAATTCCCATCACCCAGAGGGAGCTGATTGGCTTCCTCTTAATTTTGCTTCAAATAATAAAATCTTAGTTTGAAAAGCCAATTTGAGTGGGCTCTACTCATCCAGAATCCCTTTCCCAAGTTGCTCTCAATACTGATTAGTTGCTGTAACAAAGAAAAACCTCATCACATTGCAAAAAACTGGGCTGGCTGGTCATGTCCTGTGTGTGTGTAAGAGAAAATAATGTGCAGGCTCAGAACAAAAGCACTAATGTTTGAAACCATGGCTGGGGAAGAAATATGATGGCTTATTGTGTTCGAAGAGCTTTCTTGAAATGCAGGGATGAGTGATGTGGGCAGCAGCTGGCTCTGGGCTTGAATTCTTCTACAAACCCTGGCCTGGGAGGGCACAGTTTAGTCTGGGCACACAGAGCAGAGCTGGGCTGCTTCATTCAGCTGGGCTGGTTTGCTTTTCAGCATAATTTGATGTGTGTGTTCTGATTTCTTTGTATTTCTGTATTGGGAGCTTCATTAAAAGTTGCATTTTAACAAATGTAGAGTAAATTTTATTTCTTAAGTGTGAGAATGGAACGAGACAAAACCAATTGTGATGAGCTTCTTTAGCAAACAGCTTCACAAGGGAGACCTGGAGGAAAAATCCTCTGTAAATTCATATTTAGTCTAAAATTCCATATGTTAGAAGCAGTGGTTAGTTATTAATTTTAATATTTTGTAAATATTCCTGTTGGTTTTCTCATTTTAAATACTTCATATCAGTAGAAATCATCTACCTTTTGCTAGACTGGAGACAGATTTCTAGTAAAACAAACAAGTAGTTTTTTGAAATAATAAAACACAGAATGGGTATGGTTGGAAGGGACCACAGTGGGTCATCTGAGCCAAGCGCAATCTTTTCTATTTCTAACTTGAAATCCATTTCTTTGTTGTTTATTCATATATTACAGATAGGAGTGCTGTTACAAAGCATGAACTATGCTGTCTAAAACAGACTTCTTTAGAAATGTGGGAAATGGTTTTCTCAATTTTTTCATGTGCCTGTCATCTGTTAAAAGTGACTTTTTCTCCGGAAGGGAAGGGCTGGGTGGTGCTCACATGCCTTCTCTGGTAGGAACGAAGTGTCAGCGGCTGACTGCAATTATATTGTCTTGGAGGGGCCACCACAGACCAGCCAGGGGACATTAAATTGGAGTTACAGCCAGGGGAAGTGAGACATGTGAGAATGGAGACCCCAAGGAGAGGGGCAGAGCTCTGAAATCACATTGAGATGTTGTGAGTTGGTGCCAGCCCCACAGCACTATAAGCTCTGCCTCAGCCATGGATTCTCAGCCCGTGCCAGGACGCACTCCAGGCAAAGGCACATGGGCACAGAGCACCAGGGAACCCTCAGGGCCTGGGAAGCAGAGGCATGTCTTCTCCAAATTGTATCTGTCAAAGCCTGGGCAAGATGTGGGGGCAAAGAGCTCCTTGTGCCATCTTAGCACCTGTTTGGTTTTAATTGGGAAACAGCTAAGCCAGAAAGAGTCCAATAAGCAGCAATTAGTAATGCTGGTGCAGTTTTAGTGCACTGATGTACTTATCTTTCTACTCTTTCTGCATCTGTATTTACTTCATTCCTAGCTGGAGTCCAAGCAGTTGCTCCTTTGAAGAGGTTTGAAGTGCTGTGTGAAGCACCTTCAGTTATGGAGTTCAGCTGATGTTGGATTATTTCACAATCATTAAGGTTGGAAAAGAGCTCTGGGTTCATAGAGTCCAACCTGTGGCTGAACCTTCATCATGTCAACCAGAGCAGAGCATGTGTGCCATGTCTGGTCATTGCCTGACCAGGGATGGTGACTCCATCACCTCCCTTGGCAGTCCAAACCACTGTATAGCAACCTTTTCCATGAAAAAATTCCTTAATGTCCACTCTGAACCTTGTGTAGCTACACCTAACCTAGCAAAGCATTTTTGATTAGTGACATTTCATTTTTAGTGCATTTCTCCCTTTTCTTTCAGAAAGTTTCTCGGTAGTTAGTCTTGTTTCTTGAAAATTGTGTGTGAAGTCACCCTGAACCAGGAGCTCAGTTCAGTGATATGCAGCCTGCACCACGGCATGTCTTTGGTCTGGATCCTGCATTAACCTGTAATCAGTTTAAATATGGTTTATAATCTGTTTACAATTTCATTCCTTTATCTAGGACATGTCTCTTTGAAGAAGAAATTGCGTTTGACAACGCACTTCATGTTTGAAAGCTGAAATGCAATTTGTCTGATCCTAGAAAGCTGGCTGCCATGTTTCTGTTAATGAAAACCCTCACATCATCCTGCTGTCCAAATCAGTAGGGATGACCACTAACCATCCATTACCATCGTTCAGCACGTCACAGCCAAAGCATCAGACAGGTGGGAAGAGATGGATAGAAAACAAATTCATGACCTCATGCCAGTTTGCTCTTCCCCTTCACAGCACTACAATCTAATTCCATAAATATTTTCGTGTTTTTTCTCAGTGTATTTAAAGCCCAAACCATGTTTGCTTCTGTAGCTGCATGGCTATATATTGACATTATTTCAGGGATGAAAGAGCTGATTGAAAGTGAAGTATCAAGATATGTAATCTGTAGTGCTATCAGTGTAGCCTTTTTGCTGTGCTTTAAAATGAGCTGCAGGCTGGCAGGCCCAGCATAGAGAGTGTTTGCAAACGTGTGTGTTTTGTTTAAAAGTTGAGGAGCAGAATACTTATTATTTTGGGAGCTGTGCCTAATGCATTTTTCCAATAGTAACTAAATCAGACAGTGCCCTCAATATCTGTTTGCTTTTAATGCAATGGAGTAGAAATAGTGTGGATATTGTAAAATGGGAGTCAAGCACTAAGCAGGAGCGATATTTACAAAGGCATTTGTATTTGTGTTACTCAAGTATTTCTTCTCCATTATACTTTGCTAATGACCTTTCAAGTCCTTTCCAAGTTTACATTTCTTCAATTTTATGGATCTTATTTATAAAAAATAAGCTCTAATTCATTCTTTCCTCCAACAACTTTTAAACTATGGAAGAGCATTTGTAATTCAAAGTAAATCTTTGATATTGGAATAGTAAATTGCTCTAAATTGGTGATCTGCTGTAGAGCTTAACCTTGGTGATCAGTGAGGAGTTTATGTAACATCTCATCTGTTTCTCCTAAATCTGGGAGGAAAATCCTGACAGCCTTGTCACATTTGCTTTCCCTAACCTGGAATATCTCAATCTAATTGTGCATCTCTGAATCATCCCCTATTTTTTTTCTTGGAGAAACAGGGATTGTTCTTAACTGTCAGCACCCAGGAAAATGGAACTGGAAGACCAAAGGTTTCTAAAGCTTTGCAGGAGGCATACTGAAGGTTATCTGAGTAAACTTTTTTGCTATGTACGTGTCTGATAATTGAAGGAAGACACATCTGCTGCCACTGAATTGCTGCTCTTGGTTTGCATGACTCCTTGGCTTTTTGTTCTGAATTGTTTGACATCAAATAGAGACATCTTGGAAGGAGGACCTGCAGGAATGCAGCTTCCTAAAGGCATTGCCTGACACAGAAACACTGGAGTTATAGCTGTTCTGGTTCCAGCCTCCAGCTCAGAGGATCTGCAGCAGCTGGAGGTAAGTAAATGGTGCAGTGGTTCATGTTATGGCGCTGAGAAAATGAACTTTGTCAAGTTTGTGTCACTTTATCAAGAATGTAAAATGTCCTGGTAGCTCAATTTCCTAATTGAGCTTTGCCTGATACTTCCTGACTGAGGAATGGTTTTAACACCAGGAT
This sequence comes from Dicaeum eximium, assembly GCA_013396995.1. NCBI lineage: Eukaryota > Metazoa > Chordata > Aves > Passeriformes > Dicaeidae > Dicaeum > Dicaeum eximium. Next base: position 1,219,205 of record VWZP01004023.1, on the reverse strand, counting down.
GCTGGATTTTCTGCTTAAAAAAAAAAAAAAAGGCTGAAAAGAGCCAGAGCTGAAATGTACTTTTTGGGAAAGACACTGAGCGAAGTGGACTGGAGCTCAGTTGACAACAGAACAGAAAGCTCTTGAAATGATCAGCCTGAGAAGGTGCTGGACATGGTGCTGTTGAACTTCCTTTCCTTGGCAGAGGTCTCTGCACAAGTGTAGGGCAAGCTTCTTCTTCAAGCAGCTCGACTGGAGCGCTTGTGGGAACACCAGCCTTCCTTGTCAGCCAAGAACATGTTCCTTTTTGATAGACAATCACAGTCTTCTTAATAAGCTCCCTCACTTGAGCTGTGGTATTTAAAACAAGGTGATGACTGTACCTGGAAGCAGATTACAAAAGGATATTTCAAAACCTCTTGAGTGAAACAGTGGCTAAATACACAGTGCCCTGGGCATAGACTTAAGGGCAGTGGAGAGAGTCCTTTCTGCAAATGTTTCTCTTTCTTCCAAGGTCCATAGAGCCAGTTCCCCTTTGTATCCCTGGGTGATCTCTGACAAAGGGTGCTGGTAATTAAACAGACTCTCAGTTCATGGAAGGATGTGCAACCAAATGCTAATTGTGCAGGAATTAGCAGCAGTGGAGGAGGCCATGTGGAGAGCATGTCGTACATAAGGTTACACTGCCTGGCAAGAATACAAATTACCTGGTGCTGAGATCTGACAGCCTGAGCAAGTTGTCAGGGAACAGGTGGGGTCTGAAAACCACATGGGGAGATTTGATTTACAGAGAGAGAACACGGAAGAGGAGTTTCTTCTGGAAGTGACAGCAGCTCTCTGCTTTTGATGGGCAGTTCCAGAACATGGGAGATGCAGCTGCTTGGTCCCCCTCTCACCTCCAGGCTGTTTAATTTCTCTCACTGCAGTCACTTTGTGTGTTTTAAAAGCCAAAGACACATGAAACATCGGCACTTTCAACACAGCTCTGATTGCATCTTTGCATTTTGTTCTGCCACTGTGTGTCCTCCGTGGAGTACAGTTCTGGAGCTTTGGAGTTTAATTGCCTTTAATTATATCTAGAAGTCAAGTTCTTTAAGTACTAATAGGTTGAATAAGAGCTTCTTTTTTTTTTTTAATTTAATTTCAAAGCACTTGTTTTTCCTTACTGAATTTTCATGTTAATGGCTGGTGGTTTAATGAAAAGATCTTTGCTAAGATTTACAAGCAAGCCAAAGTTTATAATGGAAGTTCAGATAAGCAGCTGAGCCACAAACTTTGGATAAAATAAATGCTTATAAATAAGCTTCATTTTGTTTCTGAGTCCCTGTGCCAGCTGCAAGAATTCTGATCAAAACTATTTTAACAGAACTCAGAGCATGACTAATACTTGGTGGGGAAAGATTTGTGCAAATAAAAATGGCCCAAGGATGTCAGATCTGCAACAAAATATTTAACACTAAAATCAAAAACTTCTCATGCACCAAATAACTTTTTTCCCCCAAGGAAAGAGTATTATGGCTTCAGTGTACAAAGTGCAGCACAGCCTTTTTGAAGAACATCAGTGACCAAAATTTCCTACATATTGGAGACATCTACAGGGAATGTATTTTTTAAATTTAATTACCCTACTCATGCAAATTGCTTCTTCCAAATAAACAAAACCAGACAGGCTGTAAGCAGATGATTAAAATATTGGACAATTAAAGCAAACTCTTGGAAATACAAACAATTTTGAGTGTTCTCAGTTTAACCTAAAGGATGCTACCACAAGTATATGTAAACCAGGCCTTGTAAACATCTGAGCCACACACAGTCTAGTACCCAGCAGTAATTATTCAAGACTTAACCTCACATGAGAATAAAGTTTCCATCTAAACTAAATTGAGAACTGGGAGTTGAAGTCGTTCTGTACCTAGACAGGAGCACTCAGCATAATGGAAAATCAGTGCTCATAAGCAGCAGAGATTCCATGAGCAAAGTCCTTTAATCACTGAGGTTTTGGCTGTAGTTTATGCATTGAAGGAGAGGAATCAGTGGTTCCATAAGTTATCCAGTGTCAGGCTGTGTATCCAGCCCTGTGATTTCTTTTGAAGAGGAGATGGCAGATAATGGCATGAAAACAAAGAGTCTGCCCAAAGCACCTTTTGGCTGTGTCCATATGAGCTCCAGGAAGGAGGAAAGCTGTCCTGTGGGAATTTGTTATAGAGGTGTGTCTGCAACTCTGTGGCATTTGTCCAGTTGTATTTTTGAAAATCATCCTCAATTCTGTGTTGCAAGGCCATTTCTGGGGGTTTATCTGTCTGTATAAAGTACAGGATTAGGATATAAAACACTGCAGATGCAGTTGGTCTTGTTGCGTGATTTTGGTTTTAATAGAGACAATTTAGGCTTTGCTCTTGCTGTTCTTTTGGCTGAATGTATGTGTGCTTATGCTGTCATTCCCTCTGAAAGAATTGGTTTAATCAGTTTGCCATGTTTCCAGGACTTAGCTGGAGCTGTAACACCGCTTCTTGTGGTGCCATTATCCCCTACGTGCTGGGAATTGCGGGATGCATGACTCCACAAGTGGCTGAGCCTCAGAAGCAGAGACGTGAGTGTGCTCAATCCTTCATGTACCACTCCTCCAAAAAGGAGTTAATGCTTCCCTGCGGGCACAACAAAGGAGCTGTGGAGTTATGTTTGCTGAGAGCTCCGGGCTTGTAAAAATTCCTCTCTTAGGCCTCACTAGCTCTCAGCTCAATAACTCACCTGGAAGCTCGGTTTTCCTCAGAAACCCGAGGGGAGATTCAGCTCTTGGGTTGTGCTTCTAGAGGTTTTGCTACAAAAATTTGGGTAGTAAAAGTTCTGTTACAAACAGAACTGTAGAAGCAGATCAGTTCTTTAACTGGCAGGAGCGTGTTTTCTTTGGTGAAATGGTTTTATTGTCAAAATAACAATGTGAGCATCAAACTGCCTGCACTGAGATGTCTGCTGGTTCCTTCCAGAGAGGCTGAAGGATTGGCAGACCTTGAGTTTTGGGTAGGGAAGAGCCACCTGCGACTGCTGAGTGACAGGAACTAAGAATTAGTGCTCCCAATATACAGAATAGGAGGTTGTGATTGATTGCTGCTGTCAGTTAAACGAGGAGGAGGATTTGGCAATCCACACTAATGGACCTGAGCTACTTAAATGAAATTTAGGCGTGAAAAATGCCCTGGCTCATCCACTCAGTTGTAATTGTATACTTGCAATTCCTTCATCTGGACTGGACCTAAAATATGTACTTTGGTGATCAGATTAAATGAAATTTTAATGATCAGCTGGGGTTATACAAAATGCTAATTAAACCCAGGGAAGTCTATTAATATAATTAGCCTTGGGACAAAACAATTTAAGAACTGGAAACATTATTTGTAGAGTCCTGTCATTTCCTAAGTACGTTTGAGTCTGGAGACAAGAGACAAAAAGTGGAATTATTTTTCTTCTTTTCCAGCAAAGTAGAACTGAGAAGGGCTGAGCGTATTTTTTCTATGTTTTATGTCTTCTGGGTGTCTTTAGTTCACTTCTGACTTCTAGCACCAACATGAGCTAGCCTTGTACATTTTAAGCAGCCCAAAAAGGAACCCCTATGATTTGGTTTGAAGAAGTGCCCTCTTCACCAGCAAAGATGCCTAGAAATTAAGTGGGCATTGGAAAACAAAAAAAAAGACTGAAATATCATTTGGATTTATGTTACTCTTCTCCTGTCAGATTATACGCTTGAAAATGAACTTTCTAAAGCATGAGGAAAACTTTTTGTGCTTTTTCTGGGCCTCTGTTTTTAATGCTGGTTGGACTTCCTTTCCTTTGAGGCTCGTCAAAAATAAATTTGTATTTGCTTCATCCTATTTTTAATTCTACATTTTAGAAAATGTTTAACTTTTAAATTTCTAATGAAATAAAGAGAAGAAAATGTTGAGTTCCATGTTTATTATTACTTCAGAGGCCTGGTGGAGGATGAACAGTTTCTTTTGGCTTCCAGGAGTCTAACACAGGCTATTTGGCATTAAAAAGAAAATCAATAATAATCTGAAAATCATTAAAAGCATGGTAAGACCTAATAATCTTCAGGTGTCCCAGACAGCACTTACAAACAGGTTACAAAGCTGGAGTTTGAACCTGTAAATAGTCCTTTTTTCTCCCATCACTGACAGATTTAAGGTCACCCATCTTGTGACGTGGCAGGCATTTCTCTCTGTCAGGTCAGTACTACAATGAAAATGTTCATGTAGCATCTTTAAACCCCTTTGGCATCTTCTTCTGGTCTTTGATGCAAAAGGCAAATGCGTGAGGCATCTTATCTGAGCTCCTGCAGAGCATTATGTTTTATTTTAGCACTAGGAAATGTTGTGTCCTTAAATATATGTGTGAATTGTACTGAGGCAGTTCCGGTCTCCGTTTTTAAGCTGAGATGGTTCAAATTGGAAAATTCCAATTTAGGAACTTGAGATAAAGTTTGAAAAGCATCAGAGTTACTTGTCTGGAATCCATGTTTCAAAATTGAGCTGAATGTAAAGATTTGAATTAATGTTATTAATTCAGAACAAAATATCAATGAGACCTTGTGAATTTTTCTAGAATTTTTCATACTTAATACCTCCATTAGGCACAAGGTTAATTTAAGAATCCTGTCTTCATAAAACAGCTCAAAAAGGCCTTTTACTAAGGGTATACAAGGGAAAAACATTCACAACTATGTCATTTCCACATAAAAATTAAGTTTTTTACACTGCTGAACTATTTCCTGACTGCTGTCCCTCTGCTGGTTTTGGTTTGATGTACAGGTTTATGTTCTGCACTCTGAAGTGCTAACGAAGGAGTGAGCAGGTGAATTTTGGTTTCCATTACAGACTGACTCCAAACCCTGTGATCCGTGCAAGCCCTTGCTTTGTCATTAGCTGCTGTAGGATGGAGCTGCAGCAGCAGAGGAGCTCTGTGTTCCTTTGGGAAATGATGTTGGACAGGCAGCCCTCTTTGTGGGGCTTGGTAAGCACAGGCAGGGCTTTAATAGAGATGCCTGGTCTCTGGCTACTCACCATTAATCATTGAAAAGTAACTACAGCTGAACCTCAGACAAGCAGCCACCAAATCAAAAATTCACCCGGGGTTTTCACAGCAGGGTGAATAAATGTGCACAACCAGCCTCTTTTGAAGGAGTTTTATGCTCTTACTGCTCTTCCCCACCAGGAGATACTTAAGACTGCTGAACTGTTGTTAAAGAAGTGTCTGAAGAAATTAAGGAAGTTTAAAACCAAACAGAAAAGTAATGAAAAGCAATCTTCTGAACCAGATGTGTCTGTTTGTATTGCAACTGCTAAAGATTCATGACTTCATATAGGTTTGTTCTTAATATAGTAATTGATTATTAAATTTGCCCTTTGTGGAAACCATTCCTAAGGGAGAAGGAAAAAAATAAATCAGTCCCATACTCATCTTCTTTGAATATCAGCAAAAGCATGTTTGAGCTGTCAGGGTATCTGTGCCTGGTATTAGTGACCCTATATAAATACACATCTATATAAAATCTTTTAAAATGTATTTTTGGTGTGTATAAACAAGAAATCACTGGCACAAAAAGACTGACGCACTTGTTCTGCAAGAGCTGTGGTGCTTATTGTGATGCTTTGGATTTATTTTATTAAGTGTGAAGCTTGGGAAGTGGTTGTTATCATTTCTCCTGGTATCCCAGGAGCTGGAAGCTGCAGCTGTCACCAAGGCCAGAATAATGGTACAAGATGGATGAAGGTGGCACCAAGCACAAGGTTTTTCACACTTTATCGTCAAAGCAATGATTGGTATTTGCCAAGAGGAACACAAAACTTTTATAAGTTTGTTGTGCAGAAATTAAACATACTTAAAAATGGAGAAAAGCCACCAATTTACCATGTAGGTATAAATTTAGGTGCTGGTTAGCATGAAAAATTAGTTGTACTAGGATGAGTTTAAGTGTGTCTCTCAAATTAAAATGGTAGGCTTTTCTTTCTATTAGTAGTGATGACTAAATGTTGAAATTTGTTGTTTAAAAATGATGTCAGAGCAGTCATTCTGAGAAAAATCTGGAGGCTACAAGCCCAATATTACAAATACACATGTGTAAGTATGTATTTATGTGTGTGGTGTTAATGGACACATACACACTATACATGGCAAATGACAAGGAATTTGGTGCAGTACAATACAAATTATTACATTTGTAATCACTGCTTTATGCAGAAAGCAGGAAATATTTGTTTTTCACTCATCTGAGTAATGGCCAAGAGCTGTGACAGAGCAGAGTTTATAAAACAAGAAGAAAAACAATATCCTCTGCAGCCAGAAGAGCCCAAACACGCCTTATCTTCCTTGCCGTTTTCTGGGGGAGAATAAGTGGCAGCAGCCATCAAAGTAGGCAGTGCTGGCTGCGGATGGGATGTGGGTGACGAAGCGATAATTAAATCCCTTTCTCTGGCTGCCTGAGCCTGCTTTCAACTCCAGAGCACAGATAAAATGTCTTGCCTTTGCAGAAGCCTAGCCTGGTCTCTGCTGTAGAAACCCAGAACTTTGTTGGTGTGAAAGCTTTCCCAGACGAGTCTCCCGAGTTGTTCTGGTTTCTTTATCTCCCAGCTGAGGACGCATCTCACTGGTGCTTTTCCTGACTCACACACAGAGGCTTCAAGACCATCAGCAGCAGTCACTTCTTGTCTGCAGGCAAGTGCCCAATGACCTGCAAGTCCTTGACCCATATTAGCTCTTCCTTAAGTAGTTCCTTTGGGAATTTGAGATGCCCGTGTGTTCCTGGACTACATAAAACATGATGAGGTAATATTTGGTTATATGGAAATGCAGTAAACCTCACTTTTTTTTTTTAATCTGTCATGGTTTTTATTTAATTAAGTGGCACTGCTCTAATCATCAGTTAGTTGTCTGAAGTTTGGATGGTGCTTCATTGACTCAGGGCAGCCTGGTGCTGTTTTTTTAATGTTACAAATGTAATTGAAGTTTTAGCATGCAGAGCTTAGTTCTCTCTGCAAGGGAGCATTAGGCTGTGTGCTGAGCTTTCTCCTGACATCGGTCCCAAGAGACTTTCCCTGCACTGGCTGTCCTAAGTCACTGCCGTGTGTTGAGAATTCTCTCAGGCCCAGCTCCAGGAAAGCACTCAGGCATGTATAGGACTTGTGATTGTAGCTGCAATTGGTCCTTGACATCAGTGGGAATACTGACGTAATAAAAAATATGCACATGATTAAGTGCTTGGCTGGTCAAAGGCCTGAGCTAATTCTCTTTTGTAAGCAGATTTGGACACAAATTGGCACTACATTTCCGTTTTCTTTAATTTATTATAGGAATTTTGGGTGAAGGTAATTTAATCTCCCATCAAAGAGTTCAGCTAACAGAAGCATTAGAACAAAACATTTTAAAGTAATTATAATAGAGCTTGTTGAAACCACTTAGCATCACATAGCTAAGATCTTACTGGGCCTAAGCTCTCTTAGTTTAAGCACCTTAAAGGTGTGCTTGAAAGTAGATTATTAACTATAAAATAGCAACAAAAGAATGCTTATGTATTTCTGTTTATTAAATTTAGGGAATAATGTATCTGCATGAAGAAGCAGAACTCTATTCAAGTTATCCATCTACATCACAAGTCTCTGTGTACCTTTGTGATCAAATCACCCGTCCTGGGTTAGGATCAGGTGTGGAACACCACAGCTTTGGAGCCAGCTGAAGGGTGTGCTGTGTATTCTTTGTCTCTGAAACTGCTGTGCTGTGTGGAGTTTTGGCATCTGAGTGAAACACCGGTGTGTGGATTTAAACTTTGGTGCCCATTTCTGAGCTGACTGCGTTTTGCTCCGTCTGTGTTCCAGTGGTGTCAAAGTGCTGCTGGTGGAGGGAAGGGTGAGAAGCTGGATGCCTGCAAATTCGATTCAGTGCTTTGTAAAATGGCCACGTTCCTGTGTCTGAATGCTCTGTGCAGGGCTATGATTGTGTCTGAGATGATTTCATTTATTAAATGGGTGTGAGCTACTGTTTATAAAAAATATCTGCATGACAGGCTCCATTTTCAAGGCATACAGGCAATAATTCTGTACTAAACAAAAGGCTGGCATGGTTGTCTTGGGTAAATGCTTATTACTAGAAAATACTAAGTGATCTGGTTGGCTTTCTTTCAAAACTTAAAAGCAATGGTGCTTTCTATTGGAGCTGAACACTAAATGACTTCTCCTCTGTTTCACTGATGGTGAGAGAAACAAGAGCTGTGTTCTGTCTTTGCATCATTTCTGTGGAGTTTATGGTATTATTTCAAATAGGATGTTTTCTGAAAATGGTGAAGTTGAGGCTTTTTTCTTTCCCCAGTAAATGTTTATTTAAGCTGCCTTTATTCATGGTATTTTTTATTTGACATGCTTCCCAGTAGTAAGTTGTCTTCATGCAATACAGGAGGTTTTCTGGCTACAGGAGGTGGCTGGAGCTGGTGTCATGAGCCCCAAGCCTGCCTCATTTAGCTCTTTTTTTTGTTTTGGTAGTGTCATTTCATCATATACAGAATCACAGAATTGTTTGGGTTTGAAGGGACTGTAAAGACCACCTGGTCCAATCTGTCCCCCTGGACATGGGCAGGGACATCTCCCACTATCTCAGGTTGCTCCAAGCCCCATCCAAGCTGGCCTTGGACACTTCCAGCAATGGGGCAGCTACAGCTTCTCTGGGCAACCTCTGCCAGGGCTTCACCACTCTCACAGGAAAGAATTTCACCATTGGTTTTGTGAGGAGAGGACATTTTAAAATAAAATTTTAAAAAAATCTGTTTCACAGTAGTTTTGTAAACATAAGCATAGTGTAAAAGGAGAAGCTATTGACAGTTCTGCCCTCTAAAATACCTTATTGAGCTTTATACCCCAGGAGATCGATCCAGTCACTTGTACTGCTCTGCCGCCCCAGAGTTTCTCCAGAGTGCCCTGGAACTCAGCAGTTCTGGCTCTCCATGTCGGCACCACAAGGTGTTTGCCCTCTGCGAGCACCTTGGTGGTGGGAGCTCTGCTGTTCGTCCCAGGAGGAGCTGCGAAAATCCAGCCCACGATTCCCCAGCCAAATTCACAGTTGAGGTGGATTAGGTGTTTGAAAACTAGTCTCAAGCTGAGTTAACTCAACAGGAACATTGTCGGTCAATATTAAACTGAGGAATTTATTTGGTATTTCTGCTTGAAGAATGGATCGAATCCCTGAATAAGTCACTCTGTTGGTTAATTGCCTGCAGAAATAAAAGGATGTGACCTTTTCCACCTCTCAGTTCAGCTTTGCTTTACAGGCAGTAGCTCTTGTGCAGCCTTCTGTTTGGACACCTCTTGCATTTTCTCCCAGTTAATTCCTATCCAGGTTGCTGGAAGTAATAAATCAAGCTTTTGGAAAATCAAACCATGTTAGTCTTTTGGGGAGGAATGAATCAAGTGAGGTGGTTATTGGCTTCACAATACAATTGCTATCTATCTCCTGCTCTGGCACATGGAAAAGTGAGCAGAGAACCACATTTTTCCATGTGGCCTTGTAAGACACGCTTAGCCCTGAGCACATGAACTTTGGTGGTCCCAAAAGTTTTGGGCAAAGAAAGCTGTCAGTTTTCTTTCAGACTGGCAGTACCTATTAGTGGGATTGATACCAGCTCCAGAGCCTGGGTCAGCACAACTGGTTTTCATGCCATTTCATGGACCAAAAGCCATTCCTGTTAGAGGTTTTGAGTTTATGTAAAATGTTCCAGGCTTAGTGCTGTGCACTCACTGTTGCTTTTCTGAAAAATTGCAAATAGCAAATGTGTTTTGAAAAATTGCAAATAGCCACATTCAATCTGTGAAATCTTTCTGCTTCTCTCTGCTTGCAACAATTTTGTCATTATGTCACCTCCTAAAGCTTTAGTTGTTATTGACAGTCAGCAGGACACTACCTTAGTGTTACTTGGGTGATTTGGAAGATGAGATGTTCCTTTTTTAAAAAACAAAACACTTTTCTAACTAAACTTGGCACCAAACACAGATTTTATTTGCCACTTGAGTACAGAAACAGTTGCTGTGTTTGCCGGAGGACAAGATACATCTCGGAGATGACACTTGCTGATTGTGAACGAGAAAGACTTTTTTTTTTTTTAAATTGGGGAATGTTTTTTTGTTGATAGAAATATTATAAACTGCTGTCAGGGCGAGGGAAGGCAGTTTGTATGAGAGAAGGAAATAATAACTTGAATCCCCTTGGGGTCAGTTGGAATATTTTACAGTACAGAGGTTCCGACCCTATCGTGAAAGCCTCAGGTTATACTGACTTTTGCTCATATTTCTCAGCAGTATACACAGAGGTCAAAATACCAGATTCTGACCTAATCATTGAAGAACAATATTGTATTTTCCCTGAGGTACCTCAGGGTCAGCTGTGTAGCTTTTAATGGGCAAATATTTCAAAGAGATGCTACGTTATAAGCTTACTACTCTATTATTAAAAAAAAAAAAAAAAGTTTTCACACTGCCGGTGTCGGGGCTTCCAAGTGCTTAAAATTTCTCTTTAATTGGTGTAGTGGCAAAAGTCTGTGGTTCAGGGGAATGTACTTTTGGGTTGTTTGACTGCAGCTAAAGTTCATGGAGAATTTTAGTTTGTTTCTTTGTGTCATCTCCTTGTTTGGGTTCCATGTAATGAGCTCTTTGCCTATCTAGAAATGTGGTTGTGGTGTACTTATTTTAAAACTTTAAAGCTTGTGAACTATGAACATATGAACTATGTTACCCTGGATTCAGCTTAAATAATGAAAATTTTGCCATTTAATACAAGATTATAGCAATAAATTGTAATAGTGCTTTTGGAGTAAAAACTCCCAGTAATTTCTAAAACAGAATTGAAGAGAAAATTGAATGTGCTTTTTAAGCAGGTAACAAACCTCCAGAACTGTTTAATGTTTTCTCTTGTGCATGATCCTGGTCATGGGGTGGAGGTGCTCACATCTCAGTTTACAAACTTATTACTGTCATGGGTCCATCCAGCCATGCCACAAACATGGACACAGAGTCCTTTCTGGATGGAGCAACAACGTTGTCAGATTCTGTACAAACAGCCTTAATGAATGTGAGTCACTTTATTCTTGGAATTCATTTCTGCGCTGCAAATGGACATAATTATGTGGCTAAACTGAGAGAAGCCATAAACAAAACAGAACTGTCAACCAAGTCCTGCAGGAAGCAACAGGCTGAGAGCCTCACCATTGCTGGCTTGTGCAAAAAGGGCTGCCAGGAGAGTCATGGGAAGCAAAGATGGGGTGGGGAAAGACCATCTTGGGCTCTGTGGGCAGGATCAGCAAGGAGGAGCTGGGGGAACAGCAGCTGCCATCCATGCAGGAATGAGTTTTCCCTTGCCTTCGCTCCACAAGTTCTGCAAGGAGACTCTCCTAGTGATGGGATTCTGCCTTCCACATCACAGGGCTTAGCCAGGCATGTTGTCCTAGGTGGGAAAGTTTAGGAGTGGCTGAGGCATTTAGAAACGCAGGTGTTGCTGTTTGTTGGTTTCTCTGCTTTACCTGAGCACAGAGGCTACTTTTGGATTGCATCCTTGGGGATGGGTTATTCATTGAACACCGGAATTGGATGCATGTGTCTCTCCTTTCCTGTCCAGCTCTGTTTTTGCAAGGTGGCTTCAGCCTTTTCATGAGCTTTCAGGGTGGCTTCCAAGTGCTCAGTGTGGGTTGTGGGAGACCTTTAAACCCATCCCCATACTTGTCTGATAAATGCAGGAGGGCAGAGGACAGAAAGAAAAAAAGCAGGGACAGCTGAAGTAAGGATCCTGTTTTATACTCCAGGATCACAAGAAAACATTTGTCACTTTGAGGCAGCAGAGCCCTGCAAGCAGAGAAGGCAGCACTGCTGAAATGCCTGTGCAGTCCATCTCAAAGTTCCTCTCCGCAGCTCCTCCAGCAGCTCAGAGGAGGCAGAGACAGGGTGTGGCATCTTTCCATGCATCTATCTTTGCGTGGCCCTTTCCCTTATGTCCTCGGACGGACACTCATCCTACTCCAGCTGGCACTGGCAGCACTGGAGGGCAAAGGGGCTCTTGTGCTCCCTCCTTCCCAGCAGCTCCTCTGCCAGGCCGCCATTCAGAGCACTACAATGGGATATTGTGCCACCGGGATTGTGTGCTACTGTTTGGATGGGGTAGGGAAGGGGTCATTATTTTGTTTTGTACAGTGGGAGCCAGCAATCTGGAACAAGCTGCTTTAGAAAGCGCCCAACGTGCCTTTTATTACTGCCAAAATAAGAAATGCATTATCCAGCAAAAAGACTCCATGCTGCTTATGTTGTGGAGGGGTTTCTTTCTTCCACCCTTTTGGGATGTTTTTACCAAGCAAAAAAGGCTCAGGAAACCCTTTAGGGAATGTTAGCGTTCAACCTTTTGTGAGGGGAGGATGTGCTACTAATGGTTGGTAATTATACCTTTTTTTTCTCCAAGAAAATTCACAAATCTGACTTCTTTTTCTTTGGGAAGGCAGCAGTTCCTCTATGTGTGGCTAAATGGCTGGTTTGCTTCGGAACAAGCCTGCAGAAGCATTGTTTGGAACCAGAAAGAAGTGAAAGGTGGCAGCCTAATTACTGAGCTGAGGTGCCTCTAGAGACAAGTAAGGTGCCACACAGCTCTCTGAGGAAATCAGCCCATTCAGCTCCAGGAACACTTGGGAACATTCAGTAAAAACAGAGATATTCTAGAGTCTGAGCAAGCAGAAGAGGAAAATCAATATTGTGTATTAGGGACACTGCCATAATTGGCAGTGAATAGACGTCAGATCCTGCGGTGCGGTGTTCCCATGTCAGCCAGGCTTTGGCTGGGAGGCCAGAAATGTCCACACTGGGGTTTCCACCTCCCAGATTTCTCTTTAGAAGTCTTCAGAAGTGATGGTGCAGTCGACCCTCATCCTCCCCTCCCCACCCCTTCATCATCCCCACATGTAATTGCTTCAGGTTTCCTCTGGTGAACTCAAAGAAGAAGTGATAAAACAATTCCAGCACACTTCAACCTTTGATAGTTGCACAGTACAGATTTATTATTGGGGTTTTGTCTTAGTAATTGGCCTGAAGTTTTAATACAGCAGATTTGGTGGTCCTCTGTTTCAGATATGCAAATCAACCACCTAGTTTTTTCCTCCTTAATTCTGGGATATTTACATAGTTTTGACTAATTTTCCAGTGCTGTGGCTACTTGATATCTGGCCATGGAGATTTGAGAGAAATTCTTCAATATAAGCAACAATTCAGGTAGTTGTTTGTGCTGTGTCATTTTAGGAATGCTGTCGTGCCATTTCACCAATCTTTTATGTATGTTAATAAAATACAAATTTGTAAATATCCAGAACTGTGGCATGCTAATGGTTTGGGATTTTTTTTTTTTTTAATATTTGGGGGGGTTTTTTCCCTTTTAACATAACAGACAAGTGCCCAAGCCCCTTTAGGCTTTCAGGAGTTACATTATGCTCTACAGCAGAACTGTGTGTTGAAGCTGCCCTGTTCTCTGTGCTGCTCATCACACAAGAAGCCAGGAAAGGACAGAGCTCCAGGGAGACTCTAGTCCCTCCTGGTCCTGCACCCCAAGGCAAAACATCATTATGATTTCATTTGAGACTCGGGGAACGAAGTAGTCTTGGAACATAAAGAAAACAGAAATAGGTGATTTTGTCATGTTACATAAAATAACATGTTCCTGCATGAGCTCCCAGATTTGCATTTGCCTTTTCTGTATTTAGCTCTTTTTGTCAAGAACAGCTAAATGTATCTGAGTGCTGAACTCCTGGTGGCATTTGTTCAGGTGGGCCTTTTGCTTTGCCTGTGCGCTCCTGCGTTTGTCTGTACACGTAACCCAGTGTGGCTCTGTTCGCACACCTCGGTTCCTGCTGCCCCAGTCCCCTTAAACATCAGCACACATTTCCTTTGTGTCTGGGTAGGGGAACTTCTTGTGACTCCAGGCATCAGCTGTCACTGGTCTTAGCTGAGGGGACACCTCAGTGCTGAATCAGGTTTGGCTTTGTATCAGCACCTTGGTTCCCTGCTCGTTCCCTCGTTCTGCAGCACATGCCACTGTGTTTGACTCCACTCCTGCAGCCAGCAGCCCGTGCTGCACAGGATGCTTGGCCAGCTCCTGTCGTGCCAACAGAGGATTTGTGCACTCTGCTGCTGCAGGAGTGTGCTTTTGGGGCACATCTGTTTCACGTTGGCAGAGCAGGTTTGGTGTGCACAAATGGGATGAAACTCAATTTAGAGTTGTGCCTCAGGAGTATCCTAATGGACTCCTGTTTGTGGATGCAGCAGATGCACTCCTCAGCTCTGGCATGCATCGGTCAGGTTTTCAGCACCAGCAGATCTGCTCCTGGCATCCTCACTGCTGCTAATGTACAGGAACATGCAGGGCAATCTTAAGCTTTTCCCCTCCTGATTTAAGTTATGGCATCCTGTGCTGAACTTGTGTAATAAGTGATCTTAATCTCACTGACAGAGCCTATATCTTTTTGCTGGCAGTGTTAGATACACTTAACTTGTAGTCACTGGACTTTCCTTTTAAAGCTGCTTCAGGATTTATTGTGTTTGACCTGTGCTTCATGGGAAGGTCGAGCTGGGAGGGATTTACCAGGTCTTTAGGTCCTGGATCCCTTGGTTTCGCAAGCTCTGCCCTAAAATCCTATTCAGAGACTTTGATTCCCAAGTTATGAAGTCTATGAGGGGATTACAGGTTGAGCTGCCCATTTCTCCATCCCAACCCTGACTGGCACTGAAGTTTATGGATGGCTTTGTCCAACCGGCTTCTGAGCCCTTCACATCATAGGGAGATATAGAGGGGGAGATGGAGGTGCTTCCTGTATAAGTGAAGTGCGAGGGGAAGCGAACCTTGATTTTTGACATCTGTTTTTCCTTGAAATATTTGTCTTCTGGAGACACATGGCAGAGAAATATTGAGTTGGAAAATTGAGCTGAAAATGCAGGTTGTGCCCTTGAATGGGTGAGGCCTCCTCAGTTTAGCCTGGACCTCTCCTAATCAATGTTCCCCCTGGCCTGGGAGGATTTGTGTCAGTCTGCACAAAGCTGTGTTGATTCCTGTGGAGCCTTACACTGGCCACTCTTGGAGTACTGGGAAAACCATTTCTTTTCCTCTGTCTCACTTACTTCTCTGCTGGTATGGAGGAGGAGGGGCAGATCATAAACTTTTTTGTTCTGTGGGAGCGTTATGATTTGGTGCCTGTTGGAATAATGAAGATGGCATTGTCTTTTCATGGATTTATGCTGATGTGGGATAACCCTCTAGGCTTTTTTTCAGTCAAGCCCCTTGCCTTCAGAAGTTCTTCCCTGAGGAAGCCCAACTCCCCTCCGAGAGTTCTGTGAGCTCACCAGCCTCTCTCATGTCCCTGTAAATGTGCCATTTTCTCATGGGCTTAAAACTGCTTTTCTCCCCTCCATTTGCCAGCATGAAATAATATGATTGTTCCAGTGGGAAAGGAAATGTGTTTTGACACCATTGTGTCAGAGTGCCACTTTGAGGGTGATTTGTTTAACTTGTGCTAAGTTCCTGTTGGCGTTTCTTTGCGGTGGTTATCATTTTGTAAACATTACAGAGCAGGCTGCAGAGTGCCAACTGCTTCATGTTTTCTGTTAAATCAAACATACAGTGCAGCCCGTTCACATGACCTAATCCCCTGTGCCCGAGTTGTTTTGCAACTCTGGGACCAAGATCTCCAACAAGAGTGAATCTGGAATACAAAGCCACAAGGCTCCGCTCACCCCAGTGGAAGGGCAGGTCCTGACACCTGCAGCCACTCGGGTTGGCAGAGGAATGATTCCCTCTCCTTCCATGCAGGTCTGTTACTATGAGTTGTGAAAACAATAATAATGGGGAATTAGGGAATCCTTGGGTTTGTGTTATCCTACCCACTATGAGCTGCTGCATTCAGGTGTGGGATTAAAGTGAGAAAATCCCTCATTTTTACATTTTTAAAAGTAATGTACAGAAGTTTTTCTTCCCCATAAACACATCCGGTGTCTATAGCAGGTGGCAGGGATCCCTGAGCATTCCTTTTTCCAGCCTGAGCAGAAGCAGTGCTGGGCTGGTCCTGGGTGCATTCATGGCTGTCCTGCCTTGGGAGGACCTGGAGCAGCACTGTTGGCAGGATGCTGGTCACTCCTGGAGTGCCGGGGCTCCACCTGACACATCTGGGAAGGTCACATGTGTCCCTGTGCCACAAGCTGCTCAGAGCTCACGTGCCACTGCAGTTAAGGTCCCATCAGGAGAGCAGGACCGGCAAACGAACTGTGCCTAAGTCATGGAGCATCAAACCATTTACAAGGTGCATTTTCCACTGGAAAGCCAACGTGTCCTGAGGAATGACAACAGGCAGAACAGGTTATTTTAGTTCTGGGTTTTGAACAGCTGTCCCTCCCTCTCTTCTTGTGGTGGTCAGCCTTTCCAGCCAGATGGACCGTGCAGCCTTTTCCAGAGGCAGGGACGCGATGCTCTCCTCTTGTCCCCTGTAACTTGTCACGCAAGGCTGGTGGCTTTGTTCTTGCACACTGGATCCAGTGCTTCTGGGAAGCTTTGGACTGAGATATATTACAAGCTGGATAAATTCATTCTGCCTCTCCCCTGCTTTATGTCATATAATGGTGACAGAAAAAATGGCAGTAGGAAAAGACTGCTATTGTTAAAATAATTAATCTGGCTGATAGCCTCTTCCTAAAGGGCCCTTGGGAAAGAGGACTGCCAAAAGTAGGCTGCAGGCTGGGCAAATTTGCATAGTGTGAAAGGTGGGACATTTAATAATAAATCTGTATTTGTTATCTTGGCCTTTTACAATGAAATGGAAGTATGCCAGCACTTCGACGTCCAGAGTAAATACCCTACAGTATTTACTGGGCAAGGCTGAAATAGGTTTTCGTGGGGAGGTTAGAATAAAAATGAAAAGGAGAGTATTGTGAAGTGAGTTTTGAAATGCTGAAAATGATGAGTTTCTCTGGTTTGGATTTCTGGAATTCTTGAGGAGATTAGCATAAATTTGGTTACATGAAGGATAAAGCCTATTGTTAAAAGTGGTGGCAGTGAATCCAGCACAGCATAAATTTAATAATCTGCTTCTGCTGGTTTTCATCTTTTTCATAATGTTTCCTTGACAAAATTATCTGCTCTGAATTGAAGTCCAAATCCACATATTTTACGTCTGTCACTGTTTTTTGAGAGTAAGTGGCCATTTAGAAAGGTACCCAGACTTCATGTAAAGGCGCTTAGCAGTGGCATATCCGTGATGTCCCAGGGATGTTCAGTATCACATCATTTATCACCCATGAATGCAAGCCTCATCTCTGGATAAATGGTAATTAATGACTATGTCATGTAATTAGAAGTTATTCTTTACCAGTAGCTGGGCTACTCAGTCTAATGGCTTTTGTATCTAAGAAGTGACATACTCTGAGCAATGAAAGTTTATAGTTTTAAGAGGCAGTTTTGCCAAGCTGATTTAACGTGGTTCACTTCTGCAAAAATGCATCAGTTCCAGTCTCTTGCTTTCCTGCAAATGAAGCAACAGGAAGGTGACTGCCAGTAGCGCATCTGCTGTCAGTACAGGGGAAGGTGAGCTTTTAGCACGCAAAAAGATTCTGCTGATGTGGGACACTCTGGGAAACATTTTTTCCTCTCCTCTTGTCTTCTAAAAGTAGTGAAGCATTACATGAAATGTTGGGGAAGGTGTTTTGTTTAAATCTGAAGCTTTCCAGCACTTGTGGTGCCCTAGAAGCTGCTCTCTTGCAGTCTCTTAACTCCAGATCAAGCGCAGGGGTTGTGTTGGGTTACACCAACACAGGGTGCATGGAGAACAAGCAGGAGCCCAAACCATGGCCGGGGATGGCCACCCCCAGCAAGCAAGTCCAGGTCTTTGGGAGGATGCCCCAGTTGTGAGCAGGGCTGGCTGATGCCCAGCCCTCAGCCAGGTTGCCCAAGGCCTGGTGCCACGTGGGGAGGAACTGTCAAGTGTGGCACACGGAGTGCGGGGATGCACTCCAGGCATCAGGGAGGTGCTTTTGGATACTCTTACCAGACTTGTACAGCCAAGATGCACATGAAAATTGCTGTCTTAAAATCTTGTAAATGCTTTATCCTCCTCTTCAGAATATCCACTCTCTTGGTTTCAGCAGTCACCAGCTGTTCCTGACTGCTGTAGGGAGGAACAGCAGTGCTGACTCAGCCCAGATGCTTAAGCACAGTTCATATACAGATCTGCAGCACAGGGCTGGGAAGGGAGGGCTGTAACACAGCTTTTGGTGCAGTAATGCCAAGCCTACAGAGTTACCAGGATGGCTGTCTGCTTTCCTGCTTGTTTTGTTACTTACTGTGGCTTTCCTCATCCTTTTCCTACCCCCCTGTCCCTGTAATTGCCCAACACATTGTAATTATCTTGTCATTCTTTAGAATCAATGCCTTTCCATGTATATGTCCATGGTTCCCTGGCTGGCTTCACTGGCAGATGCTTAGGGGCAAAATCTTCAGCTGGTAAAAATAGAGCTCCCTGCAACCGTGATAATTAACACCAGCTGACAATTGGCCACTTGGATATCTTAAAATATCCATCTCTGAGAAGCAATTTGTTACTTAATGAAGAAAACGCTCCTAGTCATCTATTTCTCATTTCCAAACACCATGAATATGGTTGGGTGTTTTTTTAGACTAGGCTTTGTTTTTAATAGAAGCAGAGTTGTGTAATCTGGACTATAACACATGCTCATGAAAGTGTATTTGAAATATGCATTTTATTTCTCCTTAAAATATTTTAAGAAAAACATTCTGTATTTTGCTGTGAGATGTGTAAATGCTTCATACCTGGCAAATCTTTCTGTTTGGGAAGTAGTCCTTCCACATTTTGGCAGGATAAGTGTAGTTCTCCCTTGCCCCTTTCCAAAATCTTCTCTGAAGCCAACTTCTTTTTCTGATTCTAAGCATATTCTCCATTTTGAAATGTTGGTGGGTGGAATAATTTTGTATTGTAATATCTTTACTATAAATTAACGGATAAAAATACAACCTGCAACTCTATTTTATAAGCTTTTAGTGTCAAGGAGTGGACTACAGCTGTAAGATCATCTTCCTGTTAATGTGTGTGCTGTGGTTTCTCCTTGCTCTTACATGTCCAAATAAACCCCACACCAAACTGCAGTGCTTATTTTTTTAGAGTAAAAAGAACTCTTTTTTCTCTCTTCTTTAAAGGATAAAACATTTAGGTAGTGCTGCTGTTTGCTTTCTTAAACTTTGTTTGAGGAAGCTATAAGGAGTGGGAAAAGTTCATTTTTATTGTTTAAAGTAATACAGACCTCTGAGGCTGACTTTCCTTTAGGACCTTAAAATGCTCAAAGTTTTATACTCCACGGACTCTGCAGTGGAGTACCCAGGAATGCCCTGGCTCTGTGTTAATTTGTTATCTATATAAATGTGAAGAGATCATGTGTTTCTTTTAATATCTGGATTGCATGGCCATATCTTTAAAACTATAAATAGAGAGGCCTGTTTGAAGTAGGGAAGCTGTAGAGTGAGATAATGGAGAGCTGGATTTGGGGAGATTTGGTACTGTTCAGGATGCTGTTATTACATTAGGTGAAGTCTGGCCTCCTGCATAATGCATTACAGCTGCCAGGCTTGCTGCTTCCTACCAAGGCATCTAAATTGTCCCAGGAAGATAAAATACTTTTCTTAAGTGGGAGAAGGTGCATTGGTTTCATTACAGTTTGATTTGGGGCTTTTCTGTGAAGTTTTTTGTTTATCTTTAGGGGATTGGATGGTTTTGTTCTGTTTGGTTGGGGGGTTCCCTCCCTGTAGCACTTCCCCCTGCCTTTTTTTTTCTTTTCCCCATAGCAGTGAGTTGCATCCCTCCATGAAAAGAAAAAACAAAACTAAACTAAAACAGAAAACAAATTAAGCACCTTAATGCTGGATTTTCCATAAGGGCGGGCACTTAGAAGGGTTTCTCAGCATTAGCTCTGTAGAAGCAGCACTGGGAATTGATCTGCTGACAGAAGGAGAGAAGTCGTGACTGCTTCTGAGTACGATCAGTGACAATGATTGTTGTGTTACTTTTTGTCACTGCTTGTTCCAGCTTGTTCAGACTTAGTTGATAACTGTGGTTCCTCCTAAGAGAGACGCACCCAGCTCTCCCAGCACTGGTGAGCTGACAGTGCAAACCTTCTCTTAGAGCCTGCTGCCTCTTAGAGCGTACTAACTCAGTTACTCTTCAGATTTCACAGGCATGTGGGAATATGTTTTGAAAGCTTCCAAGGGTGATTTCTTCATTTTATACAAGTGGTTCAAACAGTAGCTAAGACAAATCATTCGCCAATGAGCTACAAAGCCTATGATTTACTAGAAATTACTAGAAATTCGAAACAGAACACTCTTCCAAAAAACTGCAGCATGGGCAGCCTTCTTTTCTGGCTCTGGCACCTGTACCATAGCAGGGATGTAGCCCAAAGGATTCCATGAGCTCCACACTGATTAAACATGGAGAAAGGTAAAATTACAAACCCCGAATGACTCTTAATTTTTCACTTTTTTGTATGAGGTAGGGGTGAGATATAAAGCATTATATGAACAGGCTCCACTCTGAAATGAGGAGAGACCCCACAGGAAAGATTGTTTGTCCTCTCCTTTTCCTCCCCTCTTACACTGGCCAGAATTTGCATCTGCCTGTGTTTTCTGCAACAGGTTATTTAATTTATTTCCAGCATTCATGCAAGTGGAAAGCTACTTCTAGGCTTTCCTTTGTTGATGGATAGACAGCTTCTGGTCAGTGATGTGACTGCAGCAGAGGAGGCAGAGAGAGCAGTCTGTAATGTCTGGGTCCTGTCCCCAAGTGCAATGCTAGTGAGCATCAGCTGCCTGAGTGGGAGCTTTGTGCTGAGGCAGGTGGGCTGGAAATCAGGTTGTTATGGAGTCAGTGCCTGAGCTGGATGTGACAGTCCCATCTTGGTGTTATTTTACTGGGCATCATTAGCATGCCAGCAGAGAGCTGGGAGGCAGCTGGGGAACATTAATGGGCAGCATGCAGCCATCCAGCAAAGCAGCAGCAGCCTCTGAATGGAAAATGACAGTGCCTAAGCCATTTTGTGTGAATTGTCCAACAAATGAGGATGTCTGACAGAGCAGTCAGGACATGATGACATTTTCCTAGGACGGGGTTTGCAAAGGGCACTGCAGCTCCTGCGTTCAGCATCTCGTCCTCTCCGCTGCTGAATGCTTTTGTTGCAGCAGCCTCTTAAGTAAGTTCTTTGGCAATATCACTCTAAGAACAGTAAATTCCAGGCATTTAAATGAAAATGGTTTTGGTTCCATTTTATTTTTGTCTCCCATGGAGAACATATGGTTTTCTCTAATTGAGGCTGAACAAATCAACATTTAGACATTACTATACCAATAAATCTACTGCTATGTCTGTACTTTTCTTTCAGGTGTGCATTCAGAAATTGGCTAACTAGGCTTGTTAATTCATAAATTCAGCCTTGCAAAGCCAGAGAAATGGATAGTTTTGCAGTCCATTGAAAAGACCTTGTGCATTCAAATGAATTGCTCAATACATGTGACCCAGACAATATTCGCCAGTGTTTTTTATTTGAGAGGCAGTACAAATGATCACATTCTTAGCCCAAAAGTTGCTGAGGACAAGTTCCCAAGAAATTATTGAAAATGGATTCTCTAAAGATTAGCAGCAGTTGAAATACTAGAAGAAGAAAATTTCTTTAATGAGGTTCTTGTTTATTGGTGATATCTCCATCTCTTAACCCTTTGATTATCAGATTAACACTTGTCCCCAGTCAGCACTAATTATGTATAGTAGGAAATACCTACCTAACAGTGTCATCAATGTGTGGAACTCAGTTTTTACATCAAATTCAGATGGGAACACCCCACATCAATGCTATGCCTGCTCTTAGGGCTCTGGTGTTAAATCAGTTTAAAGTGGTGTTATCTAATGTAAACCTGAAAGTTGCTCCTGAAGCTAAAATGCCAGGTTTGCATCTTGTGAAGTGTTGCACAGACAGAACTGTCCTGCAGGTGAGATTGTGTAACTGGGCATCTGCACCTTCTCTTGGCATTGCAAATAAATAAATGAGTTGTAAACAGTAAATAAATAAAGAAAGAACAGACCCATTTAAATCCTGGGTGGCCCTGCTGCAGTAAGTGTGGAAACGTTCTCAGAGTGCAGTGCCTATTCCAGGGCTCAGTCCTTCATTTCCTAGTGATGGTCCTCCCCCCATCCCCGTGAGGAGTCAGGCAAGGATGTAGGGTGAGGAATTTGCCCCACAGATGGGAGCTGTGGTAACGCAGAATGCAGCTGCAAACTCTCCTTGATCTGTGTTAAGCTGATTCAGCCCAGCTCACTGCAGCAGGACTTGAAATAAAAACTGCTTGCTGCATTATATAGGATTGTTTTAGGTGTTTTCTCTGATTTTTGTGGGAATATATGTCACCTACTTGTGTTCTCTATGCTGTTCTGTGATGTTCTTGACCACCTTCCTCACATGCATTTCACTTCCAAGCTGCAGAATTCTAGATATGGAGTTATTTACCTACCATCTCTTCTACATATAATGTCTCAGACTTTTCCTTCTTGTTGTAGTGGGGAGTTTTGAAATTTTAGTCTTTACTATTAAACATCTTAATTGTAATATGCATCATCTTTGTTTCTTGATCATTTTGTTGACAGTGATTTCAGTTTTCCCTTTGAGAAAAGAAAACCATTCATTTGCCTTGTGACTATCAAAAATGAGCCTTACTGATAACACAGAAGGGGAACTTACTGGAAGAAGCACAGCAACTTTCTTTTAAAAGTCTTTCATTTGTGTTTCAGTATTGATATTACACGGTGTCAAAAATTATACTGCAACCTCCTTTCTTTTCTTGCCCACACAGAGTGTTTAATAAAAGAAAAGAAAATGTCACTGGATCTGTGAGTGTCTGTATGTATTTGTCAGAACACCACAGCAGAGTGGCATTGTGTTGAGGACCCAGTCAGGGTGGTAATTGTTCTCCCAGCAGTTTAAGGCTCTACCTGTTCCCTGTATTTTAAGTCCCTGCTGGAGAACAAGGCACTGCAAATTGATTAAGTATTAATGGTGACAGTGAAATTTTCTGTCACGTGGTGTTGAGCTGCATTGATCTGTAACCTGCATTTGAACACTGTGAAGCAACTGCTTGAATACAATGAAAGTGTACAAGGTGGTTTTTTATGGGAAATCCATCTGCAACTGGGTGGAAAAAGACATTTTTGCCTTTAAGGGTGCCTTGGGAAGTCACTCCATGTTACTTCTGCACGCAGAATAACAGTGAGGTTAAATGAATGTTTCCAGACTAAAGGGTTTGTCTTGTAGGTTAGTGGAATTTTGGTAAGTGAAGCTTTGATAGCCTTCACAGGTTTTTTTTTTTTTTTTAATTACAAATATGGGTCAGTGCAAGGCTTCTGCAATAAAGAGTGTGTAAGCTGCCACAGCCCATCTCCTGTGCACTCTGAGATGCCTTTTGAAGCCATTTCTCTCCTTACTGAGACACAGTTCAATCAAGAAAGGATATTAACAGGCTCTGTACTCTATTTACAAATCTCCACGGTTTCTTACCCCTGATGCTTAACATGCCACAAGTCCAGTCACACACCAAAGGAGATATTTGCTACCTCTGGTAAAGCACCACAACCTTCTTGGTCTTCTGCAGCCAGAAATGCTCCAGCCTGCAAGGGGTGCTCTGTGCTGCCTGCCTGCCAAGGACACACTTCTCCTTTTATTTAACGAGCTTCTTTGAGTTCTTGGTTACTGTAATGACACAGACACATGGGTTTCCTCTCTGCTGTGCCACATCTGGGTCACTTTAGGATGCCCTGGTCCCTATGGATGAGTGACCAACAACTCCTCCATTGTGCTGCTCCTGAGCAGGTTGCAGGTGTGAAAATCCCCATCCATCCAGCACTCAGGCCCCATAGCCAGGCTCTCCGAGGGGATTTTGGATTAATTTTTGACTTGTGCTTTCCCAAAGTCGACAAAGTGCACATTGAAACCACAGCAATCATTGGTAATCAGTTTATTATAGATTTTAATGGATGTTAATACAGTTTTCCCTCCAAGTGGAATAAAAATTACTCTTAATTTGATCTTGCTATCAAAAAAGCTTTTCAATGTTTTGATTTTATTTGGTATATTTTTAATCACTTCCCATTTCAAAGCACATAATTTTGCTTTAATATACTACTGGGGAACTTGTTCTGTCCTAAAAACATTGGTTGTTTTAATATTGAAGTGTTTCACTTGGTGCATTTCCACCGCTGGAGATGAAGACATTTCTCCAATTTTGGCACATTTCATGCTTTAAAAATCCTCACCTCAAGCTGTTCTTCCTGCTTTGTTTTCTCCCCTGAGGCATTTTACGTGACGAAGGGAATCTGCATTTTGTGAATTTTATAAAATGCTCTGTGAAGATTTGGTTTGGAAGCTTCGAGATGGGATAGTTCACAGACGGGTGCATGTGTGCCTGTGTAAATGTTTCATGCATTTCAGTCCTCCTGATCTCACATTTAATAATTACACAGGCTAAGGACAAAATACAGCTGTAAAAAGGAAGTGCAGAAATTCAGTGCTTACTCCACAGTATCTGATTTAAAGTGCTGAGCCTTCAACCTTGCAGTGCCCAGTCTAAGGTACAGCTCATTCTGCAGCCCCAGCTCCCTTATTCCCATTATTCCACTGGTTTACTTCCATCCTTTTCCCATTTGGTTTGAACTACTAGTTTAAATTTCACAGCTGAAGTCTTAAAGGCCTACCCTGTTACCTGCTTTGTCATCCTCACTGCTGGAGCCTCTCATTCCTAGACCTGCCTGCTCTCTCTGTAGGCTCTGTGGCACTCTCTGCAAAGGTTTTCAGGGGAGGTGCTGGGTTTTAGTCCTTCCTCATCTTCTTCTGGATGTGCCTCCACGCTGGTGGTGTTGGTGTTTTAGAAGATTTCACCAGAAGTCCTGGCGGGAGGTGACGAGGTCTAGGGGGAATCAGAGAATATTCTCTGCCCCCTTCTGTGTCATGTCTTCCTCTTTGCCCATCTCCCCATTTTCCACTCTGCTTCCTCTCCCCTAAGTGTTGCTCTATTCTCTGGAGTGGGGAATAAAGGTGTTAATTGTGTGGTGCCAGTGTTTATCCAGATGGCTCTTGGGGATTCAACAGTCAGAACTGCAGCCCTCGCCTCTTTTAGCACCTGACTTTGTATTTTCTGTGGCTAAAGCTCTCTCAGCTGGCCAGCAGCTTCACCCCTTCCTTCCTGTAGATGGCCTCCAGTTTACAGCTGCCCAGCTGGTCTGGCACATGGTGGCTGATGGTTATTCTGTTTCACTTAAGGCTGGGGACCCTCTGAGTTGTTCTATTTGTCTATTTGTGCAGCTCCTCGGCTGCCCAAAGTAATGTGTGAAGGTTAATATTCCTTGAATAACTAAAATTGTACTGTCCGGGATTGGATTTGCACAGGTCAGTGGTGATGCTCAAGCCATCATTAAAGCTTTGCTGTAATCTCAGCTCGTACAGATAAAATGCAGCTTCTGATTAAAGAAAAAAATATAAAAATGAACTGTTTCTCTTTTTTCTTATCACCTTTTTATTTACTAAAATTGGATGTGTTCACCCTGCCTTTTTTTTTTCTCTACCAAACCCTCATAAAATAAATTACATAAAAACTAAACCCTAGTTTTGGCAAAACAGGATAGAGCTTTTATTAATTTAGTATCCCCAGGAGTTAAGAACATGGGAATGGGAGCAAATAAAACTGGTTTGGGAGCTAAACTGGATACTGAAGGTGCTCCCACACTGGTTGTCTTAATTGAACCAAGTGGTTTATCAAGTTTGCTTCCCATATTGTAGAACGCAGAGTGTACTTTATATTTTGTTTAACTTTTCAAGGCTGTTTGGTTTGGGGTTTGTTTGGGGTTTTTTTTCTTTTATTTTTCTTCTTGTTGTTGAGGTGATTATAGGAAAAATGGCCCTCAAAGAACTAATTTCTTCTGCAAAGTAGAAGAAGGAATTTCTGCTCCACTTTAAAATACATGCAAAGTTTTTTCTGTCTCATCCACAGGCTGGAAGTCAGGGATGTGGGCCCTTCTCTGTTCAGCCCCACTTGCTCATCCACAGGATGGTCCCTTTTCATTGCTCTCTGGAGAAGAAGCTTCTTGGCCCTAACATGCCACTAGAAGTAGGGCTAAGACAAGGAGTAAACTCTGAGTAACGAGAGCAGTGTCTTTACATACAGCCTGGAAGGACTTCCTGATAAATATGAAATGCTTCTGATGAATTTCCTGCCTGTTTTGTTGGCCTATATGGAACAGCTTAGAAATTGCAGCATAAGCTACAAATTAAAGACAGTTTAAAAAAAAAAAGCTGGTTTAGAGGTGGTAGTGCATGCTATGGTAAGCCTGAATTAGCCTTACTTTCTAGACTGATATTTGTGGATTATGCTTTCGTGGCTCAATCCTCAAGCTACTGAGCAAATCTGGCTTTATCCACTTAGGGCAGGCTCTGCTTTAGTGTGTGCATGGTCTCCAGAAGTGCAGTGCTGTCTGTGGAGGGTGTTGGTGCCCATGTCCTCAGAGCCTCCTGTAACACTGCAAAATCAGCATTTTGTAATGCCTGCTATCAACTGAGCCACTTCATTCATTCAGGCTTCATCTTCCAAATAACCTGGGAACCCAGAGCGTGGATTTTAGAGAGTTCTTGCATCAGGCACCTGTCTGAATGCCTTCAGCAAGGGCTGGTTTCTACCTAGGACAGCTCCAAAGCTTCTCATGAGCTGCCGCACAAGCTTTGTAGCTTGTGTTTGCTGCATCCTGCTCTGCTCATCTTATATGAGGAGAAAAATGAATTATTTCTCACCCCCCATTTACTCAGTTTCCTTTTTGTTCATCTCTCCTTTAATATCAGTACCCTCAGTCCTCATCTTCAAGTGCACCCAGCTGGGACTCTGCAGAGATGAGGGATTTATCCTTGGTCCTGTGTGTGTGCCCCAGGTTGGTGTGTGTCAGCTTTGCAAACAGCACAACAACGTTCAGCTCCTGATGCCTTTAACAAACAATAAAACACTGAGCTCTGCCTGGTGAGGCTTCCAGGAGATGGAAGGAGCAGGAGAGGGGCTGCAAGACTCAGGAGGAGGCGGAGTGTAGGTAGGGAAGCTATTTCAGGTGCTAATCCTTGATTTCTGGCACCCCTGGAGATGCTAAATACCCTCACCTCAGCAGAACACTCAATAAAAGCATTCACTAGAGAATAAAATATCATCAGCTTAAGAGAGGATGGGCTGGTCAGACTCTTTATGCCCCCATTTGTGGTTGGTAAATCCACTGTATTTAGAAGAAAAGGGAAAAGATGACTTTGCTTTGAACCACAACTCTGCCTTTTTTCCATACACTGAGCCCTTTCTGAAGGCCCCTAAATCCTCCCCATTCTGCCAGGCAGATATTGAGCACAGCCTCCTCCAGGCAAGCCCTGGGCCCACACAGCCTCCCCCAAGTGTGGCATCCTGGGATCACACAAAAAATTCCTCCCCTGCACAACCCGCAGCTTTATTTTGGCACAAGAATCCCAAAGTGGCAACCCAGGGGGAAGACAAATTCAAATTCCAGCTTCCCACACGGCAATACGGAGCCTTACCACTGAGTCACCAAAGCTGCTTAAGGATATCATTATGGTATTTCCTGAAAACAACATTCCTACCTGGTAAGCTGTAAAGTGTGCAGGCTTTACAAAATTCATTTCCCTGCTTCAAGTGTCCATTTGCAGCTGCATATTTTCTGCCGAATTTAAGAGATCTTGTATCTCCAGTAAAGTGGTTTTCAGCCAGAAGGGTAACTGAGGTGGAGGTTCATTTTATGGTTCAGCTTATACTGAAGCTTCAGGTGCATGAGAAGGACAAGCTCCAGAGCAAAAAGACTGTTTAATCAGAGGACCTTTAGTTCATGTGGTCTTTGCAGGACAAACAATACTAAAGAGGGTGGTTTGTTTGCATCTAAGATGGAGAAGTCACAGCATACATTGTGCCTTATCCTGGTATCACTGAATGCATTTAAATTCCAAGGAAACATTTAAGTACTTAATTTCATTGTCTCAGAAGTTCTTTCTCAGGGTTTGATTCATCAAATGTATTTGTTTTGTGTTGTGCTGTGCAAGACAAAATACAAAAATGAAGCAGCATCAAGCGTTCGCTGTTTTCAGCAGTTTAATTGTGTTGTGCTATGAGATGTGGGGTGGTAATGACTGATAATAGCAATTCTGTACTTAGAAGTATCACTTGGATGTTTTGGGAATGAGCCTTTAGAAAAATTTCCTCTGCTGCTCTGAGCTAGGACTGTCTATAATGAAATAAAGAAAATGGCCCAATATGTTGCTGATATACACTCAAAATGAATTCATAATTACTCCTGCAGGAATCAAAGACTGTGCTTAAATGTTCCCAGGACTGATGCTTTAGTTCTTAGGAAAAGTTCATTAATATCCCTATTTTGAAGGTATGGATCTCTGAATATCAGAATACATAAAACAGAAATCCAGGATTCTAATCTTAAGCCCCCATGCAGAAAATTGTGGTTTGCAGCTTCAGACGTGTGCATTGTCACTTCAAATCTGTGCCACCATACAGAGAAAATTAGGAAAGAAAAGGGTGGGGGAAAAGGAAACATCAAAGAATATTTTGACTAAATCATGAATTATTAGGATTTCAGGATTTGTGTATCTGTGGGGGTTTTTTTAACTGTAGTTTCTTGCTGGAAGAGCCTTTACATGTTCTCAGAGTCACAGAATCTTTTAGACTTGAAAAGACCTCTGAGATCATCGAGTCCAGCTGTTCCCCAGCACTGCTAAGGCCACCACTAAACCATGTCCCCAAGTGCCACACCAATGAAATACCCCCAAGGAGGGTGGCTCTGCCAGTGCCAGGGCAGCCTGTGCCAGTGCTTGATAAGTCTTTCCCCAGTAAATTTCTCACTGAAGTTAATTTTGACTTGCATGGCTGACCTTTCTATCTGAGGACAAAGACATCCAGAATTTCCATCCCACTTAGAACCGGATTCATTGAATTAGACCTAGACCTAATTGCACCATGAATTGCAAAACACAGCTCTGGCTGTGAGATGCTTTCATATTGTGGCCTCATTATAATAAGGTGTTAATGGCAGTTGATCTTGGTAATTATATTTCTACTGCTCCACAGAATCTTGCTGGCTTCTTAGGCGATGCAAGGTGAGCTAATAATGAATAAATTTAAACTGTGTAGTAATAATTACATTGCTCTTGTCTGCATGTGATATTTGTACTTTATGTTGGAAAAACTGAAGATTTGTAGTATTTTGTTCTTATCTTTTACCTCTTGTTTTCATATAATCTTCTACTGCAATTATATAACTCCCTCCAGATCCCTAACAATGATCCCTACCTTTCCCAGGTGCCATGTTTTCAGAGAGATGGAAGAAGAATGTGTTATTAAAGCTAGAGTTCATATAGCTGAATTTATTTATAAAAAGAAATTGGATGCACATATCCCTGGGTGTCTTGATTACGGGAATCATTCTCGGTTTGACAGAAGCAAGCACAGCTGCAGGTATGGAAACAGCTGCTCGGAGTGGGCTTGATTTTGTCTGTTCCCAGAAGTGTAAAAGAAAGTCTTCCCTCTTCCATATCTTGGTAGCTGACCCACAAAGGATGACCCTGTAGAATGTCAGGTTTTGGGTATGGAGATGATTTGTCCAAAGATTAAATCCTAACATTTTCAGCAGGACCTGAGGATTATTTTGTGCCAAATTCCACTGGAATTGTGATGGAAGTTGACTTCCCAAGTCATTAATTCTTAATTCTTTATTATCTACATATTATGTTATCAAACACAAAAGTTAGAGGTTATGTAAGTGGCAAAACAAGTTGAAAAGTAGAAGTGTCAGTTTTATGTTGCTTGTTTAGCCATGTTGCTGGCATTCTCCTACGAAGTAAAATGATGATTATTTTAGCACTTCATAACTTAACTGAATCTCACTGAAATTCCTTTGAAAAAGCGTGAAACATTTTTGAGGCTTAAGGAACATTTCCCTGCTTTCTTTGGGAAGCTTTCTGCAAGTGATGGAGAGCATCAGTACCTGGAGTAGATTCCTGCAATTGGCAAAACAGGCTCCTCTTTTAACTGGAGAGATTTTGGGCTTGTCCCTCATGGTTTGGCCGCATCTGCAATTCTGCAAGAGCTGGCTATTGTAGCAGCTAAATCCAGGGAAAACTGTTAATATTTTACATTATGAAAATTTTAGATTACTCTCAACATTTGGATTAAAAAACTAAAATCAGTTGAACTGTGAAGAAGCCAATACAGGTCCTTTGTGGGATGAAGTTAATGATCCCCCTGTAATTTCAGGGGTTGTACTGTCATTTACATCTGAGGGATTCTAGCCTGCAGTTTTTAGGTAGCAAACTTGGAATTTTCCTCATATTTGGCTGCTCAAAGGGTATAATCTTAATCAGGCTGTACATCAGTGAGAATGGGAAAATGGGAGTGGTGTGATGCTAAAGCAGGGAGTAGTGGTAGCTGGTTTTATGGTAGTAGTGCTCCTGTCCTTGAGGAACTGGATGCTTGTGAATGTCAAATCTCTAAGTAATTGCCCTCTGAACTATAAAATAATTAATTTTCTTTCTGAAGTGCCTTATCTGTGTAGCTCTTCTTTGGTTGCTTTGTGTGACAGATCTTTTTCTCTTGCCTGTTTCAGGGAGAAAAATCAGTCTGCTCTTCTTCAGGGATTTGGTGTGTTAACTATGATTTTATGTTTTCTGTTGGAAACTGTGCTTTCGTGCTCTCCTGTGCAAAATAAATGAGTGAACAAACCAGAAATTGCCTAGAGGCAGAGCCTTTTTATTTTTTATAAGTGTGCCTTTAAACAAATCCTGTCTTCTTGTTGAGAGACTTCTCTGGCATCCCTAAGGAACCACTGGGATGTGTCTGCTTGTACAGGGCAGGGACAACACCAGGCTTGAGGAAAGTTATGTGAATAACTGTGTTCACACCTTTATTATTGTTATCTGTAGGACTGTGGGACCTGGGTCAAACTGTCCTAAACTCTGGCTAAAATAACCAGTGTGTTATTTGGAAGCAAACAAAATGCCTGGAAGTTTTAAAGCTGGCAAACAGGATGTTCTATTTTCCCAGGAAGTTTTCTGGCAGATGAGTTAGATTTATTAGATGAAAGGTAGATTGGTAGATTGTTTTAGATCTATTTTATCCCATTCAAGCTGCAGTAGGGTGTGCTCTTGGCAACGCTGTTGCCCTGCAGCTCCCTGTATCCCCCCACGAATGTCCAGACAAGCTCCAGACATTTCCATGGCATTCTACAGAGGATGACATGAACATGTCCTTCTCTATCAAACCCAGCAGGGCATCAGCGAAGAAAAAGTCTTTCAGACAAAAGAGGAAATCAGCCACCAGGTAACTCATGTCTTAGTGGGGTTTTGGCTGTCTCATACCTGTATCAGGGAAAGAGTTACTGAAATGTTCTCAGTTTGTTTGGCTTTGTCTCGGCTGTGAGAGTTGTTTATACTGTTCTGTATCATCTGTAAAGATGGTCATAAATGTGCAGAATGTTGCCTGTGGCCCTGTTGAAGCTCTCCAGCTTTTCCAATTTCCTGCAGGATGAAGTTCTTGATACAGAGTGGGCAGGTATCTATAGAGACAAACTGTAATACACAGTTTTGCTTAAGCTGTCTTAGGGAACAATACTTGGTCAGCATTAAAAAGGTCCTATTTGTAGAGATTGAAAAATAAAATCCATCAACAGCAAGGTGACAGTCCTTCGAGGCAGAGTGGGAGTTACGGAGCTTGTACCACCACAGAGAAAGGCTGTCTTGAAAACAAAGGGCCACTCCTGAGCCAGGCTAAAAATAATAAACGTGTTTTGTAGAAAAGGATCAACAATGCACGTTTGCTGTGCTAATGCCATAAGACACATGGTCCTGATTGTCATTTTGCCTCCTGCCTTTGTTTTCTTTTGAGACAAGTTTCTTCACTAAGGCCAGTTAAAGATTAAACCTCACACCTGGACTGCTGGTTCTCAATTATATCAAACAGAATAGATTTGTAGAAGAGGATGAGAAGGTAGAGAAAGCAAAAAGTCATGTAATTGCATGAGTTTCTTCTGCTTTTATCACATGATTTAAATATTAAATTTGCAGTTCTGGCTCCCCTTGAATATCAAAATAGTGTCAAACAGATGCAGTTCACATTTTAACAGAATACAGGGTTACAGCAAAGGGACAAATACAAGTTCTTCTCTGTTTAATAACCTTAATGAAGTTTTATTGAGGGGAAAGAATGATAAATAGTTTTAAAAATTCAGAAAATTATCTGGCGCTCTCTTTTAAGATAAAAATTGCATGCATTATAAAAAGATTAAAATTGGGACGGAGATAATAATTTCTTAAAGGAAAGTGATGAACCTTCCTGTGGTGGTTTGGAGCCCATCAGTATTTTTTATGAAAACTTCAGATAGCTAATTTGGAGTCTTTTATTTGTTTATTTCAAATTCTTATGGTACCACTGAATTCTGTGAAATTGCTTTGCTGTAGATCTTCCAAGAGGTTTTATTGGTTGTGGGTGTTTTTTCCATCTCACTCACCACATGCTCCTGCTTTGCACTTGCTGATTCAGCTGTGTTTGAACTTTACATGGATCTGTTGTTCAGAATGGTTCTTCAACATGGAACTTTTACTTAAATAAATAAATTTACAGCTGACAGACTTGAAAGACAGCAGCAGTTTTCATGAGGGGTGTGCACATAGGAACATAAGGATTTAACTTGACTCTCATGCTCAGTTGTGTTGCTCTTAATGCTGCTTTGTCTTTCTGCTTTATTAAAAACTGTCTGGTCCTTCAAATATTCTGTAATTAATCCTGTCTAAAACCCTTTTGTCTCTGATAAGTGACTCCTTTAAGATGTTTCCATGACCATTGTGACAAATGATCACAACTGCAACCCTTAAAGAATTAAATTAGTCTTGGTTAGGCAGATTTCCCACATTGTTAGAGGGAATGCAGATTTTGCTATCACATGTGATGGTTTGGATTGGGTTTGGCAGTAATTGCTTTCATCCATGTTGCTAAATTGAAGCTCTTAAGTAAGGAAAATGGGGTTATCTCTTGTAGGACATATTTTAGGGTTGTGTAAGTAATGAGAAGGTTGGGTGAAGCAGGTGGTTTTGCCATCTTCAAGGTTTATTATCTGAATTTTAGACTTGTTCACCTTTTTATTTCTACTAATAGAGCTCAGTAAGTCTGTACTTCAAGCTTATTCTTCCACTCAAAGCAATCTACTTTTATTCTTAAAATTAATGCAAGGCTGTCAAGGAGCTGGGGAAGATGAATAATTTATTTTTTGAAATCTACAGCCACTGGTAGCAGAAGATATAAGAAAGCTTTACTTACAGGATTGTGTGTGTGCTTCCTTACTAAAAATGCCATCCATTTCCAGGCAGTTTTTGTTACTGAAAATATTTCACTCATCTTAACCAAGAGAGTTTGTAATTTCTTCTCTACTTTCCAAACGTCAGCCGTGGGCTGGGGTTACGTGCTTGTAGTTGGTGAGAGTTGTCAGTATGGTCAAGTGAGTTATGTGAGAATTAATTCTGCTGTTCTAATCCCTTTGTGCTGAAGTGCTGCAGCATTTGAAGCTGGTGGAAAGTGAAACGACCCAATGTTCCTGAGGAAGCAGAATTAGCAGGTCTTCAGCATGAGCTGTGTTTGCCAGATAGATGAGCAGCCCTAGAATCACTGGAGCTGTGCTGAGCTATCCTGCCTTGAAGGTCTGGCCCTCAAGGTTTTGAATTTAATATGAACTGGTGAATACTTTGTGTGGAGCTCTCCCAAAATCCTGACAGTCTAGAAATAATTCTGAGGATAATGTTATAAATAATGTGTGGCAACAGTAATGAAGTATTTGTGCAGAAAAATCAGAAAAGTCTGAGCTCCAGACTACACATCCCAGTTCAGCTTTGCCACAGTTTAAGAAAATATTTCCGGTTATTAGGGGGCTGCTGAAGAACAATTAAAGAGCCAGTTGACTGAAATGGTTCAAAGGTTCAGTTTGGCATGTAATTGTTAAATGAATTAAGTCTGGTGGCTGAATAATTTGACAGCTTTAAATAATCCAACTTCTAACAGATAAAAGGGTAATTGAGAGGGAATCTGCACTTTTAGTGCAGAAAGAAATCAAGCTCATTTGTTAGGAATTTGGGAGATCATTTGAAAGAGAGAATAACTCCTGGGAACTAGGAAGTAGCATTGATGCATTATTAAACTGAACATATGTGGATTGTTCTATATTTTAGAGCCAAATAACCAAAGAAGTTGAGCTGAATTTGGATCTTTGTAATATTTTATTCTTCTGGGGAGGAGGCTGGTGCCCAAAGCCATTCTCACAACATGTTTCTTACCAATTAAAAGGATCCTGATACTGAGGGTTGTGGGAAAAGGAGCAAAGCAGCAAGGTGGCTGTGCCTGGCCCCTATGCCAGGAGAAAGGGTGTCAGGTCTCCTGTGCTCACACAAAGTGTCCCAGGCACTACAGGCTGGTTGTAAAACAAATTTTCCAGTTGTTTTTCCAACTTCGTGCTGGGATTCAACAGGATTCGGC
The DNA here is from genome assembly GCA_013396995.1 of Dicaeum eximium. Classification (NCBI taxonomy): domain Eukaryota; kingdom Metazoa; phylum Chordata; class Aves; order Passeriformes; family Dicaeidae; genus Dicaeum; species Dicaeum eximium. The sequence continues at coordinate 1,184,534 of VWZP01004023.1, read as the reverse complement.
CCCCTGATGCACACAGAGGTTTAGCCATGGTTTTGTCTTACCCTTTTTTACAGCCATTTGTGATTGCTTTGAAAAAGTGCAAGTTTTTATCTGTCTGACCCTGCAAAGGAAGCTTGACTTGAAAATCTTTTAGCTGAAATCTGGAATCTTCTCTTTTTCTTTCACCCCCCACTTTCATGATTTCCCACATTTGACAATGCTGTGTATACCATCACTTTGAATATTTTACTGATAATGAGGCAATTTCTGTCTTGCTGGAGAGCTGTAATCATCTAGGCACATTTTGAAAGGAATATATAGATAGCATAAAGTAAAATGTGCTCTACTAGAAATTTATATCCTTTCCAACCGCATCAATTATTCTAATAACCAATATTATTTTCTCTGCAGACCTTGCATCCCTCATATCTCCCATGGCTATAATTATATTAAATTTTCACATAATCATGGAATCACTGAGTGCTTCGGGTTGGGAGGGACCTCAAAGCTCCTCTTGTTCCAACCCCCTGCCATGGACAGGGACACCTCTCATTATCCCAGGTTGCTCCAATCACCATCCAGCCTGGTTTTGAACATTCCCAGGGATGGGGCAGCCACAGCTGCTCTGGGCAACCTATGCCAGGGCCTCACCACCCTCAGAGTAACTTTTTTAACCTAATACTCAATCTAAAACTACTCTCTGACAGTTAAAGCCATTCTTCTTGTCCTCTTGCTCCATGCCTTTGTAGCAAGTCCCTCTCCAGCTCTCCTGGAGCCCCTTTAGGCCCTGGCAGAGGCTCTAAGGTCTCCCTGCAGCCTCATCTTCTCCAGGCTGCACAGCCCCAATTCTCTGTCTAGGAAAGGTGCTGCAGCCTTCACATCAACTTTATGGCCTCCTCTGGTTTCAGATATTTCACTCAACCTGCTTAAAATTCTTCCTGGGTTTCCAACACATGGTGCTGTTTTCCTCCTGTTCAAAGGGCACCATCGCCCGCTGCTCCTCTTTGTGCACACCATCAGTATTGTTTCCTGCAGTATTGTGATTTCCCTCAGTCCTGGCCCCGTGGCACAGACCTGGGGATTGTTTGGCAGAGCGTGGAGCAGAAACTATGAGGAGTTTTTGGGTGATAAATAAAAGATGATAAATAAAAGATGCTGCTCGTTCTTCGTTAAGCCTCTCTGCGGTAGGCAGAGGGACAAGAGAAAGGAACCACTTGAAAGCAGTGGGCAGCCTTTCAGCTTGACAGTGATTTCCATACATTTGTTTGTGGATGCCTGACTTTTTCTGAGGAGCAGCATCCCCTTTGGAAAGTGCTCACCCTAAGCTGGGATTTGGCTGTGCTGCTCTCAAGCCCCCATTTGCAGACATTTTGGAGACTGCTGTTAGTGCTGGCTGAGTCACACAAACACCAGGAAGAAAGAAAACAAATCTTCCAGAGACTGGCTCTTTTATTTTGTCAGTCACAGTTCTGGAGAAGGGAAATACCATCTAGTGCTGGTTTTGTTTCAAACAGAACATTCTTTTTTTGTCTAAATAAAGTAGTTGGATTTTTGTTCCTATCACTGAGTCATAGAAAACACAGAGAAAAAGTTACCTAAAATGATCTAAATACCGATGGGGTTTTACTGTTTTCACAGTCCAACTCTAGGTTTTGAAATATTGTTTTCTTAAACTGGATAAAGGTCTTTTAAATTCTTGAAATTTTGTAAGCCCTGGAAGTTTTTCCGATTTCTCATTTATTTCTGGAATTTGCTTGATAGCAGACCCATAGTGCAGGTGGTGAAGGGACTAGAAATTGTTTCCATTTGAGCATGGCCAGCTCTTACTAAAACAAGTCCTGCTTAGTCCATGTCTGAGTGTTCTTAAGAGCTTTAGCAACATGGACCTGTCACTTGAAGTCCATTTTAGTCAACTAGTATGAGGCAAATGGAAGAATTCCACTGACTTTAATCATAAAACTCTTGTTTTCTCTTTTTTTTTCCCTTATTCCAGTGCAGCCCGAGTTTGGAACATGAGACAGACTTCTCCTGTGAAGTAATTTAATGTTTATTCTACCTGATTAACTATTGATATCTTGGGTTTTCAAGCACTTTTTGGAGAGTAGTACTTTAGTCCTCAGGAATAAAGAAAATGACATCATTAGTAGGCACAAAAAGAAAACTAATAAAATTTGTTCTTTTGATTAGTCACAGAATTCATTTGGTAGACTATTATTTTCCAAGTGCTTTTTAGTAGAATGCTTTCATTCCCACTTTTGTTATCTTATTTACAGACCATGAAGACAAACCCAGAAATGCAAAGAATGATCTTCATATTAAATTTTGCTCTTTAGAAAACAAAACAAAACAAAAAAAACCAAACAAACCCAAACAAAAAAACCAACCCAAAATAATTACTTTGCTTGGTGATTTGTTAATAGCCTTGTAATGTATACACTACAAGGAATATTAATGAAATGTCATGTTAAAGCTCCATAGCTCTTTTTGTTCCAAAACCTAACAAGTAATTTTCTTTTCTCTGGGTTTTAACAGTGGCAATAATATCCTGATAAGGAATTTGTCTGGAAACCCTCACAACTTAATTTGAGTTATGACAACATTGCTGAGAACTCTGAACTTCCACAGTCTCCACAATAAAAACACAATGTAAATTTAGGCAGAAGAGTAGTACTTTTATGAATAAAAGTGGTAGGAAAATAAACCTGGTTTGCCAGGTGACAAAGGATTTACAACTAGCAGAGAAATGTGATTTTATTTCCAAGCTCCTTAAAAGCTGAAGCGAACCCGCCGTGGATGGGGTGGGATTTGGCTCCAGGTGGATTTTTAGGAATTCTCAGTGGGGAGGAACTGCTGCTTTGAAAGACTCCCAGCCCCTTTATTCAAGTGTCGTATCCTGACCTGGTTATTCCCTTTGCACTGCCATCCCCTTCCAGCTGGGTAGGAAAGGGGAAGGGGAATTGTTGTCCTCTCTCCATCCTGCTGGTGGTGGAGAACAGGCAGATCCGTGGGCTGGGATTTCACCTGCCTGGGGAAATCTCTCCACACACCACTGTTTGGAACAGAGGTGGGTCTTTCCCTGTGGTTTTGAATGCTAAATGCCAAATTCTTCTTGGTGTTTTGTGGGTGTTCAAATCTTCCTGCTGCCTGTTTTCCCAGTTCCTGACAGTGGAATAGAATGAGTTCTGAGTTTATTGCCTGTCAGCAAAACCTCTGCTTTTACTTGGATTTCTGTTGTTCTAGCTGGGTAAACAGGACACAAGTATCTTAAAAGATTTAAAGCTTGATTTATATCTACCATGAAAAAGACAAACAGAGCTTATTATTAAAAAAAAAAATAAATTTATTGTTGAAATAGTTGAGGCAGCCTCAGAACTATTCTCCTAGCTAGAGACTGGGGCTTAAGGCTCAGGAACTCTTGTTTTTGCCATTGCCAGTGGAAGGGGCTTTAGGAGCTCTGTGTTTCCAGAACCCCCAGGTATTCACACACTGTCCTTAGATATGTGATGTATCCTGAAAGGTGTGAGTCAGAGATCCTAATTCTGGAAAGCTAAATTCTCCAGAAATGTGTGAAAGAATACACATGACCTAGAGGCAATGTGGGCCATGTCCCTAATACGAAGGCAGGATGAATTATCCCACCCCAACAGCTAAAAAATGCCATCATTGCTCATTGGTTATTTAGCTGCTTGGAGGGTTCACAGGGCTTGACACACATGTTATAAAAATACTTCCAAAGAGTTTGGGCTTTTAAAAACAAATTTCTGTTCAACTGGTTTGCTTTCAAGGGCTTTTAAAGCAAATTTTCAAAGATCTGTTTGGAAAGAAGATTGGCAACACCAAAACCTCCCCAGAAATTCTCATCAGGAAAAAGCCTTCCAATCCTTAAAAATAACACCTTTGACAGAAGCAGCGTTCCTCAACATGTGAGCAACAAATCTTTGCTGCTCTTGAAGTGATGCAGAGAGAAAGCAGGAAATAAGAGGTGCAGGCAAGACAACAGACGGAGGAAAGAAATGAAAATAAAAGCTATTTTAGGCATAGACAAGGCCAAAGTTGTGAGCTGAGGCAGAGGTTCAGGGCCTCAAAGTTTTTATTACCAAGTTGCACTGGCAGAGAGACACTGAGAAAGTTTTGCTGAGAGCATTTCAAGTAAGGGGAGGAAGAGGGAAGAGAAAGACCTGGATTGGTGTTTGGCATCTGGGCAAGAGCTTGCCATTGTTTTTGCCAACTGACCCGATGGGATTTTGGAAAGGATGTTGGAGGAGAGGCAAAGGTTTTGAGCAGGGCTGTGAGAGGAGCTGTGAGGACTCGGCTGCTGAAGCCAAATTCAGGGCAGGGGCTGCAGGAAGGGGATTTCTCCACGTGCTGCAGGAGAGAAACAGCATCTCATACCAACAGCACAAGAATTGGCTTTTCTTAGAAGGGGGAGGAAGGAGAGCTGAGTTCACCTTGCACTGTTTGTTGGCAGAAAAATTCCCATACTGAGATGGCCTAGGCACCGTCAGGCGACTGCCCTCTGGGACTTTTCCCTTTGCCTTCTGCAGTCCTTGCTCTTCCCACTGCAGGGTCTCTCCTGCCTCAGAGTTAGAGCCTCGACCATCTTCGCAATATAGGGACATTCAGGGCATACCACCCATGGAAATGGTACCTGTGGAAAGCCTGCTTTTCCCTCCTGATCATGATGTTTTTATACCATCACACATTTTGTGTCTGATTCCAGTATAATCACCAAGACTGTTCCTGGTAGTGCTTTATTTACAGGTGTTTTTAAAAATGTCTGAATTAACTTCAATATGAAAAACTATGGACATCATTCTGTACCAGACACTTCTGGAATAAGCCCTAAAATATGTTTTTATCACCACAGTTGAAAAGGTATGTTATGTGAGGCATTTAATTGCAGTTGGCATTATTACTGCATCTAAGTATCAGCATCTTAAATATTGTCCAGTGACCTTGAAGTTTCCCCAGCTTGGCATATATGGTGCTATTAAATCCATAGGGAATCAAGTGCCTTATTTTCTGTTCCCACAGCCAGCAGGTTTCCAGGCTGCACATAGCCAGGATTTTAGTGTCCTTTGGGACATGGAGAGCCAGTGTGCTCCCCTACTTGGAGAATTCAGCCAAAAGTCACTGACTGACTTACTTAGTCCTTGTTCCCCATAAACCTCCTGGCATTGTGAAGGAGCCACCTCTTCTCTCACCACCTCTGCACCTATTCTAGCACCTTGTTACATGAAGGAAAAGCCAGAACTGGGTATTGTCCCTTCAGGTGTGTGGGACTGGGGGGGAGAGGTGGTGAGGTGAATGTGTTCTGCTTTTAATGACTGTGGATCAGTTCAGAGACACATATAGCACAAAGAGAGTTTTGGCAAAACTCACTGGGTATCATTAGCAGAGCTTTAAGAGATACCTTCAGCATGCTGCAGCTCTGCAGAGTATTTCACTGAGGCTGTGCACAGCACAACTCTTGTCCTGGTTGCCACCAGCTGTCAGGGGCTGCTGGTGAGGAAGAGAGAAGTTGGATTCAGCCTTGCCCAGCCAGACCTGACCACTCTCTCCTCCTGGCATCCATTCCCTTTCCAGCCTTCACAAGGTGACAGCAAAGCAATGAGAAAAGCAAAGGGATGTATTTCATAGAAAATTTTTGTAGAATGAATTTGTGCAAGGCTTGCTTTATATTTTTCTTTGGAGAAATCCAGATTTCTTTCCGTCTTAAAGCTCTCTGTACCTATAGTATTTATTTGGTCTTTCAGCAGCCTTACATCCTGCAGCTTCAATATTACCACTTTGTGGCACTTGCTTGGTGGTTTGTACCCTTCTAGCTGCTGGCAACCATCAAGCTTTCAATATATAATAACTGAGCAAGGTGGTTTTCTGAAAGAAAATAAGCAGATGTCAAGGTTACAGTTGCTCTTGGGACGACAAGTCCCTGGTAATAAGCACTTTGTTTCAAAAGACACACTCAATAGTTCTGCGGGAAATTTTAGCATTCAGGATTGTGTCATGAGTCACAAAAGCTTTTGTTTTATCCGAGACAGGCGAGCTCAAAGCCATGTAATTTCCTGGGCATGGCAGGAGTGGGCTGGGGATTATTCAGGAGTTTCAGGCTCGGGGCAGTTGTGGGGGTGAGGACTCCTGAGGTTGTCATTTCCAACTCCCACCATCTCCACAGTCTTTATTTGCTGCAGCGCTTTTTCTTTGCACTAAATTCTTCGCTGATGTAAACTAGGGAGGTTTTTGTAGGTGGGATTGTTTTGTGCCGGTTTTTATATTTTTGCTGGTTTTACTCCCTTCAGAAGTGTCCAGGCTGGGGTTTGGGGCTGATACCTGCTGGGAAAGCTGTCACCTCCTCTGGACTTCAGAATCAGGCCAGGGACCCTCAGGAGTTACCATGGAAGGGCCTCCTTGCTGTCTCACCATTTCTTTCCACATGTTCACCCATGAGCTGCCTCCTCCCTGTGTGTTCTTCCCCCTCCCAGCGTGTAAATCTTGTCATGCTGTGTGTGTCTCAAATCCCACCCAGCCAGAGCTGCCAGCTCTGCATCCCTGCACTGCCAACAGCAGCATCCCGACATTCCTGCAGCTGGCAGAGCAGGATCCTTCCCCTGCAAGCAGAGAAATCTCCTCTTAGTTACAGCCCAGTGCAGCTTTCCTCCCTCCAAACATGCCAGTGCTTAAATACATACTTTGTTTGGGGTGTTTATGAGGTGGGGTTTTTATCAGCATCCATTGTTTGGCTTCTTTGGAAACATTTACAAAACATTTTGATGTGCTTTGAAAACAATCACTGAACAAATCACAGGTTATTTGGGGATTTTTTAAATTAAATGCAGAAAATTCAGTAAAAACTGTCTATGAGAGGGTAGGGGGAAAAAAGATGAGACCTTTTAATTCAAAAACTTTTGGATAAATATTTCAGCAAGCAAGTTTTATGGATTTTTTTCCAGCTTCAGATATGGAACTATGACAGGACAGACTTTTAGAAACCTTAGCTGGATGTCATGGGAAAGCTAATTTTAGGAAAATAGACAATTAGGTATAAACAGGTAAAGTACACCATTTTTTCTAACAGATTTGGCAGTCAAGTGGAGTAGCTTTCTTTTTTTTTCAATATAATTACTCCATAGCTGAGTGTCATCTTTAACTTCACTCCTATATTCTCACCTGTCCTGTAACAGTCCAAATCCAGGGAAAACCTGGATATAATCAGTGTGGTGGGAAGTTGCTGCATTCCTGTCAGAATATTAAAATTTGTCTCTGCCTCTTTCCCCTTTTTGTTCCTCAGAATATCCCTTACTGAAACTTTTAATCAAGATACTCACTCCCATATTCGTAAAAGAAACTTTTCATGAAGCTGCCACATTTCTCTGTGAACTTTACCTATCGCTCCAGAGCACATTCCCAGTTCCTAAGGATGGGTTTGAGCCTGATGGAAAAGCAAACAGGAGGCACAGTCTGTTCAGAAGAGATCACTCGCTGCAGGTCTGTCATGAACTGTGTTGGTTTAGGGGAATGTTTCAAGGCATTACCTCTCAAAAACTGGCCATCCATTTCTTGGCAGCAATTTGCTGTAGGTGAACTTCTAAAAACTGGGTTAGAATTGCTTTTGAAAGGTAATCAAATACCAGAATTGTTGTTCTGTGGGGAGTTAGTCAGATCTGATTCTTTTTCCTTCTTGGCTGGAGGAAAAAGATAAGAATACATATTAAATTTTCATATAGAGAGGTGAACTACTTTTTCTTTGCAGTCTCAGTTTATTAGATAGATTTTTTTTCACCACTGTCTCGTCTGAGCATGGAGTTTTGGTCTGCTAAAATGATTCAAACTGTTTAAACATAATTTGTTATGAAATGATACCTTGGTAAAAAAAATCTTTTTGGAGCCATAGTTTCAGTGATGTTAGAGGTTACCAGCACGCTCTTAGATAATATCATTAAATGATTCATTCTGAGTTTCCTCTGCTATTAATGGGAAAAAAAAAAAACAAAACCAAAAAACAACAACCTTCTGGTAAAACCCTCTTTTCCATCCAGATGGATTTATGTGCTTGGGTTTTTTTCTGAAGTCCAGTGGACAAAATAGATACCTTTTGAGTTAACTGGTCTGAGAATAGGGACTCTGGCTCAAGATGTTGAAACTTAATAAAGTACAGATTTCTTTGACTATGAGTGTTGAATGAGAAAAAGCTGCATCCAGCGCTCCCTTTCCCCCAGTTTTGTTTCTCTGATTCAAACTTCAAAATAAAATTGATGAGGGAGAGAGCAGGTGAGTCACTGTCCTGGAAGAGAGCTTTGTAGCTGGAATTAACATCTGGTGGTTTCTTTGTCCACGGTGCCATTTATCTGAGACCCTGTCATCGACGGAGTCATTAACACCCGGGAGCTGGGAAGAACTAATTACTTTGGCACTGCTAGGATTGGGAAGGGGAGTTCTGCAGAAAACCTCCAGGATGCGAAACCAGGAGTAATTGCTCATTTTCCAGCTGGATTCACAAAATGCTGGTGCTGCATTAGCTCTTTCAGAGAGCTGAGAAGGTGCCACCATCTGCTTTGTTCCTTGTGAACGCTGCTTTCCTTTCCGTGCTCTGCCGTGTGCTGTATATCCCACATATCCCTCCACGTATTTGTGGATTTTGCTGATTTGACAGTGTTAGAACAGGCAGGGTGGGTGCTTTCCATTAGTTATAATTTCAATTATCTTGCCAAAACTTCTCATTATATTTGCATAGTTTGTGACATTGGGTAGTGATGTTTTCACTTCTAAACTGTACTTTACATTTCCCTGATTTTTACCAACTAATAAATGTGTTAAATCATTTCTGCCCTGTCTGGAAACTAAACTTAATGCTCATCTACATCAAAACCACGAGGCACGATCACCTCTCCTTGTGCAGTTTGTTTTGGAGTTGGCAAAGCCACAGTTTGGGATAAAGTTCCATTTAAAGTTTTAGAGCTTTTCAGCTGTAATTGCAAAGTGAGCCAGTCCTGCTGACCTCTTTGTGGCAGAGTAGGGTGTAAAGGATGGAAATGTTGTTGCCATTTGTGTTGCCTAATTGCTGGATGCGGTGGAAAAGTGACATGATTCAGGTTTGGAAAGCTGTCAGTTGTGTGCTTAAACATAGAGAAATCTGGGAATGTTGAATTTGGGAACATTTATGCAGGGAATACAGTACTGCAGTCAGTGCCTTGTCTGGGCCATCCTGGGGCAAAAATTTCCCTTGACTTTTCACTGTTTATAGCAAAGGGGCATGTGATGTATTACCACTGTCAGGAAGACAGATATTAAAAATCACATTTTAAAACTTACTGGGGTATGTCTTCAAGTTTGAAATAACGTTATTGATTCATTTGTGCACCAAGACTAGAGACTTAAACTTATCAGCATTATCAGGTGAAGCAGAAAAGTAATCCTATTTCCCGTTCCAGACAGGGACACTAAGAGCATGGAACTGTATTTCCTAAATTTCTAAGGTTCTACAGGCATTGACTTTTTTGGGCTTTCAGCTTTCTCACTTCTTAATGGGACCACAGGGTTTCAAACAACAGATTCATAGTCTTTTAGGTGATGTGTAGAGAGACTGCAGCTGAAAATTTCCTTTGGGAAGAATTACACAACTCTGTTTAAACCAGGCTTTCAGTCTTGGGGATTTAAAATGAGTCAAGAAGCTGAGGAGAGATTCTGCATGTGGAGAGTACGAGGGAGCACAGTCAGTAGGAACACAAATTGCAAGTACTTTGTGCCATTTGGAAAAGTCCTTGGCAAGCTGGGACCTCTGCCTACCTCCCATTGCTCTGCAGTGGAAAAACACCCTCCTGCTTCTCTTGGTTATGATCTTCATCATGAGTTGAATTTTTCTTACAATTTGAGTAATCTATGACAGCGTTCCTACATCAGTTTGGGTTTGTGGGGTTTTTTAACTCCATGTGAGGTAAATTCTTGGGTGTAAGTGAGCAAAATGCAGAGATTTTGTTTAGTCAGTTCAGCCACTTGCTTATAGGCACTTCTGTGAATGATACTTAATGGGATTGATTTCCTAAAGGACTTCAATTGGAAGGGCAGAAGTCAAATTTCTCTGACTGATCTGTATTTAATGGAGAGGTTTGGGTCAGCCATCTTCATGTTGCTGCCTGAACTCTGATGTGCAATGTGACATTTCAGCAGGTGAGATTTCAGACAAAAAATGCCATCAGTCTCTCTTCAGAAATATCAAAAACATAGTTAATGAGAAAAGATCAGCCAGTTATAGGGAGGGGCCTCTCCCCCTGGATTCACTCATTTGCTTCACAGACAGAAGATTTATCCCAAGGCAGCAAAAAGCACTGCAAAAATGTACAAAAGGGACTGGGTTTCTTGCTGTGTGGTCAGAAGAGGTTTGAGAAGCCCTGGAAGGAGCCAAGCCAGGTTTGCTGTGTCGTAAGAAATGCTTTGCCCCTGGGTCAGGGCGTTATGCACAAAGGGGGTTTGGTGGTTCTTGCAGTGGCACAGCTGCCTGCAGTGGAGCTGTCACACCAACCTGGTGATTCTGTGCCTCTCCCCAGTTCCCAGGTCTTACTTCTGCCAAAAAAAGGGACAGGGCCCTAATGTAACTTTAAGTAACTTCAAAGAGTATTTTCAAGAGTTTTTAATAACACAGTAGAACTTATTTAATGCTCCAGTTATAGAGGAGTTACTATAATAAGAACTCTTCAAATGTGATTGTGCTCTATGAAGTATCATCCCTCTTAAATCAGTGGTGTTATTATGGAAAAGTCTTGTTCATACACCCAGTGCATTATTGAAAATTGCTTTTATAATTCAGGCTCCAAGTAAATCTACCGGGATGGAAGAAAATGATCACTAATTTCCTGATCATTAACACCAGAAAGCAGTGCAGTTCAGCTTACCTGACTAGTTCTGTAGCAGTCCATGGAATTACTTCAGTATGTAAACAATATAGGGTTTGATCAAGTCTTCAGTAATGTCTTAGAAATTACGAGCTTGGACAGTGCTGTCATGTGGTTTATAGAGTGTCAGTGTTCTGGATTGAGTAATGTACAAAACCAGTTCAAATGTGTTTTTCCTTCCCAGAGTTTAGAAACCAGGGCCACCGTGGTACAGCTGAATGTGGGCAGCTTTTCACTGTCTCATGCCAAGGTGATGCTCCTAGATCTCAGAGCATTGTAAAAGTTGTTGCTTTTGGTTTAGATCAGAGTCCACTTGGATCTTGGCTGCCTTGCTCTGCACACAAGCACACACAGCTTGCTACAGCTCCTTTCTCCCACCTGGCCACGTCCAGCATTGCAGGGCAGCCTGTGAGATCCTTTCCCAGATCTGTTTTTTTCAGGAAGAAGAAAAGAAGACAAAAAATTGAATGCCTTGGAGAAAATCCCTGGCAGGAGTTGAAAGGCTGTAGCCCTCCCAACAGCACTTGTCACAGGAGTTCTGTTGTTTTATTGCTTCTTTCCTGCTTTGTCTCATAGAAGAGATTGTTACATCTCTTTCCTTTAGGAAATGGAGAGGTCAGCAGGCCTGCCCTGGTTTCAGGAGACATCACTGCCAGCTGTGCCAGGGCTGGCTGTGGACCCAGCAGGGCTGGAACGCCTGCAGTGGCTGTGGGGATGGACCCAAAGCTTCTGCAGCCTCCCTGAGGCAGGTACAAAGGAGCTGCTGCCAAACAGAGCCCGGGGACACTCTGGCACAGCTGCCTTAAATGTCTTTTATCAGATGCCATCCCTGTTACGTTTCCAATCATTTGATGAGACAGGCCAGAATGGTTTCATTTCAGAATTTTATTTTGGCTGCCCTTCAGCTGCTCGTGATTTGTGGGGCTGTAATTTCTGAGATTAAACTTTTCAAGTACCACGTTGCGGTGATCAGCACTAAGTGTTGTGATCTGTTGTTTGGGTTTATCTGGAAAATAATAAGGAAAAAGACATCTTCTATCTTCCAGCTTCACCAGGATGAGTGTTAATCTTCACTGGAAGCTCATGAATAAATAAATAAAAGGGTTTTGATGGTGCTGTGAAGAGCACAGAAGATTATTGGAGCAGTGATCCTAACTCAGAGGGCATTGTCATGTGTCAGTGCTGTGTACTAGATGGGTGTTATCTATTGGGAATTCTGTCAGCCAAGCTTATGCAGACCATTAAAAAGTCAGGTTTTGTCAACAGCTGCCAGACAGTATTCTGGAGGAAAAAAAAAAATAGTGATTTTTATATAGGAGAGAAGCTGTGAAATTTTGTAATTTCCATTATTCTCAGAATTAACCAAAAACTGACCTCTTGTTACTTTTGGAATTCTTTCCCTGTTACGTGCAGAAATGCATCATGAAACAATCTATATGTAAGTATAGGGCCTGCTTCTCTGACTGGGAGCAGAACTGAGATGTGTTTGAGACACATTTCTCCTCAAGAAAAGGGCTCAGAAACTCCAGTTTCAAAATGTTTTCTCTTCATTTGCATTTGTGCAAATTCTGGCTAGTGCAAATTCTGGCTTTGTGCAAATTCTGGCTTTCTAACCGAAGAGTTTTAAATAAAGGTATGATGATGTTTTTATAAAGATTATTGAAGATGGTTTAGTTTAATAACAAGGCAAGTGTTCTTAGTGTGCATTTCTGAAGATTTGTATTTGGGGGGTTGCAAACTTTATGTGGTGGAAACTGCTTGGTAAAAAAACTGTAATTGATAACGTGGGTTGTCAAGTTGAAAGAGAATACATAAAAATCACAGCATTAACAGAATTGGAAGAGACAGAATAAACTTTTTATTAGAACAAAGTATCATTTGATTGTATGTTTGGCTCCATCATTAGGATCTATTTCCCAAGATGTATTTAAATTGTTTACTCCGTTGCTAAAATGTCCTGTCACTTGATAGCTCTCAAGGTCAACATGACCTTTCCTATCAGGCCTAATCCTTTATTCATAGCTAAGCAGTCAAAGATTGAATTATAAATGCATTTAGCTCATTGGGTGAACAGTAAAGTGAACAAAGGACTATATTGAGGAGAAAAACTCCAATTATCACTGTACAAAAGAGCTCTTTGTTTATGATACCGTGGGGTTTTGCTGTCCTTGTTTGTGTCCTTATTAAAAAGGCTTTGGTCACTTATGTTCCAGGTGTTACAATAAATGGCTCTCCAGGCTGATTATAAAGGCCTTGATTGATTTTGTAGGACCTGATTGAATGACTTTGTCGCTCTTCAGCTTCTGCAGCCACCAAAGGTGTTGGATTTGGTGTAACCTCAGCTTCCTTTGCTGCCACAGGATTCTGTAGCCTCTGATGGATTCCATTCCCTGAAGAATGGCAAGAAGGAAAGGAAACCAGCAGGAAAAGGAAGTTTACTGGGAGGTTCCCAAGAACAGAACAGATTGTGTGGGCTGGGTGTAGTCTGCTGCTCTATCAAGTCTGGTGAGAAGGAATCAGTAGAACAAGTAGGCAACAGGAAAAGAGAGAAACGAAGTGGGAGAGCTAAGTCAGAGCGGAACAAGGTGCTTTTGGAAAAGTCTGAGATGTTTGAGAGTGGCCCACGGCAAAACACATAAATTTTTTATCGTAATTATTATTACTTTGGACACGGAATACCTGGAAATGGGAGAACAGCTTCATAACTCACTGTCCCTTGATGCAGCAGGTCTGTTACAGGGGTTTATGCTTTTGTACCTGCTCTGTCCACCTTTGTCAGTGTCAGGCTAAGAAAGCAGAGCTGAGCTGCACAGGGACAGAGAAGAGGGAATAAGAATGTTCCCTTTCCTTACCCAATTTGCTGCCTTCAAACATTGCATTTTGAAAGCTGGGAAAATATAATTTAATAATTTTTGCTTTACTGCACATTTCCCAAAACACTTGTTATTTTCTTGCAGCTGAAATAAGGTTGATCATGTGGAAAAGGGTAAAATAAAAGTGTTTTATTATAGCTTCTTCTTTTACTAGCTCATGGAGTAAGAAAAAAACATAGAGCAGCTGAAAGGCTGACTTAAATTTATGTTTGTTCTTGGCCTGGCACTATTTACAGGAGAAATTGTGATGTTCCCTTCTGAACATTCTGGTAACTATTACCATGAAGGATCATGGACCTCAATTAATATTTGCAAATTCCTGCTCGTAAGTAAAAATAGCCAGAAGTTATTACTGTCCTCAAAAAACAAGGTTATTGACGTCAAGAAAATATGTAATAACATTATCCAGGAGAAATACATCATCCCACAGGCAGAATGTCAGTAGTGTGAGAAGGAACCACAAGTGAACATCTATGTTTCTGTCTGTGTGTTAAAAGTTAAGTAGCCTCAGTGCATGTGCACACACTAAATTAATTGTTGTAATGATTGTTATGGCTTGAAACCTTCTTGGTTTCGATTGCCAGATTGTCATGGTTAGGTGTCTGTAAATTTACTGACTTCTCTGCAGTTTTATAGGAGACCTGGGCTGCTTTTGCACCCATTCTGCTCAAACACAGCCTTTGCAGGGGAGCTGCCCAGGACCTGCTGAGGGACTTCTGCAGTTCTCTCCCACTGACACTGGAACTGATGGCATCAGATAATCCCTCTGTGCCAAACCCAGAGTTTTAACAGTTACACAAGGGAAATGATTCCCCAAGTCCTATGAGGAATTGATAAAATACGCTTTTAAAACAGGAAAGTGGGAAAGGGCTCCAAAGGTGGTATTTAGACACCACTGTTGTGACAGCTGAAGTTGCAAGACGTTGGTTTGGACCCGTGTCTTACTTGATGGGTTGGTGCCTTTTCTTTATTTCCCCCATTTGCTGTATGACCGGCATTGCTGTATTTTTACACAACTTGAAACATTTCTTTTCATTTTATATTTGTTAAATTGTGATGGTTTATGTACACTGAGAGCTTAACTCCATCTTGCACATCACAAGGATTTCTTACATTACTTATTGGATCTGTTGGGATTTCATGGCACAGACTTTTATACCTGGCAAGTTCTCCTTTTTTCTCTTTTTTTTTTAGGGGAACAACTGTAAGGGAATTGATGTTCAGTACTAACAGTATATGATAGCCTTTTCCTTTGTTCTTTTCCTTATTTTATTTCCATCATTGCCTGCGTTTTAATGGCCATACATCTCACCAAGTAGATTTAAGCTCTTAATTCCCGCTGTTACACATATATGGAGCTGTACATTATATTGTCAGCCTGAAAATAGTGCTATACCTATTCAAGGTGCAGGCTTATAAAGTGCCCATCACTCCAGTGACAAATTGCAGGGTCAGTCATGCAGCTTTTTTCAGGAGATCAAGTTGAAAAATAACGAGAAGTGTGAAAAACGCCATTCACTTATGTTTAAAATTTTAAAAGTTTATTAGTAAAAAAAATTTAAGGCAATATCAATTTGGACAATCAAGGTTGGGACAATAAGAGACAATAAAAAGCAAAGAATTATGGATGTCCAGATGCTTTTATCTCAGGAAAAGCACATGGCTAGCAAGGCATTAACCCTTAAAAGTAATAGCCTGTTGCATGTTCATGATTCAAACATTCCTCTCAAACAAAGGGTGTCCTCTATTTAATTTGTACTCCCCATCTCATCACAGAAATCAATTTCTTGGCTCCTGAGATCTAGAAAAGGTACAATAAGGAGGCAGTAATTCTTTCCTTGGGATTTTGGTGTCTTCTTCTTGTTATCTTTATGCAAAGAATTTCTTGGTTATCTTATCCATTCCTTGAGCTAGTTACAAAAAGTATCTTACATCACATAGTTTCTATTTTAATATTATGCTTTAGCCAAAAAACCCATACATTTAAAAGATTCATGCAGCACTACAAAAATGAATACAACGTAACTTTCCAACATAACACATATAGTATTAATTCTAATATTTGCAAAGAGCCAATCATATAATGTTTTTCACACAAAGGACAGTTGAGCCTTTGCAGCAGTAACGTGTAGTCACTGATGTGAAGTTATCCCAGGGACACATTTTGGAGATTTTCTTGGCTGAACCTCAAGGGATTTTTCTCCACACACCCCAAAACTCATTGCCTGTCTTGAGTGCCGTCTTCATCCCTTCATGGCTGGAAGTGTCACAGCCACCTGAGCATCACAAATTCATATCATCAGAACATTTAAATATTTCTCTGGATAAAATCCAGAAAGAAAAGGAAAACCTGTTTCTGGCTATTGAGAAGGCACAGCTGCTGCCAAAACATAGCAGGAAACCGAATTTGGTAATTCAGTCATGGGAGCATCTTTAGCCTTGTGGCATTTGGTAGACCAGTAGCAAGAGATGTTTCAAGGAGGAATTCTTGTTTCATTTACCAACACCACTTTTTCTCCTATTTAAAAACACATCACATGCAGCATTTTGTTGCTAGGTGCCTGCTTGGCCGAGTGCTGGTTTCTAAGCATGCTTTTATATTTAACTAACCCCTGCACAGCTTGCGAGGCGTTTTGCCCCCATGAGTTCTAATTTTCCCTTCACGGTTTTCTGTATTTTTGGGTAAGGAAAATTCCTTCTTTCTCTTCATAAATTTAATGGAGATAATGTCTCCCAGCTAAATATAGGAGATTTACATCTCCTCCTTGGAACTAGAGAAATTGTGTGCAGAAGCAGTACAGCTGGATTGGGGCTGCTATCAGAAAATGTTGTGAAAAAAATAAATGAAATTAAGCATTAATTAGTTATAGCTCTGTAATTTTTCATTTTGCATCACTTAAAGAACTTTTAAAAAAGTAGAGAATCTGTTGCTATTTGCTTATGATTGATGCAAACAAATTCCACAGAGATTCAAGGGAAAATAGTGGTAACAGGGAGTACAAAAGTCTGGGCTTCCAAAAGCAGAGGCCATGCACCTTTCCATTGATTTAAAATAAGCAGGAGTTAGATTAAAAGTTCATTTAAGTTGTTTAACCAACCTCCCTAAGAGGATTCTCCCTTCAGGGAGTTGTTACTTTGGGGCTGCCTCTGCCAGCACAGAGCGTTGGAGCAGGTGAAGAGATCCTGTGGGAGGGGAATGTCCACGGTTTGTTCACAGGGATGGAGAACTCCCTGCCAGAGACAGCCTGACTCTGATTTGGGCAGGAATATCATATTATATTTCCAGTTGCTTTGCTTCCTTGCTGCTTTAATTTTTTTTTTTTAATCAGAGGGGAAGAATGTTGCCTGAATTACACATAAAGACACCCCACTTACTCTGAAACAGCAGCAATTGAGAACTATAAACCCACCATCCACACCTGCTGATTTTTCTTACAGAGGCTGAAGAAAAAGCAAAGTTGAGAACAAAATGATGTCATAACACTGTGAAGCTTCTGAAGTTGTTCGATCAGCTTGTGTGACATATTAACCAAAATTCTGTGGGTACTTCTGGGCTTTAGGGGCTGCCCTTGGAGTGCATCTGCAGCACTCAATCGATCAGATTGTATTGCCAGGATATAAAGGGTGATCAGATAAACCTCTACATAGCTGGTATTATACTAACAACAAGGCCATTTTATTGCTTGTCTGTAAAGGAAAGAATTACCAAAGAATTATTTGGAATTACCATGAAAAGTTGGTTTCATTTCCCCCAGCAGCAACAATAAAAGAAGGATGAAAAGTCAATTGCTTTTACTGAAGCAGTAGCAGTCTGAGTAAATTGTTTTGCTGAAATTCTACTAAAATAATTTCAAATAAACTCAGATATTTACTCTCTGGGGTCCGCTGTAGCGAAATTCTCATCTAGAGATAAAAAAGTGGTGCCTGACTTGCAGTGTGATGTGCTCTGGAAATCCTTACAGAGTGTCCCCAGTTATAAATACTGCAGGCAGCTAATTCTTGTTCATTTCTGTGATTTGTAGCTGATGCTGGAACAGAAACTGCCCTTTCCTTGCTCTGGTCCAGATCAGATCAAACTGTAGTAGCTGCATAATTAAATGTGAGCCCATGGTTAACTGGAATTTACCTTTGCTTCCATCTCCCCTGCTTTTGGTACAGCATGGAAAGCTGGGGTTGATTCTCTGGTCTTATTACAGTGCTTTCCCCAGTGCTTAGGGGAAATACAGATATAGAAGATATATTGATTTAAGCTAGCTCAAAATGTTCTTCTGAGATGAGCTTCTTGCATTTGTCATTGAAAGTTCATACTCAGTCTCCATCTCCTATGATAATATTTTTTAAACTTTGACTCTTTCTGATGATGAAGTTACAAGATATGCTGGTGATTACTAAAGGATGTAGCTCACTGACATTTACATACTGCTGCAGAAGAGAAATCTGCTGAATGGAATTTATATTGCGATTATTGTGGTATTTTTGTTCTCATTTTCTCTTTTTCCTCTCTTCTTTTTTCTTTTTTTTTTCTTTCTCTTTGCCTCTTCTTTTCCTTGTTTTCCTTGTTTTTCTCTTCTTTTTTTCTCCTTTCCCCCAACCTTTCCCCCTCCTTTACCCTCCTGTTCCCTTCCTTTTTTCCCTGCTTTTTCCCACCCCTTTCCCTCCTCTTCTTTTTCTTTTCTTTTTCTCTCCTTTCCCCTCCGTTTTCCCTCTCCTTTTTGTTCCTTTTCTCTTCCTTTTTTTCTCTTATTTTTCTCTGTCTTTTCTTTTTCCTCTTCACTCTTGTTGCTCTTATATTTTCAGGTATGACCATGCCTCTGCTCCATCTCACTTGTTTACAATCAGAAATTGTGTGTGCATGGAATCAAAAGTGGAGTCTGGGCCTCGCTGATGGCAACAACAGCATTTTGTTGGCATAAGCAGGATTGGGATTTTACCTCACAGGCCACTCGTTGTCATTTTATTTGACCAGCCACTGTCAGAGGAACATTTTAGGACTTTATCAGCTAAGCCAAAATCTGTGTGAAACATGAATGAGAAGTTAAGGAAGAAGTGAAAGCTGCTTTTTAAAATGCTGCAGCTTTTATAACTTGGATAAATTTTCTTTATGGGGACACTAATTGTAACAGATCCTTCCTTCCCTATCCACTGTTGGGATGGGCAGGATTTTTTTCAGTTTTTAACAAAAGTCAAGCTTCGAGCTCTCTACCCAGTGCTGCCATCTGGTAATTTTTGAGGCTGGGAATATTTGGAAAGTCTGGATTTAGCCAGGAGGCTCCCGGTCCTGCTCCAAAGCTTGTCGTGCTTTTGCATCTCCACAGCCACGGTGGGGCTGGTCTCAGCTGTGGGCTTCCAGTTAGTGGAGGCTGCACAAAGGCCACTTTGCTAAAGACATTCAAAGATCCTTGCTGGTAATTCCTCCTGAAAATCTGCAACATGTCTTGGAATGCCAAGGCATCCAAGCCTGTAGCCTTTCCTCATGTCAGAGCCCTGCTCTTTCTAAGGTTAAACCGGCGTTTTTGGAGAGTGAGATAAAGCTTTTCATGGCTCTGCACATCAGTTGGGAAACTGGAGCCAAGTGCCTCAGCAATATAAACATTAAGCTGGACTCAGCCAAGTTCCTTTTTATGAGGAGAATATTTGGCTGATTGCTCTGCGTTTCCCAAGGCCGGAGCTGCCGGGATTAACTCACGTTCTGATCTTGTGCCTTGGGCCTCGCTCAACTCCTGCTCCTGCATGGGAACACTGGACTGGGAAGGGCAAAGCCTGGGATAACCTGTGCAAAAGTGGATTCCTGGCTTCATTCCAGAGCTCTCAGGGCACACTCAGACACATCCTGGTTCACTGTGGGTATAGGCACCTTCACTAGATTTAAGCTAGTTCTAGAAAAGGCCACTGGAGTTTAGGTGTTAACAAAAACAAATGGATATTTAGAGAGCATTGTGCCTCAGGGAAATGGTATCCTTACTGTATCCTCACTGTAGCCTTCCAAATACCTTGAGCAAGTCTTTCATTTTCTAGAAAGGAGCAAAGCTGGAGTCCTCTTCTGTTTCCCTCATTGCTTTGTGTGTTCCCTCAGGGCTTTTTAAATTTCCCTTTGGGAGCTTCATAGCAGTATTTTGGGTCAAGCAGTGCAGCACTACTATAGAGGCAAACTTTGCAAGAAAGACTGTGTAGCACCTGAACATGTGTTAGCTTAGGAAAAGTGCATCTAAACCTTAATTTCTCAGTTCCCTACTGCATTACTACATAAATACTTCAGGATTCTTTCCAACTTGCCATCACTCTTCCTTATTTAAACTGGAGACAGTTTGGCAGTGAAAATAACATTGATTGGAAAGATTCATTACCATTGGTTACTGCAGTACGTTGCTACAGCATTCGAATTTTGTTTCTTCTATTTCCAAAGACTCAGCTCTTCTCCTGAAGTTTATCCCTGTACTAACTATTTGGATTGTATTAGGAAGAATGGAATTTTACATTTTAGGCTGTTTGGGCATAGCGAAAAGAAAGCATCATTTGTTGCTATAAAATAGAGCTCAGTTTTAAACCACTGTAAGAGCTGTTTTCACATGTGAAGTAGAGCCAAGATGATTTTCAGACTCTTCTTTCTATTTTGATCCTGCCTGCTGCAGGCAGCAGATACAAAACCTGCTCATGTCCACTCTGCTTGAAAAGCACCACGTTTAGAACAGCCCAGGTAAACTGACACTGTGTGATGTGTGGTTCAGCATGGGGCTTTACCCTCAAATCATGAATATAAACCTTTCTATTGTGTAAGATGTTCATGAGGCTTTTGTGTCTTTCTGCAAATACAGAAAAATAGAGCATGCAACTCGATGTTTCAGGGGAGGTAGGTGTCCTTCCAGTGGTAATGGAAAAGTAATGTTTGTTGTGCCCCTGTGTAGGCAGACAAACACATCTCAAGGCTTATTAGAGATAATGTCCATGCCTGATTCATATGCATGGTTCTATCTCTGTCTTATTTCAGTTCTGTTGCCCACAGGTTGTTTCCACAATCCTTTTGGTGATAACCCCAAATTGCAGATCTCATAGGATTAGTGTTTAGTATGTTGCTGCACATCTTCTTTGGGAGAAGTCAAAGCAGTGCTCAGATAATGTGCCTGCAGTGCTGTGTATGATGTGAGAGCTTGACACAGACTTTGAAGGATTTTAGTGAGACTTGATTTGGCTCAGCCCGTAAGGAAACAGAAACCCCATCTACAGCAGCACTGGCACAAGGCTGAGCTTTTAGCTCTCTTTAGAAGGCAGATTCTGCTGAATCTGTTCCACAGCTTCTTGTACAGTTTTTAGTCCAGTAAGGCTCAGACATTTCCATAAAAATACTCTGTGCACATAAGTGTGGTTCATTTGGGTGGTGGAGAGCTCAGCTTGCATATTCAGCAAGATTGCTTAGTATTAAAAATGTTTTATTATCTTAAATTAGATGGACATAACACTTGTTACAAGAACCTTCATCAAAATTAATAAATCATGCATTGTGCTTTTAAGCCAAATGCTGCTGTGTTCACAGCATGCTCCCTGCTTCCTTCCCCTGAGATGTTAAGCCATTAGAAGAGTCCAAGGTTTGTTTTCTTATATTCCTTTAGACTTTTTAATGCTTTTCTGTGTATGCCATCGTGTCACTGCAGGGAGGTAACCAATTGCAAGATTACACCTGAAGAGTATATTAGTATTTGTTGTTTGTCTGGCCAGAAGGATTTCTGTCAAAGGGGCCCCAGTCCTGCTACATGCCTGGAGAGCTGTCATCTCCTGCTCTGGATGCACCCATGACTCCACAGCTGTTCAAAGAGCACGTGGAGAGTTAGAGAGACTTGGATGGCTCTGAAAAGCTTGAGATGCAAACCCAAACCAGAGTCTTACACCTGGGTGCCTTCATAATTGTCTGCCTGATGTACCATGGTCCTGATCTGCAGGAGGAGAAGAGTTTGAGGGGATTGGGAAAGCAGGGTGCAAGGAGAAATGGTGTGAGGGGCTGGACAGTGACTCTGCACCTGTTTGCTGGCAGCCTGCTCAGTGAGGTGGTGATGATATGCTCCAGCCCAGAGCCCGTAGAGAGAACGCTGAGCACCTGAAATGAGGCAGCAAACAACACAAAATAATGCAAAAGGCAATAGATGAGCAACCCACTCTGCTTGGTTTCTTTCCAAGCTTGTACCCCAGCAAAAGAAAATGTCATTTTTCTGTTGTTCTCTTGGTCCCTTTTCTGTGCACGGTGTGTCTTCAGCAGAAAAACTGCTGTCACAGTGACACATTAACCCAGTTTAGCCTCAGGTCCTTTCTCTGTGGGGTGGGGGAAAGAATGGACTGTGTGTGCTTGTGACAGTACTTTGTGATAGAGAGGTCCAGGCCTGAGTCTTTGTGCCTGCAGTCCTTGCTGAGAAGGTGTCCTTAAAAATGTTAAATATATGGAACAGGATTTTGTTAATCACGGATCTGAATTTTCTGGCATTACTCTAAGGTTTTGCAGGCCTTTTATTGTCTCCTGAAAGTCTTGTGCACAGTTATTTGGTCATTGTTCATCCTACACTGGGTTATTTTTGCCCAGCATAAAGAAATTTCTGTGTTTCTAACAGATGACACCTGGGTGAAGACTCGTCTAGACACTCCTTAAAATCTTGTCTGTAGGAAATGGGTTTTCAGCTTGAAGTAAAATCTCAGTGGAGACCAGGCTGCTTGTAGACTGAGCATATATTGGCCACTCAAAACAAACTGTCCTGTACTGTGGAAGAGATTAAACGTGTGAAAACCAGAAACTTTCCCATCTTTACCAGGCTTTGATCCTGTATCAATCACCATGTATTTGTTAGCCGTGTAGATTGCTCCTGTAATTGCAGGTATTTATTCTGGTTTGCCTTTGTTCACAATTTACTCTAGAAATCAGTAAATTAGCTATTTCATTTGCTCCTTTACTTGGGTAAGTTAAACATAGGAAATTGTCTGAGAGGAAATCTGTTAATATTCAAAAATTAATTCCTCAGAAGTGTGGGAAAGGCAGAGCTAAGGCTGGCTGTGATATCCAGGCACACAGGAGAGGTGTGAGGAGATGAACTGTGTATGTTCTACCCCTTGCCCTGCCCCCGTGAATCCTTTTAAACTGCTCACCAGGAAAGGGATTCTCAGGAAACAGCACTGCTAAACTTACCTGCACCTCGTTGGTAAGTGCAGACTCCACCTTGCAAAGCTCTGGCTTTGCTGGAAAAGATGTTCACAGAAAGCTGGAAGTGAACCTCAGCAAAGTAGGCCGAGACTGAAATCCCAAGCCTTAGCTGACAAATGGAATGGGTCTGAAATGATGGCACCAGTGGTGTATTCTCAAGAAGGTCCCCACACATGGTAAATTTGAGTTCAGATTTGCTTGGGAAGGAGAAAATTGTACTCAGGAGAGCTCAGGCACCTTTTCTACAACATGGTACCTTCCTCCTCCCTCGGTTCCCATTACGCCTCCTCACTCTGACAGACAAAACCTTTGTTGACGTTCAGGCTCACAAAATCTCCCACTCCTTTTAAAATTAGAAGATTGTTACCTCGATGGGAGAAAGCCAAGGCTGTTAAAGCAGCAGCACAAGATACCTGTGAAGGCCCTGGTTTCATGCTTGGGTGCAGTTTCATCCTCGGTGCGTCCTGCCACTCCAGAGGGAATCAGTGCTCCTTTATCAGACATTTCTGGCATAAGATCGATCCCCTGAAGGTTGTAGCATTTTTAGAGAAGCATAAATGAATTGCTGAACTGACAACCTCTTCCACAGTTTGGTATATGGCTTTCAGAAAGAGTAAAAATCGGCCATAAAAGAAGGATCTTTCATGTCCATCCAATTCCCTGATCCAGATCCCTTAGAAAGGTGTCAAAGCAATTGTCTAACAAGACAATTACTAACAAATGTCTAAAAAGATAATGCTAAGCCACGTTTATTGTATGTATGTGTGTACATATATATGCACATATATGTGTGAGTTTTAACTGGTTTTTAATCTATGGTTTTTAACTATGGCATTTGCTTGACTCTAGAGAAATCATACAGGCTTTGTATTTGGGCCATTCCTCCTCCTTGTCCTCCCGGTCTTTCTGGATTTCCTTGTTCTTTCATTCCATGATTCTTTTTTCTCCCTCACTGTGTTTCTGTGGGAGCAGTGGAAGGACATGTAGCACAAGTTGTCAGCGAGCTGCC
Source organism: Dicaeum eximium (assembly GCA_013396995.1). Lineage (NCBI taxonomy): Eukaryota > Metazoa > Chordata > Aves > Passeriformes > Dicaeidae > Dicaeum > Dicaeum eximium. The sequence continues at coordinate 1,160,612 of VWZP01004023.1, read as the reverse complement.
AGGTTGTTTGTCCTGTTTCCTTCAGGTTGTGCCTGGGTTGTTTTCATGTTTGGCTCAGTCATGCCAATAAACATTTGCAGATCACAATGGTGTTTATTCACAGAAGATGCCAAAGGTCTCAGGCTTGGAACATGAATAAATGCAAGGTCAGGGCTCTTGTGCTGAGCCACTGCTTTCAAATTCCTAGGAATTATTCTGGATTTTTTCCTACTTCAGTTGGCTTCAAATATCTCTTTGAACATATCTATTCATCAGCATCAAATCAAAAGCTTGGCAGCTATTTCTTGATTAAATAATTATTCCCAAACTAATAAACATCACAGCAGGGTTTAATTAATATATGTCAGTCATATGGCTTTTTTTCCCCTCCCTTTTTTTTTTCCTTCCTAAAAATACCATGTTCTGAAATTAGTATCTGCAGAATAAAGGTGTGGGCTTTTTTCTGCAGTGAGCCATGGGAAAGACAATTAAGGAGTCTGTTGATTGCATCTACTTCTCTTTCTGTTTCTGCATAGATGTCTCATGTTTGAAAGTTTCCTGCTAGAAAAGCTGCAAAAATCTCACTGGAAACCCTCCTTGTCCCTGTAGGACTGTTGTTATTGTAATAAAAACAACTCTGCTGCAACTTTATCTTTTATGAAAAATCTTCCACTAACAACTTAGTTTTATTTACTACCTCCCAGACCAGAACCCGTGGAGACATTGAGAGAGTATTGAGAATAAAACTTTATAATTTAGAAATATTAAACCCCAAAGTGCTGCCCAGGATTGTGTGTTTTGTAGTTATGCATTTGAAGTGTCTGAGCAGCTCCGAATGTGCTGCCTAAGGATGTCAAGTGTGATGAAGAGACATTGGTATCTTTGACCCTAGATGAGACAGCAATTAAGAAACATAATTGCTTGGTTTTGTATTTAGTTCTTCTTCTGGTGTTGTTGGTAATGAATCTCTCTATATGCATAAGCTTCAAATTAACTTTAGCTACTGAGTGAAAAGTGGGTTTTAATGTAAAAAAACAGGCAAAGCTCCTTAAATTAGCCTAACAAAATAAAACAGCCTTTTAAATTAATGGGTTCAGTGTAGTTTTCCTATTTAACAACCTGGTAGTTTCAGCATGTTCTCTGTGTTCACACTTCCCAGAGACTTATGGGGCAATATATAGAAATCAGGCTTTAAAATGAGCAAGCAGTCACAGTCCCTCAAGTGGATCTCACTGCCTGACCTTGATGAAATGAATATTTCTAATGTGCTGAAGGGATGGATAATTATTACCATATTTTGCAAGAAGTACAGTCTGCTTTGAAGTTGGCAGAATCTTTTCCTGGGGACTTTGTAGGATTAGACTTTCTACATGAGCAAAATTGCTTCCTTTAAGGAATGCATTTCCAGATGGAGCGATACTCGGCTCGCGCATACTGAGATGCAGAATGACTTCAAACAGCCATGAGATATAATGAGAAGTGATATTATTCATGACCTCATCAAGAACTGCATCCATGGAGATTATGGAACGACCTCATCTTTTATTTGGACCATGTCACATATTCTGCTTCCAACAGGGGCCCCGGTGAAACAGTGGCTGAGCTGATTAATTTATTTTCAATTTACAGGAAGACTTCCATGCCTGTAAATATTTTTATGTACATGCACAGCTTTGCATTGAAGTAACGCCTTTGAAGGGAACTGGAGAAATTATTAATTCATTTTGTCCGGGAAAGAGTATTTGTAAAGGTTTTGGAGTTTAATCTTCTTGAATGGCTTCTTTGGTTGCAGAGTCCTGCTTGCACTGCATCCTTTGTTTGCGTGGTTTTACAGGTCTAATCTTTGAAGGAGAAGACTATTATTTGGCATTCTGAGTATACTTCACTTTTATATAAATGATCTGTTTTGATATTTGCTGGTTTTGTAGTAATTGAGTACTTAATAGTAAATATGCAGAAAACATTAAATTTCTTTCCTCAAGGAAAGTAATCCCAGGATTTTAAGAAGACTGAGTCTCCTATGTCCTGTTGAATATGCATTTCCAAGTGTGCTGGATGGTTGACTGATGTGTTTGTAAATGAATACACATGCTTTATGACAATTAGACAAAATTTGAACAAAAATATGTCAAACAAGGAGGGCAGTGAGAAAATCCCTGTGTTTGTGGCAAGAGTTTTCTGCCAACCTTGGCGACATGCTGAAATGCCAGGAGAACATCTGGGCTGCAGTGATGTGTGCCTTGCTTTGGGGAGAGACCTTGGTGCCTTCCCCTGTGGAGGGGGGATTTCTGAGCAGCTCCGGAGCAGCCCAGCTCCTGGGAAGGCATTCCCTGCCTCGAGTGCTCCTCGAGGGTTTGTGAAGTCAGTGGTCAGGGTAACTCCTGTTGGGCTGTGCTGAAAGTTCCACTGTGGAGACTGAGGAGACCTTTGGCATGGATCTGAGGGGTTTTTACCTGCAAAAAGGAGAGGCTGGGCCTGAATTTACAGCTGGGGATTCTCAGCCTACTGCGCCTCTGTGGCTGTAGCTCACAGCTGGAAAGCCAGGGGCCTTTGGGAAGCGGGGAATGAGGAGTGAGTGCAGACAAACGGGAATGGTGCTGCGGCTGTGAGGCCACGGGAGCGGAGCATTCAGCGGGGAATGAGCAGTGAGTGCAGACACACGGGAATGGTGCTGTGGCTCTGAGGCCACCGGAGCGGAGCATTCGGCTCTCCACAGCCCCGGGCGGGGCTGCAGCTCCTGCTCGGGCCCAGCCCTGCCCTGGGTGTGTATTGCCAGGCGGGGCTGCACACGGAGCTGGGGTATGAATGAGCTGCTTCTCAGGAGGCAACGTCGGAAGAAGCTGAGGTCTTATTTAACCCCAATCCTGCCTCCCAGGAGAGGATAAACTCCACCCTGCTGAATGCAGCATTGTTCTCCTCATGGCCCAGCTTTAGGGGAGCCCCCACAGGACCTAGGCTAAGCTGAGGGCTGGGGACATCTGTAAGCCTATTGTTCCTGGTCTGAATTCCTTGATAAAATGTCTCTCCCGGGTTTGCCATACACAAATCTCAGCATCATTTTGCTGGCAGAGGATGGGTTGAATTTCCCAAGCTCTTGAAGCTCTTTGCAGCTTGATCCTGGGATGGTTTTTACAAGCAGATAGAAATGTTTACACTGGCAGAGAGGCGCAGGATCTGACAGCACATCTTGTCTCCCAGTATTGTGGCTCTTGACTTGCTGATCAAATGAGTTTACCTGGGTCTAAGTTTGGATATTGTTCTGCATTTTCCCTGCAGTGGTGTGGGAGACTTGTGTTCAGTACCAGCCATTGCTGCTCAGTGTTAGGAAAGGTCCAGCCTGGTTCTCAGGAAAATGTGTGGCGCTGGTTTTCTTTTTCTTTTTTGCTGTAACCACTTTACTACATAATATTGGACTAAATTCTCCAGAGTGCGGTGTGTTAAAGCAGCGTGAAACCCATTGACTCCCTCTCTTCAGAAAGTATAAAAATAGAGCCAGCTCTGCAAGCAGAGCACTTTTCCCAGAGCAGAAATAGATGAAATGCGAGGGACCTGCACTGCAGAGTGTTTTGGACAGCCTTTAATGACCAGCAGTCATTCTTGTGCTAATCTGTCCCTCTTTAGGAATATTTCCAGTTACTCTTGAATTGTGCAAATTCATTTTATTTTGTTCCCTCTGCTGTCAGGCCTTGCTTAATATCAGCTGGCAGGTGAGAGCTCTCAGGGCTGGGAGGCAGCAAAAATGAATATTCCACTGGGAAGGGAGACAGATGTGTGATCACTGCATCACGTTAAGGAGGGCTAGGGATGAAGGTGTCATTTATCAAACACCATTAACTTTGCAAGTACTTTCTGCTTCACAGATGAATCTGGACATTTTCATTACATAGTAGACAATGAATTGGTTCGGCTGCGTAATATAAAACATTTGGGAATACTTTACAACATTATCTGACAAAAGTTTTTCCAAAAAACCCACCAAAAACCTAAAACAGATCCAAAGAGCATTTGTATGAGCCATTCTTCATTAAAACAAATAGCATTTGTCTCTGTTCAGAGCCAGAGGAGAGAGCACTTTATTTCGTCTTCACTGATGGGGATTGTCTTCTTTTCCCTGCTTACAACTCTGTTGTAAAATTGTCTTTTCTTTCAAAACTGGCATTGTTGCAATAGGTTTTCCAAAGAAGTAATTGGTCAGCTTTCCATTCTCAAAGCCACACTGTGAGTAAAATATGAAAGGGCTGCTTTTTTATATAATTTCTAGTTACAACTTTATTAAGCATGGAAATTTTAGCATTAAGTATGTTTTGTTGTATTTTATTATCACAAAACTCACAGATTGTTATCTGGGAATAAAAGAACAGATATAAACTTTAGGTTTAACTAACCCTATGGAGGTATTGGGCAAATAATAATGGCACAGTTTGCATTCTCTGCAAGTTCGTACATTAAAGTATTAATGTGCAGCTGCAAGTTTTTATTCTAAAATATGATTTTGAAGGCAAGATTGCACACCCCATTTATACAGGTGCCTGTGGCAGTGACTGGATATGGTTAAATATCCCTGCTGGGAACATGAGCATCAAGAACTCACTTTATATTCAGCTATGAAGCGTGGCTTTTCTTAATTTTCATGTTTGATGGCACAGACTGAAATAGATGCGTTATGTAATGCTAAAATAGGAGAGAAAGTTGAAGCAAAGTTGAGAATCCAGCCACCCCCACAACGTAGGTGTCTACAAGTCTGGGGTTGCATCTGAATCAGATGATCAGAGCCTGAAGTTTTCCAAAATGTCAGAAGTCCCAGTACTAAAATTAAATGCAGACGCATAAAGGGACTAAGCTGAACATATGGGGGAGGTGTGACCCTGGAAACTTTATTCCAGCTTTTGCCCAATTTAGAGCTTGGAGAGTAGATCTATAAAGGGATTTCAGTGGCGAAGGGAGGACATGCTTGCAGGAGTCCCAGTGGGCACCTGTGGGCAGATACAGACTTTTGTAAAGTCACCAAAAGCCCTTTCAGAAAATGTTTATGATTTCTTTTATAAATTAGGAAGAAGCTTCTGTATATGAAGCCTGTACCTGATCTGACAGGTGAATTTTAATGCATGAACCCACTTCAATTTACAAGAACAATAGCAAACTGTGGTAAATAAAAGTATCTGATAAAAAGGTGGTTACAAAGCCAGAATTCATTCTTGTGCTTGGGTCTTGCTTGAGGTGTGGTTTGGTTGTCACCAAGTTGCTCTTTTTCTGTCCTTTAATTGATATCCCACTTTCATTAACTTAGGGAAGTGCAAATATTACATAGGATGAAGCTGTTTCACCAAGAAGATGAATTAAGTATTGAGGCAGCCAGTTAATAGCACTGACTACAAGAACACAGAGCAAGAGATGATTTTTGTGTGGGATTAAACTGCAGCACCGTATCCACAGTGAGACACACGGATGTGAAGCCTCTGTCCATGTACACAGACATCTCCAGAGCAGAGCTGGACACCGCTGCTGCTCGGAGAAATGTACGAGACCAAACTCAGTAAGGCAGATCCGTGTTGGAAAAAGAGAAATCACATTGCTTTGGTGTTTCATTTCATCTGCTTTTGGCTTCAGCCACAATTTTTTTCATAAACGTAAAATTCTGTCAAATGTTAGCGTGGCTGCCTGACTGATGAAATGGTGCAATTCCCTGCCTTGGAGCCGTTCCCACTCTGTTCTTCTGGAAGCAGTAGCTACCTCCTCCTGTTCCCTGGATGTCTGATCCTGAGTATTTTGTTAAGCCAGACTTTCAGGTCTTGATCTCTGGGCTCTGCACCAAGGTTGCACAGTCATTGCTCTGGTTTAGTTTAGCACCTAACACAAATTAGGCTCACGTTTTGCTGCTGCTCCTGCTGGAGAAGGTCTTGCCTTTGTCCTCAGCTCGTTTAAAACGTGCTCATTGCTCCGGGATGTTCAAGTGGATGCACGGGGCGAACTTGGACTTGCAACGGGGCTGAATTTTCTCCCACTGAAATCTTCATGCATGGCTGCAGAGCAGTTCCTCCTGAGCTTGATTTCCAGTCATCAGTGGGGTTTTACTTGTCCATAAACTTCAGGATTGCTTGATATTTGTGCTTTTTATATGACTAAATACTGAAAAATACTTTACACATTGCTATACATCACAATTACACTTCATGAATATGATCTTGTATACCAGAACAAATGGAGGTAGAACAAATAATTTAAAATAATTTGAGTATGCAGAAAATTCATTAGGAGTAAAATCTAATTTTCAGTTACAAAACAATTCACTGTCATTAGTGTATTTTTGTTTACACATACTTGTGAACTTCCATCAAATATTTATATTGGCTTAATTTGGAGCTGACATTCAGAAGACTATGCCGATTTACAGCAATGAACCCAGATAAATAATTCTAATCTGGTTGTATTAAAATTCATTTCTGTAATTAATTACCACTTTCACTGAGAATTTTGCTCCAAGTTGCAGCGTGGATTCCACCCTTCTTTTGCTCTCTCTCCCCTTTCCTAGGAAAAGTGTGGAAGGTACCGTTGCCATGTCTGTATCCAGCACCAACTGTTTATAGTTCCGCTGTAATTTTAATTTCTCTGAGCAGCTCTGGGTGTGCTTTCAAGCCCTGCAGATACGTTTTAGAAGAAGAAAGCAAAGTGTTTTCATCAGAATGCACCCTGGCAGATGCACAGCACCCTCCAGAGCCTGTCTGCCAGCTCAAAGTGGTAACAGTTTGTGCAGAAAGCCACACTACTATGCTTTTAAATACCCACCTATGTCATTCTATTCCAAGTAAGACTGAAGTTTTGAAAGACACTTGACTGATTGGATGTTTGCTCCTTGAGCAGCTCCTGGTTGGACTCCAACAGCAAAACCTTTCTGTAGCCAGATCAGTGGGACTCGGGTCTCCATCTTCACGTCCTTGTTTTCAGCATCCATCCTACTGCTGTGGGCCCAGGGCTGGAGCTGCTGCCTCAGCACAGTCCTGCTTTGAGGGTCTTGGCAATTCAGTGGTTTGTTGATGTGCCTGCTAGTTGTGAAACATCCCTCTGGTTTGTCAGCCCCCCTCAGGCACCTCTGGTGCTTATCGTCCCCACTCCCGTTTCTCTTCCGATCTTAATTAATCTCTGTCAAGCAAAGCCACAAATTACTTGTCAGACCAATGACTCGATTCCCCCTGCTCTGCCTTGGGCTTTCAGGAAGAAAGGATATCACTTACCCTGGGTGGATTATCAGGGTGGATTATTGTGGGTTCTGCCACCAAGAATAAGGAAAATCTGATCTGGCAGCTGCAGGTCAGTACACGCTTTATATCGAGCTGTAGGGCATGAAATCAGCTGCTAAAAGACACACCTGGGAGGTAAACAGGAGTCTGCAAAGCATCTGAGATTCCAGGCTCTGTACTTTTATAGGCATTTATAGTCAGTTGCACATATTGAGGCTTTGTCAGGCTTGGGGAAGTAGGTGCTCAGGATATTCAATTGATTAAGTTGGAGTTTATTGAATTTCCTCTGAATTCCTTTGGTGATGTAATGTCACTCTTGTGCTTGTCTTCTGTGCAGGGGTCGCGTGTGCAGCAGGGAATAAATGCTGTAACTTGGTTTGCCTGTATTACTCCAAGATCTTGGTCTGAAAGGATCAACAGGATTTTGGAAAACTCTGAATGCTTTGTTGCTGTTGTTGACTTGAATTGCTGCAGCATAGATTTGTTGTCCCTGAGGCAGAATTTCTGTGCAATATCTCTCTATATTTATTGCTACCAAAAAAGACTCTTAAGTTACAGGTTATTAACTCTGTCTTAGGCACTTGCTGCAGGATGGAGCTGGAATCCAGCAGAGTCTTGTCTTTGAGGTGTCATAAATGTATTTCTGCTACATTTTATTAACCTTTCTCTGTAATCAAAAAGGTAATGGCAGTGAGATCTGAGAGTGAGGTTGGTTCAGGTAATTCACCTTTCTGACACAGTTTTTCATGGCTCTGGTTGGCTTTGAATTTCATTGCAGATATTTGTAGGATTCTTCCTACACTTTCTGGGTTTTATTTACAAAAGCTCAAGGATGAACTCGTCAGAGCCGTTTGCTGTGTCCTGCTTGTACTTCTGTGCTTGCTTCTCTTTGTGCCACACGTGCTTTGGATTTCTCAGTCTTTTCACTGAAAATAAATAACTTCCACTTACTTTCTTCATGCTGCCAGCTTCTCAGGATTTCTTATGGATCTCAAACTTCTTGATAGCTACTAAGCCAGTGTGTTTATTTTATACTACTTGGGACTGACATTACCACTCTTCACAGGTTGTAGGAGCTCCTACGGCCTCTTTGTGCTTAAAATTGCTTCCTCTGGCACCAAACATTGGTATTGATAGTTTTTACTGCCTCAGTTTAAATCAGACAATATCTCTTTAAGGTCTTTTTGACCCCTCTTCCAGTCTAAAGAAGTTTCTGTTCTCAGTCATAAATTCAAATTGAAATCCCCTTTTTTTTCCCCCCCAAATAAAAGCATAATACACATTTTGGAAAGAATTCAGGGGTTTAAAGATCTGCCAACTTTCAAGGCCAGTTATTCTTTTAATGTTACAAATTACACCTCTCAGTGAGGATCTTCCAAAGCACTAATGCTTTAACCATGCACTGTTTTCCCCGTGAAGCAGCCTTTCAGTAGTTCTGCATGCAGAGCACTTCCACCTCTGAGCCCTTATTTCTTTGCTGTCTGTGAGTTGCATAACATTGCAAAAATGCTATTACATTTCAGTACCAATATACTGCTCGAGAGAAGGTTCTTCTGTTTGCAGAAAGCAATAATCATGTATTTTTTTAACATATATATTTTACCTTTTATTTTTAACTTTTTGTCCTTGCACTCAGCTGTCACTTCTTAGTGACAGCTTCTTAGTGACAGCTTAGTGAGCTGACTGTTTTGTAACCATGGGGCCAACTGCATCTGAATTGGGATTTATTCACTGGGAGGGAAGGGAGTCAGAACAGATCATGAACCACTGCAAAAACAAACAAATCTTATTCTCTCTGTGTGGGAAATCGGTCTCTGTGAAAAATGTCCTTCTTGAGGAGCTCTTCCAGGGGGCTGTGCTGGCTGTGTCACCACATCCATGGCTCTGGGAGCCTGGTGAATGGCTGGAGCAGCAGCAACCTGGAGAGAGTTCTAACAGCAGGGTCAGGCCCTCAATGGAAAGTCCACTCCCTGCTAATGCTTCTGCTTTACAAATGGAACCTTTTATTTGTAGGAACAAATTTGGGAGGGCTTCCTTTAACCACCCTCATGAAAAGCTGCTGAGAAGCTGCTTTCAGCTCTCTGATATAGAGCCCTAATCCCTCCAGCCCAGCTCTGAGGCTCTCTCTATCCTGGCATTTGGTTTGCCTATTAAAAAAGAATTTCCCTCCTCAGTCTGTGTGCTGAGGCACAACTGTCACACTGCCTTAGCGGCAAAGTTTACAGAAATAATGTTCTAACCTTTTTATTGCTGTTTATATTGCTTTAAAGTACCTGATTCATGACCGGTGGACAGTTTTATTGCCTTCTGTGAGCTTCGTGTCTCAGGCAGAATGCTTAATGGAGACTGTTGATTTTGGGGAAGCACCTGCCTTTGGATATTGTCCTATTAAAAGAGAACAATCCTTTAAAAACCCACAAGGGTCTTAACTCCTGACCTTTAGGACGTGATGGCTGTGGGCACAGGAGTGCCCAGGGGCTTGAGCCACTTGGCAGTGCCATGCCAGGAAAATTCCAGCTCTAATCCCAAAGTGTGGGAGGCCTCAGGGAACTCCAGAGTGAATGTGAGACACCCAGAAGGTTGTTAGCTTTTTGTGCCTTTATCACCTCAGCTTTAGGCGTGGAGTCTAAAGGCGCAAAGAATGGTTTTTTGGTAGTTCCAGGTGTTTTCACTGCTCCAGTGTGGGTCTCCATCAGGATGGAGCATCTCCGCAATGAACTGACAGCCAAACTGTTGGAAAAAGGTGAGCTGTAAAATGACCTGGGATTAGTCAGGTGTTGCATGGGTCATCTCTGATTATTTTTCCCCGTATTAATTGTCATTTTACTTACCTAAAACCTGGACATCCAGGTTGTGTCTCTTGGTACAGTTCTGGCAGCAGCCATCTCCCTCTGGAAGGGCCTGTTTTGTTCCATCGGCCAAGAGAGGATTTAGGCTATTTGGGCAAAAAGCCAAACTTTTGCTTTTGGGAAAGTGTGCTGAGATGAAGCCCCACATTGGAGTTTTGTGATGGGTTTCCATGCAATGTCACAGTTATTATTCCCTTGCTCTTTGGTTCTTCACAACCAAATATAAAGTCGGGCAACTCCATTACTCTGTCTTTTTGGAAACAAAGTAGACCTTTCCTTCTCCAGTCTCCCCACAGAAAAGGGAAATGTCATCTTAAGTTTCATGGAAAGTTTCTTAAAGTCCATTCAAGCCTCTGCAGTTCCCAGGCAGGGCTGGGTGGCAGAGGTGTCTCTCCACGTGCTTGTTGTAGTTGTGAAACAGGACTGGGTGCAGTGAAAACAAATGTTTGTGCTACCTGGTATGAGCAAGTGTTTGTATTTAATCCAGGTGCCATTTGCTCTCTGGAGCTGCTTAACGTTGAGCTTTGGAGGGAATTCACTGTAGAAATCTGAGGGCAAAATGATGTTGGCCCAATGGGGGATGTCTTTTACATCTGGCCTTCTACCTGTTAGTTTCTACTGAAACATTGTAATTATCAAGGGGCTTTTTTACCTGCTTGGAACCATCCTAAGTAGGGGTCGTCCCCTGTGTGTTTGTGCTATTTACAATATACCTTGTTAAACCATGTTTAGAATGTAAATGAATTAATTTAGTGCAGGCAGCTCCTGTAATTGCAGGGGAGCAGCTCCAGTGCTGCTGCTTGTCATACCTGAGGATCAAGACACTGAGAAATTATCTCCCCACACCTTTTCTCTGGTAGCTTTAATTAGCTGGGATTTTACAGCCTGGGCTGAGCTCGCTGGGCTCACAATTAGTAAACCCAGCAGAATGAACAAACAGCTTGGAAATCTGGTGAAGCAGTAAGTGTGAAGCCCTTCATGTATGGGAACATGATGCTGCTGCTAAATCCTGGGACAAAGCCTGGGCTATAAAAATCCTCAGGAGGCGATTTCCACAGCCAGTTAAAATGCCAATGTGTTTGACTGTGTCCTACAGCATGTGCCATTTAATGAGCACATGATTGCCAAAATCTGAATTAAGTTATGAAGTTGGAATGAAGTGGGTTTGTGAACTTGTAAAAAGGAGAAATGAAATCATTCCAGTCAGAATTAGAAGCGGTGTCAGGATGGTCCCATAGATCTACCATGTACCATTTAAAGTAATTTCTTAAAAATAGGTTATTTGGGGGATATTTGGGGGAGCAGAAATTTTCTTTTCTATCCCATGAGGAAGTGAAATGATCATCCAGGGACAGAGCCAGGGTATAGGGAGTTGCAGGTTATCTCTAGGATTCCTGAATGGATTGGACATGGATTAGACCTGAATACTTTACAGATGCTTCTGGCTGAGAATCTGCCTGATGGTTTAATAGGAAAGGACTGAAATTATTAACAAGAAAGGAAAATAACTGCAGGCTCATAGTGAATCTGATTTTGTTTTTAACACCAAAGCCTCTTCTGGTCTAGATCAGTGTCAGGCTATATCAAGAGCTACTGTGATTCAAGCAAGATGAGATTCTTTGATCACGGATGTCCTTGTCATTTAAAATGTGATTAATGCAACCATGGATTAGGATGTGATTAATTGTGCTCTAAGAGTATTGCATGACTTTTAAAATTAAACAAAGCCACTAAAGACATTCTGAATTAATAAAAATTTCCAAAGTGGATATTGCAAATTTAAATTTGTTTTTGCTCAGATCAAAAACTTCCGGATATTTCATTGGGAAAAAAAAAAAAAGAATAATCTTGTGTATTTTTTTCCTTCTCCAGGAAGTTCCTAGCAGCCATGAACTGTGGGTTATCCCGTGGGGGAGGCACCCTCATCCAGGACAGGGCTGCCAGGACTGGGGTGTTTTGGGGGGAAGCCCTGGAGGGTGGCAGGAGACAGGGCTGCATTAATGGCAGCAGGTTGTACAGAAACAGCACTTTTGCAAGTCCAGATTCCATCAGGCTTAAGTTTTCCAAGCTTCCAGGAAATTGAGTTTTCTTCCGGGTTTTGTTTGTTTGTTTGTTTATTTAGGGTTTGTTGTTGTTTTCTTGGGTTTGGGGTTTTTTTTAGTGGCAGCAAGGCAACTTCTCTGATAGTGGGGAGTTTGTAAGTTGAAAGCTGAGGGAACATCTTAGTTCAGGGCATTTGTGGCTCCCATGGATCGACAAGGGGATTATTTTGGTGGGGATTTTTCAGGGGTTGTTGATCAGAGCCTGAATTTATGAAATGCTCTCCAGACTTTGAGTAGGAAACACTTGTGATTTCTGCATTGCTTCATGAAATAGTGATGAGGGTCATCACTGTTAATGTTTTCAGAGGGGAAAAATCCCCCAGCCAGCAAGAGAACAAAATAACACAATGTGATTGCCATAGGGTTTCAGGGCATAAGATATTTCTATTCCCAAACAAAAGGGAGATTTTAGGTACTTTGCTTTAATCCTCATATTTTTCTCCATTTCTCCTTTGCCTTTGGAATGTGTTTAGCAATAGCAGGACAGACTTTTTAGTATTTAAAAATCAGCAATCATCAGCCAAGGCATCCTGCCAAGGGGACGGGAGGCAGCGTGCAGGCTCTACACAAAACCTTTCCACCATTCAGGAGCTGAAATTTATTCTTACAGTTTGATCTCAGGGTATATCAGCCTGTTAACAGGAGAACAATCTAGTGTCCAGGATAAGTATTCCTGAATTGCTCACTGGAGCATTTTTGCTGGCAAAAAAAGTGAGGGCAACTTTTGGTTACCTGTAAAAGAATAGTCTATGCTGTGCCAGATGCTGATGAGAAGTTAATCAGGTTTTTGTATAGATACATTCATTGCTAAAAATGAGATATTAGAGCACAATGGAGGCATAATTGATGTGCTGGGGAAGAATCCTGAGAACTGCACCTTGGATAATTTGGTGCTAGGCCAGGTATTTTTAGGGACATATAGCTTACTGAATTAAAAGTTTTCTGTTCTTGTGCTTGTGTTGTGGGCTGTCTGATGAGGAATTCCACTGCTTAATTTTAATGCTGTTTCCCACACCGGAGGAACCTTTAAATTTCTTTTGAGAGGCTAAATTTCTGTTATTTAATATATATTTGATGTGACTTACACAGAAAAAGCAGCATTTCTGTATGATGTCAAAAGCAGCCACAAATAGAATTTTGGAGTGGATCCCTAAATATCTTTATGTAAAATCTGAACAGCAAATCATTGCAGTAAAATTGCTTAAAAAAAAAAAAGCAGCTGTGTTCTCCTCAAAGTATTTATTACCTGACTTTTTCATGTTTCATGTTCATGTCTGGCTTTCCTATTCAGTGTTTTCAGTAAATAGAAGCAAAGCTGTAAAGGTATGTGTATCTTTCTGAGCTTCAAATTGTGTCTCCAAGTTCTTGTTCTGAGGTCATTAAACATTTGAGCACTTCACTTCTCTTATCCATGAAATTAAGTTAATTTCCTATAATTTTAGCTGTCCAGCAGCTAAAGATTGAGCCCAAGGTAATCATCCAGGGTCTTTGAATGGCAGCAGTAAGAGTGACCACGCATCTCTTGGATTTTAAGTAGCTGTTTTCGGTGAAAGGGAGGTGACTCACAGCTTTTTTGACTCCTTGGGATTGACAGTGTTGTGAGCATGGAACTACAGGAGTGTTAAACAAAGACTGAGGTGCAGGAGTGTGGGTAAATAATAGCAAATGGCATTGTAACAACTTGGTACACTTTGATGGAGTACATTAAAATTCATCTTCTCCTTGTAGAACTTCAATAAATAGACTGATTTAATCTGATAGTCACTAGGAGCACTTAGCTGCTGAACCCTTCTTTATCTCACATATAATGGCTGTACACAAAACTTGTATTTTTATACGTTTCTGTTTTGCAGAGCTGAACAAACACTGTATTATTTTATCAAAAACAATTACAAGCCTGTTACCAGCAAATAAAACCCGAGCTATTACACCCCAACAGTTAGGACAAAGGAAAACTGGAGCATAAGTAGGCTGATTAAATGGTGTATATTTAATTTTCCTTTCAACCAGAGAAAATGAAGGATGTCAGCTGCTGAAATTCACAGAAGACAGAATATAGTGAGAGCCACATGGACTGAAACAATGATCCAGGAAAATCATGTAGGGGCTCTTAAAAGAAATCTTAAGAAAAAAGAACTGAAATACAGCAGAGGAGGAATCTCTTGGGGCAAAGAAGAAAAAATAGAAGAAACATCACCCTGAAAGCTTTAAATTGCTCATGTTTACATCCATGGTACCACAGATGATGGTGTTATCTAAGATCTACCATTTTCTCTCATAAAGTTGATTTCTGAATTGATATCCTTTTTACAAATGAGGAGTTTTTATGATAAGAAGTAGTGATACAGAAAGACTAATGGAAAGAAAAGGTCCAGAGAGATTGAGAAAGACTTTCAGGTTAGCAATCGGCAGCCACTGTCAAAAATTAATCTTGAAAAATGTCCTAATTGGAAAAATTGTCTCAGGTGTGTGAGACTTCTTCCCTATCCCCTCTTCTGCTGCTTTCTTCCCAGAAAACATTTCTTTTTCTCTTAGGAAATATTTCTCCTTTTTTGTGTCTGAAAATATGGAGAGGCTTCTTGCTACTTTAAGGTCCAAATATTTAGGAAAAGGTTTGGAAAGGGAAAAGCAAGTGACATGGTCTACATCGTGTTATAAATATCAAAGCCACTTACTCATTTTTTTCTATTGCCTGAAGAATAATCAGTTTTTTCAGTATTTTGTGCCTCAGCAATAGAATTCTTCAGAGATTTTAAGGGCTTATTTTCAGCTCCTCTTGAATCAGTGCTCTTGCAAAAATCAATGCCCTTCTCTAAATTTCTTTCTTCATAAGCCCATGTTAAAGTATCACAACTTGGCAAAAGAAATATGTCAGAAACAGGTACATTAAAGCAAGAAAAAAAACCCACCTGCTTTTTTTTAATATTAAAGTATGTAGTGTAAAGATTGTAAATGTAATTAAGTCCTTCCTGTCTTAGATCCAGCATCTCCTAAGTCTTCTTGCATAGTGCTTCCATTAATGGCATTAATTTAGTATTTGGAAGCTTTTTAAGTAACCTCCACAGAAACCTACTTAGAAAAGTCTGTCCTATTTTGCTTTCCTTTTTTTCCTTTTTTTTTTTTTTTTTTTCCGGGGGTGGTGGGGTGGGGAAGTGTGGCCGTTTTTGTTTTGCTTTGTTTTGTTTTGTTTTTAGGGCAAAGTAGAAATTGCCTGACAGCTGATCTAATAAAATATGCTCTGCTCAGGTATTTGCTCCGCTGCTGCTGCCACTTGATCTGAAGGGAGACAGCACAATGAGCTGCTCCGAGCTTTAAAAAAATAGGAACTTGTTTTTCAGTATTTGCTTTTGTACATCATTGTCTGGGCAGGATCTTGCAGGAGGCCTCAAGAGAGGCAGCAGCAAACTCATGTTGTTGTGTCCGTGGAAGTGTTTTTCCTTTCCTTGTTTTTTAAGGTGTGAGATTTCAGCTTTCTGCTCATCACAAAGTTAACTGAGATCCATTCAGCTTCTCTCCTAGTTCATGCATGACATCCTTCTGGAGCAGCTCGCTCATCCCAAAGGCAGAGGTTGTACTGAGTGCACTAAAAACCAAATAAATTCATTGTGATCTGTGCTTTCCTTATCCATCTAATTAATCCCTTTCACTGGAGCACAAATTGCAGTTACACTTCCAGGTTTCTGAAGGAAGGTGCAGAATCTCCGTGTGGGGCACCACAAGGGTCTGATCTGAGCCAAACATCCTGAACCCAGTGGGGTGTCCAGGGAATGGAGCTCATTCAGATGTCACCATGTAGCACTAAATAACTGGGAGAGCCATCTCTCTGGAATTCCATGCCTTGTGGGTTGTATGAGTGTTCCCCTCAGTCTTAAACCAACAGCTGAGAACTGAGCCAGGATTTTCTTTGACTCCTTAGAAGGACAGTGTAGGTACATTTATTATCCCAAACATCAGAAAGGCTGAGTGAGATCCAAAGAACAAAACCTAAAGAAATGGAAGCAGCGTTTACAAGAGGCACTGGCAGGAAGATGGAGATGGGTATTATCAGATATTAGATCTGTCAAGAAGAGTGGAGCTATTCCTTGGAAGGTGTCAAACAAATCCATACCTTGGGTGGCACTTTCCAGCTTTTATAGATCACAGCAGCCTTGACAGAAGATGTACACATCAGCAGATGTGTTTTACACATGGAAGAAGCAAACAAAACTCCAAATGGCAGGAAAAGAGATCAGGTACTGAGGCAAAGACTCACTCAATACATGGAAATCTGATTTTATTTAGGGCTGGCAGGGACAAGCAATATCAGATTAGGGTATAACCCCTCTAAAGGTGCTAAATGATTAAACACATTAAGGTGTGTTTGATAAAGGTTCTAGCAAACTGATTTGAGAACAGGAAGTTTATTTGTGTCAATTGCCCTAACTTTCTGTCAGCTTTCTATATTTTTTTTAATTTTCTCCGTTATAATTTAAATGTCTCCTTTCCTTTGTATTAATACTGAAAATCCCAGCAGTGGTAAGTTGGGGGTCTTTTGGTTGTTTTTATAGTTTGATTGAGGTTTTGTGTGAGTTGTTTGTTTGTTCGTTCGTGTGGGGTTTTTTAATTTTGTTTAATTGTGGTCTTTTAATTTCTTTTTAATCCATCTGAATCATGAGTACAATCTGGTTGTGGGCAAGCTCCTGTAGTATCTCATCAGAGTTGTAGTTAAAGGTCTCAGAGGTCAGATTTCTGGGTAGATGATATCCACTGCAGCCTGAAAGTTTCTGTCTCCATAGTTAACTTCCTACCATTCAGGAGATTTACACCTATTCAGCAGCCTGGTTTAAAAAGCTGATTAGAAACTTGATAAACCAGAAATAAATTTCAGCTGGGAATCCTGCCCAGAAGGCTGCTCAAGCACACTTACTTCCATTCATGGTGTGTTTTATTGGCACAGGTTGTTTTTCCAGGGGAAGGTGTAAGGTTGTACTTTTATTCCTGCCTAAATTGTGCATTTCCCAATGTTACATTTATCCCTCTTTCAAAACATCCTGTTGTTCCCTTCCTCCAGGAGATTACTTATGAGTTGGGATGAAAACCAAAATCAAAGCAGACATTTAAAAAATTTACTGAGAGTTTACTCTCTGTTGTTAGTTGTGCTTGCACAGCCACAGAAAGGGGCAAATGCCACAAGCACCACCACAATGTATAAAGTTAAAACTAGATGGTGGTGCCAATATAAATTATGTTACAGAAATACTAAAAAATATACATTTGTTATAGTATATATGGAAAAAATGTACATTATACTGAAAGGATTACAGATTGCCAAAGACATGATTTTTTTCAAATAAGCCCCCTGAGCAAATAAAATAAATCCTAACCTATTTAAGTGTCTAAATGGTATGGAAAATGTGGATAAGAGGAAAAAAGGGTCCTCAGAAGATTTTGAACCTGTGTTGCTCACGTTCTGTAGTCTCAGGTAGGTGCCAGTGTGTACCACGTGGCCTTGTCTTGCTGCTATTTTGGGAAATCATTAATTTAAGCATTCAGGCTGACTCCAGGCACTATTGATCTCCCTATTTATAGCACTAATCCATTACACACAGGGTTTTATCTGTAGGGGATTTGTTTGGTTTGTGGGTGAGTTCACCTGCTTTGCAGGGGTTGGGGGTCACTGTCAGTCTGGGCAGCTTTGCTGGAAAGGTCCCATTTCACAGGCTTGGGAGATTTCTTCAAAGCACTGTTGCGATTCAGCTTTCTGTAATAAGAAACCTTGAATAAACCAGGGAATTACAGGAAGCCTTTGTGTCCACACCGTGGTCAGGCACACACATCTCCAGAGAATTGAAAGTGGCACCTTCATCCCTTCCAAGGGTGCTGAGACGTTCAGCACACCTAAGGCACGTCACTTCTCACAGCAGAGGAACTCAGGCATCACCTCTGGGTCATGGGAGACTTTATACATGGAAATCTAGAGGGGAAAATTCTACAGCAACACCTCAGTGACAGTGCTGGTAGGAGAGGCTGCTCTGGAATAAAGAAATAAATACATAGAGAGGTGTAGATGGCATGACAGCACCCCTCCAGCTGCTTGCTGGGGGATGGCCAAACTGCAGCATTCCCAAATTCCTTGCAGGATGAGGGAGCTCTGAAGTGGCCAGTGGGAAGCACTGCCACGCTGGCAGAATTATTATCCAGGTGTAGCTCATGCTTTTAAATTGCAGGAGGTATAAATGCATGAAGGGCATCGTGCCATCTTCTGTTGCAGGACCTCCTCCTGCTCTAAGCCAGGGTGGGGATGGTTCTGTGGCTTTTCAAAGCAGCATCTCAGCGACACAATCAGGCAGGGAAGGGAAAGGCTTAACTCTGCTCATGTGAATGCAATGAGGTTTTGTGCTTCATCACTTCAGAGCTTATTCAGATGTATGAAGCATACATTTATTCTTCATAAAAATCATTCAAAGGGAAAAGAAAGACTTCTGCTATGTTAACACTCTCAGTGAGGCAAGAGCAGCTGATCAGAATATAAGAAAAAATGAAATTCAGTAGATTTTAGAGAAGCAAAAGAGAGAAAAACTCAGTTTACAGAGGCAGGAAATGAAGACACTGAAATTCAGGATTTTCCACCTCTCTTACCACAAGAGATGTCCAGGTTTTGTTTGTCTTCCTATTTTCTGTTAAAGGATGGGAGGAAAAAAAAAGAACTCAGAACAGCAAGGTATTAATGCATTTTTATTTAAAACCCAATGTCAAATTGTTCTTTTGGGGAAGTGACATTTAGAATATTCTCATATTTGCAGAATATCCCTTTCTAAACTGCATCCATTATAACTGTTTGTTTTCCCAAGGATGTTGGAAGGGATCCAACTGGAGGAAGTGTACCCTCAGTGCCATAATCTTATGTGCACAAAATATTTTTAATTCCCTATTCAAAAAACATTGGACTTAATAACCTTTCAGAAATATTTTGGTCAAAGCCTGGAGTTCATAGTTTTGCTCAGTCAAGTGCTCCACTGGGGATCATTGGGAAGTACAGCAAAGGGGGGAGCACAAAGTGTGGCCTGGAGTTTGTGCTGGACTTTTCCAGCCTCCTCTGCTCTTTTCTAGACTCCTTTCTCCTGCCAAGCCTATTTACTTGACATCCCCCAGCTCAAATTTTATTTTTATAATTGAAAATTAACTGCTTGGGTAGTTTATACACATCAAAGTGTGGTTTATTTTCCACTGCCTTTAAGGCTGTTTTATCCTTTAAGTTGGAAAGCTTCTTATCTAGATGAAACAGCCTTAAATGGCTGGATTTAGTTCATTAAATTCTTGGATAACTGGGAGTCTGTCTGGCACTTAGCAAGTGAAATTAGGAAGAGAAGTGCAGATCTACCCTCTGAATGTAAGAAATTGAATTCTTTGCAAGCTGCCATGATTTGTACGAGGAGTTTAAAAACAATCACGGGTAAACTTCCTGTGCCAGTTTTTTACCCTTTCTCAACTCCTGTAAGTCCAGGTGAACCTCTCTGAACTGAGGAGGGTTGTTAAGTTTGTGCATTAGGGCAGAATTCCTGTTATCTCTTGATTTGTGCATCACCTGGTGTTGGTACTTAGTCAAGGGTCACGTGAGGTTTTGGGGTGAAAAATATTCTTTGTCTCCTTGCACTTTGCCAAAGTTTAATTATTTCTGCTGTGGAAAAGATCCATCCACGGATATCAGGGATGCAGAGGTGTTCAGTGAGAGATGTCTGCCTTTTAAAGAGCAGCAGCTGCTGTCCCTGCTGCTCTCCCTATGAACCATGAGGAAAACTGATGGAAATGGAGAAGTTGGAGGGACCAAGTTTGGTGCAGTTGTCTTAATGCTCTGGATCTGCAGATGTACAGGCAGCAACACGTATTTATGAGTGAATTTTGGTTCTAGAACACATGTGAATAATTCAGATGCCCAAAACTGCTACTGAAAAGTTTGCATCTGGATTTTTTGGGACCATTTCCATCACTTTCTGCTTGCACTGATTTTTCTTTTTCCATGTCTTGGTATTCTCACGTTGTTTGGCTGCTCACAAATATGTGACACTCAGGTTTTTCATCATCACTGTTCTCTGAGTCAATGTGTTGTGTTCTTCAAGCTTGATTTAAAATTGATCCAGCCACCCTTTTTAGATTCCCTTCCCCAATTAGTTCTCAAAAGTGTGGAGTACAAAACCAATGCCTTAAAATATTGTCCATGGCATCCCTTGAAGAATTCCTCTCTGCAGCTGCTTGCCAGAGCCATCAGTGTTTGGATGTCCTTTTCCTAGCAGTGGCTGAACATGTTTCCTGTTCTTTCACAGGTGGTGAAATTAATCTGTCATTAAACCACCCAAATCCAGTTTCTGCATTTATTCACTGTTGTCTCTCTCTCTCCTCAGCCAGCAAAACATATTTGTGGTTCTTACTCATACTCCTTGTAGATTTTACTTTTTTTTTTTCCCCTTCAGTAGTCATATTGTCTTCTAAACCAGGAACCTATTTCTAGTTGGTTTTTTCCTGTCAGATACTTATTTTAAAAGCTAAAATGTACTTAGAGAAAATCCTCCTCCCTGGAGTAAATTGAAACCAACCAAGTTTTAAAAAGGAGTCTTAATTTGTTTTTTTATTATGCATTACTTTTTCTCTATTAACTTTGCCATCTGAGGCAGTGACTTTATGAATTTTCAGAGTCAAGTCCCTTGGCTCTGTGGTACCCTGGCTCCAATTCCCATGGAGCTGGGTTGTCACCAGGAACCAGGACAAGTCCATCAACATCTACAGGGAATTAGTTCATCTGTGGGGGCTGATTTGGGTCAATTTGTAGATGTCAAGTGTCTGCATGTATTTCTGCTTCTGTACTAAGGTGCAGGGAAGGCTTTGTGACACATGTCAGTGCAGGACAACTCATCATTAGCCATCAATAATTAATTAGATGTGCCATTTAGAGCCTGTTCTGAGCTCACAGGCTGATTTGCAGGAGCTGAGTGTTTGCTACAGCCCAAGAAGGAAACAATTTCCACTTTTGTTGCATCATCATTGAAATGGTTTATTTTTCTTTCCTATGCTGCAAATGAGTTTCCTAGAATTAAATACTTTAAGGTAATGGGAGCAGTGAGTGTTTACAATAATTAAAATCAGATAAATTGAAACCTTTAGCATTAAGCATCCCACATGACTTTGTAATTGAAAAAAATGACACCAAAATGTGTCTCTCAGACAGGTAAGAGTGAACAAAATATTGCTGGCATGGCACACAGGCTCTTTCCTTGGTTGTTTTGGGATTTTCTTTTTGGGTTTCTTTTTTCTCTGCCGATGAGCGTGTCTGAAATGTTGCAATAATAACCAGCTCATTAGTCAGATGTTTTCAATTCTGGCTTTCTGGGTTTCATCTGTTCTGTTTGTGTGGGGTGGGTAGTTGATGCATTCAGCATTTCAGACCGTCTGGATGTACTGATTTCCACCAGCTAAAAAACAAAGTAATGCATTAAAATGCAAGTGATTGTCCTGCAGCCCTCGTGGAGCACTCCAGAGCAGTATGGTGGGATTCCCACAGTGACTCTCATTCAGCTCGTTTCAAGAATCTCAGATTTTTATAAATGCCAGATAAATGAGGAGCTGATTGTACCTCAACCTCTGAAGTAACCCTATTAAAGTAACTCTACACAGCAATTCTGGATTGGAAGGACAATGCATGTGAGATTTATAGATAAGTGAAAATTAAGCTGCTGTTCCAGCTATTCCTGCCCTTAGGTGCTGTGTGAGTTCCTGTAGAAATGATTTCATTTAAAGACTTTTTATAGGTTTTTCAGTAGTCTCATACAGACCAAAGAAAATGAGATCATAAAAGTGACATGAAAATGAGTTTCTTTTTGCCACTGTCTGTTCATCTCTTCCTTTAAAATTAAATTGAAGAAAAACTCATGGAATTTTGAGGAAGGAAAAGCAGGGAAGGGAAGTGTGTGTGTTTAAAGGTCATCTTTAAAATAATGAGCCATCTGCAGCTGATACAAATTGGGGAAAAATGTTCGTGAGTTAGCAAACACCTAGAGGAAGGTTCTGGATGGTTGTAGCTGCTCGCTATTTCACCTTTTTAGAGTTGTCATATAAATTAAGATTTACACTGTGAGATATAAATATTTTTCATGTTAATCACAACCACATCCAAAAGCACTGAGAAACACCACATTTGGTCTGATTTTACTTAGATGGTTTATACTGTCACTTGTTTTTTGTTAGAACACACAGTCTTGCAAACAATTTAAAACTCAAATACCATGAACCTAGAAAAAAACATCTTGAGAAATATGAATGTTAGGATGGAAAACTTAAAAAAAAAAAATCCAGGCTGAATATTTGCTTAATGTTGTGTATGAGAGCATGAGAGACCCAGGGAAGCTGGATTCGGATCACTTGAACTGTGAGAAAGGTCAGAAAAAGAGGAATGAGGTGGCCCTGGTTTTTGTCCATGGGCTTTTCCTCAGCACCTGCAATTAATTCTCTTTGTATTCAGATAAAATCCTGGTTTCACTGTGCATGGCATAGATAGCATGTGGGTATCTCTCCCCTTTCTCCCAGAAATCAGTCTGATTTTGTACTCTTAGTATCTTCACCAAAACTAGCACTGAATAACCATCAGTGAATTTGTGGTGTTGTCCCCAGTAAACTTTTGCAGCACATCTGCTAGAGAATTGATGGTGTCATGGAAAATTGTAGGTTAAAAGAGACCTGTCAGCCTGGCTGTCCAGCACATCAGCTGCTCCCTCCAGCTTGGTGTGGCCTGTGAGTTTCCAAAGGATGCATTCTGTCCTCTTGATGTGGTGGCTGACATAGGACTGGATGATTTTTTGGGGGGATGTCCCTAAATGTTACAAAAATACTGATTTATCACATTTTCTGTTTTTAGATAACCCGTGTCTTGCAACGTAGGTACTGTAGAAATTCAGCCTGAATTCATCCTGTGTTTTCAGGGCTCACAGTTAGAATTATATTTGGAAATGTCTATTGACACAGTCCTCCCTTTTCCAAAGTTCATTTGCACAGGCAGAGATTGGCTTCCTTCTTATTCCTTTGCCAAAGAAAAATATGTATTAAGCTGGCACGTGCTGTCTCTTCCTCAAAAGTTGTACATCACAGAAAAAGAAGTAGATTTACTCTTCTTCATAGCCTGGTCCTGGTAAACTTGATGTATTGATGTTCTTACTTCAAGTATGGAATTGGATCAAGCTATTTTAGGAAAAACAACCATTGCTCTGGACTAGGTGTTTCATGAAGAAGGTTAATCAGCACTGGCTGCTTGAGGTGTGATTTGTGGCATCCTGTCCTCCCTGATAATACCTGTGGGAAGAACATCCCTCAGATTTTATTTGCATCTGAGGTATTTGGGATTGCTGCACATACCAGATCTGTAGGAGGCAGTGGATGCCTTGGATCTCCTTCCCTAGGGACTGACTCAAGGATTTCTGACTCCTTTTACCTCATGCTGTGTTATATGTCAGAAATATTCCACTGTATTAACTGAGCAGATGGTCAAACTGAGACCAGTTTAGATGATTGAGATTATTTTTTAAAGAAACTTCCTCTTGTTTTTGTGCACACTGACTTGGTTTGCACAGAAATGATGTCTGGATGACTTGGGTGTTTAAACAAGATCCTGGCTCTGTTTCTGTGCATAGGTAGCTATGGTGATACGATGCCAAATTTGGAATCCATTCTGAAACCTTAGAAAGGAGGAGAAATTTATTTGCAAATATTTTGGTTTTATCTTGATCTGATATTCTTTTGTGAAATGTGTGAAGACATTATTTATATTAAAACCATACTGCAGTGTTTATTAGGCTAAATAGATTCCTGGTTAATGACAAGGATTTTGGTAAGGATAACTTGATACAAATAAATCCTTTTAGCTATCAAACTTCCTGTGTATTCTGTATCATGAAAGAGAGTTTGGAGAACACTGTTTTGAATATCTTTGATGTAGTAATTGGAGTCTATTCATTTCACATGACTGTCATTAAGACAGACAGACAAAATCCAGTCGGTGATTTTTGCAGATGTGATTCCCGTGTATGGACATTCTCCTTAATCAGTGAGAGGGATTGCTGAAAGGTAAACTTGAGAGTTTTGACTTTGGTCTCAACAAAGGAGAGAGAGAAGAAAGATTTCTTTGAAGGATGAGTCTGTTGATGCACTTGATGGGGAATTCTTAGTGATGTGTGACACAAAGGGTATTTGAACCAGCTGTGAAATGTGTGTGTGGATTTTTAGCAATGAATTCCAGCCAGTTAAAAAGGACATTTTGTTTCTGAGGGTCAGTCTTTTGCACATGCAAAGATGAGAAGCAACTGTTAGGTATCATCATGGACCTGAGAAGTCTGTCAGACCAGAGCTGTGTGCTTCAGGTGCCACAGGTGGTACAAAATAATTTTGAGAGCCTTGGAAAGCAATTCCTACCTTTAGTTGGTGTTCTGGGCTGGGCAGCTTGCACTGAGGAGTTTGGTTGGTCACTGCAGCAGAGCTGGGGCTTGGGAACTCAGCTGAGGTCCTTAGGTAGCCACAGGGGTGAATGGTCTGATTTTAGGAGTCACTTATTATTTCCTGTTTTATTGCCCCTACACCAGCAACTTACCTGGTGCTCAAAGTGTTAAGAGCTGGTTTTCTGAAATCTGGGTCAAATGAGATATCCATGCTATCTATATATATGCATGCATATACATTTTTGTTGATAAACACTCTGTGATAATGAGTTCTTGAAGACAAGACATTGTTCTATTTGTAGAAAATCTGTGGGAGTTCTGCTTTCAATGGTATCACAATATAAAGTCGTAATTTAGCAAGGCTCTTTGTTTAATTTAAGCTTCAAACTCGAGTGTTTCCTGGAAAACTGTTTGCATATGTAGCTAGCTAATTATGCTTCTTTCCTCCCCTATATTCACTCTTCTGGGATACATATTGAGCTAGAAAAATATAAATGCACTTTTGAGTGCTTGGAAATGTCACTTTGATTAGAAGAAAACTAACATGAAAGTCTTAGTGTCATTTTTGTCTCAAATCACTCCTGAAGTTATCAGGACATAAATACAATGATTTGGGATCATGATAGTCACAGGTATTAATATAGACTATGATAGTTACAGTGTAGGGAATTCTGAAATACCCTTTAGGTCTGTAAAATGGTTTGGAAAGTTTTTTGCATTGTAAATGAATGTCTTCATCAAAAATGCCCAATATTCAGTTGCACACTTGTTCCAGCAACCGAAGAAGTTCTGATTATTCTCTTGATATCACCCGGTTTGGCCATCACGTTATCTGTAGCTATCAAACGCCAGGAAAATCTTCAGCACTGGGCAGATTCCTTTCCTTTTTAAAGGGATCAGAAGCTGCTCTGCGAGATGGTGCTGCAGCTTTGGGAAGCATCAGCAAGCAGAGGGGGCTGACCTGCTGCTCCCTGGTGTGTTGAAAACAGCATTTGAGTACCACAGAACCTCGTGGCAGCCTTTTATAACTGTGTATGAAAGAACCAGAATGTTTCCACAGGCAGATGGTGTGTTGCAGGTTTTCAGAAGAAAAAAAACAGCTTAAAGAGCTGGTGATACTAATAAAAGATAGTATGGCATTTGCTGTGCTGTGCAGAGCACACACTAATTGGGATTTCAGGGTTAAGACCTATGTTTTAGTAACACCAATTACAGTGGAAAGCAGGGATTGTAATGTGGCTGAGGTGCCTCTCTAAGTTTATGTTATTCTTGTGATTTCCAGTGAAAAAGAAATACAGCAGGAGAAAGTTAGGGAAGTCTCATTGAAATCTATTTTTATCCATCTTTACAGGAGCCTGGTTTCTAACAAAAAGTCATTATTTTGTATTTATTCATGAAAATGGTAGGAGTTCTATTAGCTTTTATTTAATTTTATGTTTCTGGTTAATTTTTTTCTCTGTTTTCTCTTTATTTCCCATTGATTTAAGGTATATTTTCTTTGATAAGTTTCTCATGACAGCAAATGGGCAAGATTTTTTCCAATGAGCAGGTAATCCTCTGACCAACCTTAGCCTCAATTTGACATAACTAATTTGATTTTTGATAGATTCTAAAGCTCTTTGTGCTGCCAACACCATCCTTATCACTTCCTCCATATTTGCCTGCTCACAAATTCCATCTCCCTCGGGGAATTTAAGAAGCACTGTCCCATCCAAACACTTAGTTCACTGACCTATTTCTGGGCAGTCTTCAGGCACCTCCAGTCCTTGAGCTAAAGCTCCTGCCAGACTCCAGTGGAAGGGGGAATCCAAGCTGATCCCTGGGCCTTTTGACTGGAAGAAGCAAAAGGAAACATCAGCAACTTAAAATATTGAGCTACAAAGGGAACTTTGATGAGTTATGTGGGTAGTGCCAATGGCTGCTGCTTATTGGCCATCCCATGGCTGTGTTCCCAACCTTCAGTAGCTCAGGTGTTCCAAAAGTTACTGTAATCAATATTAAATAAGTATAATCCTTCTGAATGTCCATCAAAGAGCTCAATATGTTGCTAATTAGGCCCCAGTTTAGCGAAGAGCTTATCCCGAAAGCCGATCTGTCCGCTCGTGAGTCGATGTATGAACCACAACCC
The DNA here is from genome assembly GCA_013396995.1 of Dicaeum eximium. Lineage (NCBI taxonomy): Eukaryota > Metazoa > Chordata > Aves > Passeriformes > Dicaeidae > Dicaeum > Dicaeum eximium. Next base: position 1,133,867 of record VWZP01004023.1, on the reverse strand, counting down.
CAACCAGCAGCAGGCTTTTCAGTGTCATTCCCTAAAACGAAATTATCAGAGTCAAAACAATCCAATTTGCATAAAAGAAGCTAAATTTGGTCTTGCTGCTTGGTTTGGCTTTTTTCCCCCATGTGCTTTCGTGCCATCTCCACAGGAAAACCTGGTGACATTTTCGAAAGGGCTTTGATTCATAGAGCACTGATAGACTTAAAGATGGTGATAAAGGATATTTTGCTCATCTCCTTAGCAGGGTTTGCAGCAAAGGGTGGTAACAAGGGAGCAGAGCTGTTGATGAGGAATGTGGGAGCTGGGAGGGCTTTTGTATCTGAGAACTTCAGATCCAAGCACTAACTGTGACCTAGATCATCAGCTAAGGGTGAGGTTGTCACTGGCAAGTGCATGTCACCCCTAAAGGGCAAGTACACCCATGGCAGGAGTCAACAAGAGTGAGAATCATGTTAGCATCAAAATATTCTCTTGCACTGAACTTAAAAAATACAAAATGTAAAAAATATTAAAAGCCAGCTATTAAAAGATGTACTTTGGGTCTGTGGAGCCCACAGCAGGTTGCACTGAGACAGCCCAGGACACGTGGTGTGTTCCCTTTATAACAGCTGCTGGACGGTGGCTGGACAATGCACTGCTGTAATGGGCTGTGTGCTTCAAACTTTGCTAGACAAGCCTTAAACAGAACAGAGAAATTCAACATTTTAGCCATTCAAACACAGCAACCCAAAGATGATGGTCTGTCTAACTGCTTACCTGTAAAACCTGGCAAAAAGGTCTTTGATTTGAAAAACCAAATTCACACGCACATTGCTTGATTTGCCACTTATTTGCACTTCCAAAAACTGAGCCAGTATCAGCAAACTTCTCTTTTGATGAATTCGCTTGGAAAAAGCATTTCATTTCAAATATATTTCTTTTTTTATTCTGTGGTGCATGGCTAATGCATATCTTAGTCTCACTGGAGTGTGATTCATCACTGAGACATCCCTTGGCCGAGTGTAAATAGGAAAGAAAAAGGTTATCTTCTCTCTTCTTTTGTTGCTACGATTGCAGTTCATCATCCGGAGGGCAGCTGTGAGCAGGAGGTTCAGCCAGGGAGAGGGAGAGAGGAATGGCAGTGCTGTGAAGGGGAGAGAAAGCACACAGACAATCCCCTTCTGTCTGAGCCCACGAAGAATGATGCTGTTCCCAGACAGGCCCTTGAGCAGAGGCATTTATCTGTCTGATTTGGGGGTTGAAATGATAGAGGGTAAAAAGGAGATGGATTCTCATCTCCCAGAGACATAAAACAAAGCTTTGAAACATCCAGCCTGTAAATAAAAGAGAAAGGAACCCATCTGGTAATACACCATGACTGACTTAGCAACTGCAGGGCATTTCTCTAGCTCTTCTCTAGATCTAAATGATACCATTTCTTTGTCTTTCTCCTTTGAATCCTCATCTCTGAAACACAACTACTATTTTTGTATCCCTCTCCTGTTTTTCTCTCCTGTGAAAGGCTGTGATTAACTTGTTTACCCACGAAACCATCTTTGTCTCGGAGCACAATGATATTCACAATTTACAGAGCCCTTAAATAGGATTATTCTGTCTGTTCTCCTGTAACACTTGGCATCATACCCAGTATTTAAAGAGACTCAGCATTTATGATAGACAGCCTTGTACTTTCCTTTCAGTTTCTACCTCATGCTTCAAAAATGTTTTCCTAAATCTGGTGAAGTGTTTGGTGAACACACACACAGCTCCACTGCCTCCAAGAAGATATGATACGAATCAGGAGATGCCCTTTAGATTGATGTCTTGTTGGTACAGGATTTCCTGCAAGATCCATGAAAAATGGCCCTTTTTTATCATCTTAACCTTGTTATATTAAATTTAATTGGTATCAGTTGGCAGAAATTTAGATAATTATTCAAAAAGTTATTAAATATTAAGAATACCACAAACTGAACATATGCAGACAGTGCAGGGAAAGGGTTCATGGGAGAGTGGAGTGTCAAGTGCAGTACATTTATTGTGTCAGTTTTGAAATAACTTGATCTCTACACAGCATCTGTCATCCCACAGGGATTCTACTTGCTAGCCATTTTTTAGTTTTTGTAGGAGACTGAACAGTCTTGTCTTCTAGGAAGCCTGAGCTTTCACATTAAACAGGCCCTTTCCAAAGGACTGAATCCAATCATGCAGGACAGCTTTTCATCTGTCTTTATAGACTTCACTGTGAGGCCAAGGACCTGTTTTCTTAGTTTCAAACACAGAGTGCATTTCTTGGAAATGGTGCAGCCTAATAGAAATGAGGAGAGTCACCAAATTACCTGAGGTTTTTACTCACACTTAGGTTGCCAATGAAGCTGCGGTTCAGGCTATTAATAGCTGATAAAAATCATTGAATGTACCTTTCCTTCACAGAAGTGTTAGGTAGCTGCTCCTCTGTCAAGGCTGGAACAAGGTGCCCACAGAAAGGGTTGAGTCACCATCCCTGGAGGGGTTTAACAGATGTGTGGATTGTGGCATTTGGGGACATGGGTCAGTGGTGGCTTCACTAATGCGGGGGGAACATGGACTCGATGCTCTTGAAGGCCTTTTCCAACCTAAGTGAGTCTATGATTCTGTATTGGATACAAACTGGGGGGGAAAAAGGCTAAAAGCTAAATCTAAATGGAATATAACTAATAATTTAAATAATACATGACCTGTTGAAGATGAAGAAGAAAGAGGAGGGTAATGCTAAAATGCCGTTATTAATTTAATAGAATTTAATTCCAGAAGTCTTCTTGATTTCTTAGAAAAAACTAAGTTCTCATTTTCAGTTTTATCTAAAATCCATTAAAATCACAGGGAATCTCTCTGCTGAGGACAGTAGCCTTTGGACAGATTGTGTTGTTTTGACAAGCAACACAGTTTGTGTTTGCTTAACTTCTGTGGCAAAATAACTGAAAATAGGAATGTGCAGCCATCAGCTGGACAGCTCTGAGTCTGTACAGCACCAATATAGAGCTCAAAGGCTTTCAAGGATTTACAGCAGTGATTTCCTTTTTATTCTGGGTTAATAACTGTAAGTATTTTAATGAGTCATTAACCAGATCAGAACCTAGTGCCAACATGTTTAAAATGTTTGAAATAAACAAATTTTAAAAACTGAAGTATTTGCATTTTTTGCACCTCTTTTAATGCAATATATTTGCAGAAGTTTTTTAATCATTTCATGGTTATTTCACCTGCAGGATCCAAAGCTGCGCGAGCTGCTGGATGCTGGGAACGCGGGAGGTCGGCTGGAAAACCGGATGATAACTGTTGTGTATGGCCCAGACCTGGTCAATATATCCTACTTGAACCTGGTGGCATTCCAAGATGATATAGCAAAGGTAACACACCTGATAGATGGAGATCTGCCATATCAAATTCAGGGTTTGGAAGTAGTGTTTTGAGATATGGATAAATGAGCTGAAAGTAGGAATTGCTGTGAAATTAAGCACGGTTCTGTTCTGGAGCTGTGCCACTCAGTTCCCAAGAAGAAATATGCAATCTTTTTTTGGTTTGGTTTGGTTTGGTTTTTTTCAAGGAGTTTATTCAGCCAGATTTATACCCCTGGTAAGCGTGCTCATGTTCTGAATGTTGCTTGTAAAGCCCAAATGATCACAGTAAAAACAGTGCTACACACAAATTTTAACTCAGCAATGAGATGTTACACTCCTCAAACACACATCAATATTTCAGTAGCAGCATCACATTTTGCCTGCTGAGAGCCCTTGATAAGGCTTGTAGTCAACATCATTGCCTTAGAAAAGTATTTTTTCCATGCAGGTCCATCAGTTTCCTCTGTCCAGCCCACAACATAAAACGACACTGATGTTAGTACATTTGGCTTTGGTTTTTTCCCTCCTTCTTCCAATTTCTCTACAATTCAATTCTGTTTAATGAACTGGGAACTTTTGCTTTATCGATTTCAAACAGACATTCGAAAGCTTCTCCTTTTTCCACTTCCACTCCTATGGCCATGCTCTGATCCCAGCCTCCAGACATCCACAGAACACTTTGCACCGAGCATTTTTACACCCTGGACTTCACTACATTGTGCAAAAAAACAGGTTCTCTGCAGCCTGCTGTTATTTAACAATAGCAAGAAGTTATTTTGTCACCTCACAGGCAACAAGAATTGTTAGACCAGGTGCAAAAAGGTCATAGGATGAAAGCCTTCAGCAAGGAGGGGACATTTTGTTTGCCCAATTCCTATTTCTGCTAATCCTCTTTAGCCAATTGGCAAAAACATGATTTCCAATTTTTCTTTGACATAGAAGAGTAGAGACAGAAAGAGTTTGTGGTGGTCCATGAGAAGGAAGTGCTGTTCTTAAACTTGAAAATTCAGAGCTCTACAGGGTGAGAAATCTTAGCACTGCAGAAAGGAAAGCAATTGAACTAACTCTTCAGGAAAAAAAACAGAGCTATGTTTACGAAGGAAAATGAAAAGGTATGCTAAGGCTTTACCAGGAGAAATTGCTGTCTCTTATCAAGGAGCAGGGAAGATCACCCAAATCAGAAGCTTATGTCCTTCTTTTTCACTTTCCTGTCTAGCCAGCAGTCAGTGAGCAATAATCTGTTTGCTAAAACAGCACAGAAATGGGTATTTTAGGGCTATTTTTGGTTTGATAATGGAACCTTAAAGTAGATAAAATCGTATTTTGTAAAAGCTTGGCTGCTCTAAATCTTGAGTAACTCCTACCATCCGAGTAACTAAGAATCTGAGTCTTCCTTTTTATTTGTAAATGCAATAGAGCAAATAAATTAATATTTGATCAGTTGGGCACTATGACCTGGGGATGCAATTTTTAAAGCATTGCAGATTAACTGTGTGTGCTTTGAGGTCATGTTAAATATCCTGATTGTTTGAATCAAAACAGTTTTGATCACTGTTGAACATATCTAAAAATTCCTCCCTTTTTAACCTGTTTACCAACTTTATATGAACCAGAACACAGAATTTGGTCTTTATTGTCCCTGAGCCACGTGCTGTGACTCAGAGAAAGTGTAATAAATAAGCACATTAGGCACAAAGCTCTGGGGAGGAGTGTCAGTAGAAGATGTTTTCAGTGCCACACTTGCAAATTTTGACCCTTCTGATGTTCCAGGAAAAGCAAGTGCCAATAGAAATCGCTCCCACATTTCCTTTTCAGTGCATGGATATTTTTTGGTTAACCTTTCATTTGTGAAACTTTGTTTTTCAAGTTGTGTGGCAAGTGTTGACCAGAAGCTCCCTTAAGGAGAAATGCAAAGTAAATTGTAATGGTCTTAATGAGGCAGTTAAAATTATTCCATTATAGGGTTTTCTCCCTTTGCAGAGGGCTGCCTTTTCTGCTACAAGCTCTGCTTGTCACATCCACTGGCCAAGTTATGGGAAAATTAGGATAATGCAACTCTTGGTTTATTCAGCTTACCTCAGGTGCACTAAATAGAAATGTCAGTGTGCTGGTTTATGTCCATTCCTCCAGGAGAAAGTAACTGATGTTTAAAGCACATCAGTGATGAGCTGAAGGGCACCATGTTTGTTCAAAGAATGCAGCTTGAAATTCCTCAGGCACTGGTCTAAAGGGCAGGCAGGAAGGTGTGTCCTGCTGGGGAAGAGAAGCTGCACTGGGAGAGCACTTGCTTATTTTCATTTGAGAATGCCTGTCTGGGGTAGGATTTATTTGTGAGCATCCACAAATTGCTGCAGAAGCAGCAGAGGTTTATTCTCAAATCCTGTTCTGAGCAGATGCTCCTTTTCTCTGTCTCCATTCCCAACATGAAGAAGTCCAACTCATCAACCTGTGCCTGCTCCTACAGCAGTTCACTCTCTTCCCAAATCCAGCAGATTGGAAAGTGAGCATCTAATTTTTCCTATCTCTTTCCTCTCACTCCCTTTGATGCCTCTCATGGCAGCTCTCTTCTTTCTGCACTGCCAATCCTGGCCATGCAGGTCCCTGTCCAGAGCCCAAGGAAATCTGTTTCTCCTCAGTTTGATGAGCTTTGGGTAAAATGCATCACTAAGAGCTGATGAATTCCTCCATAAGTAAAATGATGTCATCAAGGATGATTCACAATCACACTACACTATTCTTTCCAGCATCCATCTTCATTTTTCTAGCTTCTCCAGTGTGTGTAAGAGCTTGATCAGTAGAATAAAATGCTAAAGCAAACCACATAAATTCACATCCATTTGATACAGGGGTTTTTAAATGAAATTTTGAAAGTGTAGAGTTTCAGCAGCTTGCTTTGTTAACCTCCCACCAAAAAGAAATGTGCGAGGAACGTTGCCTTCACATGTAGTCAGGCCTGATTTGAAGGAAGTGTTTTCAAGGCTCTGTGCTGCCTTTTCTTATGAAAAAGGTCTCATCTCTTCTGTTGCACTAAATGTCTTATGGTATCCTGATGCATGCAGTGGAAGAGAGATTACTTCACTGAGCAGCACATTTCCAAAGGAGCTGCTGCTTGTGTGCTACCTGCCAAAGCACTGAACAGCTGAATTATTCCTCAGCAAAGTTCACAGGGATAGCAGAAGATGAACTGGCGTGACAGGACACAGCCAGGAGGGGATCAAGTTCAGGAAGCTCTTATCATGATGGATGTGACTTGCTTGGAGTTGAAGATCAGGAGGCCGGGTCCTTCCGCTCCCATGAGGGATCAGTGCTGGGTTTGTCGGCACTGCTGCAGCCCTGTTTCAAAAAGCCCAGATTTATATTTTCCTGTCGTATCACATCTGTGCAGAGGCTGCAGCACCCGTGGCAATCTGGAAGCTGCTGAAACCTTCCCACAGTTGGCTGTTTCTCTCCACACAGAACAGCCTTCCCTCCCTTGGAGTGCTCTCCCCGAGCGCTGCCTGCTGGAATTACTGGTACACAGTTGGAGTGTGGGCTCTGCTCTCTGCCATGCAGCAAACACAAGGAAATGGAGCCATTTGGTAGCTGAAGCAGCAGGGCACACCTTGGCTCACAGCTTGGTGAGAGCCCAGCAAATTCAGTCCCAAGCATCTCTTTATTTTTTAAGCTCTGTCCTCATTAGTGTTGTTCCCCCTCCTGCCAAGGGTTCGTATCAGCAGTTGGAAAGATGATGTGATCTGTGGCAGACTCTCTGATCTTGGCTTTTTGGCTGTGGCTCTGGGGTGGCTGGACCCTAAAATGGGAGAGACAATGAGCAAGTGTTGCTCGTGACCTGGTTAGAAATGGCTCAGCCTGCAGGTAGCCCTCAGAATGTTTGGCAAAAGCAATGGGATTGCTTTGGAGAGCCAGGAAAAGCCAGCAAAGGAACAAAATGGAACAAATGGCAAGACTGGTTTTATAAATAATGTGTGTGACAGGCACATAATAAGTGAGCTTCCCTTACATTCCTGTCAACAAGCATTCGGACAAAGAAAAGGAAGAGCTGGGGGTGTGGGATACTCTTGAAGTGCCCTACTTCTGTTTTATACAAAATATTTCAGCTTTAAGCCCAGCAGAAGCAGCAAGATGAAAACAGTCTATCAAGATCTGTTAAAAGCCAGTGTATTTTCAATTTCCCAATACTATTTTGTGTTGCTGTTAATCTCTGTGGCCGTTAGTGTCACAGGGAGAAGTTGGAGCAGCTATTATTAGTGCCTAAACAAAGCAGTGTTTACAAGATGAGCCTATTTTCAGCCTGGAAAAATGAGTTGCCAAGAAGAAAAACAGATGCTGCACTTAATATGCTCTCTGTTCCAAGACTCACAGCAAAGCAGTTGTGTTGCTAACGAGCCTGATTCCCCCTCCTCTGCTTTCTCACACCCCTGATTTTTTCAAAGTAGACCTAAGAAGGAAAAAAAAATTAAAGAAGAAAAATGGCAGTGGTCACGAGAAGGAAAAAAACCATAGCATATAAAAAAGATGGGAAAATCCTCCAATTTCTCAAATCAATCACCTGGTCATGTGAAAAAATGAGGCTTTTTAGGTGAAACAAGCTCTAAGCTCCAAAGTGACCTAGGAACATTTCTTTCATTGGAAGTCAATGACACTTCCCATCCCTACCCATTTTTGTCAGAATGGAATCCTCCTTTTTTTTAATACATGTTTTTTCTCAAGAAAAAGAAAGGCCAGGGGGAAGGGAATACTTCCCAAAGAGTGTGGCAGTGGGAATTTTGGATTTGGACTGTTATGAAAAGAAACATAACTTTAGTTTGGAACAAAACTCCGAAAGCTTTGTCAACTAAAACAAACAACAAAAAAATCACATTGTTTGCAAAGGCATTGCTTGTTTTCTTCCCTTTCTTTTAGTGGGGTGAAACAAAGCCAATCCAAAACCACAGCTGTGATTAAAAAGGTTTGCAATTAAAGATTGTGAATAAGCACCAAGTTAGAAAGGAAAAACATACTGAAGCTGTCAATGAAAAGCTGTGGGAGAGAACTGCAAGGGAGGAGAGCAGGACAAACTCTAAGAGTTAAAATTCAGTTTATAATCATGGATCAGCCATGCTGGGAAACCAGGAAAGGTCAGAGATGCAAGGGAAGGACTTGAACAATGTGGAGCAACCTGGTCTAGGGAAGTGTTCCTGCCCATGGCAGGGGGTTAGATCTGGATCCTTTTGGACATCCTTTCCAACCCAAACCCTTCCATCATTCTATGGCATTTCTTCCCTACACTGGGAAGAGGGAAAATACTTAGTGAGGGATAGGACCACAGTGTAAGGATGCACAATCAGGGGGAAAGAGTTCTTTGGAGTTGCCTCTTCCTTGCACATCAGAGTAATTGAAATGTACTCCTGTATATCTCTGCTGGTTTGGGAGTTTTTAAGCTTGTTTCGTACGTTGGCTGGTAAGATCTTGGGTAGAGTCAGGACTTCAATTTGTAACAGTCTTCATTTTTTTTTGTAGCCTGAGAAAAACAGGTCTTACAGATGAGGAGGGGAGCTGTAATAGGAAAAATCAAGTTCAGGCTTTAATTAGGCCCTTTTTTTGAAAGCATAATTTTCAAAAACACTTTGCATTGTGTCAGTAAACATCTAAATGGAGCCTCATTTATTCACTTTTTCTCTTCATAGGAATGGTCAGATGAAGTGTTCAGTTTGGCAACAAATTTGTTGGCACAGAACATGTCAAGGGACGCGTTTCTGGAAAAAGCGTAAGTGGCCCTCGCGTGTCATCCTGTGGGTGTTGCTCTTCCCTCTGCGTCATTTTCCTCCATGCTTCTTACTCACCTTGTCATCTATTGTTTCTGCTCTGGTGGCTTGGCACTTCTGTAAACACAGGTCCTTGTTTGGATGGTTCTAAGAAGCCTGTTATCTAGAAGTCATCTAAACAAAAATCCTTCTTAGGGTTCTTCTTGCAAACTATTAAATCATTGCAGAAAAAAGAAGAATTGAATGCTCCCCCCAGCTGTAGGCTGAAGGTCTCCATTTAAAAAGAAAGAATATTCTGGACTGACTTGCTTCTGGTTTGTTTTCCTTTTTGTCTTTTATTGATAACAAAAAAAAAAAGAGAAATGCCAGAAGTCCCTTTTCCTCAGTCTGATCTCTCTGGTTTCCATGTGATCCAAGGAGAATTCATTCCTCTGGATTTCTTGGCAGAGTGGGCAGATTCTGAGTTGCTTTCCATGAAGCAGGAAAGCTGTTTATGAGAATGTTTAGGTTGAAATACACACCTAAAAGGGAAGAGAGATAAACCTGGCATTAGCAAATCTCGATAGATGAGAAGTGCATGGGCTGAGGCAGTTTTGTGTAAATCAGAGCTTTGAGAACAGCATAGCAAAGCCTGCCAGAAAGTGCTGGTGTTGAACTGGGATACTCACTGGCCTTTTGGGGTTCTAAAAGAGGGGATGCAGTTTCCCCAGCCTGTGAGTTGGCTGCTTAAAGGCAGCTTAGTGTCTCCCCCAAACACCATTTCCTGCTCACAGGCAGGGCTCAGTCCCGCTAAATACTAAATTTACGTTCCTAAAACTTTCTTCCCTCCAAAATTGACCTCCCCTTTTCCTGGGCTTTCTAAGGCTGGGAATGGCAACTTTACTTAGCTGCACCTGGAGTCAGAATGTTCCAGAGTGCTTAACTTTATTCCCACAGAATCACAGGTGCCTGTTCTGGGAAGGAGAGATGTGGGTGTGTGTTTCCTCCTCATGGTGTTTGTTGTGGTGCAGCTGGAATCCACAGAAATTCTTGAGGCAGCTCTGAAGGGTGGATGTTGCTGGAACTACTGCATTGTGTCTGATAATGGTGTGATGGCACAGCAAGGATGTATTAGGCAAACAAAATCCTAAGTGGATGGGAACATTTCACATTTCCTGTTGTCCCTGCATGTTGGCAGTGGGGAATGTGCTCACCTGAGCTGGTGACTTCCTTCAGCTGCACAGGTTGGGGATGGGTGTCGAGGGTAATCTGGTTCTACAATTTCCTTACCCCTGCAATCCCCAGGTGCCCAGTGGGCTCTGCTGACAGGTCTGTAGTGGGGAGGGCTGGGGCTCTACTTAATGGGCCTTTTCCTACCCAAATCAGAGGAGAAATGTGTCATCACACAGTGCAGCAGAGCTCCTTGGCTGGAGCTGTTTTTTGGCAGTTTTTCAAGCCATATTAATTAAAGATGAAGTCACTGGACACACTGCGTAGATTCAGTGGCAGGCAAGCATGGCATTCCTGTGTCTTTTTCCACTAATTAATAAATCACTTGGAAACAGTAAGGTTTCCCAGCTCCTCTGCATGGATGCCAAATCAGTCACTTAAGAAATCTATGACTTTGAAGATTAAATTATTTCCCCATTATAATTATTGTACTAAGCAAAAGGTTGGTTGGAGTCATATCAGAACCCTTTTGTTGAAAGAGAAAACCACTTTGCATTAGAACAGAATGAAGGGTTTTTTCTTTATGACATTCAGTTCCTTGGAGCATTGGAAGTGCAATAATAAACAGCTTTTCCCCATCTTCTGTTATTTCTAACTTCTAGGTTATAGAGGAAAACTCATTGTGATGAAACTATAGTCAAAAATTTCAAGAAATAGAAGGCAAAATTTTAAAACTGTATTTTTAAAAAGGAAAAAAACTGCTGCTGTGTTTTTTGTTTTAATCTTCCTCAGTGCTGGGAGTTGTGCTTGGTGACACAGTAGCATGAAAGGCTTCAGTTTCCAGAAGACAAAACTGTGGGGAGTCGAGGATTTGTGGAAATGTTCCCATCCCAGTCATCCTGGTTTTAGCATGCACTTTGTTTTTGAAGTGGTTGCTAATGGCATTTTCTATTGGGAAGAAAAGGAAAGTTTATTAGAACCATGCAGTTTCTTCTTATTTTGGCAGACCAGTGAGTAAAGTGAAAAGGCTGGTTTTTAACAAAAACAAATCTCCTCTTAAATATCTAAGTGTTGCCACGTTTTTCACCAGATGATGTTACTGCAAAACTCATTTACAGTTATCTCAGGACAGACAGTAGAAGGTTTTTAGTCAATTATGATATCCCAACATGTTTTCATACTGGGAGAAGGAGCTGAGTAGGACTTGCTACATGATCAGAGCACTAGCCCAGAGCTAGAAAGTTGGTGGAGAGGTCCTTGAAAATGCTGTAAAATAAAGCCAGGGTGCTTTTCTCTCCACAGCTACACAAAGCTCAAGCTGCAGGTGACTCCAGAGGGGCGCATTCCTCTGAAGAAGTAAGTGCTGTTCCCCTCCCTTACTATGTGCTCCCTGCTGACTTTGGGGTGTGAATATGTGATTGGGATGAGCATGGGACCCCTGTACCTAGAAGAATAATTTTACCCTCTGTTTATAACAGAGTGGCCAGTGATGATGGGATGTCTCTGTTCAAATGCCCTTTGAGCACAGACATTCTGCCTCTCTGCCCTGGTTCTTTCCACTTGTGAATATTAAAAAACAAACAAACAACATAAAAAGGCATAATTTCTTTATCTCAGGGACATGTGAAAATAAGCAGATTCAAATTGCATGTCACTGGGGGAATGAAGGGACCAATGACAGCTGAAATAAATACTTGCTGTGTGGGGTAGAGTTAAAACTGAGCACCGATAAACTCCCCTCTGTTACTGAGCAGCCAGCAAATGGAAATAAATAGCTAAAGATGTAATAGGCTGCTAAGAGATATTCAGTCTTTGAGCCACATAGGTCATCAAAACATGTCTTTAAGCAAAATCCCTCTGTTTTGTCCTCATTTTGCAGCATATATCGCTTGTTCTCCTCCGACAGAAAACGGGTAGAGACCGCGTTAGAAGCCTGTAACCTTCCCTCTTCCAGGGTAAGCATCTGCAGTTACTCAGATCAGCATTGCTTGGATTTGGTGCTGTTTTCTCTCTTCTGAGTTTGTTCATGGCTGAGCCTGCTGTGCTGGCTTTGCTGTTGGATGGGTCCTCAGCAGCAGCTCTGGCTTTTCCACACAGAAGTTCCTGATCCCCATCTGAGTACCTTTGATTTGAAGTTGTTTAGGATCAGGAGCACGTGGAAGAAGCCTAAAAGGATTCAAAGACAGGGTAGAGTTTGTGTGACCTGTCCTGGAGGAATCCTGTGAGGGCATTTTAAGGATAGGTGATGGTTGCACAATTTCCAAGGCATGGTTTCAGAGCAGTGTTAGCTTGAGGTGTGATCTATAGCTGGAGATAAGTGACAGGCTAAACCCACCTTGCCTTATCCAAAAGGTGCATGAAGGAAACGTGGAAATGCTGTGGTGTGGAAGCTGTTAATGCTGCAGGGATGCAGCCATTGCATCCTGCTAATCTGGGAGCTCTCCTCAACCCAGAGCATTTCCAGGATGGCACCTTACCCTCAAGGAGGGTTTTTTTCAGATGGAATGACTTTGAGCAGGGGATTCCAGTTAATGCTGGAGTCACAGAGTCACAGATTGGGTAAGGCTGGAGGGACCACAGTGGGACATCTGGTCCCACCTCCCTGCTCAAACTGGGTTTTAATCCCAGGAAAGCTTCTTGCAGGATAATTCCTTGGTTCAGGAGTCAAAGAGATGAGGCAAAACTATTCTGTAGCAGAGGAGAGCCTGCATCTCCTGATCCCTTGACTTACACAAAACGCTGTGCTGTGAGGTTTCCTCGACGTTTGCTCCCACTGTGGTTTAATAGAGCCCATTCCTACAGCTCCAGAAGGGTGGAGCAAAGTCTTTACAGCCAAACCTCAGACATCTCTTACAGTGAGACCTTCCTTCATAGGTTTGGGAGCTCAGTTCCATAAAATTCCAAGGAATGTCAGCAAAGTAGGTATAAAATACTATAATAATCTTATGTAAAGTAATATTCTGAGGTTAGAAATGTGGAGAGAAAAATTTTAAAGATGAGTTTCCATTTAATTGATAGCAAGCAAGACAAAGTGTGCAAAAAAAATCTCTGAGGTGCTGCTTTCTGAATCAGCTGGTTTATTTCTTCCATTTACTACATGTCTCTGAAAAGAAAATTTAAATATCATTTGGGTCTTTGGAAGAAACTGCAGCCTTTTTCTGCTGTTTATCTAAGTAGAGCCAGTTTTACATAGACACTGCTGGATGCTTGTTGCTGGGATACCATCTTGAAAATTATTCAGAGTATAAAGTAGATCCTTTCTTCGGTCGGGACAAAAGAGAAATGCACTGCATACACTAAAGAAAACTGTGTTGATCATCTTTGAAAAATACTATAGAAGGGCAAAACTGAATCTCATGGAAGTAACAGAATAGAAGTAAAGCAGAACTTCAACTAAAGCTCTTTTCCTTTGTGTTCCTGTTTATTTGAGCAAGTGAAATTCTTAGCTTCAACTTCCAGCTTTTCTGCCCTATTGTACTGCAGGACAAATGGTGTTCCCATAAAGCCTTGGAAGAGCAATAGACTCCAGCAGCGTGCAAAACATGAATATCACGGAGTCCTGCTCAGCAAAATAACACCAAATTATTCAGAGAATTCATTAATATCTCTCATGGATCTTAGCAGTTTAGGCTCTGGTTTTTCATATTCATGCCTCATGGATTCTCTCCCCAAGTTTCCACACCTCTCATTGCTCTGGGAAGATACAGAGCTCGTCGGCCACGAGCTTCACACGATGTTTGGCTGCAGCTCTCGGAACTTAGGAATGAATCTTCAAGCCTGGGACAGTCCCTCATCTGCCTTTTGCAGGGACCTGGGCACAGTTGCAGGGGAGGGAGTCCCTGTGTGGACTTTCCTGTGACAGGACAAATATCCCCATCCATCAGCCCCACTTTCCAGGGAGTTCCTGTGTGTGTGTGTGCCAGGAAATCCCGTGGCATGATGTGCAGGCTCTGCATTTAGTGCAGGAGGAGGAAGAGTTCTCGTTGCCTGGATAATTGTTTTCCTCCTGAGGAACAGCACTAGAGAGGATCCTCAGAATTGCTGAAAATAAATCCTTTCTTTTGTATTTGAGGACCTTAATAAGGGATGGATTCTCTGCAGTGCTGAGCACTCCAGCCCTGATTCAGCCGAGCAGCAGAGCATGATCACAGTGGGATGACCCATGGACCTCAAGTCCAAGCTTTTTCAAAGCATGGCTTTATTAATTTCTCTCTTTCTAGGTCAGAACTGGCCTGTGTAGAGTCTTGCAGGATCAAGCCCTGATTTTTGGAACAGTCATCATCCAGCAGATCTGAAATCAGAAGGATCTTTAAATAAATGTTTAAACAAAGTTTTAAAATACCCCAATGAAGTTCTGAGTTTCCCATCCAATTTCCTTGTGGTTTTTTTTTTAATCTTATCTACTTTTTGGATATGAGGTTACTTTTTGTTATTGTTGGACATTTTTGTTTGTTTTGGTTAAAGGTGCTTTAAATAGAATTTGAAGTGCTTTATTTTAGCCAGCCTTTTGGCTGTGAAGAGTGGTTTTTGTCTTCTAGTTAATGTTGAGGTTCACAATGAAGCACCAGTGAGCTTGACTGTTAAAATAAAATAACCAGCTCTTGAGTCCAGTCTGTGCAAATAATCTGAATTAGCTCTTATGCTGCCAAATATGTAACAGATGTTATAAAAGTAGGCAGGTTACCAGGCAAATCCTAAATCAGCAGTGCTTGAAATTAGTAGAGAGTCCTAATCACAGAATAAAATTGAATGCCAATATTAAGCCAAGCTGGAAACGAGGGATGCTCTCATGTGATACAGAAGGTTTGTGCTTTGTTCACTGGTGTCAGAAAAGAGATGAGCCCATAAGGTGTGTGGGTGGTTCCTCTGAAACGGGGATGGCTCAGACCAGGCTGAGTAAGGGGGCAGCATATTTGATTCCCTTTGGGCAGATACGCTTTTGGAAGCCAAATATAGTTGTGTGAGGTTGTGCCTGAGGTGGCTTTCGTCTCCCATTAGATATTTGTGTTTTGTAGCCCACTGATTATGATACTGGTAGGAAATACCTATTAAAAAGTTCTGTATCCTTATGCCTGAAGGCTCGTGTTGGTTCTTCTCTTTGGAGTGGGTGTTTTGAGACATGGGGGAGCAAACCGATGTCTATTAATTGGGTCTGAGTGGCAAATCAGAGCCTGGATCTCAGGTCATTGGAAGAGATCCACATTTGTTCAGCTGAGCACCTTGAAATCCCTTGTAAAGAAAAAAAATAGTAGCTTGACAGGGGACTGTAGTTCCGTGGTGATTAGAGAATCACTGGAAAGCCCCCAGCTGAGGAGCAGCACCCTGCTGGACAGGGGTTATAAGCAGAGGGAGCAGGGGAGGGCAGGGTGCCAACTCTAACAAGAGAATTCTCAAGCTTTGAGAGCCCCAGCCTTAAGGCAAACACAGGTGTCAGCACTGAGAGCTCCACAGCTTGCATTTCTCAGTGTCTTGGGTGCAGGTTCAGTGCCACTGGCAGCCCTCACTGAAAAGAGCTATTTTCATCCTCTGCCCTCAGCCTCCCCACTTCTCCATCCACCCTTGCACTGGATTTGGCAGCAGTGCCAGTGGCGAGTTTACCTGCCTCAGGGACTGATCCCATGTAAAACACACAGGGAGGTTCTGGCTGGGTAAGTTTTGAACCAGCTCACCCTGCAGGCATTCACAGTCTGCCAAAAAAAGGAGGGCACAAGGGGTTTGATGGGGTCACCTCAGAATGTTGGAGACTGGAGATGGTTATCCAGGCAGAGCAGAGGAACAGCCCAGATTGGTCAATCTGCTCTTGTGGACGGAAACAGAATAAAACCCTCTCGAGCCTTTGCAAGCTTCAGATGAAAGGAGACAAAGAGACACCTGCGGTATCATTTATTTATTGTAATCTAAAGCAGGAAAAATACAGAAAAGTTTCCTTGTGTCTGACAAAGGCTTGAACGGTGCTTCCGGTTCCCTTGGCAACGGTGCTAAACGGGCAGAATAAATACAGGCACTGATTGCCCCAGCAGCAGCTCGCTTCCCAGCCAGCCAGGTTCCAATGGCCTGCCAAGCAAACAGCTTTGTGCCCAAGTTAACATTTTCCTCCTCTAGTTCATTGCATTTTGGAGCGTGGAGAGGCATCCTGTGGGCCCGTGGTGCCCCCAGAGACCACGTGTCACAGCTTTGGATGAAGGACTCTGGCTTCGTGCAAAGGACTTACCCAGTACAGTAATTGACTCCAGTAATTTGATTTTTTTGGAGAAAAATGTAGTGAGAGTGATGAAATTGTCATCTAGAAGTTTGACTAAATTTAAATCACTCTAAGTTGTAGAAAATGTAAGGAAAAAAAATACTGGCATGTCTTCTGCAGGAGAGCATTTTTGTTAATTCCTCTAAAAGAAATCTGATTGCCAAATGTGTTATACTGAGTGTTTAGGACAAAGATGGATGGAAAAGCTTTGCTGCTTGAGTCTTGCCCAGAATTGTGGCATCTTGAACATGCATCTTCAGGAAGGAAAAGGCAAAATTGCTGCTGCTGCTGTCAGGGAACAAGTGTATTAGTAATGACACAGTAACCCAGTTTGTTCCCCAGTTGTGTGACAGCTTTGGAAAGATGAGTGACATCCTCATCCTCTGTGATGCTGCTGTTCTGCTCACTCAAAAACAGGCTCAGCACCGCTGGGGGTGAGCTCAGAGGCTTCATCAGGGCTGATACACTTGTTTCTGCTGGAGGTGAGGGGGTTGGATAGGGAGATGTCCCTTCCTCCTCCTTCACAGGTGCTCAGAGAATGAGATAATGCCTCATGGAAGCTAATAAATGTGTTTGTACGTATTTTTTAAACATGTACTCTTTAAGCTGCTTTGTGGTTCAGGAGAACTTAAAATGCTGCAGAATCTGGGCTGCTCTAGGTTGCAGGAAGAAATCAAAAGCAGCCCAAAACTGAGTGATCTGTTTGCAAAGAACATATAAAAGTGCTGTATCTCTCTTTCACTGTTTTTTCCCCCATTTCACAGAACGATTCAATCCCTCAAGACGACTTCACGCCAGAAGTGTACAGAGTGTTCTTAAACAACCTCTGCCCTCGGCCTGAGATCGACCACATCTTTTCTGAGTTGTAAGGAAAGACTCTCATCGGTTTATTTATTTATTTTTCCCATTCACTGATTTTCTGGGCTGGGGATGGCAAAATAGGTTATTTATACTACAAAAGCATGCAGTGCTTGCCAGTAACAGATTTAAATGCCAAGCAGGGCTGTTATTTAATGTTGGATCAAGGGTTCCTTCTCTCCCAGGCTTTTACCTCCACTTCTGAGGGCTTGAGTTTTAAAGGAATTTGCTCCTAGAGGAGCAGAACTGCCAGGTCTTGTTCTTCTGTATTGATCAGGATAGTTTAGGTTTCCAAGAAGGTAAAGAAAGAAGAGTAATAAGCAATGAGAATATGTATAATCACCCCCAAAAGCTTAACTTGGACTGGCAAAAAAATGCAGTAACTTTTAGGATTTGTTTGTGATGAATTCATACTGTGAAATTAAATTAGCAGCCGGCTACAACTGATTTCTTACATTCAGTTATGAGCTCTGTAACTCCTGGTGCTTCTACCCCTTGCAGCATCTGTGTACTTCCAGTTTCAGCCTGATCAATGGAGTCAGAACATTAAGCTACTTGAGAGGAAAGCAATTTCCAAAATACACCCCACAACCTCCAAACCAATTGGTGAATGTATTTGAGCAACATGACCATGCTCACATTCCTCTTTTGGGATTGTTGTGCCTAAGGTCAGGGTTTCAGAGGAGCACAGTCCTGTCCCAGTTTGCTCCCACTGCACCCAGGAGAGGCTTCTCATTGCCCCCTGGCAGAGCAGAACTGGGCCAGGCCTGAGTGCTCTACACAGTTCTCAGCTCATCACCTGGCCCAGAGGCTTCCTGGGTTTCTGTCTGGGCACAACTTGTACCCAAACTCTGCTCTTTTCACTGGCTCTCTAAATACACATCTTTTTGCTTGTGTTACAGAGCACCTCAAAGCTTTTAGAAGGTTTATTAAAAAAAGACCCACACAGATTACCAGAATAATGAAATCAGGGCTGCTGTTATTCAGCAGTAAACCCAAATAGTTGGGCCAGGAATGCCAGCAGAGTGTTTGTGGCAAGCTCGGGATTGAATTCCACTGCTCTTTTCTCTTTTTAGATAGCTTAATTCCAAGAATTCAGAGTAATTAAAGGCTTTTAGCATTGCTCCAAGTCTTCCCATTGATGGCTGTAATGCTGAACATTGTTAAAGATCTTTTTCCTAGATACCTGATGAAGAACAATTGGCAAAATGAGGTAGTCCAGAGACACAGTGGAGTGATGTTTTTGTTGTATGATAGTTTTGTATGAATCTTGTCTCAGTTTCCTTGGGAGGTTTCAGACACGGAACAAGATGGCAAGCAATTGTATAAAATGACTTTGTTGTTGCTTTAATTTCTCTCCAGTGGTGCCAAGAGCAAACCCTACCTTACTGTTGATCAGATGATGGACTTTATAAATCTGAAGCAACGGGATCCACGATTAAATGAGATCCTTTATCCACCACTCAAACAAGAACAAGTTCAAGTGCTGATTGAGAAGTATGAACCTAACAGCAACCTAGCAAAGAAAGGTCAGTGGATTTCACACTTCTGCTGTACTCAGTTCCTGATGCAAAACAGTGATTCAGTTATCCTACATGCTAAAGCAAAATTTGGTTCAAAATCCAGTTGCTTTCTCATCTGTCTGCTTTTGGGATCATAGAGGCCTGTGAGACATCACGTGGTGCATTTTTAAATGTGTTTGGTTGGTATCAGGTTAGGAAGGAGGGGGCTGGTTGCCATGCTTGCTTTGCAGCATGTGTGATTGACAGAAGAGTTGGTATGCAATCCTCAGCAGAAACCTGACTACCACAATGGCTGTTTACCAGCATCTGAAATGGAAAGTTGAAAGAAAAAAATCAGGGACAATGATAAGAGTATGATAATTCCATCATTTAATAATACTATTAAGTCTGGCCTTGTGCTTTTGGATAAAGTGGTGTACAATGCAAGATATGAGATCAACTCAGTGTATTTCATGCTATAATCACAGAAAATTCCCTTTTGAACGTCTCAAGTGTTGTCAGGACTTGGCTGGGCATTTTGCCAAAACCAGTGAAAGAACTCCTGCACAAATCTCTGCAGATTTTTGCTGCCACCACAAATCTTAAAATAACATGCAGTTTGTGTCTGCATCCTGTTTTACTCCAATCCCCATATCCTAATGATTAGCCCAGCTTTTGATATGTTTGCACCTTAGACATTTTAGAGGCATGGGAGTATCCTGAAAAACAGATTTAATATGAAAAAAAGATTGTTTGGTCCAGAGATTGTGGGTCAAAAAAGACCCAACAGTCTAGAGGTTAACTGAAGGGCACTCCCACCTCTCCCTGGAAGCCTTCTCACCTTGATGACTTCCTGAAAGAGATCGATGTCACAATCAATGTTGTCTCCCAAACACTTCTAATCTTTTCTCTTAAGGCTTCTTGTTTTTCTGGTCCAGTCAAACTGAGTGTTTCCAGAGGTTTTGCTGGAGGGTTAAATCCTGCTTCTTTGCCATATTTATGCAAACTGTCTTTTGATGTCAGTAGGAGCAGTACCTTGAGTAAATGGAAACACATTGTGACCTCCTTTCTCATCTGTGCAAATATTAGCACTGTGCTCTGTGCTTACCTTATTTCCCACCAGCAGCAGGAAAGTCTGTTACCTAAAAGATCATTCTTGTTACCCAAATATTAGCACTTCATATAAACCAAATAAAGGATTTATTAGAAGGAGGTGTGCTGGTGTGCCAGCAGAACCCCAGAGTCAAAATGGAGTCACCTTCTGACTAGCAATAAGGAGAAAATGTGAAACAGAGCCCAGGAAGAAGGGTGCTGTGGTGGTGTTTGCTACCACCCTCCAATGGGATTTGTGGGACACCTCAGCTTTACCCTGTTTACCTTGGGGCACACATTTGCTGTTCCATAGGTGTCTCTCTTCCTTGGTGTGATTTATGTTGCTCCTAAAGAGTCAGTTCTCTCTGAAAATGCTGACTTGAACAAGGGAAAGGCAGATCATAGAGAGTTAATTCTTTTAGTGGGATTGTTGTGGTTTTTTTTTTCCCTTTTCTGACTTGGGTGCTGGGGTCCAGCTGGCACAACCTGAGAACCACCTCTGTGTTGAAGACACCACCTCCCTGTCTGGCAGCTGAGCTGCAAGGAACTGGCAGCAACTCCAGTGTAAATCCCAAGCTTACTGCCTTAAAATGACAGGAATTGGCTAATCAGGAATGACATGGGGACACAATATTTTCTGTGCATCTGCTCCGAGTTGGGAATGCAAGTCACTGTATATTAAATGAAGTGTAGGTGTGCATTCATTTCTATACTCATGGAATAATTGTCAAAAAATGTTTCATGTCTATAAAATATCATCAAAATGTAAGCACATATTTAGAGCAGTGATTTAACCTTTTAATATGGTGTTCTGTAAAAGGGATGATCACCCAGACTTCCTGCTGTCAGGGTTGTCGAAGTGAAATTTCCAGACAGTTTTTGGCCAGAAACATGGACACAGGTACCCAGGCAACCTCCTAAAGTGTGATTCACGTGCTTCTTAGCAAATAGAATTTCATGCATTGAAAAGTTCTTTTAAATGAAATCAGGGATTTTTTTTCCTTGAAAATGTAAATCCAAATTCATGAAGTGGAAGCTATGTACAGCACCTGACTCCTTGCTCCCTGTTTGGATAGTGCTAGACCTTCACTCATCTAATGATTGTTCTTCCTCATTTCCTGTCCAAGTTTATTGTCTGTGCACATCCACTGTACCACAATATTCTCTTCTAATTATTCTCTCCTAGCTAATTAAATGAATTTCTAGTGAGTTGTTGTGCTGTCTCTCAACTTTTGCAGCACTATTCAAATGCTTTTGGGATGCCATAATTCACCATGTCACCATTGTAGCCCTTTTGTTGCACCTGTTGCTGCTCATGTACACTATTTTGAACAAAGTAAGCAAGAGCTGTCCACAATACTTTAAATTTCTGCAGCTCCTCAGGTACCTGGTAAAATCTAATGCTGGTGAAGTTCCTTAGGTTACAGAGCTGAGTAAAACTCCTGCCTGTGCTCCTGTTTGTCACTGATGTATTTTAGGTGTATTTATTGCTGGGATACGGTGGAGCTTTTGCAAAATCAGCAGATAGGGGGCCTTGACATCTGCATAGGTTAAGTGTCTGGAGTAGAGTTTTATTGTGGTTCAGGTAAGCTGTTGTGATTAATGCTTTGTGTCGTGCAGTGAAGGAGATTAATTCACTGTAGAACGTGTTCCCTTATCAGGTGGAAGCAGAGGAAGTCCCTGGTAGTGCTGAGCAGTCTCTCCCTGTCAGCAGAAGTGTGCTGGGGACTGTGAGGCTGGAGAAGAATTTATGGAGAATTTATGGAGAAGAATATATATGTGTTTCCCATTCTGCAGAAACATGCTGGCTCTTCCTTTACTTAATGATGCAATTCATTTCTAAAAGTTCCTGAGTTCAAAAGGAGCTTTGAGAGCTCAAATCCCAATGTCTCAGTTCAAACCTTTCATTCTGAAACCAGGTAAGTGCTCTGGAAACCACAGAGCCACAGCCCTGCCTCTAGGGGCATCCTGTGTCACTTCCACGCTCCAAGCTTGCAAGAAAAGCTGTGCCCATGTACCAGACTAGAAATGAAAGCAGGGAAGAACACAAACCCAAGGTCTGCTAAGGAAAGGAGCCCTGAAAAAACTAAGCTATAAAATGTGTGTTTCCACCATCATCCTTGGAGGGAGCAAGACAAGGGTTAGGTTATTATCAACCTTTATTTTTAGAGTGGTTTTTGTGGTGGAAGATTTAAAAATAAAGTGTGGAAGTGCTTTAAGTAATGGCATATTGGATTTTTTTCCCTCTTAAGAATGCATTTATTTAAACATTATCTCTGCTTCTTTAGTTTTAAAGGACCAAACCTTTAGATCTGCCCAGAGGAAAAGAGCTTTGCTCTTATATTTAACAGTGTTTCTTTCTCCAGATTTTCTCTGTATCTATTGCTGTGTGTCAGCTTTAGTTAGACATGTATTTAGGAAGATTGTAGAGGAGCTGGTTGCATGACTCTCTATGAATTCCAGTATTAATTCTGTTTTGCAGTGCACATCTATTGGTAGTTGTTGCACTGAGTTTTTCTTAGGTAATAAAATAAATTAGGCAATTATCATTAAATTAGGATATATTTAATTTTATACAGCATCTATTGTATGTATTTTTCCCATGGCAGCCATAACACCAGGTAATATTCAGTCCAGCATAAATGTGTTTTTCCTCCTTTAAACTTCTATGCAATTTAAACATTTTCACCCCACTGCCTTAAATTCACCTTTCAGTAACTGCATAAGAATAATTACACATTGGATGCTTTTGATGGCAGAAGGGGGTCATTTCCTAGGTAACAGATTTTCATGGCAAAAACAAGCACTGTGCAGCCGTGGCTCTACTTTTAAGACACACTTCATAATATTTAAAGCATAAATTCTGATGTATAAATCATTCAGGCAAATGGTTGGGCCTTCTGCTATGAAACATTTGTAGGAAGTGTTACAAAACAGTTGAAATTCTTTGGCCTCCCAACTGTAATGCTGGAAAATAAAAATACTTACCAAAAAGCCCATTAACTTTGGGTTTGTCACTGTTTTCCAGCATTCCAATTGTACAAGAGAAGAGCTCTCTGCACTGTTGCTGTCTCAAATATTGACAGAACAATAGATCCCAGTAATGATTTATTACTCTTTGAAATGTTTAAGCCACACCAAAGTTGTAGTGTAGCTCAGGCTGTCAGCAGCAAGTGCTAAGCTAGGTAGCTTACCAGAAAACATTTTTTATAAAATTGTTTTAAAATATGTATATATCTGTGCAACAAATGTTAGTATGGGTAATGTGTCAGCATAAATAAGCTAATGGAGACTGTTTGTCAAAATGAGTTTGCAAAATGTATTTCTGTAATACACTGGAGGTTGTTTTTTCTAGTTAAGCTGTAAAATTAATTTCAGATCTTGCAGTTGTTTGGAACATTGCATCTCAAGTGAAAAACTAAATGTAAAAATCTTTTAGAATGGAAAGTCCTCGATTATAAGGATTTTTTGCACCTGCTTTACAGGTAAATGGTGTCATCTTTGAACTGTACCAACTGAAACAGTGATGTGGACTAGTGAGAGTGGATTTTGGACACTGATATTGGCAGTAGAGATAATGAAAATACCAGAAATATATTTAGGGTTCGAGGGAGGGCAAGTTTTGTGATCTCAGTGTATAGTGCAGATACTGTGAAAGAACCATGAGCTTTGCAGAAATCCATTTTGGACCTGGTATCTGGTACCAGGAATAGCTCCACTGGTATCAGTGAAGCAGTGCTGAGTGTAAAATGGCCCACACTTAGAGTGGAATTAGTCTTCAGAGCTGCAGAGCATAAACTCCTGGTGATAATGCAGGTTCTGCAGTCAGCCCAGCCCTGTGCTATCAAACATGGAAGTGATCACTCCAGTGACTCCTGTTCCATGACCTGGAACCCAGAGGGACCTGGTGGGCCCTGGGATCAAACCCTACAGGCAGCCTTCAACCCTGTGTCCTGGCACTGAGAATGGCTGAAAAAACGTGGGGTGACAGGACCACAAAACAAACGCGGTTTTTGAGGTTTTAGAACCTCATTCCCCCAGCTGGAGCTTTCTCCCAGAGATAAGAAACTCTTACGTCAGTACTGCGTCTCAGGGGTTATGGACACATATTTTTCTGCAGTTGCTTGCCTGTATTGTGTTTGACTCGGCCTCAGACTGTCAGAGCCCATAAATAGAAAACTTAGTCCCACAGTAAAACTGTTTCTTTTGTGCTCGTTGCTGCCTCTTGTATGGAGCACCAGGAAGTATTCAATTTTAGCAGCAGATTTTATTATTTGAAGATGAATATTAGATAAAGTTTACGTCTGAAAATATAAAGGAGTCTGGACTCAAGTGCTGAAGGAAACAAATGTAGATAAAGTTGGGACAAACATGGTGTGGTTTGACTCTTCATTATGACTTGTACAAATGTCGTGCTTTCAGCTGGAAAGGGCCCCTGAGGACACAGAAGGGGAAGACTGCTGGCATCCACTGAGTGACATCTAGGACTGGTGGCACAGGAGCCACAAATGGGCTCACTGCTATTGGGCCATCCCCTTTTGTGTGTGATTTTTGGGGTTTGCCTCATCCTTGGGTCAGCTTGACTCAAAAGACGCTCAGTCTGTGCCTTGAGGAGCCAGCTCTGATCCTTGAGTGTTTTGGGATGTGTGGTATCTGTCAGAGCAGGGCTCTCAGAGCCCTGGAGTCTGGATCCTGCCAAAACACAGCATCCATATGAGGAAGTTTCCCTTCCCATGTCAGATGCAATCATCCAACAATATCCTTTAGCTGGAATATGCCTATAAATACAGCGGGGTTAAACGCTGGGGAGGCAGAAGGAAGTGGTAAACTAAAGGACAATGTTGGCCCGAGAACACAGAGGGATCAAGTGGCCTTGAATAAATTTAGGCTGGAAATTAGGAAAACTTTCCTAACAATATGGCCCTGGCACAGACTACCAGAGGTAGTGAAGAGGGCAAAAAAACCGATTGTTATTAGGAGAAAGCTCAAGTTGTTTATGAAAGGGATTGTTCACTGCAGTGCCTGCAGCTGCAGAACCAAGCTTAAAAGACAGATAAAGAAGGCCCTTTAAAGGGACTGAGATCCCTTCTTTTCAGTTTATTTGCACTGTGTTTGCAGTGCCACCCCTTTATGCTTTTCTACTTCTCTTTAATATTAATCTATTTTCAGCTGCAGGAGTTTCTGGAAGTAAAAATGTCACCTGTGATTTTTCTCTTTTAGATTTTTTTCAGAACTTACAGCACACTGACACTCTTCTCTTATCTCTTCCCAGGATACTAAAGGACAATCTTTTTGGCAAGTGCATTTATAGCTTATGTAGAGAAGTATCACTTAGCAGAAAAAATACATCTTTTTAGATGTCTTTTAGTGCAACTTAGCAATTGGAAGTGAGCCAACATTTAACATTTTTCCATCTCCCAGGGTCACTCTGAGGCATTGTACGGAGAATGTTTTTGAGAAGTTTGGCCAGAAAGTGACATATTCCAGTGGTGTCCCTCTTTCAAGTCTGTCAGAAAAAACTATAGTATTGCTGGGATGAATGGTGTTTTTATCTGTCTGATTTAAATCCTTTCCACTCAGCTGCCTTAGAAATCTGCCATGTTGCAGAGTGCTCACTCCACCGCTAGCTAGGGACTGGTGTGAAGGTGGTTTTGTACTGGTTTTGTGGATTTCACTGGATCTAAACTAACTGTCTTCTGATATCCTGTAAGGGATGTCCTGTCAAAAACAATTTCTACATCTCTGCTGAGAAGTCAAGAGCAGAGAATTGGCTCGTGGCTGTAAAACCCTACTTCAGTCTTGAGACTTAGGAGGCATCAGTTGCTTGGGGCTTTCCCCCACTCCTTAACAATTACTGGCGATTTAAGTTTGTATACATGTGCCTGCTGAAGTTTTAGAAACTGTTCCAAGACTTGTTTTCCTTATCAGGAAACCTCTGCTTACCAGAATCTCTGAACTGTGACCATGCATTGTAACAGCAGAGGGTTTTAAAGCTGCTGCAGGCATTTAAAGGATCAATATCCATCAAAATAAATGTGTTTCCAAGGTATAAATTTTAAGGAAGAGAAAGCGTTGAGTGCTTAGAATCTTCCCTGCTTCAGTGTTTATTTTGCTGTTTTCTAGCACTATTGGAGAAAAACACATCCTTTTCATAGGCTGTGTAGCCCCTGTAGGTTAGAGCCCTTCCTTCCTGGGAGTTTGAAAAGAGCTGAAAAAGCCTGTGACTTCTTATAAAATAAGTAAATAAATACCATGCTTAACATTGCACTGTGGCTTTAAGATCTTGCTAAACCCAGATGGTTCGTGCCTACAGGCACCAGTGAGATTTAGAAACCTGGTTTTTTCCCTAAGGTGACACTCAGTCTTCCTTTCCCTTTGGAGATGGCAGTGTCCTTGGAATGCTCCCAAAGTTTTAATTCTGATTGAAGTAGATTTGCTGTTTGGCGTGGCTTGCATGGAAGCTTGTAGGAAATACTTCCTGTCTGGAGTGGAATAAGTATCTTGGGCTGCAGTGCCTCATCTTGATAGTTCAGAAAAGTGGTTTTCCATCTGCAAACATTTTCTTGCCCACTCCCCACCTCCCCCCCTAAAAAAAAAGATAAAAAAAAGGTAAATAATTGTATCCACTCTTGGTTTTCTCCTGCACTGGCACAGATGATAAAGCAGATATGATAGCTTCATTAGAATGACAAGCATTCCTGATTCAGACACACTGAACTCTGCTTTACTTGATGAGCCTTCCTCTGGACAAAGCTCTGGATCTCACTGTCCTTGGGCATGCGATATTTCCGCATGGATTAACGATACTGAGCAAGCTCTTCTGTGTAGGCTACTTAGACACAACATGTTTGCCTTCCCTTGTTTTCCCTCACTGACTGCTTGTCATTCTGTAAGCATTTATCCTGATCTTGTATCAGAGCTACCATTCTCTGTTTATGGTCAGATTTCCCTGGGTCTTATTGCACTGCACCCATTCAAGGCTGGAGCAAGGAATCTTGTTCTCTCTGTTCCTTTCTTACTTTTTGGGTAACTTACTGAGTTTTCCATTTCTGTTTCTAGAACATGTTCCCCAGGACAGCTTGTTTTGGTTTGTGGCCAGGTAACTGTCTAATTTCAGAAGGTATTTGAGCAAGTATAACTCAGGGCAGAACTGGATCCATTATGTTTTCCTCCAGGTTTAGAGAACGGAAATGAGATTTGAACACAACAGGATATTGTCCTGCTTTGATTTTAAAGGATTTAAGCAATGACACAATCAATAAATCCACTGCAAGACTGTTTCCTAGCACGCTTAGTTGAAGCACTGCCAAGCTTTTTCAGACATTCACCCCAAGTTTTCTAGTGCTCACTCTGGTCTAATTACCTGTTTAATTCCTTTTTCTTAATCACCTTTTTTGATGCGGTTTCTTATACAGATGGGTTGCTGTTCTCTACATCTCATCTGCTTCTCAGGATGATAGATTCCTAGACATCTTCTTCCCTATTCACCTCTGTATTTTTGATTTTTCTTTGCTCTAGTGATTAGCTATGTATCTTGAATTATTATCTGTGTGTTCTCATTTGATTTGTGTCCCATTTACCTGGTTCACTACAGCTTTGCCTTCCTGTTTTGCTAACAGCCACCAGAGAACTGTCTGTTCTTTAAACCCTGTGTTGTTGACTCTGCTTTTTCACGTTATTAAGGACTTTATGAAACCAGACCTACTGCTGATCAGTGTTCAGCCGCTGGACTTTTTGTGCAGTTCAGCTTTCAAATTCAAAGAAATCTTGATCTTTTAAGCTGACCTCAGTTTATTTCTATCTGAGCTTTTTTGCAGATTAGTTTTTCCAATTAGGAAAAATTTGAATTTAAAACTTCATTAAATGCTTCACTAATGTTCAGATGCAGTAATTCAGATGTATTGCTGTTCCTCTACTTATTAATTTGATAAGGCTGTCTGACTAGTGTGAATTTTTGCCCTTACTGATCATTGAGAGAACTGGTAAAATGGAGGAGCTATTGATGATTTCTGTGCATGGTGTGTAAATGGTGGTTGGTACTCTGATATTTTGACATATCTGCAGATCCTGACCTGAGGCTTGAGAGTCTTTGCCATCCTCACTGTTTTTTCTAAAACAAAGCAGCGCTAAGATAACTGGGGTAAGGTCTAATAGCCAGTTATAGGGTTGGGGTATTTTCAGTCTGGGCTGAGCTTGTACTGCATTCTCTCCTTGTGATGCCTTTGCCACTAAGACAGTGTCCCTTGGACAGGGCAACGGGACAGTCCTGTCCTGCCCTGGTTTGCAGAACTAAATACAGACAGAAACTCCAGTTACCCCATAGCAGTATAGAAGCACAACATGTGTCTGGAAAGCCAGGCAAGTTTTAGCATCACTTGGATGCAAGTGCTGCAAGTGCCACCAGAGTGACTCTGGCACATTGGGTCCCACACAGTGTGAATTTTATGTAAATTAATCTTGTGAGCTTCTCTGCTGGCTCACAAAGCTGGAGAGCAGAGAGTAGCTAATGTGTGCCCGGTGTCAGGAGAAACACCAGGACTCTGTGCATCCTACTCCACACTGTGCATAAAATTTTAATACCTAATGAGCTGTATATTGCAGTGCTGGTTTGTGAGAGGGAATTACCAATGGACATGATTTACAGATCTCTCACTGGATTATCAAGTATCTGCTTTACTTGTTGGATTCTTATCTTCGAGAGGACTACTCAGTTGTGTGGGATTATTGTGGTTAAATGTGGTTATTGTTATAGATTGCATTGGAATAAACCTGATTTCACTGTCAGACAAAATACTATTGTAATTCTGTGCTGCTGAGTGGGAGATACAATTAATTGTCCAATTAATTGTCTCGCTTCCTTTTTGTTCTTCTTTTTTACTATAATAACATCTCTTGGCACAATCATGCTTTCCAGTTAGATTAAAACTGAGTGGATAACAGCATAGGTGTAAACAAATGGAAAGCACTATGAAGTTAGCAAATATACAAAAAGAAATGTTTAAGATCCACGTGGCCAAACCTGTTTACTGTGTTTAAACAAATGCACATTTTAATTGTCATACAGAATGTCCACAAATTTTAAGGGACAAGTGAAAGCTGTTGTTATAGTTGCAAGAATGAAGTGCAAAGGAAAGTGTTCACATCATGTGAACATTCATGTCTTTCCTGCTGTCTGCTGTGCCTCTCTTGTTTTCCATCCCAAGACTTTTCCTGGAAGGCTCCTGGGAGCAGGCTGGGCGGACCTGAGGAAAATTAAGTAGCTGCACATCCAGCATACCTGCCAAAATAAGGGGATGAAGTTTAGATCAAGCAGCTGTTTGAGGAGTTCTCAGGGTTAGCTGCACTTTGATATCTCCCCCAGACTACTGCACTGCTGGTGTTTTGGTCTTGATCCTGGACCTCTGCAGAGGGCACTGAACTGCAGGAGAAGCTTCTTTTGGAAGCTCGACCCTGCTTTGAACCCTGATGTCTTTTAGCAGGTGTTGAGTGAGCAGGGGTTTGTTTACATCCTCGTGTTGAAGAGTTGGCAAGCTCCCAGGGACACAGGAGCATTCCCACATCCAGAGCAACATGCTGGTCATGCTGGCTGCTAAGGGGGTTGGGAAAGCAGGATCTTGTCAAATTACCTGTGTCTTATTAAGCAGTGGAAGAAGGATTTCTGTGTCAAAGTGTGAGGGGGAAAAGCAGCCTGTGCTTTTGCCAGCCCTGGAAACCGTGTGGGAACAGTTTTCCATGGGGCTGTCACCTGTGTCTGCCCTAGCACTGTAACAGGACCCCACAAGAGAAATGTGCCTCATTCTCTGGATCTGGTCAAACAGGACTAAGAGCCTTATGGTAGCATAGTAAGTCTTCAAAAAGAGGAGCCTCTGAGAAGTATATTCACAAGGTACAGTCTATCCTGTCAACCATTTCAGCTGGCTGGAATTCCTGCTTCATGGCAAATGTGTGGTCACCATCTCCCAGGGATGGGGATATTCCAGATCTCATAAGCTGCAGAAGAAAACATTTGGATTGATGTAGGTTAGCAAGATCTAAGAACCCTAGAAAAGAGGATTCACTTAATTACCCCTGGAAATTTTGTGAATTTTCGATAGATCATTTGCCAGAAGTGTCGCTGCTCCTGGGAGAAAGGAAATGGCATAACAAAAGTGACTTCTCTTGTATTTAGAGCTGACAAATGCTGACCAGAAAAGAGCTTTGATACTTGTGGACAAAGCAACAGTTACATTTTTGTGTGGTTTTCTCTGAACCGGGGACATTAATGTGTTTGATCCATTGTAATAGATCTTGAAAGGTATGGGGTCATGTAGCTGGAGTTAATAAGGAATTATTGTGAAATGTGTAGAACTTGCCACTTCATTAGTGCTTTTTTTTTTCTTTTTTCCTCCCTTGTAACTATTTTGGAACAATAAGGTGGAGCCAGGGATGCAGAAGAAGGTGAAGCTGCACAAACACTTCCCATGTTTCATATAATGAAGCTGATCACAGTCAAGAAATTCAATAGAATCTCTCAACATATTCCTCTTCTAGTAGGAAATTACTTCTCCTTCTTATCAAATTTTAATGAAAAAATGCCAAATTCGGTTGACTTCACTTGGTTCTCATTGGGGTGGTTCTTTTTTGATCTCTGCATCAATTCCACCACCCTGAAGGTTGTATGGAGCAGCAGTTTGAAGTGTTCTGTGGAACCATTTGCCAAGAAATTGCTTCATATTTTTTCTGCATGTGTGTACAAATATAGAGAGAGGCATAGAGAGATATTTCCAGACTTTGAAGTGCCTTTCCAAACTCTTGGAAGTTTTTAATTCAGGTACATTTCAAGAGTTAGATCAAAGTCTATATAATTTTACGCAAGCGTGCAGCTACACATTTCTAATTTTGAGGTATTGGGAATATCTGTGACTAAGAATACATTAGACACTTTTGTATTTCTCCTCCACACTTGTTCTTGTATTTTTCAGGCCTGTTTCATTGCACAATAAAAACATTACAATTGATCTGTTATTTACTTGGCTGGCACCAAACTTTAGCTGGCTACTTAGGCGTGCTTCAAGAATCAAGTCAAAAATATGCAAAATGTGGGGGGAAAAGTGCAAAGTGAGAGGGGAAAAAAGTGCAGAGTGGGAGAGAAAAAGGGCAAAAGTGCAGAAAGAGTACAAAGTGAGGGGAAAAGTGCAGAGTGTGAGGGGAAAAGTGTGAAATGCAAAGGAAAAATGTTCAAGGGGTGAGGGGAAAAGTGCAAAATATGAGGAGGAAAAGTGGAAAGTGTGAGTGAAAAAGCAAAGTGAGAGGGGAAAAGGTGGAGAGTGAAAAAGTGCAAAGTGAGGGGAAGAAGTACAAAATGTGAGGGGAAAATGGGCAAAGTGTGGGGGGAAAGGTGTGAAGTGTGAGGAAAAAGTGAGGCAGGAAAAGTGCAGAGTGTGAGGGGAAAGTGCAAAATGTGAGGGGAAGAAGTACAAAGTGTGAGGGGAAAATGGGCAAAGTGTGGGGGGAAAGGTGTGAAGTGTGAGGAAAAAGTGAGGCAGGAAAAGTGCAGAGTGTGAGGGGAAAGTGCAAAATGTAAAGAGAAAATGAAAAGTGTAAGGGGAAATAGGGCAAAGTGTGAAGGGGAAAATGCAAATGGAAGAGTGCAGAACGTGGGGGGAAAAGTACAAAATATGAGGAGGAAAAGTGGAAAGTGTGAGGGAAAAAGAGCAAAGTGTGAGGGAAGTAGGTTCTAAGAGTGAGGGGGGAAATGCAGTGAGGAAAAATTGCCATGTGTGAAGGGGAGATGTGAAAAGTGTGAGAGGAAAATGTGCAGAGTGTGAGGGAAAGAGGACAAAGGGAGAGGCCTGAGGGAGAAGGGAGGATGAGGAAGCTCTTGCCCTCTTCAGCAGGAGGGATCTCAGTGGCACTGGGTGAGTTGTGTGGAACATTTCAATTGGCCAGGTACCTCAGGAAAAATGGGGCATTTTTATGTTTGTGCTGGTTTTAAGTGTTTTAGTAAAGCACTACTGAGTGACCCCATAGGGAGGGAAATAGTAATTAATCAGATAAATTAGACAAGAAGTGTTTGAAGGGGAAGAAAAATAAATTTCTTGTGCTGGCAAGCTCCACACCCTGCAGAGAGAAGGGTCTTGCTGAGAGCTGTAGCTGCTGACATGGCTTCTGCTGTGGTTACACACATGTGAGTTCCATCCCAAGAGGAGACATCAGATCAAATTTAACATGGCAGTGGTGAGTGAAAAAGACAAGCCAAATAACTCTACAACTTGAAATATATAAAGCACACTAGGTATTTTTGGAAGTTTCATCAATATTTTAGGGCTAAGATTATTTTAATACAAAAAGCCAAAAAAAGTAAGAATATGAATCTGTCATGTCTCTGTGTCTTTGCATTATGTGTCTCTTGTGTCTCTAACTTTTTATACCTAAACATACCATTAAATCTTTCTATTATATATCCCAAGATAAAAGGTGACAACTGTAATCAGAACAACTGAGCACATATTATTTTCTTTTGCCAGCGTCTTTGTAAAGGTGTAATATATTTAAGGAAACAGAGAACAAATCTTACCATTTCACTGAGACTTTTTTTTGGATGATTCCACCAAGGATCGTCCTCTCTGCAGTTGGCCTCAGAATATTATTGACATTCATCACAAACAATCTACTCTTTAATATCCAAGACACAAAGCCCCTTTGACATCTGCCCTCTCCGTTCCACGGACAACCTCAAACTGCTGCAATATTGGCTGTAATTGAATTTGCAAGTTGCTTCACTTTCTGAAATGCTGACTGCTTAATTGTGATAGGGGAAACGGCATTCTAGAGTCCTGAGCTCAGACAAGTGTGCAGCTCAGGAGCTGTGAAGGATGCTCGCTGTGAGTTATGCTAATACCAGCAGCAATGCACAGGAGGACCATCTCCAGCTGAAAAACAGGGCCCCTGTTTGTCAGCTGCACTCTGAGGATTAGAACATAAAGATCACTTTGAGAACCTTGAAAACTACACGTGCATGAATCAACCTATCTGTATAACAAAATGCAAGTGGCAGCTATCCTGTTTGGATCTTAACTGTTTTTTCCTCTATTATTTCACTTGGTATGGATACACAACACATTCTCTACCTATATCCCAGTAAACTTGGTGTAGAGTGTTCTCTTAGGTGGATTTTAGGTCAAGCTAACACCATGACAGCACCTGGTACTGTTGGCATTCTCTGGTAGATTCAGGCGTTGGCAAGGTTGTTCCTAAACCTTTAGTTTCGTGGAGAATCTCAGTGATGAGGTGTTATTCCTGATTTTCACATTCTTATATTTTTTCTTGTGGAAAGGAAAGTGGCCCTCCATCTCTGGATGATTAGTTACCCTATAACAAAGCAGCTGTGGAGCCTGACAGGATTGCATTCAGATTACAGCCTTAAAATAGTGAATGGACTTGATGTTTTTCTTTCCAACCATCATACAATTGTTGTCATAAGAATGAATGGCAACTGCATTGCTCTGTATTGTCACTGCATTTCTTCTCTTATGAATAAGTTCGTTTAATGCTACCAGTCTTGGCTTCGTATGAAAATGAGGATGTGCACTTAAGACTGTTTTATCTTTTCCTCTCTGAGCAAGAGCCAAATCAGGTCCAAGCACAGATTTTAAGTAAATGCTTTACATGCAATATTTGCATCATGTAGTTACAAGCTTTAACAAAAAAAAAAAAAAAAAAGGACAGGTTTTGCTGGTTTTTGGTGGTCCCGGCAAGGGTTTGTCTATTCCTTTTTAGTGTTCTAGAAAAATATGTGTAAGTTTATATGTTTTAGTGTAAAACGGGCTTGGTCCTGAAAGGAGAGAGTAGCAAAGTCAGGAATAGAACTGAAGTCTTCAAATTTTCAATGCTATCAACAGGCAAAATGAGATTTTGTTTTAACAGACTGTGCAGAATATTTTGAGTTGGGCACAAGAGGTAAGAAATTCTCATTGTTGGGAGTCACCAAACATGTAGTTCAGAGATACAGAAAATCTGTTTTACTGTAGGCAGGCACTGAAATAACTGAAAATATGTGGTTGAGTAAACAGATGAAATATAGAAAAAATGGCAAAAAATACCAGGAAAAGAAAAATACCTCAAATTTGTTCAATTAAGCAATAATCTTCAGTTATAGGTTACTGGGTTTCTTTTTAGTCTAAATGTACAGATTGGCACTCTAAGGTCACCTTTATACAGAAGGCTTGGCAGCAAAGTCCTCCTGATGTAGTAAGAACAGCTCCACTGAGATGAATGGGGATATTGAAGCTGAGCACAGGACTCAGCCTTCTAATTTGACAGCAGCATATGAAATGATCATTTATGCTGGCACTCCAGTGAGATATGAATTAGAAGACAAATATAAAATTACAAAGCAAAGCTTGGTTCCCACTTGTAAGGGAGTTCATACGCACACTGAACCAAACTCCAGAGAGGTCAGAGGTACCTGTGTCTGAGGCTCTGCAGGTTTCCTCTGGAAGGCATGCTTTGTTTTGTGCCCCAAATACCCCTTTCCTTGATGGGCTTAGATCTATTTTCGCTGTAACTCTGATTCCCCCATGCTCTTGATTTTCTGTAGATGCTGATTATGAAGTGATTTATCTTTGTTACAGCTAAAGGGATTTGTGTTACTTGTATGGCTGAAAATGAGGTAGGAGTAACAAAAGAATATTTGGATAACTAGGTGAAAGCCAGGCTGATGGTTATGTGGTCTTTCACACATGCCTTTGTGTAGGTGTATATTGAATTTATCTGCACGTCACAGAATCTACAGTTGAAATTAACTGGTGCTTTCCTGTGTTTCTCTCAGGACAGATATCCGTGGATGGATTTATGCGGTATCTGAGTGGAGAAGAGAACGGCGTCGTTCCACCCGAGAAACTGGATTTAAATGAAGATATGTCTCAACCACTGTCACACTATTTCATCAACTCCTCACACAACACCTACCTCACAGGTACAGCAGTGTTGGACAGATCTAATGTCTCACAAAATGCCTTGCAAAAATTCTGAGTGTATTTTCAGTGGTAACATAAAATACACTGAAAACATCAGCATTAAACAGATGATGGAGTTCAGTCTTCAGGGAAGCGAGGGTGGCACTTGATTTTCGTTACAGCTGCAACACAAGTGCATCAAATGTACTTTTATTAACAGGTGAGCAGCAGCTGCATTGTTCAGAAGGCCTAGTCAGAAACCCAATGAAAGTTTCCCTCAAATAGGGTTCTAGATTAAGACCCATCTTTAGGGAGCAGAATGAACATTGTACTTTTTATGACAACAAAGATAGCAAGACAAGTGTGCAGAGCAGAATACGGGAAGCATCTCTGTAGCTCATAAATTTGCCCCTAAAACATTAAATCTGGCAGTTTGTTGTGCTCCATGAAATTTGCTTTGGTTCAGAGATTGAGGAGGTTCCAACATGGCACATAACTTTCTGACAGCCCATAAATGCGAAGAGTGGAGATCTGTTCCCTGGCAATATCTGACATCTGAGCTGAAATTTTTAGGTCCTGTCATGTTTTTTTAAAAGGCTGAGCACCCAGAAGCTCCTGTTAATTAAAGTTACAGTCTGAACTGTATTGTTTGCACAGCAAAGTCAACAATGCTTTAAGACTCAGAAAAAGCTACGGCAGTTTAGGAATTCAACTTTTGGCATTCGTTTTCTAGTCCAAGGTTCTGTTAACTTGCGAGAAAATAATTGTAAATTTACTATTTTAGTTTGGTTTACATAGGAACAAATGTTTCGGGCAAGCAGATGTGCACAGGGGGTTCTGTCCTGTTTGATTTGATGTTTGCTTTGTCCTGTCATGTTTGCTAATGACTTAGCATTATGTTTAATTTTAAAAAATGATGCTGCACTGAGTGCTAAAAGTGTAGTTTTTGCATAATGTAGGCCTTTTTAATTCTATTAACAGACTGGCCTTAACTGACCAACTCCTTCAGAATGCCAGCATGCCAAAACATAAACAACCCCAGGCAGTGGTAATGCCCACTTTAAACAGACCTCATGGGAGTTATTTTCATCTGCTTTATGTTTGTTACAGCTCTTTCTCCAGCACCTTCACCAGCTTTCATAGAGTGAATGAACTGTCGTTGTTTCCATTAGACACCATTTTTCAAGGGTTTATATCTCAGCTGTAAAATGTGTTTTGTGCTAGAACGTGTCACATAAGTATTTCTTTTGACAGCGATTTTCTTTCTCTGAATTAAAAAAAAGAAAATCAGTGTGGCCACTTTTAAGTTATGATTCCAATATGCAGAAATTTATGCTCTTTGGTGGAGAGAAGGCATGGCCAAAGCAAAAGCAATTTTTAACTATGATGTTTTGCAGACCTCTTACCTCCAATATGGACTTTGTTCTGTCACTGAGGATTAGTTGGCGCTTAAGCCAAATGCTGCAGCTTTATACAGATATTCTGGAAGAAAACAGTAAAGCTGTAGTACTAAAGTGAGAAGCACAGGCCCAGGGGAGGTTTCAAGACGATGCAATTTAAGGTTGATCTGAAGAGATAAAAGACTGCTCTCCCCTCTACCAGCAGGAATTTGTAGCCAGGTCCATACCACAGATTTTTATCAGGGCTGGTCAGGACAGAGATGTGTTCCAAATTTTGAGAGGTACAAAAGCCAAAACCGAAAGAATTAAGGATGGGAATTCATGATTAGTCCAATCTATTCTAATTTTTTAAACTGCACTACAGGTGACCTCACATGTTTAATTATTTACCTTGACACTTGCTAAATTTGCTGTGACTTGTATGTGAAAGTCTGCAAATCATCTCAGATTGCATCTACAGGTTTCTTTGCCTGCATTTCCAAGTAACTTCAGAGGCTACATTTGGAAACATGATCTTCAGTCTTAATTTGACAAAATATTCCTAGCTTAGTAAACTGGGGGAAGTAAATCAGGATAAACTCAGGGGACGGTGCAAGAGAAGTTTGAAACTCTTTCAAATTCCATTTCAGAGTGCATGTTTTCACATTTACAGGAACAAACTACAAGCCCTTCCCTTTTAGTTGGGTGCATTATGTTCAGTGAATGTGTGGCAGCTGGCCGACAATGGGATTAATGATTTGATTTTTATCTGTCTATTATAAAAACTGACAGCCTTGGATTTTGCTCTGAGCCTACATCAGATACAGCAATCACATTTCCATTTGCTTTCTTCCAACAAGGAAATAAAATTAACGGTGGCAGGCTGTTCCTTTTCCCCAAAAGAGTTGGAAGGATCTGCTCAAGTGTTCATGGCTTTGGAAGGGAAGCCTTGGAAGCACCTTTGCCCTGATTGAGGCCACGAAATAGCAACTAGTTATGTAATAATTATCAGGACAATAAGAAAACTATTCAGTCTGGCATTACTTTATGATTACTGAGCTTAATGCCCTACCACTTATCTCTCCCTTTGTTAGTTTTTTTAACCCAGAAAAAGCATGCACAAAGAAACAACATTATAACATAAAAAGCACCATGTGCACACTCTGAATTTATTTTTAATTATGCTGATCATTTTCATAGCCTTTAGTAGAAACCCTTGGCAGTACATCAAGTCTTGATTATTTATTTAGAAGTGTTACTGCTTTCTTTTTTCTTAGGGAAATGTAATTTTTAAGAGCAAAGGTAAAAACCCATGAAGAAAGAAGTGATTTGCAGTGAACCTAGGCTAACAAAGAAATGTCATCTCTGAGAAACTTTTTTTACTGTCTCATCTTTTTTTCTCGCTGGTATCATATTTATTTCTTTATTCCTTTGAACCCTTAAAGTGCAGCCCTGCTTTTTGCTGGAGTCTCACCTCAGGTTTCTGCTGTGGGCACAGTGGGGAGTGACTGTGCAACATTGCTTTCAGCAGCACCCAGAGTTAGAGACAAATGATGACATATCACACTCAGCCTTGCATGTTTTGAGGGCTGGGCAACTTGCTGTTGTTTATGGGAAATGCAAAATACTAAAATCACACGCCTTTAACACATGTTTTGGCTAAAAGGAACAATAATCTCAGCACTAGGTTGCTGAGATATCAGCTGAGCACATGTAGCCAATGTGGGACTATCCCATCCACCCTCAGCATCTGCTTCCCTGCTTACAATCTGGTATTTCAGTTGTTTCTAGAGAAATGTCTCATGAGGGGCCTCTCATCTACCATCCTCCAGCTTTTCTGTTCTCACTGATTCCTCAGTCCTCACTGTTGCTGCTTATTATCTGCATTCAGCACTTCCTTGCAACCTTCTCCACCTTCAAAGCCTCCAGAACAGTTTCCAAGCTGACAGCACCAAATAAAGGGGTGGAAAGCTGGCTGACACCTTCCTGCTGCTAGCCACACATCCTGCTTTGGTCCAGTGTGAAGTGTTACAAACAACAGGCCAGGCTAAGAGCCTGATTCTGACTGACATACAAGCAGGAGCAGAGTATGTCACAG
Organism: Dicaeum eximium; assembly: GCA_013396995.1. Classification (NCBI taxonomy): domain Eukaryota; kingdom Metazoa; phylum Chordata; class Aves; order Passeriformes; family Dicaeidae; genus Dicaeum; species Dicaeum eximium. The sequence continues at coordinate 1,095,512 of VWZP01004023.1, read as the reverse complement.
TGTCAGGTCTGATCCGCTTGTCCTGTGCATGGTGAAATAGCTCAGAAGGAAAAGAAATTCAGATATATGTGTTGTATCTAAAAAAGTCTCAGCTGCCAGCACCTTGTATGGCTGCTGGAGTAAGGAGCCAGGCTCCCAGCAGTGTGGGGTCTGAGTTTGCTCACTGCAAACCCCAGTGTATGGTCCAGGGTACTGATTGCTTCTCCAGTACTTGTCTGGAGAGAGGAGATTTAGCAACTCATGTTTGTGCCCAGCAAAGGGAGGACACGGGCACCTCATGGTGGGAGGAAGTGTTGGGAGAGAGGGAAGAAGCAGCCTCTGGTTCCAGAATAGTGAAGAGTCAGGTGATTCCAAATAGCTGGATCCAAAAATCCAGTTTGGGGGGGAAAGATATCTTACATAGATAGCAACCACATTTTAACTCCATGTATTGCAAATAACTTTCACTTGGAAAAACACTGGTGGATGAACCCAACAAGGATGCACTTCCTGAGAAATGAGCAGCTTAAAGTTACAGAAGTGTGGAAGTGCTCTGCGTGGGGAAACCTGAGTCATACCCTCAGCTTAGATCAATCAGCACCGGCTCTTTTTGCATAGTATCCTGTCAGGTATTATTTGGCTAATTACATTTTTCAGAAAAGTGAATTGTTGTCAAAGTCCATTTCTCCTTAGCCCACATAGGGTGATGGGATGCAAATGTTATGTATGGTATTACTGTAGACACTGCTTGTATTGTAGGAGGGAATATATAATGCTTTCAATTTCCAGTATTGAAAAATTGATCCGTACTCAGGCTATTAAAAGTATACTGGAAGTGTTCCCTTTAGTGTCTGTGTTATCACATTTTAGAATGCAAAAGGGGTAGTTTAAATGCAAATAAGGACTCACACAATAGAAATTTCTAAATAATGTATTTGTATGTGCAAAACCCCCACATTTGGGAGAACATTCCTCATGTTCTGTATTTCAGAAGAACAAGCTGTTGGGACTATTAAAACATGTGCTAGCATTTTATACTCTGCCTGGGGGTCTTTCTGAAGGTTGTATGGTTTGGAGGTTGAATATCCTCTTATCCTTTGCAGGAATCCTTCCAAAATGTCTAAGCCTTATTAATAAGGTGGTGTGGGAAGTATCATATGGCAAGTGATGCATGTCATGATTTACTTAAGCACTTTTGAAGGTGACGGATCTTGGAGGCCGAAACACTTAGAAGTGATAACCACCAGGAGTCTCTTGGGAAATAGAGTTTGTTAATCATAGAATAGTTTGTTAATCCAAAATGCTCTGAGGGAAAATAAAGACAACATTACAGCAGTTTTCTAAGTGAAAGTGTGTTTTTTAGGCAGTAGAGTTCAGTGGATCCCTGTGAGAGCCAAGATTTTGTAAGCAGATGCTTAGGGATAAGTACATGGAAATGTGAGTTGGTATTCCCTGATCCATGCTTATGCTTGTTTGCATCCTGCAAAGAAAAAGAGCCACTACTTAACCCAGACATTGGAATTGCACCAAAAAGGCTTTTGTGTGGGGAAAGATAATCTGCCATAATCAAAGGTGAAACAGGAAAAAGCTAAATTCCAAAATAAAAAGAAAAAAAGATTGTTAATTTGCTGACTCCATTTGGATTTTCAGAGCTTTCCAGCACTGGCCAATTTATTCTGTTATTAACAGATATTTCTCACTGGGTCCAGCAGGAACTGAGAATTCTTGTGGATTTCAACAGGAGTATATGTCAATGCCTTGTGGAGTATTCATGATTGCTCCACCTCATGTATCAGACAGAAACTGTAAACAGGGATTTTCAAAGAAATGGTTCTGTTACAGTTTTTAGTACAAGGTAAAAACAGAGCAAAAGCAGACAATGCTCTTTTGTGAAGCAAATCCCAAAATGTGTATTTCCCAGCATAAAACCTAAACACAGAATCACAGAGACAATAAAATGAGGATTAATATGCATTATAGTATATGCCAGTCTAGATGAAGTATTTATATGTCCCCAGTCAGCAAAGAATCTTCATTGCAAATGAACTCACTGCCTCCTTAAAAAGAAAATTAATTTCCTTCAAGAAATCCAGGAAGATCTCAGTGAGTCTGCTAGAAAACAGCAAACTGCATCCATTTTCTTCACACCTAAAAGAAGCACAAAGCCATTCTTCCATTACTGTTACCTCTCTGCTGCAAGAGATTTGTATCTGAATGACTGGAATGAAACCTGTTGCAGCAGATGAAGACAACCTGGCTGGATATCCTTCCCTGAATCCAACTGGACTTCTTTGTTGGCTTGAGCTGGGAAATTGTTTTGGTGTTTCTTAATACTTTGCAAGCTTGGAAAAAATTAGTTTTCCTTCTTAATTTTTAGATTTATATTATCTCATTATTGGAAAAGGACAGTTTAGTTGAATTTCTCCCTACATAATACAGTATCACATCAGGAAATTTAACTGACTAACTCATTGCAGTGATTAGCATATTAAATATTGATTTGAGACCTAATAATGGTGCCATTAGTGACTGCAGGGGGTTTGTTTCCTCTTGTACTAAACCACATTGCATTTTGTGGGAAAATGTGGTCTTGGTCTCCTGAGTCGCCTCTGAATTTCACATCGCTCGTCAAGGGATAACGAAATCTCATAGAACTAAGCTTTTTTTTTATTATTGTTTTATTTCATGTATTTGGTGCTGTCCATCAGAAGCTTTTGAGCTGGCTTCAGCTGGGTTATTTCTCTGTTTGACTGAGGGCAGCATCCAAACCATGACCCTGACTGTGCCAAAGTGATTTCCTTTGCCTTCTTAGGCTTTTCGTATTCTTTGGAGTGTTATTCCTCTCAGCCGAGGGCAAAAGCTGCTGTTAACTCTAATTATTGTTAGATCAGTTTAGATATTCCTGAGGCCCAGAATGACTTCCCTTTGTTTGTGTTCTGTCCCAGCTGGACAGCTGGCTGGCAACTCCTCGGTGGAGATGTACCGGCAGGTGCTCCTGTCGGGCTGCCGCTGCGTGGAGCTGGACTGCTGGAAGGGACGGACAGCGGAGGAGGAGCCGGTCATCACACATGGATTCACTATGACAACTGAGATATCCTTCAAGGTACAGCCTGGGGTAGCTGGTTTAGCTGGGGAGGGCTCTTTTCGTGCAAAACCGTCACAGCTACATCACTGCGAAGGTGGGAGGGGCAGAAATGTGAGGGCAAAAAGATGCTGTAAGAGGAAATTACAGAGCAGCCGCAGAATCGCTGGAAGAGAAGAGTTGCAGCATTTGGGCCTTGCATGGGGAGAGGCTCCTGGTGGTCATGGCAGTGTGAAGAAAAGGGATTATGTGGTGTGTGGCAGTGCCGTCTGGGGACTGGGCTCTGTGCCCAGGTCCATGCTCCTGTGCACGTCCCTGCAGCGAATCTCACAGGGAGAGAAGCAGGCAAGGCCACAGCCAGGGCTGAAGGACCAGGCACAACCACCACAGCTGGTTCTGCACAGAGACAAATGGGGGTGGAAAGGCATTGGGACAAACAACTGGTTGGGTTAAAGCTCCATGGGACAGAGGCCCCAGGGTTTGGACAGCAGTAACCAGCACATCAGTTCACTCCTTTTCTCCTCTCTGCCTGGTCTCTGGGAGTGGAAGGCGAAATTCCTGAACTGAGACAGGAAGTAGCAGCTAGATCTCAACAATTTGCAAGCCTTTAAATTCCTGTGAGCAGAGAATATGCTGCTCATGACTGGATGGGCAGGCTCCATGCACAGGACCCAGACACTTGGCATTATATTTAAAAAGAATTAGTAAGTGTGTGTGTGCAATGTTATCCCCAGTACTTGGGATCAGACCCAAAGCACTGGAGGGGGAAAAAGAAAAATTAGTATCTTTGAAGACTGTGAAGGGATATTTGTGCCATTCAAACCCCAAACATGTCATCTTTATTACTGAATTTTGTCTTCTATTTCCTTTTCTACAGTATAAGGTAGAGACCATTCCCTTAGCAATAACCTTAAATTGTTATCTTCTTGTTATTCTTAAAGATGTTTTTGATCTGAGGTGTTAGAGGAGCATAACAGAGGTGTTTTCCTCTAGTGTAAGGATTGGTAGTCAGCACAGCTTATAATGATACCTCAGGAAATCATTTTTGAAGTGTGAAGAAATAATTCTTCTTCATCTGAGACACTAACTCACCATGGAAATACATTTCTAGCCTTAGCTGTGTGCAAGAATATGTGGGAAAATGTTCATTATTGACTTTGGTTATGTTCCAGGGATTAGGTGTGGCTTCTGTGCCAGCTACAGCTTTGAGACATTTCTCCCATACTTGAAACCTGTTGTTGGGTGGGGTTTTTTTGTCTTCTGTGCCTTCCTTTAAGAAAAAAAGCAAACAGGTCTGCCACAGACAGAACACTAAGTTTCACTTGTACCAGAACAATCCTATTTTTTTTCCAGTTTGCTTTCTCTAATTCTTCCCTGATTGAGTTAATCACAGAAACACAAAAAACAACCTTCTTGCACATTTGTTATTAACTTTCCAGTTGGGTTTATGGGAAGCCAATTATGTTTGTAGGCATGGGGTTTGATTGCTGGAAGTCTTTTAATTAAGGAAGATGGTTCTCGACTGCTTTGGTCATGAGCAGGAATTTAAAACAAAGTTAATCTGATTTTTAAAAGGATCATTAGTGGGAACAATGATTATCCCTGGATATTTAGATGTTCAACCCTTGGCATTGTGCTGGCAAGAGAGAAATTGAAAGGTATTTTAAACGTACTCAGGAGTATTTCATCGGTCATTTCAGGGCAGGCATTTTTAATCCGCACAGAAAAATGTGAAAAACATCTTGATTTCTTTTCAACACTCAAAATGTGCTCCTTTGATGGAGGAGCAAAATGGCAGTGAAATAATGTGTCAGGAGTGTGAGAATCAATTCATGTCTTGAAAGCTGAATCATGTATCAGCTCACGCTTTTGCTGTGACCACGGCACAAGGATTCTGCTCAGTCTGCCGGCTTTCACAGCCTCAGACAGACTTCCTGAAGTGCAGAGGCAGCAGCACTGTGCACTCCCCATCCTTATGTTCCTGGGCTTTTTGCTTCCTTGGTTTTCCCCTTGCTTCATGACTCAGAAATCAGAAAGGTTTTTCTCAGCTGTGAGCAGCTCGCACCCTGAGAGCTGCTGCCAGGGTGGGATCCTATGGGGAACAGCCATGGATATCATGCCATAACCAGGGATCTCTGGGTGTGTAACCACGTTTACACCTTGGAGAGCTGCTTCAGGTGAGTTATTCTGCAGCTGGAGCCAAGTATGGAACCTACCAGCTTGTTTCTCTCTGACCATGGAGCATTTGCCTTCGCTGAACCAGTGTCTGAGCTTTTCATCTCATCAGCGCAATCCAAATTTTACTCTTCCAGGTTGTTTTCCCCACTCAGGCACGATTCCATCCCCTCTTGCCAGCAGGAAGGCAGTTGAAAATAAGTGGGCCGGAAGAATGTACCAGAAGCTCAGCTTTTCTATTAGGAAGTGGATTTCTTACTGTTAAGTTTCTCGGTTGAGCCTCTAAAAGTACAGAAAACGAGCAAGAGGAATCCCCAGAGAAAGTTTAACATAAACACATCTTTTAGGTTTTAGTCATCCTTATGATTTGGCATGGCAGAGACTTAAGGGTTCTTAGAAACTCCACAGTTTGCCAGCATATGAAAAGTCTTCAGTGTTTTACATGTTCTTCTGGAAGAGAGATTTGTTCCAAGAGGGAAACATTTCATAATTTGTAACAATGAATGCATTTGTTGTGTACTTCACTAAAATCATTGTTATCAAATTACTTTTCTACTGGATTTAGGGTTCCCATTTTCTGTAGAGCTGACGGGAAACTTTACAGAAGTTTCCTTTTCTGAGTCCTCTGATAATTACCACAGAACCAACTGTTTTAATTGAGTAACAATTACTTTTTTCCTTTCTTTTGCTTTAAAGGGATTTCTGTCATTAAAAAAAAAAAAAAAAAAAAAGAGGGAACTAAAATGTGAGTCAGAGTATCTAAGGATTTTATGGATACGTGCTTGTGCTGATGATGTTTGGAAGATCTGCCTTTGTCAGAGCATGTTTATTATAGCACATGAAAGCCATAGCTGCAGGCACGGAACAGCTCCACACCAAAACCAAGCTTTACATTTAAACTATTGGTTTTGGCAGACGTGAGTCATTTCCTGAGAAATGTGGTGCTTTCATCAGACACTTTGGAGATTTGATTATAGATATAGATTATGGAGATTTGATTATAGATTTGATATAGACATTTTGGAGATTTGATTTTAGTTCATGTTGAAAAATTTGGTTGTGGCAAGAGCACATCCAGAGCTTTCTGGGATGTTTAGGAAGGAAGGTCTGATCTCAGGGAATGATTTCAGAGCTTGTTGGGTCTTTTCTGTCTTCAAAGGCTAAAACTCTGCTTCTTTAGAGAGTTAAATTTGTAACTGTGTTTATTTTGATTCTTTAGGAAGTAATAGAAGCTATTGCTGAATGTGCATTTAAGACGTCGCCCTTTCCAATCCTCCTTTCCTTTGAAAATCATGTGGATTCGTAAGTAATTACCACATTTTTCTTGTTTGATGTTTCAGTTTTTATAAGGTCTAGGCATGGCATTGTGGGTGCACTTGTGACCAAAGCAACAGCTCTTATCAGAAATGAAATTGGGCCTGTTCTTGAAAACCTTCCTGAATCAGAACCTTTTGTAGGAGAGTGGAAGTTTGTGAGAGGGATTTTGTGAACTTTTCACTCTCAGTATGTCCTGCTGGAATGCAGCAATACTCCAAAGAAAATGAGGCAGTATTTTACCTGCTTGTTGCCCTATTCTGCTCCATAAACACACCCAGAGTTTGGTCTGTCTCATGTTAGAAGCAGAGGCCGGAGCTATAGACTTCTAGGACTGCAAAATAGGTGGCGTGGATGGCCAGGAACTGTTAATTTCTGCCAAAAAAACCCCAAAAAAACCCCAGTTTGCATAAGTTTATTTCATTTTCTTTTTTTTAGTTACACGAAAAGGACAATTTTTCCATGTAAGACAAGAAAAAACTAAATGAGAACACTTCTAGCTTTGTCCCAGTGATCTATTTTATTTTTATAGTTCTGATTTTTTTTTAACATTAACTTTGGTTTTAAATGCAGAGACTACGTGGTTCCAAGTGGGGTGACATTGACACATAACATGTGCCTTAACTTGAATTGCCTTTTCCCCTTTTGTGTATTTTTTTTCTGTGAAAACATTTCCAACACTTCTGGGGGCAATTTGGACTTAGAAACTAATTTTTGGGTTTTGTTTCATTTTGGGGTTTTTTTAAAATGTGAAATAAAAATATTCTTGGGAGCAGCTATGAATGTTTTGATACAAATCAGAAATTATGTTGGCACTTTTGTTTCTGAAAGAGGAAAAGGGTGAGGGCTAACTGCTTTTCCATTGTTTTAGGAAGAACATTCTTGTCATAAGGGAAGGAACTGGTAGGAGAAGCTATGTAAGAATGTTTTTAAAGAACAGATGTGACAATACTGATCAAAAGCTATGTAGGTAGAAAAATTTAAAATCTGAACACTGAGCTCTACTACCTGTATACCTCAGAGTATAAATTTACCTCTTGTGGGCAAATATGTGTTTGCTCTGCACACATTTTGAGGCCACATGGTTGCGATTCAAACAGCTACCTCTTAAATGCTGCTTAGTTATTCCTGTCTTCCTCAGAAAGACCACACACATGCTGTGTTTAATTGCCTTTCTAATGGCCCCCTCATTTCTTTTTGGTGTACATTGTGTCCCTTTGGGCTTGCACTCACCTACTCCTGTAGGTTTGAGCTCACAGTGCTTCCAAATACAGCCTCTGGCTTTCAGGAAAGATGTCAACCATCATCTTTGAAAGTATTATATTTTGTACTCATTCTTCTGGATTTATTATAATATACATTCACTCTGTTATTATGGGGCAGAGAAGAAACAACAGCTAAATTATTTTAACCACGAGAGTTACATTTTTCTTCCTTTAAAGTCATCAGGACTTAAATCTTCAGCTGTTCCAGGGTGATCTGTTCTATTTTAGGAACGTGAAGAAGTAAAAAGATTTATGGAATAAACTCCTGTCAGATGTAAGTTATATACAAAAGTGGCTTTAAAATTATAAGATGAAGCAGTGTCAGAATTAAAGGCAGTGTGACACTGCAGGAATGTGAGAGAAAGGGAACAGAGTTCCTGCTGCATTACTCTGAGTTTGCCCCACGGAAGGCATTGGATCTTTCTCTCCAGAAACCTCCAGCCATGGAATAAGGAATTAACCTTATGTGTATTCTCTGATATCCTTTTCCATACATTGCTAAGACACAGGTTTTTAGCAAAGCAAGTTTGCAAAACCATGACCAAATGTTTTCTCTTTCTGAGGCTTTCCTGCTAGTGCCTATTTTTTGCTATGGTAAATGATCAGACTCAGTGTGTGTGTTTTCTGGTTTTGCTTTGGCTGAAAATAATTTCTAGTTATTTTACCAACTTCTACAATTACTCCTTAATTCCTTCACTAGTTGCTGGAGAAATCTGCAATTAGTCACAGATGTCTGCAATGTCACTCACAGAAAAGTTCACCTAATTTCATGGAATGCTCCTTTTGTCTTTTCATTTACTTGGAATGTTGTTTTTCTCCTAGATCTTAAAGCTGGACTTTGCCCTAAATGTTAACAAAAAGTGCCAATGTTTTTTTAGAATTGCTGTCAAACAAATCCTGTTTCATCACTTCCTACTTCTAGGGGACCAAATATCTTTTCTTTTCAAGTTGCAAGAGTCATTTGTAAAGTTCTGGTCCCCTAGAAATTTTGGCATTGGCTTAAACAAAAACATGGTTTTAGCCTGTGTTCTTGGCTTTTAAACAGACTGTAATTATCAGAGGTAAATAAGTTTCACACCATCACCATAGATATGACATTGTTAATCAGCACTGGACTTAAAATGCAATTTTTCTTTCTTCTGGTTTATGTTCGTGGGAATATTTTTGACACTTTTTGTCCACCTAGAGGAAAAACTACTTTTTAGCACAGTGTGTAAATCATCTCATTTGCTTTCCTTTGATGTCTTTCTTAGAAGGGCTCCTCTCCAGTATCTTCATAGCACAGGAAGGATTTTTATTTTCTTTACTGTAACTCCACTATTAGTGTATTTTTTCTTGCCTGTTTATATGCAATAAAAAGTTAGGAGAAAGAGGCAAGCACGTAACTTTTAGATGACATAAACTATTACGTATGCCATCGTTTATAGTGAAGTCAAAACATGCCCACTGGAAAAAAGACCACTAAAACAAGCTGTGGTTCTGTGAAAAAAGCAGAGAAGTGCCCTGAAATTGTTGAAAAGACCTCAAGAAGACCTTGACGTTTGAAATGGGGCTTGCAAGCTGATAAGCAATCTGCAAATCTGAAAGCAGACACTCTATAATTAGAAATGCACTGATGACATAGCAAAAAGGTTAAGTGATCCTTGAGCAGTATCCATATAAGATTGCTTCCAAGATTAAATTTAATTACAGTTATTCATACTGCTGGTTTCTGGCTGGAATTGTTGCTTCAAATATTAACAGGATTTTTATCACTTTTTCATCCCACACTTTGAATTATTTTAGACTCTTCTGGGAAGCATCTGTGCCTTTGTCTTATGCAAAGGAAGTATCTCTGCAGAAGTGATAAAAATGTAATGTTGGGAGCAGTAGTTGTGCCAGGGAGCCTCTGTGGTTGACCTTCATAATAGACATGATGCAAACACAGTAAAACAAAGTGCAGGCAATACAATATTGGAAATGAAAACATTTCTTAATATTCTTTATATTTCCATATCTCCGGGTGTCGTGTTCCTACTTTATGTCCCCTTGCCCTGGCAGATTTTGGGGGCACTTATAATTAGTCTGTGTGCTACCTGTCCATGTCTGCACAGTAAAAATCAGAAAGCAGATAAAGTCAGCTCTTTTCAGACAATCAATTTTCACTACAATGCATGAATGCTGAGGGAATTTCCAGTAACAGGAGATGTGGACCAAGAAATACCTGGGTTTTGACTTCAGAACAAAATTGGGGGAGAACACTGATTTAGAAAATTTGGTGTTTCTGTTTCTCTGGTTCATAATTTTTAAAGAATGGAAAATAAAAAGAAACTGGTATTCCAATTTCTTAAAATACTTAAATAGGTGTTTATAATCTGCTATTCCTAATGATCTCTCTCTTGCAACAGTACATACATAGATATGTATGTTAGGGAGAGAGGGAGCACAAAGATCTACCACACAGTTAAATGCTGGTACTCCTAAATTTTTTTTTATTCCTTCTTAGGAGCTTTTAGAAATATCTGTACACACGGTCCAGTTCACAAAGACAAGTAATTTTGTAATGTCAAGATTTTCCTCGTTTGCCCTTGTTTACTACCTGAAGGGTTTTTTTGTGGTATTAAAACCCATTAGTTTTTCGTGTAATTTTCCTACTTTCTGCCTCTGGGATGCACTGACATTGGAATTGATACGCTGAACCAACATAATGTTGCATTACATTTTTCTCGTTTGCAAAAATGAAAGTTCTCACTGTGCTCTCTTTGAGGTAAACATGTAATTAAACACAGAAGATCAGAAGAATTTGTTCTAGCTGTGGTGGTGGCTGGGAATGTATTACATTTAACTCTTGCTTTTTATTTTTTTAAATTCCTATGGAGAGTTCTTTTTGGAATTGTGCCCATTTAATGATGATGATGATGTCACATCTAATTACTATGGTTTCAATAAATGTGCTCTTTTGATTCAAGGAGTTGTCCTTTGAACTTTCTGGGTTCTGGGAGTATGGTTCTGTTCAAAGCACATGCTGTTGGAGAAGACTGAAATAAAACTCACTCTAATGACCCCTGGATTTATGGCACATGTGCACTCTGCTGGAGTGCTGCCTTCATTTCCCTTGGTAGCTGAGGGTTGGAAATACCCAACACAATGTCCCAGCCTGATCTGTTCTTCCATCACCTTCTCCCGTGTGGGTTCTTCGTTCTGCTGCCTTGCTTGTCTTCAGCTTTATTTTCCATCCTCAGCTAAAAGTGCCTTTTAGCTTCTGTGCAGAATTGGCTGCATGCAAAACACAGCATTCATGAAATGCTGTCAGGATTTAAACTGCATGCAGCTCTTGCTTTGGGGAATAATTTAAAGCCTCCTCGCAGTGTTTTTTGTCAGTGACTGAGCTAATGACTGCTTCACCCCCTATCTGCTTCCAGGGGCAGCCAGGCTGATGATCCCAGGGAAATTACATTTTCTGATTGAAATGTCATTTTGGCCACCCAACCCTTTCCTCAGCTCTGCTTTGGCCACACTGACCCTGAGAGTTGGCAACCATTGACCAGCTGGGCACAGCCAGGGCTGAACTCCTGGGTTGCAAGAGAAGAATGAGCATTTTTAATTTTTTTTTCTCTATACCCAGCTCTATTCTGTCATGAAAAGTAGCTCCATGGTAACATAACAGCTTATAGCATCCCTGTCTCTTCCATGATATGCAGATCCTAATTAGCAGGAGCTGAGGAAGTTATATTAAGCCATATAAACCTGTCCTTTAATCGAGGCTTCCCAACAGAGTGTCAAAAAAGGAAACTTTGAAAGACGCCTCAGCTGAGATGCTACGCATTTTAAAAAGGCACATGTAACAAAAATCCTCAGTTTTCTAAAATTAGAGAATGACTGTGGTACTGAGCTGCATTTTGAGATGATTGGAGTAATGTTTCTGAGCCATAAAACCTAGCTTCAGTCCTCAAACTTCCATCACTGATATGCAGGAATTACTTCATCTTCTGGTTGCACCTTGGGAAAATTGGTTATAAGTAGAGTTTGCTGAGGTTCAGTTTACTTATAGAGGATGTTGTGAAAACTGCTGTAGTGCAAGAAAAATGCCAGGCATGTGTATAAAGTAACATGAGGGGGGAAATATTTAAATTTTGAATAAAAGTATTGCCTTAAGTAGGCAAATTCATGTTATGATTGTTCACTGTTATTCCATTGACTTATGCCTTTACTTTGTGTGTGTTCCCTTTGATAAATTCCATCAGAGGAATTGAAATAATTGCATGATCTATGTAGGTCTCACTGAAAAATTCACAGCTATTGGATCAGGAAATTATATCTGGTTTAGGGCTATTAGGTACTCCATTACTGCTGCTTTCACTCTGGAGCATTAGTAGGACTCACTTCTTTCTTTCTTTTCTTCCCTTCAGCCCTAAACAACAGGCGAAAATGGCAGAGTACTGCAGATTAATATTTGGAGATGCACTGCTTATGGATCCATTGGAAAAATACCCGGTAATGTGCCTTGGTATTTATCACATCACAAATGTCTGTCTGAATTTTTATTGAAGTGTCTCAGGCCTGCCTCATTCTTCATATTAAATCTTTCAGTTTAAAGGAGGGAGTTAAGCAATGTGAGCTGTTGGTGACTTAAGCATAATTTCTGATGCAGAGACTGCCCTGATGGAGTGAATTGTGATCTTTTAAATGCAATTGATTCTCATAGCTGCCACTTTAAAATGCAGACTCTCGTATCTGAGCTAATACTTATTTTGGTTATTACTGCAGACATTTCATAAAGCATATCTCTTCTTAAGTGCCCTCAGTAGCCCTGTTTCATTTAATGTTGACATTGCCTTTTGTGCAAAATCCATTTCATTTTAACAGGGCTCACAGAGGTTACAGAACTGTCCTGTACCATGTGGTCCCTAAGAAACTGTCATAAGCTTGTTTCTTCTGCTGTTCTAACAAATCTCTCCTCTTTCTTCTTGGAAGCTGGAAGCTGGGGTTCCTCTCCCAAGCCCTATGGATTTAATGTACAAAATCCTGGTGAAGAATAAGAAGAAGTCTCACAAGTCAGCAGATGGGAGTGCAAAGAAGAAGCTGTCAGAGCAAGCTTCCAACACTTGCAGTGATACCTTTGAGCCTTCCTCCCCTGGAGCAGGTAGGGCTTGGATCTACTGATATTCTTCTCCCTCAAGCACAAATGCATAATTACAGCTCCAATCCCATCCATTTGCAGTGCTCTGGCAAGGTAAAGGTACACAAGTGTGGGTTGCTCAGCAGGAAATGACACTAAAGTGCAACTGATCCCGAGTCTGTCCTCTGAGGAATTCTCATGGAATGACCCAGAGCTCACTGATGTGTGCTAACATTTCTCTGCACTGCTTATTAAGGACAGGGAGCTGCCAACTCCTCCGCCCTTGGCTGCCTTTCCTGTGTGCCCAAGCCCAAATATAAATGTTTTCTTTTTGCTGTTGCCTCTGGGCTGTGCCTGCCATTACTTGGTGTCCTTTCAAACAGAGCCCATTGCCCAGGAGAGCTGCAGAGTATCTGCAGGGCCTCAAGGTTTAGGATAAAGGGATGAGATCCCTGTTCCTCAGGCAGGGAAGGCTCAGTCTGCGGTTGTCTTGCATTAGTTGGGAACATGTCACGAACCTCTGTTTAAAGTGCTGTGAGATGTTCTTCTGCTCCAGAGGTGGAAACAGGCAAAATTAATAAAGTTTCTATATCCTGATTCCCAGCCCAGTGTCTGTTCCCCGCACTGGAATTTCTTCTCCTATCGAGACTGAAATGTTATGGTTTTATAAGCACAGATATTTATGTCCCAGCAATAGAAAACCTACAGGGTAAATTGAAAGATCTGCTGAAATACAAGTTCATTGCCATTTGCTATTTAAAAACTTCTCCCCATTGTTTGTAGTTTTTTCTAAACTCTGATTAACTGAGCTGAAAATTTTCATGCTGGCAGTTTGCCCCAAGCGGAATTAACAAGAAAGAAATCCTACTTCATTTGTGGATAACATTGTTTATCCTATCAGCAGCAAAGAAAGAGTTTTCAACTGTTGTTTTTAAGAAACTAAGAAAAGGGCATGCTTTGGAGTACACTTTGGATTTCAAAGGAAGATTCATCCTGGTGTCAGGGATGACTTAATACTATTTGCTTGATTTGCTTTAGACAAATCCCAAGCAGGAGAAAAGTGTGTGTTCCAGCTGCCTCCTTTCCAGCATTTGAAATCAGCTCTGCTTTCCTAACTCTCCATTTTTGTTACCAGCACGTGGTGAGGACAGTGGCAAAGAACACAGCCTTGGCTTTCTGAGGGCCTGGGCTGCATAGAGGGCAGCAGCTTTGTCTTTCAGGAGCCTCTCTAGGAGCTTTTCTAGGAAAAGACCCAGGCTGTGAATAAAGATGATGATGATGATGTGAGGCAGAAGGGTCAATCCCATAATAGGGTGTGTAATTTTACAAATTAACTGTGACTATTATGGCTGTATTACCTCTGTAACAGCCTCTGATTATGAAGATGAGCCACTTACAAATTAGAAAATGCTGGAACTGAGACTGCAAAATTGCTGTGGTCACTTGGTTCATCTGTGACTGCCAAAACACATTGCTTGTAGTCCTTGGGTCAGCCTGTTTCTCCTTTAGGACTTGTGCCTCTTTCTGAGAATGCAGTTAGTCAATATTTTTCCTCTCTCTGTCATTCAATGCTTGATCCTAGATAAAGCATCCTCAGTGATTTTCTGTGGGGGTATGCAGGCTGCCTGTGAGCTCCTGACAAACAGCAGTGAATTTATCTGAACGATACCTGTGGGAAGTGCAATATTATTAAACCAATTTTATCTAAGGACAGACGAATCTGACAGAACTTAAGAACACTTTAGGGATGACTGACGAGGAACACCCAGATTGTCATTTTTCTAGAGTACTTTGAATGTTTAAGTATTCAGAGCTCCAGAGATTACAGCTGCAGCTTACAGCTATGAGAATGCAGCATTTCTGTAAATCAGGTGCCAGTTTTTCTGTCTTCGGACAGTTAAAAAAAAATTGTTCACCATTTTATAAGAACATTGTGGTGGTGGGGAGTTTCCACATGGCAGAGCCCAAGAGTCACCATGACACCCTTCTTCTCACATCTCCATATTGGCAATGTGTCATCCTGGAGTTCTGCAAGCCTTGTGCTCCTCTGCACCCAGTACCAATTTCTTTTCTAGGGCAATGCAATTAATCAAAAGCCTGATTCTTAACATTTCTCAACAATAAGTGTTCCAGTACTCCAACCTTAATATAATCTTGACATTTAGCAACTCGGACATATTATTCAAACTACTCTATTGGGTTGTATAGCTCCTGTCAGAATTGCTGCTGATCTCCAGGAGAAAGTTGTGCTGATTTAGCCTTCTGGGGATTCTAAATGAGTTTTTCCACAGCAGTGCAAAAAAAAAGTGGAAATTCATACTGGAATTTATATCAAGATTCACTTGTTGTACACTGCTTGAGGTCAGATTTAAACTCAAGTAAACCCACGTTTTTGATGTGTTACAAGACCATATAAAGGTGTAGTGCTGGTGAAATAGTAGCAATAATTAAAGAAAGAATTCTGAGCTTTGTAGGATGCCTTGCAGGATACCCATGAAACTGATGTAGGAAGTGACTTCAATACATGTCAGAGGAAAAAACTTTTTCTAGAAGTAGAGCAAAGCTGACAAAGCAGAAGAAGAATTTCTGAGATAACCCTTGTGAGATAGATTGCAGTTTTGGTAAACAAGCGTCTTAGACCTGGCTGGTCTTGTACAATGAACAGAAGTAAGCAAGCAAGATTTCCAAAGAAGCTCTATTGCAGTGCAGAAGGAGCAGCGGCAGTTCTGCAGGGATGTGCATTTCACCAAAAGCAGGCCCATACTGAAAGGAGCTAAAACTTGCTAATGGAGCAGTATTTAAATATTGTTAAATAAGCAAATTGTTAGTTTCTCACTGATAGGATGATGGTTTTTTCAGAGCAGTGGGTGCTTCAAGGAAGGAGTCATGGAAGACAGAGAGAGAGGGCGGAATTGGCTCCATGGTTTCATGATGCCCGAGTGGAAAACTGGAGAAAAGGTTTTAGGCTCAGTGTATGTAACTGCTGCTGATGCCAGCTGAGACCATGGCCCATGGCTACAAAGCAAAATGGTTTATCAAACTGAGTAAGGTTGATTTTTCCTTTTTTAAAAATCAGCAAGTGCTGATTTTGTACAGTGGAAAAAACCCAAAAGGTGATTGCCCCCCAGGATGCTGGTGGCTGCCTGAATGTTGCAGAGTTAACAAGCTGCACCAGCAAGTACCACATTCATAATTCGTCCTGGCCATTGTTTGAAAGGGTCTGAGAAAGCAGATTACCAGATTCCTCTGAATTTCAAGCACTGTCTAACCTTTGGTTTTATTAGGCTCTCAGTATCTGTCAGGATGATGAGAATGGATAATGTTTAGCACACTGCTTCATTGACCCAGGGATTTGGCTTGTCATTCCCAGCTCTCCTGATCATCCTTCAGTCAGTATTACTGTGCTGAACCCCTCTACCCATCAGCTGAGGTTCAGCCTCCTTTGTTCACTCGTTATTTTTCCCAAGGAGCACTTTTATATCTCCTTCACTCTGCCCCCCTCAGGAGGGACAGCTCCTTGAAAACATCCTTAAAACTGCCTTGCTATTTCATTGGAGTTTCCTGTACTCATCTGCCTGTGAGTGGTTGGCAGTATCTGTGTTTTAACTTGTGGTAGGGAGCAGCATCCTCTAATTTCTTGATATTCTTCTGTCTGCCTTTGTCCATGGGCAGGCTTTTGTTTGGCTTCCTTCGAGAAGGGCTCTATTTTCACTGTATTTGTGTGTCACAGAGCACTGAAGAGGTCCTATGCTGACCTGGGTTTGCAGTCCCATCTAAATGCAGACAGTAATGATGATATTACAGCTAATTGTCCCTTAGGCACCCTCAGGATGGCTTTGTGTCCCTGCCATGAATCAGGGAGAGAGGGCTGGCTGTGAGCACAGGGCCATGCTGCTAGGGGAAAGGCAGTGCAGATGCACCACACCTCCTGAAACACTCATTTGGATTCCATGCTGGCAGTCCTGTGTGTTACTTGTCCTGGTTTTGCTGTCTGATGCAGAACTTGAAAATGAGATTTGATCTCCTTGGGAATATTTGTGTTAAATGTTTTTAAATAAATGAACTGTGTGTTGTGTACTTTCCTCTCTGGACACTTCCAGCAAGAACAGGCTATCATGTACCTCTTATCTCAGAAGTGCAAGCTGGCCAAAATCTGCCCACCTCCCCCTTCTCGTGTTCTGTGCAAAGGGTTATTTTGCCAGTCTGGTTAAATCAATTGAGAGCTCCCCATCTAAAGCTTGTCAGTGCAAATCCTGTGGGAGCTTGGCTGGCTCTCTGCATTGTGCTGAGGCTCCCTGAGCCATCCCTTGAGCCTGTTGAGCAATCCTGTTATTTTCTTCAATGAAACATTGAGGAAGCAATGTGTTGATGAATAAAGCCTGACATTTCAACATCTGCATCTGGAAGGAAGTGCAGGCTGGGTAGTCATCGTTGGGTTGTGAAAGGCACACTCGTGTGCTCTGTGCTTAGAAGGGACCCACTGGGCCAGATTCGCGGCCTGCTGGAGCAAAGAGGAGTTTCTTTATTGACTCAGTGGACTTGGGATTAGGCCCTAAATTGACAGGAAGAATTGAGACTCAATTACCATTCTCTGGAGAATTTGGGAATGCTGCACAGTAGTTAGATTTTTGTGCTGCCACTGCTGAAGAAAGCTGGAAGGTTGCGGAATAAAATCTTCAGGGAGAGCTGTCACTCTTACAGGTGTGGATAGGTCACTGCAGGATAAGTAAATCTTTTCCGGAGTCTTAAGATGCACAGGGTACACCTTATGACAGCCAGGCCTACCAGAGGAGTTTCTAAAGGCAAAGATAAGTTTGATATTCCATAATGATTTAATTTCTGATGCAACCAATCAAAACATTTGAAGGCGAAGGGACACCTTTGTTAACTAACATGAAAGAATTTTTGTCTTGCCCATGGAAGTTTGATGAGTGCACTGCAATTGGAAACGAGACAATAAATGTGTTTTATTTGTCCCATTTACTCCGAGTTTGCAGGGAAATGATGAGCCTTAGGCATCTCCTGCCATTGTTTGGTTCACACTGCCCTCAGCTGGCGCAGCTCAGCTCAGCTCTGCTCCAGAGCCCTGCCAGGCACCCAAAGTGCTCTGCCAAGGGGGTTGGTGGGAGCTCCTGCGCTTCGGCTCCTGTGCCCGACCCTCCCAGCTGTGCTGCCTCAGTGCAGGGGCTGTGACATGCCCAGAACAGCTGGATTCTGCTGAGCAGCCCTCAGCAGCACAGCACAGCAGGAGCTCATCGATTTTCATGGTGATTTCTTCACCCCATGCAGGCTGTTGCTTCCCAGAGGAGGTGAGGCACTCCCTGGAGGTCCTGCATGAACCTTGCAACAGCAGGAGTTTGAACTCACATCTCCAAACCCTGGGGCTGTGTCCCAAACTCGGGAATATCTCAGAGCTGTCTGTGAAACTCTACCCACACACTGAGCACACTGCGCTCTTCTCTCAGTGCTGATTGCCAAAGAATAAGCATCAGGCAGCTGCAAAGGAAGAGTTCTTGTTTGGATGGGCAATAAGAACTGAAATCAGTGCTGAAGACAGATGAGTCCCTCGAGAGCAGTGTGTTTGATTGGTGCTGGGACAAAAAGCACATGCACACTGCAGGCTGCTCTGAGCAGTGCTACTTGCACATCTTTTCTTGAGTTTGTCACTGGTAATTGTGACCTTTGCCTCAGCCAGTCATTATTTTCTGCTTGAAACTTTTCAGGAGAAGCTGAGATGGAGAGCGACGATGATGATGACTATGATGATGACTGTAAGAAGTCGTCGATGGATGAAGTAAGGGCGGAGATGTGTTTTTGGGGATTGGGTCGGCTCCAGTAGCTGCGGGTTGGCGGGTGTTACCAGGAGTGGAGCTGCCATCCAGTGGAGAAAGGGAGGCAGAGCACCGGGAAGCACAGCACCAGCTTTTCCAAGTTGGTTGTTACTTGGTTTGGAAGCACATCTTTGCTTTGTTTATTTATACTTTTATTTTCTCAAAATTAAGAACAAATAGCTCCACAGCAGATGTGTCTGAGGCAGCTGCCTGTGGTGTGTTTAGCATTGTTGGATGAAAAACTTGACATCAAAAATTTAGAGCTTTATTATTTATCCAAGAGTACTGATATTTGTGCTCAGCACTGTGGATGGGTGGAGGTAATGGAGTCCCTTCCCTGGGAACCATGTGAAAAGAATGAATGGAGCATCAGTTTAATGTAAACATTTATATCTTCCAGCCCATTTTGTTCTTTCCTATGTGACATTCCCTACATGAAGCATTGCCTTCTCTAGCCAGGGGCAGTAAAAGACACCACAACTGATGGAAAACTGGGCTTTGGCATTTGTGGCCTCTGATGGACAGACTGAACTGCAGTGTTTCCCTTCTCTTCCCTAGGGTACTGCTGGAAGTGAGGCTATGGCCACAGAAGAGATGTCTAACCTGGTAAACTACATTCAGCCTGTGAAGTTTGAGTCATTTGAAGTATCAAAAAGTAAGTAAGAAACATCTTATACTTAAAATTACCTGGCTAGTGTTTGGCAGAGTTCTGCAGAAATGCTGCTTGGCTTCCTCTCAGTTAGGTACAGGAACACAGAAAGAAAATGTTCCCTTGGTATCCAGCCAAATAAATCCATTTGTGTTTTGAAACCTCTTTTAGTCTAAATATCCAAGTTCATCAACAATAAGCATGCTGACATTTCCAAAACAGTTTTGAAAATTATGTGCTTACATTATCTTTCTTGACCATGACTGAAGCAGTTTCAGAAAGGTGGTCATAAATATTCCAACTTTTATTTTGCCTGTGGAAGGTCTATAGAAGATTCAGGGCAAGCAGAGTCTGCCCTTCTCCACATGTAAATTCACTTTCCTGCCTCTGTGTGTTGTTAAGAAAGGGCCATAATTTTACCCCCTGCTGGCTTTTACAGAAGATGCCTTGCTAGGAATGCACTCAGTGGCATCTTCAGTAAACACTGCAGCATCTCTGCCTTCTTGATGCACACCCCCCCCCCCCCTGTTTGCCTGCCCTTTTTCACTTTGTTTTGACAGGTTTTAATGTGCTTTTGGAGCTTTTCAGTTAAAGAAGTGTACAGCATGTTAATTTATTCTGGATTTGTGGTGTCCTTGGCAGAGGACAGGTAATCGCTGCCTAAGTCCATGTCTCTATACAAGATTTGGCATTTATTTGTGATGAATAATAAACATGTAAGAAGTTCCCAACTGTTCATTTGTATGTGGGTATTTATACAGATACCACACATGAGCAGTCACAGAATCATGCAGGGAGCTGTGCTTGTTCCCTGTAGTAGTGTCCCTTTGGGTGTTTGTAATCTCCTCCAGCTCTAATGAGAGTTACAAGAACACAGTGGGAAGGAGATGTGCCTTCTGGAAAGGAAGCCATGTGAATCCTAGCACTACAGGTTGATGCAGCTGTTATAAAATTGTCTCATGTAGGGGTTTTTTTTCTGTGCACATTCCTTTGCCTTTCTGAATTTTGTTTTTTGTAAAGGTCTGCTGCTGTCCAGATTTTTCTCCTAAATCCTGATGTGACCTTTGATCAATAATACAGTTTCGGTGAACTCATATTGTTAATGAATTAAATTTTTGGTGTTTGGGTCAAAAAAAAATTATGTGATAAATATGGCCCTAGGTGGTAAATGTTGCTGGCTGGCTAAAGAATGACTTGGGTGTTCTGGGCTTGGTCTTGGCCTGGACTCACTGCTGGATCTTCATTAAATGAGTTGAATAAAGAAGGGATTACATGAGGATTGCTTTTCAGTTTGCTATCTATCCAGCTGTTTCCCAAAAATTTTACTTTTGTTCACTTGACCTCACTTTCTTAAGTATAGAGATCCATACTTGTCTTTTATACAGTTTTATAGTTTCAATGTTACAGCACTTTTCTAATTTATTATTTCTTATTGAGAGTTTGTTTGGATTTGTGATCCAGATCTCTGTGGTGATAACAATACCTCACTGCTTCTGTCATTGACACATTTTAAAAGTGCATTTTCTGGTCTTGCATCCAAATTGGTATACAGAAATATTGAATAGCAGTGGATCTGTACCAGTCCCCTGATTGCCCTCACTAGAAAGGTTCCCTCTCCTCTGGCAGCAAGTAGCTGTAACTGTATTTTTCCACGTTTCTCAGACAGTTTTCAGTGAGTTATTTGTTCACTCTGCAGTAATTTGCTCCTGATAAGATAGCACAGTGTAATGTATCACGAGAGAGAAATGTCTCTCCTGCACAGTCTTCCCTTCAAAGGGCAGGTCCCTTAATCCTCTCCAGAAACTACAAGGAAATGATTGTTCTTCTTTTAATTATGAGTCTGATTAAGCTCTGGACAGTTGGTAACCAAATCCTTTAACAGCTACCAGCTCTGATTTCCTACAAATGCTCTACTTAAATACAAGGCTGAGAAATAAGAGTTTATTACTACAAGAAATTCTAGTACCTACATTCTAAATAGGATAAAACCAGTATACATGTGTTGCTAGTGCTATGCCATCAGTAGGGGGGTAGCTGGAATAAGAATAATCTCAGTGTCTTTATGAGAAGCTGAGATGGAGATGAGCCAGCTGGAGAAAGAAATTATATTTTATGTTAGAAAGGAAGAGGAAGTGGTAGGAGAGGAGCCTTTAGGGAATAACAGGAATTTTTCACCATTAGGAGATAACAGCTCCTAGCAGTAGCATGATGATTGCTGATTAGAAATAGGGACCACCATAAAGGGTGAGGCCCAGCTCTCCTAGAGGCAGAGAATTACTTTTGGAAACTCATGTTCATCCTCTGACTCTTCAGCATAGGCTGACAAGGATTTGTAATTCCCAGACCCGCAGAACATTTTGGTCTCACAGTGGCCCAAACAATCCAGTTCCTCATTTATTTGGATCCACTGCTTCCTTTTTGGCTCTCTACGAGGACAGTGCCCACCTGTTTCTGTCCTGCTCCTCTGTGCTTTTGTTCAGTTCTATTCCTCCCCTGCAGCTTCGCAGTTTGACTTTAGGGAGCTGGCCAGCCCTGCTTCCTGGCTGTCCCTGGATTGCTGCAGCACAATTACAATAATTTCTAAACCTGGATGAGACAAGGCCTTTTCTCTGCCTTACTGTTTGCTTTCAATAAAGTGGTGAGGCTGGAGAGATCTTGCTCCAACACAGGCACTGATCCCCTCATTTTTAAACAGATCAGTGCTGAGTAAGTTAATGGATTTGACCTCCAGAGCTGTGGCCGTCCTAGGCATCCCCACAGCTGATTGGGATGAAGTGGGAAGCTGTTAGTTTACAGAAATCCTTACCTCTGAACAGAAGTAAAGGTACTGAAGCTAGCAGGGTCTTGACTTAGGCTCTCTGCTGCATCCTAATGCCTGGGTGCATTAAAGGGCTGTGCCCACATCAGGTAAAGGTGAGTGACAAGTGATGTACAAATTAATGTTTACTCCTACCGGCTCAGACATGGAGGAGGAGCTGTTCACCACTGGCAGATCAGAAAGTTTGACCAAATTAGAGAGATCATAAAAGCCTGATACCAGTTGGGGATTAGGTCTGAATCCCTGCTGGGACACAGGAGTGCACCCTCAGGGATGGTTGGGTAGTGGTGTTTCGTGGCTTTGACAGCTGCGACCTTGCCCCTGATGTACCAAGAGGCACTGCAGGCACAGCACTGCTCACTTTAATCTGATATGGACATTAGTTTTTACAGCTCCAAGTGGCTCCCAACCCCCACAACAGCCTGCAAAGACAAGCCAGAGATCCAGCAGTGCCCACAGCAAGCTGCTGCAGCGCCTCTGTGTCACAGATGTGATCTCTGGGGTCACCCTCTCAGACACATCCACATGGTGTTTCGCCCCCACTGTTGCCTGCAGCTGGTCCAGCATCAACCTCAGGCAGCACCAGTGCCCTGAATTTGGGCAGTGCTGCTGTGAGTGCAGATGGAGTTCTGAGTGTGTGCAGAGCAAGGTCACTGCTGTCAGCAAACCCATGTGTAAATTCTTTGGGATCGGGGGAAAAGAGCTGGTGAGCTGTAGTGGGATAAGGGGACTGGGACTAAACCACGCCAGTTCGTGCTCTAACCTGTCACCGCTTTTATCTCCCCTCTAAACCTGCAGAACGAAACAAAAGCTTTGAAATGTCTTCCTTTGTGGAAACCAAAGGGCTTGAGCAACTTACAAAGTCTCCTGTGGAATTTGTGGAGTATCCTTGACTTTCAGAAAGCAGCTTCCTAAGTCTTTCTATATCTGAGATCTGCTACAGAGCTTTATTGGAATTCAGAGACAGGAGCTGGGGAAATAGGGAACCAAAGGAAATTTGTAGATTAGATTTTATTCTTTCTAAAGATTTTAGTCTTTCTAAATGAATTAATTGGCCTGAGTTCTGATGAACTAATTTAAAAATTGGCATGAGTCCTTGTGCTGTGGGCTAGGACTAGAGGGAATAGGCATAAATGACATATTGAAGACCTAATTCTGATTGTTAAATTTATCATCCTATATGGAGTGGTAAGAGTTACGGTGAGCAAATTGTCAGAATGTAGCTGACTTTTTTGCAAAGTCACATGAGAATGCTTGCTTTGCCATCATACCTCTACTGATTTATTACCACACAATTTCTTAATTTTTTTGATTTTTATAACTTTTAAAGAAAAGCTAAGGAACATTCTGGTTAGACCTTTTGATGTTTCTCAATATCTCTCCTCATGGTTATAGTTAAGAATGAATGAGGTAAAATAGGGAAACAGATAAAACAGTGCCTCAAAGGAGATTAATGGAAAGCTCCTACCAAAGATTGCCTGCAGCACATTCTCATCTCAGAGATGTGTAGACTCAACCATAAGATGTGTATACTTGTCATTTCTGTCCATGTAGAGGCCAATTCTAATCTCATTCCAGAAAACCACTTTTTAACTGAACACTTCTCCCTGCTCCAGAGGAAGATTCACTGTTTATAACCAACTGGCCTCTGTAAATGTATTCCTAGGAAAATCCCAAAGTAGGAACTGTAAATATAAATGAAATTATGAATATGATCTTTCTAATGCATCTGCCTGTGCTCTTTCCTTGCTTATTCTGAGTACTCTATGCAGGAACAAGCAGCACCTTTAATTGCCCCATATTTATCATATCTCCTACAAAACTGTGGACATCTGGAGCATAATGATTGCAGAAATCCAATGAGGAACCCATTGCCATTCTGTAAAGAATTACCTGCATTTAACCCTGCAGCTGCACTTCTCACTTGCCAAGTGATTTTTGTCACATGTTCTGCACCTTAACTACTCACTGTTCAGATACAACAAAATGCAGCTGAGCCGGATTTACCCAAAGGGAACACGAGTAGACTCTTCCAACTACATGCCACAAGTCTTTTGGAATGCTGGCTGCCAGATGGTCGCCCTCAACTTCCAAACCGTAGGTAAGTCATGCTGTTCTCTGCGTTTGGGAAGCTGTACATGTCCACTTCTCTGACAGATTTGCTGATTCATAGGTAGGAAAGGTTTTATTTGTCAAAAATTATCTAGGGATTAAAATATACTATAGAGCTGTTAATGAAAATGTTTAACCCAGGCTTGCACAGTTTCTGTTACAGTCAGTATTAAATTACAGTAATGTTTAAAAATTTTATTGCCTTTTGAAATTATTAGCTGTCCAGAAGATAACTCTTACCAATATTTTTCACATCCAGATTTGTCTATGCAAATAAACATGGGAATGTATGAGTACAATGGCAAAAGTGGATACAGGTTAAAGCCAGAATTCATGAGAAGGCCAGACAAGCACTTTGATCCATTTACTGAAGGAATAGTGGATGGAATAGTAGCCAACACTCTGTCTGTCAAGGTATGTATGTAGCTGGTGGAAGTACTCTCATGGCAATGCCAGAGCATGGATATATTTATATTTCTGTGGTGCAGTGGCCTCAAAAATGAGTATACTAAGCCAAGAAAATAAAATTAATTTAATTTCAAGAAGCAACATTTAGTTTTTAAATTCTGCCTCGTATTTCACATTGTAGGATAAATGAGTATATTTTTATTGTATGTATTCTTTGCCATAGAAGTAATTGCAGAATCACAACTGGGAAGTGTATGGACTTAGAAGCAGTTTGGCTGTGTTTTTAGAAACAAAGAGTTAAAACATGCTGTTGTGAAGTGGGAGGTTGGGAGCTAGAACACTACATGCTTAGTATAAATAAATTGTTCTGGTTTTCTGAAAGTTCTCCAGCAGAACTGTGGAAGCATAAATGTCAGCTGCAATTCATTGCCAACTTGTTTTTCCTTGCTCCTTTTTGAGGACCTCTAATGAAGTTCAGGGTCTGCCAGGAATCTGCAGATTGAGAATTACCTGCATAAGTATTTAAGGGGATAGATTGCATTGGCTGTGACAGGGGGACAAATTCACTTGGTCTATCTCCAGCTATAAAACCATAAACTTTCTGGAGTCCTGCTACTCCTTTAATGGACTTGTCCATTTGAACAGCCTCTGTATTATAGAGTCCATCTGCAAAGTATCCTCCTGTTTTCACAGAGGGAAGACAAGTATTTCCTCTCAGGCTGCAGGCAGAAGTGCAGCAGAGCCATGCTGGGAGGGATGTGGATAAAGGAATAATCTGGTGATATGCACAGTAAGAGAAGAGATGTGTGGGGTGACCTTTTATGGTGACCTGCAATCATTGAAGCTTTCAGGCCCCTCCTGTGGGTTTAGAGGCACTTTCTTCTGCAATTAGAGCAAATGGAAGTGGAAGTCATTGAGCAGCTATTAGGATGGCAATGAGCATGCAGGAGTCAGGAGGCAGCTGTCAGAAGGCAGCTGCCTCTGCCTGCTCAGGGAGGGCTCTGCTGGTCACAGTGTCACTGCTCACACAGACAGAGCTGGCACTGGATTAAGATTTGCTTTAGGCAAGCCTCAGTTTGTTAAGCTGCAGTGACGCTGCTGCACACCCCTGTGCCTCTTCAGCTTTCTGAAGTATTTGCAGACCTTACTTTCACTTTTTCAAGCTGAGAGTTGTGCTGCCTGTTAAAAATAAGAACTGGGAAAGATCAGCTGTTTTACAATTTTATTTTCATATTAAAGCTCCTCTGTGAAGAGCCTTTATTAGAATACAAACTTTTAAGATTGTTTTCTCCCTCACAGCTAAAAGCATATATATAATTTCTCTACAATTTAAACCTCTGTTTTTTCAAGCATTTTTTGAACCTGTTGTTGAGACTAGATAGAATTTAAGAGTTCTCAGGAAATAGGCATGTAGATTGAGGAAGAGATCCTAATGAGTATTCCTGCTGAGGGAAGGGCAGCAGCATGATCTCAACCACATTATTGCCCATAGGGGAATTCAGGACCTCAGGGTCACAGGCAACCAGGCCTCACAGGTTGTTTTTCTGTGTCTGCAGTTAAATATTGGGAGTTTTTTTCTGTTTATTGTGGCTTAGTGTTGTTTTGGTTTTATTTTAAATGCCCACTATCTGATCATTAATGAGAACTATGCACCTGCATTACAGCCACTCATTTGCTAATCCACCACAGCATCTCTGACAATGCTCCTTTCTTCTTTGGCTTTAGATCATTTCAGGTCAGTTCCTTTCTGATAAAAAAGTCGGTACCTATGTGGAAGTGGACATGTTTGGCCTGCCTGTGGATACCAGGAGAAAAGCTCTGAAGACCAAGACCTCTCAAGGCAACGCAGTGAATCCAGTCTGGGAAGAGGAAGCCATAGTGTTTAAGAAGGTTGGTCTAACACATGCTTCCCAGAAAGGAATTTTGGTCTTTTTATCCCTGTCCAGTGGGGTCTTTCCATGGCTTAGGGAAACTTTGCACTTGTTAGAAAGCAGGAAAAGAAATTCTGAATAGTTATTTCATAGCTCAGCTGCTTTTACTGAACTTTGGCCACTCCAGTTGTGGCAGCTGCTGCTAAAAGAAGTGAGTCTGAAGTCCCTTTGGTTGTTTGGGTGGCACAGCTGGAAGCAGCAGCAGTGTGGATGGCATGGGCAGCAGGCAGAGATGCCAGCAGCAGCTCAGTGCCATGGCCACGGCAATGAGCAGCCCTCATTGGGAACCTCTGAGCAGGACAATGGGAACGCAGTTCCAGCGGCCTGGCTGGCTGAGCTGGCACAGCCAAAGCCATCTGTTGGCCCTGCTAGTCGTTAGGTTGGGCTATAAAGTCATTGCCTGGGGGATAAAGACACAAATCCCATCCACCTGAGATGAGGCTTACACTTCTGACCTCCTCATACAGTATTACTCAGACTCAATTCTCTCAACTTCTAAGGGGGCAGAAAACAGAGCACCGTGCAATGTGAATGTTTGATTGCACTTTGCAACATACCTGCAGCCAATATTTGAATAGAACCTCTGGGTTTTGCTCACTGAGCACCTTGGTTAAGTATATCCCGAGTCCAGGTGCTTGTCAAACAGTTTCTTTCAGATTTCTCTCAGCAAGTGTAGGTCACAAGGATGTTTAGACACTTGGTGCTTGCAGCAGTGCTCTTTTCCCTGAATAATTTGGCCTTCTGAATGGCTTTCCTTTGGCAGCCTGCCAGAGCTCAAGTTTGGAAACATCACTAGCATTTTTCTTCTGTAATGAACTTCTAATTAGTGTACTTGGTTTCTCTGTTTAGTTAATGATCGTGCCTGACTGCCCCTGTGCTCAGAGAAGCACAGGCTACTATTTTTAGTAGGTTGAAAGTAAATCAGAGAAGCTCTTTTCATTGGTTTGTTTTTTTTTTTTTCTTTCAATGACTGGATAAATTTTAGCACGTGTTCTGTGCAGCCTATGGAAGGAGCTGCATCATTCAAAGCTGAAAGTTAATAATGCAACAATATTGCCTTCCAGGTGGTTTTGCCTTCCCTGGCCTGTTTAAGGTTAGCAGTGTATGAAGAAGGAGGGAAATTCATTGGCCATCGGATATTGCCAGTCTCAGCAATTCGACCAGGTAAAACCTTTTTCCCCATCCAGACAGACACCGTGTGCTGAAAAGAGACAAAAAGGCAGAATCTCAACTGCTCTAAACCAGCAGCCACTCAGCAGCCTCATAGTGACTGAGTACTTGAATAATCTATCTCGAGTTTGAAAAACAAAAATGCCATATTTCATCAAATTTAGATTTTTAACCATCCAGGAAAACCAATGGAATTAAAGCATTGGAGGCACAGTTGGCACTTCTTTATCTCCTGTACACCAACTTCATGCTCACAGGTTTATGCTAAAAAGTGCAATTGCACACTTTTAAGAGGAAAGAGAGCAGCAACAGCCAATTTTGATGTCATCTTTGTGACAATGGGATTTGTCTGGGACTGAAAGCAAAACCTGCTCCTCTCAATGTAATTTCTGCACACATTAAAGATTGGCCTATATGCCAGCTATTATATCTCTCTAATACCTTTAAATCAATCCAAAATTACTTCCGTCCTCATTGCTGAAAATTAAAGGAAAAATATAATTATTGGCCTCTTTTAAATCACATTATTTCTACTATAATTAGTGGCCAGTTAAATGAAAATTACCTTGTGTGACAACTCCGGCCACATTTTCCAGGCCAGAGATTTGTTAGAGATTGTGTTTCAGAAAGTTACAGTGACACTGGCAGTTTGAGCAAGGGAAGTGTTGAAATTCAGTGCCAAATTCTCCAGTGAGGTGAGGAAACTGAATTAGGGCAAGCATATGCTCCCAGCTTTACTCACTGGGAAAGGAAGAATATCTGTATCTACCCTGTGCCTTATCCAGCACAAAACTCACATGTCCCACATCTAACAATTGGCCAAAATATTCCTGAGGAATAATCTCCACACCTTTTTCACGAGCAAACTTAGTTTATCAATCCAGCAGAAACCTTTTTTATGCCATCTGCATTTTATGCTGGCTTAAAGGATGTAGCTGTGTCCTGGATGATCTGCTGAGTGCCAGAGGAAAATAGGTGGGTGACTGGAGAGGAGAAGGGGAATGGGAAGGATTTCACTCTTCTGGAAAGTGAAATCTTACCAGAGCTGTTCCCCACAAGCCCATTCTCTGTCCTTCTGGCTCTAGCAATCATCAGTTTACAGCGTGTGATGGAGAGCAGCCTGTTGGTCTGAGCTTGTGTCCATGCTGAAAACTGGCTGGAGGAGGTTGAGAGAACTGAGAACCCTTTGTAATATGTAATTTCTCTCTTTTCTGAGATGCTATTGAAAGTTATATTATCCTGTCACATAAATCCAGACTTAACACTATTCCCAAAGCCAGGATTTAGCCATTACTTGGAGAGAGAGTTGCTTACATCAGCCAGGTGAGGATTCCCACAGATAAAGGCATCCTGCTCCTGACTTGGATCCTGACATCTCTCACATGTGTGTCTCCCAAACTGGACATGGCACTCAGTGCCACAAGGTGATCAGTCAAATGTTGGACAGCCAGCTTTCAAAATAGTCTGGAATTTCTCTTTTTACAGATGTATTCCTAAGGATGGTCACACAATAGGATTTATACACACAAAGACACTCTGTGGCCATCATGCCACACTGTATATTTTTTAAATTAGTTGCTGTGTGTGGATGGTCTCAGTTTACTTTCAGATTGCTGTTCAGATTGCTGAGTACTACTAGGGTCACTTTTGAAAATGAAATAAGATATACTAAACTAAAAAAATCCAGACATAGGTACTAAAACAGAATGCATGAAAAATTCAGATAAATTACCATTTTTAGCATCCATCACATATGTAAGGATAAACAGAAAATATAATTTTAAACTGTAGTGCAGATAAGTGTACAGCAGTCTGTACACTTATCCCTGAAGCCCTCCAGGTAAACCTTTCCCTCCCAGAAGTCCCTGGAGCTGCTGGCTCAGTTGGCATCACACTATAAATAAGAAATGATAACAGAGATGCATTGGAAATGCCTGTGGAAGGGTTTATGCTGTGAACTGGTTGTTCCTTACTTTGCAGGCTATCACTACATCTGCTTGAGGAATGAGAGGAACCAGCCTTTGACACTGCCAGCTCTCTTTGTGTACATTGAGGTCAAAGACTACGTCCCTGACACTTATGCAGGTAACTCTGTATTATGCAGGTAATTTTCTTGCTGGGAAATACAAAGGTTAATTGAAACACAAAATGCATGGAGTGTGGATGACTTGCCAGGCTGGGATAACAGTCCTGTGAGCAAAGGTGTGCATCTGGTGGATCATTGTGACTCCTCACTCCTAGGAGATGGCCTGATTTACAGCACTTTGCCTGAGGTTTAGGATTAGGGCCAACTCTTATTTTCAGCAGACTCCAAAGGAAGAAGTACCCCAGGCACTTTCCACTGGAACACAAATGAAACTTTGCATGCAGGACACACAAGGATGTAATTGTTCCTAGGCAAAGTGCCATCCTCAAGGGAGAGAACTGTGTTTTGGCATTGGCTCTAAACAGGGGTGGGTTTAGATGCCATGAAGTGAAAGACCATCTTCAGGGAAAAACACTATTCTGCCTTGTGGAGACAGACAAGACAGATTAACTTCTCCCTTGGAGAGATGCCCCTTGAATGGGCCGTGATAAAACCATCTCAGCCTTCCTAGACTGAGAAATTCTTCCTGGTCATGGTGAGATCCCAGCATGCTTTGGGGTCCCGTGTAGATTCCTTGTAACCCATTGGTTTTTCCCCCTTTGTACCACCCTTGCTTTTCCCCATAAATCCCCCAGTTTCTGCCCTGTTTAGAGGGAGCTGTCATCCCTGGCCTCCTTCGCAGGGTTGCCGAAGTAAAGGCCTCCCTGTGGAACTGCTCCATGACATTCCTGTCTCTGTCCCTGTGTTGGCCTGGGGATACCTCACAAGGCAGAGCTGGAATCACTAAGAGCTGAATTCACTGCTAAGAGCTGATTGCTTGCAGCCACGGGCTGCCCCAGCCTTCCTGAGGTTACCCAGCAGCTGGAGGACAGCCTGAGACCCCCAGAAAGGTGTCCCCTGTGGGACCTCCCTCTGGAAGGTTGCGGTGTCCAGGTCGAGCCATCAGACCCCTGACTGGCCCTCACAACACTGCCTCTTCCTTAAAACCTGAGTGCCAGAGCCAGAACACCAGAGCTTTGAAACTGAAGTGTTTGCCTTGTTCCTAGATGTGATTGAGGCCTTATCCAATCCAATCAGATATGTAAACTTGATGGAACAGAGAGCTAAGCAGCTGGCTGCACTGACTCTGGAAGATGAGGAAGAGGTCAAGAAAGAGGTAAGGAAGGTTTCTGAGTCTCTGGAAATCATACTATAGTACTTAAAAACACCTACTTTGCTTAGAAAGACAAATACTGAAAATCCCTGGGAATTGTATGTGTTGATTACAAGAACACCTGTAAACATCTCACCCTGAAGAAGGCTGGGGCACAGGACACCCCAGCAGCATTGCACTGTGAGTGTGGTTTCACTAAAAGCAGCGTGGTGTGCACTGAGCAGGTTGTTGTTCAGAGGTGAAAGACAGGAAAAACTCTGTTATTTGTGTGCTGTGCAGCTTTGCTCTGGAGCTACTGAAATCTTTGTGAGTCAGTGCCTGTTGTTTTCCAGTGTGCTGCTGGTTCCTCTTGCAAAAAAAGACAACTCTGTCAGGAGTTTTTTCTGAAAATATTACAAATTGCAGAGAATTTCAGACTGTCTCTGGAGAGGCCATTCTGTTGAGAAACATTTGTGCATCTCAAATTACGATGTCTCTATAGATTCCCTGTGAGCAAACATGTCCTAAAGAGACACAGGGTAATCATAAAACAATTTAAGTGGGAAGGGGCCTTTGGAGTTCAACCCTTTGTAGATCTTAGAAAGAGAAGTGAAGAGGGAGGAGACCATGGAGTAAATAAATAGGCCTATTTTAGCTCAGCTGAAAGTTTTGGGAGCCACAATTTTAGTTATTGTCTGGATATATGTGGTTACCTGCAGACTAACCTATGAACCTTTTTCTCTGCATAATTGAAGGTGTTATGCACCCAAGTGCACAGATGTTCTGAATAGAATTGAGAGTCCAGCTGTGGTTTCTGATGGACTCTGCATGTTCAAACATTCAGTCTCTCTGTTCCAGACACTGTCACTGGGACTTTTGGCAGTGTTTGAGAATATCAGCTTTGTCTGTCGGAGGTGGCTGTGCCAGGTGTTGTGCACACCAAGCGATCCAAAGGCTCTCAGCACAGTCTCTAGCACAGACAGAGAAATGCTTTTTAATCCTAAACTGCCCTCTGCTCTGGTGCCTGCCTTCTGCAATTCTCAGATGTGCAAAACCTTGCTGAACTAGATTTTGTAACCAAGAATACATTCCCAAAGCAGACCAGATGAGTGAAAGTCATTACAATTCAGTAGCCAACAATCTACTCTTTGTGCAGTGTCACAAGTTCTGCTGAATGAGGACACTGTGAAATGCTCAATAGTATCTTTGACATTTATCTAGGACACACTACACATGAGATTCTATATTAATAGCAAAGCCTTTTTTTAACATAATCCTTTAAATACCTTAGAGGTCGGTTTTACTTTTGAAAAACTACAGTTTTTCTGGGTATATACAGGCTTATTTGTTTGTTAGAAAAATTCTTGTCATAGAATCTCTTCTGCAGCAAATGGAAGAAGGAGAGGTGGCTGTCAAGGAGCTTGGAAGCTCATAGGATAAAGGAGGTTGTTTTGGAGAAGCGCAGAAATATTTTGTAAAAGAAAACTGTAGTGATTATGGTCTGTTTGCTAAAAATGTGTCATGGTTGAGTTAGCTGCAGCACCAAGGGACAGGGACAAAACTGGCACTGTATGTGTCAATTTGAATTCACCACTGTTACCTTCTATTTTAAAGGTATTTTTTGGGTAAGGTATTTTGGTCTGTACTTGGAAATCTTGAATTCCCTGACCATGTTTTGTGATCATAACATTTTCTTCATCTGACAGTCTGTTTTCTTCACTTTTATTTGCCCTCAACAATCACAGCAATTCATAATTGCAAGTACATTCACTGGCAACACAGCTGAGCAGACCCAAGTATGTTTGCCAGAAATGAACACCTGATTGCACCCTGATTCACATTTCCAATGCCTAGTTTCAAGCTTACACAATATAATGGATTGTGTGCAAAGCTGAGCTGTCTCCCAGCACAGATTCCACTCCCCACACCTCTTTCCTTCCCCTCACACACATTTTTGATCTGAGCAGCTGTCAGAGGAAAACTGAGAAGTTTTTGCTTTGCTTTCCTTGCTGTAGAAGTTTAAACTCAACCTCTGTAGGATGTTCCACAGGCTTCTCACAGAACAGTGGAATAAGCTACCCAGTAGTGAATTGTTTTAAACAAGTAAATCAGCTTTTCTTCAGACTTCACATTACCTTGTCTGTTGATGGTCAGTGCAATCACATAAACAAAGAATGCTGAAGAACTGATTGAGGTTCCAGCATATTTTCTGGATTTTTTTACAAAGTTCCCATCATGAATATGACAGGAGTTCCTACCTTTACTTTACTTGGTCAGTTCTTGCTTTCCAGCCTGGCCTGAGAAGAGCTGGTTTTGGGGAATGGAATGCCTGCAGTGAGAGTTTTGCACCTTTCAATGAACACATTGTAAATCTCTAAGAGCATACAGGTAGTGAAGGTTGTCCTCCCCTGCCAAGTGTCCTTTACAGACAGGAGGAACAATCCGAAGGAATTTGCAGAGAATTCCTTGGTAGGAGCTAATCCCAGCCTGAAGTGCCTCCTTTTCTCTGTAGAAATAAAAATAGACCATATAGATTCCCCTATAGGTATGGATCTCTCTAGTTAGTAAATGCACTGTATTGCAAAAGACATGGCAATGTGAAATAGAAACTAGTTTATGTGAACATTAAAACTGTAAATTAGAAGGCTAGATTATGTCATGTTTTAAAAACAGCCTAAAAGGAAAAATCCTTTTCTTTAAAGGAAAAATCATGTTTATTTTAGCATTCTTTTAGCATACCGTGATGAATTTTGGGAAGAGAAAGTGCTTTTTAATGAGATTAGATTGCTTGATGTAGTGAAAATTATTCCTTATTCACTTTGTGATCCTGTCTCACATTTCTGCTTCAGTTTCTGGAAACAGATGTTTTATGTCCCAAACTGACAGGTTATATTAATAGTTCCTCAGCAAGCTGGGATGCAGCATTTCACAGCACATAAAAACCAGGTCTCAAAAGAAGATAATACCCACTTCCCATGCAATGGGGCACACAGCTGCCAGAAGTTAGGAATTCTGGCTTTATTTGTATTAAATGCTGATGATCTTTGTGGCAAACATTGTTTGTATTAAACTAATGAACTGCAGCCTGAGGAGATCTGGGAGGATAACCACATCTGTGTGTGTTTATCACAGCTACAGCTTTTTCCTGTCACATTGTTCCCCTGCTATAAATGTTGATTAAATGAGGTTTTTTCGTATTTTATTGCAGTCATTCCTGCTTGATATAAATGAAGCTGTTTGCACTGGTTTTCAATTGCATCATGTTTCTGCCTACAGTATCTCTCTCCTGTAATTCTGTTAGGAATAGGCTGTGAGACAGGAATTGTTTTGCAATATACAGTGTAGTGTCAGGGCCAGGCTGAAGGAAACCAGCAGCAGAAGCAGCACAAAACAGTTGGCTCAAAATCTATTTTGCCTCTATTGATGCAGCACAGGCTGATATTTTGCAAGTGTGGAGTAATCATGGGGCAAAAAAACCCAAAAAACTGTGATATCCTGCCTCTTCATGTAATGTGATTACCATCAAAGAAGGAGATGGAAGCAGCTGAAGGAACAAACCCAAAACTTCCCTGAGACACCATGGCAACCAGCCCCTTGCAGGGACAGCAGGAAGCAGGGCCTGGCCGTTTCAAAATAAAAATTGCTTTGAATGACCTTCTGTTTGCTGAGTGCTGAGTGCCTGCTTAAAACCTGATGGTCACAGGGACAATTTCAGATGTTCAGTGTGTAGTGCAGTGCAAGCTGCAAGCCTGAGCCTTTAGGAGACTGGAGAGAAGGAAAAAAACTGTGGAAAATGCTTAAATATTTGGATACCACAGATGTGTTCATGCAGCAGAATGGAGGTACTGTTTACATATTACCCTTGGAGTGTGGTTGGAGTCAGAAGGATGTTCCTGTTCTGTGAGAATGGTGAATAATGGTAGTGCTGTGTGTATCTATGAAATTTAAAAGTAATCTTGTGTACACATTTTGTTTACAGCAGGGATTTGAGGAGCATTCTTCTGCCAGCACCTACGTTATTTCTAGAAAGATTTTATGGCTCTTCACTGCAATACAGCCTTCACATCTGGTGCAGCTAATATATGTTGCACTGAAAAATGTCCCTGATGAGTTATATCTGCTTAAAATACTTTTTCAGAATAATGCATGCTCCATTTCTTCCTGAAATTTATCCTGCACAAATGAGCCACCTGGGTTATCACAGCTCTTAAGGATGTCTTCTTCCATTGTTCTATTTTAGAGTGATTTTTAGATACATTTGCAGAATTTTACATTTGAAAACCAGGCTAAATTGTACCTGCAAATTAATTAATCTGTTTGTTGGGAAGAATAATGGGAATTATCATGTGATTTCAGGTTGACCACGGAGATGCACCATCTGAAGCTAATAATGAACCCAGGCCAACACCAGCAGAAAATGGGGTAAATTTTACTGCCTCCCTCACACCGAAACCAGCAACTCAGGTTGTACACAGCCAGCCAGC
The DNA here is from genome assembly GCA_013396995.1 of Dicaeum eximium. Classification (NCBI taxonomy): domain Eukaryota; kingdom Metazoa; phylum Chordata; class Aves; order Passeriformes; family Dicaeidae; genus Dicaeum; species Dicaeum eximium. The sequence goes on along the minus strand of VWZP01004023.1, from coordinate 1,059,978 downwards.
ACCAGGTAAAAAAAAAAAACAACAACAACAACAACAAAACAAAGGAAAAGAAAAAAAAGTCCCATGTTTTCAAAATTAGTCTGGATAATAATTTTTCAAGTGCTTTGTGTTTAAAGAACAAAGGTGGGAAGTTGTGTGTGTTTGTTTTGTTTGTCTAAAATAGGTATAAACTTTCCCACCACTTTTCTCTGCTTCAAATATACAAATACCTTCTACTTAACAGTTGCATTAGTGGTGAAACTGAAATTCATTACAAGCAAGAAAACATGCTGGGGTTTTTTTTGTTTTTGTTGCAACTGCAGAAATCTCTTGGAATTGATTTTACAACTGTGCTTAATTCATGCATGTAGTGACATCCCACACACAAAATGCAGGCTTAGGCACTTCTGTGTTTTGTATTGACCCATCTCCTGTAGCAAATGCTTGTTAAACACAGTGTTTATAATTTCATGGCTGCAGTCTGTATAGGCAGAGTCAGACTGACTTCCAAGGAATTGGATTCATCCTGTGTGCAGCAATTTTGCACTGACATCATATTATGTAATATAGCTGTACTGTACCCTAATGCCACTCAAATGGCTCGTGTGAGTGGTATCAGGGAGTTCAATCCTCCTTATCAGTAAAACAACACAGCTCAGGTGGGTTTTTGGAGGGTCACCTTTCTGTGTTAAGCAAGAGGGCTGGTGTTTTCATGTTCTCCTCTCCTGCTCCAAAGATGTATTTTCTCCAATTATTAAAGACTGCCCATGTCAGGGTGTGTCCTGTGTCACCTGCCATGTTTTAACACTCAGTCAGGCTGCACAGTCATGGCTGTTGTTTTGAAAGAATTGGAATTAAACATCTCTTTTTACCTCTAGGTTCTGTGAAAGCACCTGCAAAGACAGAAGATCTTATCCAGAGTGTCCTCACAGGTAATAAATACACTGGTCACGCTGCATGAAGGATAAGTCTTCTTGTCAAGAAAAACACCTTTTTTATTAAATAGGCCACCTGGCTTAAGCATTTCTTCCAGTGATTAGGACTGCAGTAACTCCTAGAAAATGTACATGCCAAGTGTTCTTCCTCAGGTTTGAATGGCCACATCTCATGAGATGGGGTGCCAACAGGGAAGTTTTTAGAAATTATTGTAGTTTCATGACCACCAAGTTACCATCTAATGCAGAAAAAAGAGCAGCATTGTTGTGAGAACAGAAGCTAAATTTGTTCTGAACGTAGTGAGTAACAGTGGAACCATTTTATCACAGTGCTTTCAAGCCAGTTAGCTTATTTCAGGTAAAACCACTCGGTTTGTGCCATATTTCCTTTACCCACAGTAAGGAAGCAGGTTTTGTTTCATTGCTGCCCATGGCAATCCCTGGCTCCTCTGAATGAAATCTGCACTGCTGGAAAATTGAAGTGGCTTTTGCTATTATCATTGCAGAAGTGGAAGCACAGACCATTGAGGAGCTAAAACAACAGAAATCCTTTGTTAAACTTCAGAAGAAGCACTACAAGGAAATGAAGGACCTGGTGAAGAGGCACCACAAGAAAACCACCGACCTTATCAAAGAGCACACGGCAAAGTACAACGAGATCCAGAACGACTACCTGCGGCGGAGAGCAGTGCTAGAGAAAACTGCAAAAAGGGACAGCAAGAAAAGGTGGGTGGAACACAACCTGCCTCATCAGTGTGCTGCTGGAGATCTTTACTCAGGTCTTCTTTTATGGTAGACAAATCATATGGAGGTGGCAGAGCACAGAAAAAATCAAAAGTAGCAGATTCTGGTTAGTGGGGGAGATGAGAGCGTTGGCTCCGAGTTAGAGCCTTGGAAAAACTCAGGCCACAGTAGAAGGCATCAGATATAGAATTAGGGGAAAGCAGCACCTGAAGATTATAAATATCTGACCTCTGTTTAAATCATGATTGATCCAGAGCACTTGGGAGTGTCTTAATGACTGCCTGGATTTGCCTTGGCCTGAACACCCTTTCTGTGCTTTCTTTTTCCAAGCCTTGCACCACCCTGTCTCTTTCTCTGTCCTGATACAATTTTTATATTATTTATTTATTAATTATTATTTTCAATTTAAATGCAGAAACTGCAATGAATTCTTACTAACCTTTCCACAAGTATTGCCTTGTGGTATGGTAAGGAACCTATGCTCTTATGGTAAGGAACTGTATGTTAATAAAGATCAATTCATAATTCCTGGCAAAGCATATACACAGAGCCAATCAGTGTCAGATACTCTTGCCACTGAACTTTTATTTGTCCCATCTTAACATCATTTATTTTTAAAAGTAACTAGATAAGCAAAAAAGTCCTCTTAACTTTATTTTTACATTAAATTGATGTAGCCGCAGTTCTTAAATATGATGATATTGAACAAACTTTAAAAAATTACTTTATGGTAGGAGATGATCAGAGAAAAATGCTGCAAGCCTGCTCTGGCTGCCAGCCTTGTTGATAGTACCTCTAAATGTAAGTGACTGGGACTCAGGCCATAACTTGTCCCTGGTCAGGAGCTTATTAATTTCTGTTTTCCTAATGACAGAATATAATTGGGCTTAATAAGAGCTTGACACTCACAATATATCTGTGTTCTGCTGGACTTCACTGTTGCTAGTTTTCAGGCTTCCAGGTTCTGTACTTCAGTTTAACAAACTCCCTTTAATGACTGGCTGTCAACTGCAAACCCAGGGATATTCATCTGCAGTGTTTTCCATCACCAAAGTGTGTGACAGACAGTGGCAGGCAAAACAACAGCACATTTCTGGTTTTCCTTCTATTCACATTTAAGCAGAAAATCAAGCTGAATAAATAAAATTACTCATTTATTTTTGAACAAAAAAGGATTTGAGGTTTTTTTCCTGTGTTGTGATCTGACTGCAAACTACTGATGATGTCAGGCAGCAAAACCCTGCAGTCTCCTACGTGGAGCTTCCACAGTGGTGTCAGAGGCGTGAAGTTTTATGTGCAGATACAGACAAGTCTGGAGGTTAAATTTTAAAAAGGCACGAATATGTTTTCAAGCTTGCAAGTACATATTATCTGAAGCAGCAGACTTCTAATAGAGCACTGCATCCCAAGGAGAAAGGGTATTTTATCATTTTAAATTACTGCTGACACTATTTGCCTGATACAGCAAAGGATAAATCACTACTTCGCAGGATTCCCTGTTATCAGATGGCTATAAAAATGTGTTGTCTCTGGTCAGGAGCAGTCTCTGCTTTTTGCCCTTGTCTAAATTGAGCAAAGATTCAGTAAAGCCATTGTCTACAGGAAGTTTGAAATATTTGTTTATACACATGCACAAGTGTTTTGTTGGTGTTGCTCTGAAGTTTCTTTAATGATCATGTCTCATAAAAAACAGTAAGTATTTTAGCCAGATTTTAGAAATACGCCTGATTTCTTTTTTCCAGAAATACAAGAGAAGTGTCAGCTTTAAAATATGTGTTGTGTAATGACATAATATGCTGACTGTAATATTCATTAATGTTGGCTTCTGGCCCTGTAATGTTTAAATTACCCTCACCCGTCACACTGACACCACTTAACCTCTTAGCAGAATATTCAAATACAGTAAAAACACAAGAAATAAAAGGAGGCTACCTTGGGATTCGTGTCCTCGGACGGATGCAAGCAGGATCACGTTATTTCGGGTGAAGTAACTCTAAGTGACAGCAGCTGCACACTTGAACCTGGGAGAGAGAAGAGAGGCAGAGCCAGTTCTCTGCACTGTAATCTCGGCACATTTCTGAGGAGCAAACTCATTTTTCTCCCCGTGTCAGCCCTCCCTGTTCAAGGTTTTGTTGTTTTGTCCATCTCCTGCGCTGTTCTGACGTTTCCCAGGCAACTGATTTAGCACCTGAGCATGGCAGTAAACACAGCAGCAGAGCAGAGACACAGCATAATCTTCTTTTTTTAATGTATTTTCCTTGGGTTTGGTTTAGTGCTGGCCTGAGAGTCATACTGGGTTTGCTGCTTATTTTTCTCTTGGGCAGTTTAGTGTCATCATATATCCTTTCACAGTTACATCTATCCTTCCTTCTGTCTTAAGAAAGATTAAAACAGACCCAAACTGTTCCTTAGTGTTGCCTTTTAGCTTCATTATTGTGTTTTTCCCTTGCTTCTGAAAGTCTGAGGTTTACCCCCACTTGGGTGTGAACTTCCCTTCTGAAGTCAGCAGCCCAGGGAGCCCTTTCCTGTGTGTGTGCTATGCATGGCATTTCCTGAAGGGGGGAGAAAACACCAAATAAAGGGATCTCCCTACCATGTGAAGCATTTGGTAAATGCAGATGTAACATTAAGCTTTTAAGTCCATTCCTGAGTGTGTGCAGGGATGACTCAGTTTCCAAAATGCTCAGCATTCACCCCTTCTGCTGAAGGCACTGCAGCTTGGAAGTTCAAGTTATGTCTGGAAGTGGATAAACAAGTTCCATAAGCATCTGCTCATGGGAAATCTTGGCAGTTGCCTTTATAGCTCACTTATACCAAGTCTGGTTGACAACACCCTGGTGGGTCAGTGAGATGAGGTTTAAAAGCTGTAGCCATCCCATTAACAAAGTGTTAATAATTTCTTTTTAATTAAATTATTGAACCTACTAGGGCTAAAATCACCTATCTTTGTGCTATGTGTGTAGTGCTGAGGAACTTATTAATGGACTACTTATAAATATCTGACTTTAAAAGGCAAATTTAAATAAATAAAGGCAGGGTGTAGATGCCTGGTGACCGAGACCCCTCGGGGTGTGCTGTGTCCTTGCAGGTCTGAGACGAGCAGCCCCGACCACAGCTCTTCCACCATTGAGCAGGAACTGGCTGCACTGGACTCTGAGATGACCCAGAAGCTGGTGGAGCTGAAGGAGAAGCAGCAGCAGCAGCTGCTGAACCTCAGGCAGGAGCAGTATTACAGTGAGAAGTACCAGAAACGGGAGCACATCAAGCTGGTAGGTTTGTGGTGTTGAGCCTGGGGTGAGCACTGGTGCCACCAGGACAAATTCTCATTAACTGGTGCTTCCTCCTACTTCCAGTCCCTTCCAGAGCTTCACTTCCCTGTGTTCTGATGCAGCTTCAAGGGGCTGTTGTGTCACTTTGTCACTAACACTTCCAACAGCTTGGGAGGCTTTGCATGGAAGGCACAAAGGCGACAGGATTATTGCTGCCTCTGGTTACATAACTCTCGCTTTACTGCAGCTTTTCGATGGTGTTTTGTTCTGCCACTTTTTCAAACCTGCAACACACAAGGAAGCAGGATTAGCCAGAAAATAAATTGAAACACCATGAAAATAGATTCAAACATTCCCCAGGACAGAGGGTTGTGCCAAAGAGTGTTCCTGTGGAGATGAAGGCTTTAAGGGGATGCGGGACATATTCTGTATATGGTAAAGAAATATTTTGCATTCATTGGTCCAAGTCAGCTTTGTTTTGACAGCTGGAGTTTGGCTGACAACTACAGCAGGATCATAGGCCCTCTGAGCTGAGATAGAGGAGCTTGGGCAGATGGAAGCTGATGCTAATGGATATTTGTAGGCAGAAATGAACATTTTTAAAGGGTATTATGGGAGTGCAAGCTGTTTTTCAACTCCAGACAACCCCCTCTTGCAATTTTTTCTATTACCTGATGTTTTGCCTCACTCCTGCTGGGTGATTTGTCTCCTCTGCCCTGCCAGCCAGAAGGAGCAGGTAAGAGGAGTGATTAGTGTGTGGATATTGCTCAGCAAGGCCCCTGCACAGACTGATTTCCATGGATCACCACACGGATCTGTGATGTTTATCCCCATCCCTGTGTGAGTCACAGCTGCTCCAGGGTGGGTGTATGAACACAGTTACCTGCACCACAGGGACACAGTCCCCATCCCAGTAACAGCTGGTGGCTGCTTCTCAGAGATTTGAATTTTTATAAAAAAGAACCATTTTAGACCCACATATTGGGTTATCTCATGAGGTAACTTGTTTCTCATTCCAAAATGGGAAATGGCATTTCTCAAAGCAAAGTTACATTTCTGGCAATATCCTGTTAGGTGGTGGCACAGTAAATTAATTTTTAGCGCAGAACTTTTGAGTAGTTTTCCCTCTGAGCTGTGCAGGAGTTAATATTCCAATTAAGATTTGCCTTTCAGCTGAGAGATTCTTTCTGATGGCTTTCTTTTAGAGGGGTGCCTATTGTTGGTACCTTTTTACTTTTATCTAAGGAATGAAAAGTTGGATCAGACCAGCTATGCCTTGTTATAGATTTGTGTTTCATCACCCTGAGAGGGTGATTTTACAAAATCAGACATAACCTAGAAGGGTGATCAAACCAAATGGGTCCCATTTCCCACTTTATTCACTGTTCATTGAACTGGCACAGGAGCCCTGCCCATGACTCCTCTCCTGTCAGCATCCCCACCACAGACACAGCTTTTGTTACTGGTTTGGGCACAAAGGAGAATGAACCCACAGCAGATCTCAAACCAATGAATCAGAGCTTTTTCATTCTGTGACCAAAATGTAGGTTATGCTTCTCTGTGCCTGCCTAGCTGTCATGTCTGATTTTTAACACCCCTCTGACCACCCCAAAATCCAAACCATTCCTTGTAATAATGCTCATTACAAGTGGAACGTTTTCAGCCCTCACAGAAAAACCTGGATATTCAGTGACACAGGAATTCAGTTGGCAATTAGCATTGTGTAAATTCAATTTGTGACCCCTTATGATTTTTCACAGGCATTTTCATTCCTAGCAGAAGTCAAACACTTGAAATATATTTTGGTTTTACATTTAATATTGTGAAACTGTATCACCTTGATGTACATAGAAGTAGCAGTTTCTGTGTGAGTTGGATATATGCACCATTCTGGCTGAACTCCACAAGTTAATAATGTGTTTACACTGATAATAATGTTTCCTGGCTTTTGATCATTGGTAATTAATTTGGGAATGGCATACCACTTTTGTGTCTTCTGCAGACTTTTGAGGAAATTTAGCTGCCTGTATGATGTCTAGCTGAAAATACATATTTTTATTTCATGGGATTTTTTTCCTAGCTAATTCAGAAGCTGACAGATGTAGCAGAGGAGTGTCAGAACAACCAGCTAAAGAAACTGAAAGAAACATGTGAAAAGTAAGTGTTGTTCCTTTTATCATTGATTGCTGCTCCTTGTGGGATTTGTTTAGATACTTTTTGTACTTCCCTTTATTTTTTACGCTTTAGAGAAAAGAAAGAGTTGAAGAAAAAAATGGATAAGAAGAGGCAGGAGAAGATCACAGAAGCAAAGTCCAAGGATAAAAATCAAATGGAAGAGTAAGTGTATCCCTAGATCCATATCATTGTACAAGATTTTTCACAGCTGGTAAATCAAAGGAAAGTCTAGACCCTAAATCCAAGGCAGCCTTTAGTCAGACCTCACCACAGTCCTTTCCCTGACAATAATTTCATTTCCTGGGGCTAATCCAATCTCCTGTTCTGTGAGCAGGGAGAGCCTGGGCCAGCAGCAGAGGTGCTGCTGTGTGGAGGGGGTTTGTTCTGGGAGTACCTCATTGAGCAATTCCCAAAATGCTGATCATCCAGGCACTGCTCCTCTGAGTACAAATAGCCTTAATGCTCCTGTTCCTGCAGGGTTGGATTTCATTTTAACATGAGTTTCTATCTGTGACTTGTCTTGTCTTCTCAACTCCATTAAAGCTGCTCTCCAGAAGAAATGGCAGCACCACACTGTGAGGTTTATTCTGCTTTTGGGATGAACTCCCCTCAGACTCTGCTAATGATCCTCCTCCAATGACAGTGACACTTTGGGGGGAGACAGGGAAAAGCTGAGTTCTGAGGGTGCAGTGTCCCTGTGCAGGCACAGCAATACTAATTCCATTTATGCACCTCCAGACAACACAAACTGCAGTTATGCAAGTTGATTGTGTTCTTCCCAAAGGCACAGTATCTACGTTTGTTTGTCCTCTTTCATTTGTTTTGGCAAGCAGCTGAAAAAGAAAATGGAGCATTTTAATCTTGCACTGCTATTCTTGTTACCAGTCTTTACTTTAGAGCAGTTAAAAATACAAGAGGAGCAAACAAAACAAAACAAAAAAAGAAAACCCTCTAATGTTTGAGTTTCACCATGTAACAAAGGCACAACTATGTTTGGATTTTGGCAGGTAAAAGGGTTTACATAGGTTTTGGAGCCTCTCAAGAGAGAATCTGTATTTGGTAACACTGAAAGAAAATCACAGATACACACAGTGAAGTGTTTCAGGTAGTTTAAGAATCAGCACATAAAAAATTTCAATAAACATCCTATTAAAAAAAAAGATGAGAATAATTATTATGAAAAAGAGGGAGAAATACTTAATATAGTTAGAGCTGTTCAGAGGGCATGGAATTCATATTAGGAAAAAGCAATTGGCCATTACGGAAATGCTGCAGCAGTAAAAATCAATTGCAGTAGGAAATGATTTGCTGAGAAATAAATGAGGCACTAGTGAGAAAGGCTCGGGGACAGACAAAGAGCAGTTCTTTTCTCTTTCCCTTTCATTTTTTTTCTTATTTTTCCCAAGGACTTTCCTCTGTCAGGCTTTTCAAAGAGCCCTTGAGAGAGGTGAGATGGGAAAGTCAGCTTTCCCCTGCCTGTGACACAGCTTGTACTCACTTTGGGAGTAGGGCAGAGAGGTGTGAGACCTTCTGGTAAATCCCTTTTGAGTCACTCTGGCTATTGGTGTTCATCTAAAGCTTTTACACAAGTTGGGAAGGAATATTACACAGATAATAATCCATTGTATTAATTGTTTTTACTTCATTTTTCTTATACCCACCCAGGGCTTGCCTAAATCTTCCTGATTTTAGTGCCACCTAAGGAACAGTTCACTGGTCTTGGCTGAGGCAATCAGGATTTGGAGTAACTGTCCTGAAAGTGATCGGCTGAAGTACCACAAATTGTTATTTTATGTACATTTGTCCCCGGGTGTCACCAGCAGTGCCTGCTCCAGCAGAGGCTGCTCCTCTGCCACACCGTGGCACTGTGCCTCTGCTCAGGGCTCTGCAGCTCCCAGGTGACACTGGGCACTGTGGGAACACCACAGCACTTGGCAAACACGGCATCATCCTTGGGAAGAGCCTGCTGGGGAAGAGCAGGGGGATGTTGTGCGGGTCCTGGGCAAGTCTGAGCCCTTTGTGCAATAAAGGTGCAGCCTGGTACAAGGACACGTTCAGGGAGTGCAGGAAAGTTAATTAGGCAGATCCTTAAACATGGCCTTGATTAGGCAGAGGGTTGCAGGGAGTTAAAATCCATCGGTGAGCTCTTGCTGACTCCACTAATGGTGGAATGCTTCCCGCAGGGAGAAGACGGAAATGATCCGGTCCTACATCCAGGAGGTGGTGCAGTACATAAAGAGGGTATGTCAGGCATGGGGTTTCTGCTGCATCTGGGGGGATGAAATGTCACCTTCCATCTTTTAGATTATATTCAACTGCAGATTCTAGGCTTCAGCATAAAGATTTCACACCTGCTGACTTTTAGCAGATGCAGTGTAGACTTTGCTTCACATTCCAGTTAAAGAAAACTGGGATTTCAGACAGCTCCTCATTAATTGTTAGTCAGTATTTGGGGGATGGTGCTGAGGAGGGAAGATTTTTAATTCAGTTTCATTTCTGAATATCCTGTGTGTACTCATGGAAAGTGCACCCATTTTTACTGGGCTTGCTGGCTCACAAATGTAAAGATTGCATAAGGAAAGTCAATGAACATTTAATTGCAGAGTATATCTTAACTTTAATTGCATTTGTACAGTTACTGAAATGTAAAAAGCATTTGCTGAGTTCTGTAAACACAAATTAAAGAATTCTATTACAGTTGTTAGCTTTTCTGAAGCTACAAGTGGTTCTCATCAGGCTGAAATCATGCACTGCAGTGCTTTGGGGTGTAAAATCACTATGGAATGAGTGCAGCCATTGAATTCTCCTCTTAATTTCAATGCAAAGATAGTTAGGTTCAAAAGTTGGCCCATTTTTGCTTAGAGGAGCCTTGATTTAGGAAGCAACTTAAAGAATTAGCAAATTAAGTAGGTTTTGTGTCTGAGTGGACACAAATTAAGTGAAGCCCAAAATTTATAATTTAAAAACATTAGAAGTCTGCAGTAAGTCCTTTAGACATTTCTGATCCTGAATCTTACATGTGAAATCTGATATTTCATGTCCACACCTGACTGTTGAACAGTTGTGCTCAGGGATGCTTGAGGCAGTGGTGTGTAATTTGTGTAAGTTTTGATGACAATGTTTTTATTTTGATGGGTGGAATGTTTATTGGGGAGGAGGTGGGAGAGCGAGGGTGTGCAATCCACGAAAAAAGATTCTCTGCTCTTTTCTGACAGCTAGAAGATGCTCAGAGTAAAAGGCAGGAGAAACTTGTAGAAAAACACAAGGAGATTCGTCAGCAAATACTGGATGAAAAGCCTAAGGTAAAGAGTTTTTGAACATATGTTACACTGCTAAAATTGTCCTTCAGGAGAGAAAGAGCTCTTGCAGCAGGTAGGCTGATATTTAAGCATGAGGGAATCCACTGGCAGCATCAGAGCCACCCTCACTGACACTCAGGGGGAGAGAAGTCAAGCAGCAGCCTGGTGTGGGCACCACCTCAGGTGCAGATGTCGTGGGGTGAGGGTTCTTTTTCAGCACTCAGGTTGTTCAAAAGCTGTCAGTGTAAAAGGTGCTGTGACCAGCAGAGTGTGCCCTTCCCTCCCCTGTGCCTGAGCTGCACAGAAGCAAAACACAGTTCCCACTGAAAGGAAAAAGAGATATCTCCTTAGCATGCTGCTCCCAGGTCCTGCTGGCCATCCATCAGGATGGATTTCTGTGGGAAACAACGAGCTTTTTTACAATAATAGTGCTTTATATTCTACATTGCTTGCTGGATTGCCTCTGTTTGATTTTATGCACTGCATCTACATGAACATTTTGAAATGCATGTTTTGGTCCTTAAGCCTGAGGGCTCACTCTTGCTCCAAGTGGAGCTGGTGGCAGTTTTGCCACCAACTTCAGTGGAGAAGGTTCAGAGTCCTGCACTTGTACCTGATTTTCCTGTAGGAAGGCCCCGGTATAATCAGATTTCCACATGGAGGGAGACTTGTTTTCAGCAGGGTTCATATGCAAGTGTAATTCTTCACAGCCCACTGTGTCGTGTCTGCTTTCATTTTTTCTGCTCTTGCTCAAATGTGTGTCCTTGGCTTCAGTTCTCATTCCTTGTCTGTGTCCACAGTCCCAATGTTTCTGTGCCTGTGTTACAGCTTGAATTCTAGCACTGGCTCTGAGTTAATCAGTGTTGTCATGTCATCTCTGTGAAGTAGCCAGAGAATAGATTAGGCTAAGGTCTGTATAGCCAGAAGTTTACAATAGTTTGGGAAAATAAAAATGTTTGCATCTCCAGTTTTCTACTCATCTTTTTAAAATTGTGTTTATAAGCAAGCTGGAACTTTTTGGTGTTGTGGGCATCTGGTATAAAAAGTGTACATATTTTCATGTTTGGTGCTGTAGGATCCTAAGTTTGTCAGGCTTGTGAACTGGAATTTAAAATGCCAAAGAATAATCAATTAGTGTTTCTAACACCAGCTTTTTGTGCATCCTTGGGCACTCAGTTATTCTGTTTGGCTGTGTCCTTCCTTCTTTTGTTCTTTATTTTTAATTTATCATTGTACTGTGGAGTAGCATGAAGCACTGGAAATTTGTCACTGAGGACTTGAGCTGAATTTTGAAAGGTGCTGGGCCAGCCATGTTTGACTTTTTTATCAGTTCTCTCCCTGCCCAGTGTTGGGTCTTGGCACAGAGCAGCTCCAGATCCCTGTCCCCACTGCCTCTGGCCGCAGTGGCAGCTCCTCAGCCTGCCCTCCCCATCCCTCCTCGCAGGGATGTGCTCACAGGGCTTGGCTCCAGGGCTTTTTCCCTTTCCCACACACTGAAACGGGCACTGTGCTGAATTTATGATGGTATGTGCCTCCTGCTTGCATGAGAGGGTTTAGGGAAAACATAATTACTCATTTTATTAAGTCTCTTTTTATGTTTTGCTGTGTCCATATTTCATACCCATATTTGCCTCCTCAGTGACGGGGCAGATGATATAAAATAGATCAAATTATTTCCCAGCTGAGCAAAGCTGCTGTGTTTTCTGCAGGCAGCAGCCTTTCTGGGGGCTGCTTTTTCAACAGCCCAGGCGCTCCTGCTTCAAACACCCACTGAAATTTATGCTGGCTGTGTTAAAAGGCTTTTCTGGCAGCATAACTCAGCCCCAAACAAAGAGTTTAATATATTAAGAGGGAAAGAATTTTCAGTATTCTCACCAATAATTCCACTGGAGACAGATCTGCTGTCATCCATCACTGCTGTTTGGTTATTTATTAGTGCCTCACAGTTTGTTGTGCTCTGACTGCTCAGAGCTCTTTCCCAGCCAGGGAGGATATCGTGTCACCGAGTGCTGCCAACACACTGCCACAACCTCTCACATTTTGTTGGCTTTTCTCAAAGTATGAGTTTGCAGCTTCCTCTCTTGTGGTCCGTGTAGGGCACTGGAGAAAATTTGCCTTTGAGCGCTGTCGTTTTAGGCAACAGGTTTTAGAAACTGCACAAACTGGATGCAGAGTAGTTCCCGGTTCTGGAGGCTTTTTTGTTTTGTTTTGTTTAAAATACCACATGATTAGCTGAAAGTGCTTAACTCAGGACTGATTTACACCCCTAAACTCTGCCTCTCCCTCATATCTATCATTTCTTTGTAGTGATTGGATGTGAGACTGTTTTGCAGCGTTCATTTGCAGGGCTATTGTATAAGTAAAAGCTTTTTTGCTACTATGAGAGTTGGAAACTTCCTGGACTGGTACTTTTAGGCAAAAGGTTGGGAACAGCTTCTTGTGGTCCCTGCAGGGGTCAGGGCAGGCATTGGCTTTAGTGAGCCCAAAAGATGGTTGTGTGTCTGTGTGGGTGATGACAATATCTTTGTGACAAACTGATCTGTGACGCTGCAGAAACTGAGTGTTACAGTCAGGTCTGTGTGTGTGGAACCAGAGCAGCCCCTCCCACAAACATTATTTGGGAAAGGAGACTGTCACCTGTTAAGATGTCAAATGCTGACTTGCCTCTGGGTAAAGACTCCCTAACTTGCCATTTTAGTGAAATCATATGGGAAACAAAGTTGATTCCCTCCTGCTGGCTTTTCCTAGCAGCATCATTACCAAGCAAGGCCATATTGTATTTTCTCTCACTCCTTGTTTCTCCTTACATTATCTACTGGCAGCTCTATTATCAGCAACAACGTGTATTTTCTTTCTCTCTCATCCTACTGCTTTGTCTCCTCCTCTTAGTCACTGATACACATTAAGCTTGTCCTGTCCTTATCTTCTTCCCCCTGGGCATCTCTCCTGCCTGCTGTGGAGGCTGCTGCAGACAGCCAGTCCTGTGCACTGCATTATGTCAGAGCAGGGTGTGATTTTGGATCCTGCACTCCGGCACGTCTGGCACATGACATCTGGGCACAGAGAGCACCCGGGATGGGCATGGCCACGGCGTCTCACTTGCTTTGTCCTTGACAGCTTGTGCATCAAATTAAGCACAAATCAAGTGCATTTCCTTCCCCCTGCACCCTTGCCTCCAATTCCATTGTAATTACAAAAATCAATACACGTGAGACATGACAAGGAATTAATTATTTTTCTGAGAATCGACTCAGTTACAGTAAATAGACCCAAGCCTCCTCTAATTGGAATCAATGAGACTTTTGTTAGCCGTGCTCATGGGTCAGAGCCACACTCAGATCTCAGTGTAATGCTGAGACTCCTGTGCTCCTGCACTCAGATCTTGTTGGGATTCTTTTGGCTCCAGTGGACATGTTCTTACAGCCCCAGCTGTCAAGGAAGGTGTAACTCATGTGGTTCCTCAATTTGCAGCCTGTGTTTCTGCCCACAGCTGCTCTACTCTGCAAAACCCCAGCGTAGCCAAGGCCTGCCAGGTGGTCTGGGCTCCAGGAGGGATGTGGAACATGGCACAGTTCAGGGTGGGGCTTTGTGGGAAAAGGTCCAGCAGATCTACAAAGGCACCAGGAGCTGGGCAGACTTTGTTCTAAGTGTTGCACCTCTGTAGTCTTTCCAGTGAATGAAGAGAATATACAGCTTTAAGGTATGAAATTCCTTTATCTCCTCAAAAAGTGTAATGAAAACAATTTTTTAAAATTATAAATCAGTTCTTGTTAATGAAAAATACAAGCACCTGATGCATACTAACTCACTTTCCTACATTTATTATCTCCCAATTTGGCACATGTTATTAATTGCACCCGGTGGGAGTTGACACTTCCACATCCAATCAACAATTAATATTAACAGTGTACCTGAAAAATTAATGGAGGCACAGAATGATACATATTCAAGTTGCAGAGCAAAATTAACAAGATGCTGATCTTTTACAGCAGTAGAGCCTCTTGTAAGTCCAGGGCTGCAGCTTTGGTGCTTTAGGTGAAACTCTGTGATCACCTGGTGCAGGTGATGCTGTTGAGTTCAATGGAAATGTTCCCTGCAGGAGGGTCAAACAGCAAATGTGTCCTGCAGCACTTCTAGAAGATATTTCAGCTGCCCTCAGAGCCACTCTGCTCATCTGGAAGGGAACAGCCCGTAGGAACTTAGATGAGTATTCCAGTGTCACTTCAGCTCCCAGTTAATTCACAACAACAATGCTCTGTCCACCACAATCCCCTTTTTATCCTTGACACCTCTGCTGGAAGCCAAGCTGTCTTTTGGGCAAGCTGCACTCAATTCAAACACTTCCAGACGCATTCCAGTTCAACCACAGGCAGCTCTTCAAGAATTTTAGGGAAGGACTTTGGAGGAAAAGGTTATTTCAGTTTACTGGGATTTGTGGGACTTGTCTGGATTTGGATTGGACAGGGGAAAGTTGTCCTCCCAAAAAAATTAGTAGTCAGACTTGTGGCAAAAAAAACCCATAAAAATGATCTTATAGCCAGTGTAATATTTGCAAAGTTCTTCTTTTATTTTCCCCTGTTTGGGTAAAAATTTCTTTCATTAGTTCAGTCAATTTTAACATTTCCACAGTTTAAAAAAAAATCTGTCTTCAATCTGTGGCTGCTAAGCTAAAATGACTTATGGCATTATCAGCCAAAAAACCAGAGAATTAAGAAGATTGAAATATTTTACTGTTTGTTTCACTGTTCAGCTCTGGGTTTTGGTTCTTGTGTACTCATCAGAGGTGAATAATAAAATGTTTCTCTACCTCATTAAGTGGGCAACAGCACGGAGAAATGAATGGAATTTTCATAGCCTCAGTGACCAAGAAATATTTAAAAGAAATATTTAAAAGAAAAAACATAAAATACAGAGAGAAATTTACAGATCTTCCCATGACTTGATCTGGCATCTTCCCACATCTGGATCAGAGCTTGTGTTTCAGTTTTGGGGTGCAGCATTCAGGGCCCCTTCCCTGCAGGGTCTTGGCTCTTTGCTCAGCACCTCTCACATCCAGCCCCAAGTGACATCAGCCCAAGCTTTGGACAGCCCAAGCCCTGGTGGGACTTAAATCTTGTATTGGTGCAGCTTCTAGGCTGTCCCCAGTTGCAGAGTATTATTTTGGGGAAGTTAGGGTGGTTTCTTTTTTACTATTTCTCCCAGTGGATAAATACTGCAGAATGCACTTTCAGCTGTAAACTGAGTAGTAAATAATCTCACTTCACTCATTAAAAATAAATAGGCTGACCTTTATCCTATGCCAGTTTTATACCAATAAAATTCCTTAAGTTCTCTGAAGTGACTGATACGTCACAGGCCTGAGATCAAAAGAATTCAGTCCAATAACAGGATGCTCAAAGGATTGTTGTCAATTTGGGCCTTGCTTGTTTACATTTTTCTTCACAAATCCACATTTTAAATGGATGTTTATTTTTTCCAGCAGTATAAATATTGCAGTGTGAGAAATGGGTATCAGGTCACAAAAGAAAGCTCTAACAATTTGAGGTGATATTTATTGTGTTAACTGAATGTCTTCAGTGTAACTCTTACATGTACATGTTCTTGGAAACATTAACTTTTAAATCAACAGCATCATATTTCCAGTGTGAATATGCAAAATGCTTTTTACATTTTTTTTAAATTGAATTTTGATATTGCTTTCTTTTAAATAAAAATGTCACAAACTCTTTGTAGGAAGAATATAAATGTAAAGAAATACTTTGATGAATGGGACACGTGGAAAAATATGATAAATTTAAATTGGAGTTTATTGATAGAGGGAGGGAGATATTTTTCACACATGGGTCATTCTGCTGGAAGCCAGAGAAAATCTTGGGTTTGGTCTGGAGCTGCAATAAAAGGGGAAATAAATTACTTGAAAGGGCAAACGTTTTATAGTTTTGCAGTAGTGTAAATCAGAAGGAACATTATCAAGTTACCAGTGTCTCTGGTGATTTAAATATATTAGTGAGGTCCATAATGGAGGGCATGTGGCAGCCAGACCTGATGTGTGAAGGTTACTGAGATCTTCCTGGATAACATGCTAATAAATTAGAACTGTGAGGGTGGTGGTGCTGGTTTTTTTTAAGAATAGTGATTTTAGAATCCAGCTACTCTCTGTGGACAAAAGAGCTCACAGAAAATTATTTTTTAAAAAGGCACAAATGTGAGAATTCTTCCTGCAAAAAAAGAAACTCCACTGATTTGGGGTTTTTTTATAATTTGCAAAGTGAATCTGTTCTGTATTCTGCCTGTCTCAGGTAAGCACACAGGTGAGCTAAAAGCGAGGGAGTTGCTTCATTTGTAGGGTAACAGGATTTTACAATACTGCACTGCTCCTCTAATTCTTAATTTGAGTCACAAAGCAGATCAGTTAAAGGGAGAAAAGTGAAGTAATGAATTGCTATTAAAATTATCAGCTGTGTAGTAAACAGCAAAAAGCGAAAACTACCTTTTTTTCCTTCATAACACAGAGTCATAGATGGTTTGGGTTGAAAGGTTCCTTAAAGACCTTCTTATTCCAACCGTCTGCCTTGGGCAGGGACACCTTCCCCCATCCCAGGTTGCTCAGGGACACCTTCCCCCATCCCAGGTTGTGCAGAGCTCCATCCAGCCTGGCCTTGGACACCTCCAGGGATGGGGCAGCCACGGCTTCTCTGGACAAATACAATTTCCATAAGCAGACCTAACTTCTAATTTTAACATCTGTGAATAGCTGATCCCTCTGAAAACAAGTGAGCTTCCTATGCAGAGAAGAGTGCAGTGTGTTTCTCCATAGACTGAAAATAAAACTGGGGAAAGGGTGTGAAAAATAAATCTATAGCTTCTTTCTGCAAGGTCAAACTCAGGATGATGACATTCTAGAGAGTGTTTTCTCTGCAGAAGGTGCTCCTCTAGGCACTGTAGGTGTTTAAGGATGACAAAGAAATGCTGCCCTGGAGTGAGCAGTGGAGCACTGAAAGGCCCCTTACCTGTTCTCTGTGGCCTCTCCAATGCTTTCCCCTGCTCTGTCCCATTCCCTGCCCAGCCACAGAGCTCCTTTGTTGGGGTTAGGCCAAGTGCCAGCTGTCCCTGTGACCCCCTCCTGCACTCCCTGTGCTTCCACATTTATTGCTTTCCACAGCAAAACACTCCCAGAGCAGGGACAGGTGGCCAGGCAGGTAGAAGTGCCTGAGAAAAGAGAGAGCACAGAAGTAACTGCTGTGTTAACCTTGTGGTCTCTGAGGAGAAAACAACCGAAAGTGATGCTAAAAAATTTAAGAAGCCAAGGGCTGCAAACGTTTTGTGTCAGGATGTTTAGCTTAGACTGTGCCATATTTAAACCTGTGGAAATATTTGTGATTCTGCAAAGGCAAATGCTTTGCATGCTAAATCTCAGGGAGCAACAGGGCACCACAAGCTGGTGACTCCCCTTCCCCTCTTCATGAGCTAGGCTGGCACTCCAGGAAAATCCATGCTAAAACACAGGCTGAATTATGCATGGGGTGTGCATAGACAGAGTGTTTGGAATGCATGGCAGCTAACAGAGACATCTCACAGTGCACACACAGCACTGGGTACACGCTCATGGCTCTCAGACCGAGCCAGAAACGCCACAGAGGCACAACCAAATATTCCTGTACAACTGTGCCCATCATTACAGCAACAGCAGCAACATATTTCTTAATTATAAGACCCTCAGTGCAACATGACAAATGACACAAGATTCAGTTTGACACAGCTAATGGAAAAGTGTTGAAAGAAATATTAGTGCTTAGTATGTAAACTCATTAGAGAGATGCTTTAAAATGCATGAAATGGGGGGAAAATGTGTTCTTTAATGAACCAAGACATAAAATCAGTGGTCCTGCAAAGCTTGTAGTGTAGGAACAGCTTTGTGTATGCACGTCATTTGTCAGGAGAGTGACAATGTTTTTGTGCAGAATCACCCTGCAAAGCAGAGGCACTGATGGAAACAAAGCTGGGTGTCTGCACAGGAGGGACTGCTGCAACTTGCTTTAACTGTACAGTCATGACAGGGTGGGTGATGGGTTCATGTTACACTGAGACCCTTTAGGCTGATAAATACACTGTTAGAAAGGGTAACAGAAATAACAAAACTAGTGTTAGGGTTTCAAAAATATACCTGATTTAAAGAGTGTATTAAAAATCATACATAACCTATTTTGGGGAAGGATTTTTCTTTCCAGAAACAACAAAAATAGGAAGAAAATGCTGTTGTTTTGAGATGCAGTCTCTTCCCCAGGAGGTTAAGAAATCTCAGCTTGGTAGGGGAAGAAAGCCCTGCACATCCAGAAGGGAAAGAAAGGGGCAGGGAAACATTTCAGCCCCGTTTCCACATTGTTCCCCATGCTATGTGGGTGAGCTTTCAAGGGGCTGGCAGTCCTCTGGAGTCAGTAGCAGAATAGGTGGGAAAGATGTTCCCTGGAAAGATTACTTTTCATTAAAAATCCCCTGTGACTCACTTGCAACAAATCAGCATTTTCTAACAGAGGAGTTCCACAGGGTTGCTGCAGTTGCAGAATGCAGGAGCTGTGGGTGATGACAGCCCATAGGTTGGACTGGAGTGACTCTGTAAATTCCCATTATTCAGCCCTTGTTTGGAAGGAGCTTTTGCCAAGAGAATGTGGAGTGTGACTAAGCACCTAAACTGCAGCTCTGTGCCTGAAAATTATCTCTTTTGTGGAGTCCTAGAGATCTGTAAGCTTTGTGTGGCATAAATGGATGTGCCTGCAAAGGGGAGGCCTAATCCAGATGTGGTTTGATACAGAGCCTGGCTCTAGCATGGTCATGGCAAAATTTAAACTTTTTAACATTATCTTTTAACATTGGAACCCAGTCTTGTAACACTGAATTTTCCAGTCATGAGGGTGGTGAAAGTCAAGGATTTTTGTTCTTTCTCTATTACCCCCTTTNTAAAAAAAAAAAAAAAAAAAAAAGGAAAGTAGTAAAGTAGTTCTGGTGTTTTTGTGATAGAAAAATTCATTTTTTAAACCTACTGAGTATGGGACAGTAAATCTCAGCTTTGGTTCATTTCCTCAACTTCCCAGCTCTCCTGATTGGCCCCTGATTTATAGAAATGAAGTCATTCACTAAAAAAGGTTACAGGCATAATATTATCCTGCTGATAATGGAAGGAGGTCTCTCAGCCTTTTGTATTTCTCCTTTTTTCTATATCCCCACTTTCCCCCATTTTACCTGCTCTCCTACTTGTCATTCTCCACCTTTCATCAAGCTTCTTTTCACAGTATGTGGTTTCTTTCTCATACTCTTTCTATAGACCTTATTTACTTACACTTCTTATACTCCTTCCTCTTTGCCATCACTTGCTGCTATTAAATTTCAAGGAGTCTCTACAAGTACCTGCGGGAATGGTGTCTCTTTCAGATGAAACAGCACGTTTGAAGGAGCAGCCTGAAGGGGAGAGGTGTTAAAGAGCTGCCATTACGTGTTCTGCATATTTGTGAGCTTGACTGGAAATGTTCCGAAACCTTCCCTCACATGAAAGAGATGATGCACAGGTTACAAAGATGTATGGAAAATCCTCCAGGCGTGGAACAGCTCCAGTTCCACAGACAGGGAGCTGCCTAATGCAGATCAGCCCGTTTCAGAGTGGCTGGGCCACTTCCTCACATCCTGGGCACAGTAGCATTGGGAAAAGGCTCCCCTCTGCTGTGCTTTGTTTTGAGAGGGCCAAACACACCCAGAGTTTAGAGATTAAAGACTGAATTTCATTGAATACAAAACTTTGTAGCTTATATTTTCAGCATGCCTAAATGTAAACATATTTATCCCAAACCCCTTCGCTATATATTTCCCTTTCAGACCTGATCAGCCATTCACGCAGTCATTGTCAGTCTCCAGTAATACTCTACATTTCCTTTGATTTCTTTCACATGTCTTAAAGCAAGGTGACTGCTGACAAGCAATTACATGCTGGTTTTAGTGTAACAAACACCCTTGATTTATACATCAAGGAAGCCCAGACCTCACTTGGCAAGAGAAACAGCCCTCAATTAGGATGAGATAAAATGAGGAAAGCTGATTTCTGCGGTACCATAACATCACCCACTTTCTTTTTCTCTTGCAAAATGTGCTCTTATAGAACAGACAAATGTATGTAGGAGTGTGCAGATACCCTAAAGCACATCACAACAGCAGTGTTTTACAGTGCATCTCATGGCCAGTTACTCTGAGATTACATCTTCAAAGGTGCTGAACGGGGCCCACGGGTTTGTGATCCGAGACACCGGTCCCCACAGGGCAGATAAAATTGTCTTCTAACATCTGAAGGCTTATAAATGGAGCATTACTTAGGAGCCAAGCTGTTAGCTGTAACCTCACTAACCTGGCCAGCATGAATTTTAATCACAGTGTAAGAAAATGTGATCCATTTGTTTATATTGATGAATAAATGTGGTTTTCTATATGTCATAGTAAATATTTGGCTATGTGTGCATATGCACACATGCTCACTAGCTATATTAAGAACATGCATATGCTGTAATTTTAGAGATTTAGTTTGATATATGTACATTTTTGATGCATCTGTTAAATTACAGTTATTCACAGCCTTGCAGGATGGAAAATTCACTATCATAAAATTCTGTTAGTGATTTTCAAACTGGCATGATCACCATGTTAATTACAGTGTGAGTCAAACCTTTTTTTATTACTTTCTTTTTTCCCCCCTGTCCTGTAAAATTGCCTGTTTAATATTCTGGTTCCCTTCTAGAAAGATAATAAATGGGGAGAAATTTTGCCTGCCCATTGGGAGCTTTCCTTGGCTGTGAACACAGCAAAATGACACAAGGAAAGGGACCTCAGGCAATTGATGGGAATCAAAGGTTTGGTCAAGAGAAGGCAACACAGAGCACTGAACATGCTTTTCAGAGCTCAGGAAGGGCTGTGCTGGAGCATGTCTGGGGTAGCAGCTGATCAGTGATTCACGGACTCATCTCCTTCCTTTCACCCTGTAGAAAACACAGAGTATCTGTGTACCAACCTTCCAGCTCCAGTAACAGGAATTACCATCATCCCTGCTTAGCTCTTATGAAACTGCCCTAATGCTCCTTGAATTGTATTAGGGATTTGTTAGGTTAAGCACATGGGAGATTTTGAGGTGTTCATATAATAAAGGGTATATAAATGCAAATTAGACAGTAAATATAGGAGTAAGTCATGGAGGGTTTCACTGAGAATTATCTGCTAGATAAATTCTCTTCTCAGCAAACTGCAGTGGCTCTTCCTCCTAGGAGAGGCTCTTTGCAGTGCTTAACAGGTACCTGCTTCTCAGAAAGAGCCCAAACAGATTTATCTCCTCAGCCCAGAGATTAACACATCATCAGTAGTGACAGATTGCAAAGCAGAGAGATGGATTGGCAGGGGAGAAGACAAGTGAAGCATCAAAATGTCATCCTGCATTCAATATGTCTGTGGCTTCCTATGTAATGCACAGAATCTCTCCTCTTAATGGAACCCTTACCTCTGGAGCTGCATAAACCATTCTGCCCAACACTGTTTATTTTTTCCCTCCTGTTCATTGTGAAAGCCTACTTTGATGGCTTGAAAACAAATGCTCCCTTTCTCCCCATCACTTTCCTCTTCTGTTTTTCTAATTGAAAATGACATTTTTAATTTGCCTTCATGTTTATTATTTCAGCATTCCTCCTTCCTGGGATTATCTAGATGCCTTTGCCTCCCCACATGCCCCACTTGGTGTGGGGGGTAGGGAAAGTTCTATCACTGAGGGCTTCTTGTACCAAAGTTGAGATTAACAGTAATAATTCCACAGTTCCACACTCTTTGTTGTGTTAATGCAGTAATGAAATGCATTTTCTGCTTTATTCTGGTATATCGTGGTAGGTAATTCCTGCTCCTGCAGACAAGATGAACTAAGTCCTTATTGCCCTAATTGAGTAATTACTCTGTATCCACCATCCCTTGCTCAGCTGTAGAGTTGTGTAAGTACATTTATGGACTGATCAACACCCTCCAGTGATTCAAACTCCTGGGTTTTCCTTTGATTTTTATCTTTGACTGAAGGGCATCATCCCAGCATTTTGATCTTCTTTACACATGGAGTACAAAAGCTTTGTAATGATCACCTTGACTGTAATGCTGCCGTGTCAGTGCTCCCCCAGTCACCCTTCCCTCTCCCATTTCAGTCAGATTCACTCGCCGTTTGTTGTATCTTAAAAAAACAGTGTGACTTCCTAGCTCAGGAAAAATGTCGCATTTAGAGCTGATAACATATTGTGAGAAAATGCATTTTGTATTGCTTTGTTGAGTTCATTGTCTGCCCTGCTTGCAGATGATGTTACTCACTCTGCAGAGGGCACTTAGGAATGTCCTTTCTGTCCTGACTTGCTGATTGTTTCCCACCAAAAGCTGTGCTCTCCAGTAACTTTTGTGGTGGCTTTTCAGGTCAAGGCTTCTGTTTCTCCCTCCGAGAGCTGGGCAGTTATTGTCTGGTGCACAGGCCTGTGACAAGATGCAATATTAATGACACAGCAGGGAAAATCAGAAGTGTATTATTCATGTAACGGGAAGAGTCACAGCTTGGCCTATGTTTTATGTGAAAAGCTGCCTTCAGAGCAGTAACTGATCCCACTCCATCTTTTGCCTTACTAGATTAACATTTTCCTGAGCAAGTATTTGGATAAGATGATCTCTGCTGTCCCATACGCTGTGCAACACACTCTTGTTGTAGTATGTGAACCACAAATTACTCCTGTTTAATGAGAGTTTTCTAGTCTCCCTCTCAGCAGACACAGGATTCCACAGTATTTCTCAGCTGGCCCTCTCAGGCCTATTTGCAGCTCTTGCTGCTCTTCCTGTCACTCACACCCAAGTCCTTCATCCACAAACCAGAATTTTCCTGAGTGCCTGTGCAGCCCTGGCTCATTAGTTAGCACCAGGGTGGCTCCTGAGGCTCCAGCTCTCAGGGGAGCCTCCCCAGCATCCTGTCACCTTCCCATCCCGGCTGAGGAGGACAGGGAGCAACATCCAGCAGCACTTACACATCATATATTTCTTACTCACTTCACAGAATGGCTTTTAGAAATGTTTTAAACACTTAGCAGCTTCTGTTTCCGTTACAGGGGTTTTTAATATGCAAGTCAATACAGAATTTTGGGGTTTTGTCTCCTGAGCCTGTTAATTGGTAAAGAAACAAAATTTCTAACCCATCTTTTAAGTGCCTCTTTTAGCTGCCTCTTAAGCAACTTTTAACCCACAACTGAATCACGTCTCCCCTCTTTCTTTTTTACGCTGTGTGTTGCACTTCCATCTTTGATGCAGAATATAGTGTTGGAATTCGCACCAAAATGTTGCCCTTGACCTCCCTGTGACTCTTTAATTCCACTGAAATTGCTTACTTGTTGTTGCTGGGTTTCAGTTTCTGTTATCCATCCATTAAAACATAGGATTCAATTCCCTGGGAGTGACACTGGGGGATTATTTTTGTGGAGTTCTGTTCAGTTATGGCAGTGATCCCTAGCAGTTCATTGCACGTTGCAATATTAATGTTTGGGATCAGCTTGTGGCCTGAAGAGAAAGAAGACCTTTTTGGGAACTCACCACTGAGACAGAAGGTGGTGGTTTCCCTCTCTCCTCTGTCTGCTCTGCAGACATTGCTTTTCCAATGCATTTTCCTGAAGGATTTTCTGTCCCTGGTTTCCTTGGGACACTCGGTCAGAGGCACCAGACAGCCCCAGTGCCTCAGCAAAGCTGCTGTGCCTCATTCCCAGAGCTCAGAGCAGCCTGAGCTTTCTCTGGATCTCTGCCCATCAGAGGAAGCAGTTTCCCTTCTGAGCTGCCAGGAGTCAGGCTTTCCCAGTTTCCACTTTTTTCTTGTCCTTTCCCAATTTGTACTTTTTCACTGCCAAGCTCTCTTGGCAGCTCGAGGTGAAGTGCTGTTGAAACGCTCTCAGTTGTTACAGGCCCCATGGAGTGGTTTGCTTTTGCCTGTGTCACAATTTAACAGCAGAAAAGTTTCAATCATTTTCAGGGTGTTCTTGACCCCTGCAGCTGGTCCTGCCATGCAGGGACATCAGACCAGGCCACAGGGATTTCTCAAATAACAGTGCCAGGGAGGTGCCCACAGCACAAGCAGTGTGAATGATGAAAAGCTGCTGGAACCAGGAGACCAGATAAACTGCTCAGAAATTGCAAGAAGTTCTCCTGATTTTTCTATTTTTACATAGACCATTTGATGGGGGAGTGTTAATTTTTAAAAATTATTAGTACTATTTAGAGAGGGAAGTTTTCATTATTGTAAATCACTGATTAAGTCCAATAACCTTCAAGCTGGTATCTGTCTTTTTAATTTACTGAACTTTCATATTTGTTGTTTTTGGCTACTGTGCTTTAAAAACATCCAACACATCAAATCAGTCTTTTAGAATAATTGGGTATTTGGGCTTATTTAGGCTGAAAATTTGACTTCTAACACCATAAACTAAAGAATATGGTGCACAGTTCACCAAGTAGATCATTATGTGGTCAGAAGTACTTCATTCTCCTAATCAATCCATCATAGCATAAAGACATGTAGAGTACCTAAAGAGAGAGGTAAAATTCTAAACTCAATCACCATCTCTGAAGTACTTCAGTGAATTATATGCCCTTTTGCAAATGTTATCTATAATGACATCCAGATTCTCCATCTGGTGTTATCCCATTTAGCATTCTGCATGTTGAATATTCACCTTTTTCATAACTTGAAATTCATCTGGTGTCATAAACAGCAGAAAACTGTGGCCTGTAATCATCCCATTCTGCACTTCTGGAAGGTTTTATTTAATTTTAGTTAGTGGCTGAAATACAATGCCATCCTCTTTTTATATATATAATTTTTTTTTTTTTTGTGGCATTCTCGGGGCACTGATAGACATCATCAGTGTCTTTGAAGAAAATTGCTGTTACTTAATCTGGTTTTTTGTGCCAGGGATTCCTTCAGCTTCCTTTCTTGAAAAAAAGACTGTTGCAACATCAGAGACAGACTGAGTTTAGGTATAAAGATAATATTTCACTGCCCTGTGGGGTTTTTGGGTCTCAGTCTTACACTTACACAGAAGTGTAGAGTGGTCTGCAGCTCATTTGTTAAAGATTAATGGTGCTGCTAACTGGCAGTGGAAGAGTATTTTCATCCTGGGAATATTTCACCCTTTTCACCTTTTCCTCTGTTTGTGTGGATTTGTGCAAATGCAATGAGTGCCAACTGAAGAACTGGTCAAGTGGGATGCTCTAATTGCATTTCCTCAGACTTTGCATTTCCAGCATTTTTATCTTTCCACATTGCTGCGCTGTTTAATTCACTTGAATTAAATGATGAGCCCTAAAGTGAATTTTTATGAATTAAAAGGGCCATGAAACAATGGAGCTGAAGAATACTCCAAGGGCAGTAGATGCAGGAATGGAGGTAAGGCTCATCTGCTCCGAATTCACATACCTACAAGAAATCTGAGCAGGTCTCAAGCCCTCCATGGGATAGCAATGCTAGGAAGCACTTCAAATAACCCATTTTTTGTGCCTCCTCTGCAAGAAGACCAACACAGAACTCACAGAGATTCCAGTAGGACCTAAGGCACATATTTTGATTAAAAATTAGACTGAGTGTGAGGGGTTTAAATGGTGTCAGCAGAACCGGCCTGAACCCCTCTAATGAAAGAGACAGGCATTACATTTCTGAAGCAAAGGATGAATCGAGATTAACTCTTCTGGCAGGTGTGAAGCTTTCTTCATGCATGTGAAAACAATTATGGGATACCCTCCAAATTGCTGCACCTAATTTTTATCTGTGAAATGAATCTCTTTAGGAGAATAATTCTTGTGGTTTAGATTAGCTGTCAAAGAAGATTCTTAAATGGTCCTTTCCAACAAAAAAGTGATTTATCTTGGCCATTTTTTTATCGCTAAATGAATACAGTACCACTAGATTGCAGTACTTTCAAGCTTTTCAATAAACCCCACTAAGTCTTGTACAAGGACTCTTTGGAGTCTAAACCTGCCCCCAGACTGTCAGTGAGGCTCAGTGTGTGTCCTCAGGGAATTTCCTGTCATTTAACATGGGTGGACACAAGCACAGCTCTTTGCTCAAACAAGGTTTTAATTCTATCTAAGGAATGAAGGAAGGCAAATGTTTAAAAAATACATTCATTCTATTAGAATACATTCTTCAGCTCTCAGGGAAAAGGAAACATTGAGAATAGAAGGAAGGAAGTGCATCAGAGAATGAGGATATGGACAGTTTGTAGGTGGTGTTGAGGAAAGGAATGCTTGGAGAGATGCAGGAGGGAGATGAAAATTGGGAGGCAAATTTCGGTGTTCCATTGGCTGGCAATACAAAGCAGTGCCAAGATGCTCTGGTACAGGCTGTTCTAGCTTCAATTACTCCAAACTGGTGAATCTAAAGTTTAAATCAGATTTATGAGTTGCACTGTGTGCCTTCAAATCAGAAGGAGTAAACTCTTTTACTGTTGCATTCATTACAGATAGACATATCTTTATATACATATTTAATAACAAAAAGCAAAGAAAAATTGTAAAAGTTAAGGCTAAATGTTTTACATTTGCATTTCATTAATTCAGGAATATTTTTGGAAAAACTAAAATTTTAAAAGAGAAATTCAGACCGTAATCATGATGTTAAGTTAAAGCGAACCCTCTTTTAAAGAGT
The DNA here is from genome assembly GCA_013396995.1 of Dicaeum eximium. Taxonomy (NCBI): domain Eukaryota; kingdom Metazoa; phylum Chordata; class Aves; order Passeriformes; family Dicaeidae; genus Dicaeum; species Dicaeum eximium. Next base: position 1,032,857 of record VWZP01004023.1, on the reverse strand, counting down.
GAAAATTGACATTCTAGTAACCACTCATCTGCAGAGACAAGAAGTGAATTTTACCTTGCATGCCATCAGATGAAATGATTTTATTTTATTTTATAGTAATTACTATGAGAAGAATGATTCAATTTGCACAAAAGACTTTTGGATGTATTGAGGTGATTCCTGACAGACTGAGGTTTGTACTACAGATGTGTTTTATTTGTTCTCATCTGAGCTTTACTGATGGCCATTTCTGTTGCATTCCTTTATCATGGAGTGGCTCCGTGTTTTGATCAGTCAGGTATCTCTACTAAGATTTAAATCTAAAATTTGAAGAGTAACTTAAGTAAGGGAGAGTAGGTTTTATTGTCAAGAAGAAAGGTTGTATTTCATCTGTGATTTTGCTTGTGAAAACAAGTTAAAGCTAAGTATAAATTCAAGCTTTGCTTTTTAATGCTGTAACAGCAAAACCTGAGTTTCTGTTGCTCATTGTCTGCTTCACCTACAAACTGAAGAAGCTTTTACTCAGGAAAAAAAAAAAAAGAAAAAAGAAACATGGGAAAGTATCAACTGCCTTTGCTGCTAATCCGTGGAAAATTGAACAGCACTGCTTTAGCAGCAAGGCTGGGATACAGAAGTGTAAAATGGCACATGCGCTGAAGAATGCTGGCAGTGCTCAGATGTCAGTGTGCAGGCAGAGTGGGTCCATCCCTGGCAGAGCTGCCCCGCAGCCTGGTGGTACTTTGGGTACTTTGGGTACTTTGGGTACTTTGGGTACTTTGGGTACATTGGGTACATTGGACAGCGCTGGCAGTGCCCCGCCACCTCCCGCGGGTCCCTCCCGCCCTGCCCGCGCTCTGCAAACACCCAAATCAAGGCTGTTCTCCCTGGCTTGTGGAGAGGAACATTCCCTGCTTCCCTGAGCAGAGCTGTGCAGGTGATCCCTCGGCCCAGCTCACAGCTGATGGGAAATGACAAGGGGGAAGAGGGGGAAGTGTTTTGTGAGTATAGGTGAAACCTGCCTGGCACTGGTGCGTGCAGGGACATGGTCACAGCGCTGTCAATCCCCTGGGAACAGCAGAGACGCAAAGCAAGAGGGGTCTTAAAGTGGTGCTTATGATAGAAAAAATCACATGGTAGACAGGTCATGTCTTTTAGTTCTGTAACCATTACAGACAGAGAAAAAAACTCCTCCTGTTGATCTTCCCCACTTGCCTTTCTCCTTCACTATCCTATCCTATGGTTTTTAAGGCTTTTTTGCAGACTCAGTAAGCTCTGCTTTCTCCAGGCACATGCTCCCACACACTGGGTTTGACTGTGTCCTTGTTCTCAGCCATTTCCAAATTGGGAACTGTTTGAAATTCCTGCTACTCGGCTGTGGGACTTTGGGCACTTTTTTTTCCCCTTTTGGCTTACTCTTCATTACAACCCTAAAAGCACATCCCAACTTGTGGTCAAGGGAGCAGCTCAGAGCAGAGCTGGCGTCAGGCGTGACAGCTCCGGAGCAGTTGTCACTGCAGTCAGGAATCTGGGAAGAGCTGTTTGTCTCCAGTGTGATTAACTGGGTGATGCCATGGACTGCTTGCCCAAGCAAACGTTTTGGATACCATAAATTTTTTTTGCCCCAATGACTTAATTTAGGCATTCCTTATGGCACTTTAAAATAAAGAATTCCCTAGAGTGCCATTATGGAAACAGAGTTTCTTTTGGCCTTTACCCAGTGTTATACCAAGGGATCACTTTTAAGTACATCTATTGTAGCTATTGCCTAGAAAAAGCAGTTCAGCCATAATAGGTTGGTTGTGTACACTTTCTGCAAACCTTTAAATATTTATACTTTCTAATTTATGGTGTGTGCTCCCTTCCTTAAATAAAGCGCTATCCTGAATATTATCCATCTAACTCTTCCAAAAAAACAAACCAGAGCACTAACCCAAACAGAACTCTTCAATTGGATTGCTATTCTTAGTTTACCCCAGTTCCATACTATTTAAGAGATTTTTTTACCTTTTGTGATTGTTCAGTGCAGGTGAAGCAGTTGCAAACTCCTGTAGGAAGGATCTAAAGAGCAAGCAAGGATGTGTTTTACTAAATTTCTCTCTTGCCTTTAGAAGGCAGACTTGCCCCCAAAAAGACCTTTTTCTTCAAAGTATTGTTAACATAACAGTAGCAACTTGTGTTTTCTATGAAAGATTGAAAGAGAATTAATTTTTAAGCTGAACCAAAGAGGGAAAAAAACCCCAAAAACAACAACAGTGGATTTGACAGCAGAAGGATCAGGGGATGTAACTTCTAATGAAGCATCTCTGTTTACTTGGTTCTCATTTAAGAAGACTCTCTTCAATTATGTTTGTTTTTTGTGGCATCTTGCTTATAAACTGCAGAGCAAACAATTTCTCAGCACAGCGTAGTGTCACAGACACCTTGGCCCCTTTCCCACACAACAGCAAATCAAGGAGACACCTTGCCCCCTCCACAGACTTTTAAGTCCAAAACCAACCAGACCCAGCTGAGGAGGGGGTGTCTCTGCTGAGCAGCCCAGGAGAGCCTCTTTGATTCATTTAGGGCTGGGTTGTGTTTGTGAGGCCACTGCTCAGCCCTGATGGGCTCAGAGTTTTTAATGCAGTAAAATGTTATGTGTCCTTGCAAGAGCACTGTTCCTGCATGAAAGTCAGGCCATCTCTGCTTCTTTGGGCAAGCTCTGGCTCTGCAAAGCTGTGGGAGTTTCAGTGTGGGTTGAGGGCAAGAAAGGACCTTAAATTTGTAACAGGGTCACTGCCCAAAGCAGGCTCCAGATGAGCCTTTGGTGCCTGCAGGTGAAGATGTTCTGTACAAAAAGGTTGATGTGGAGCAGGAGCTGTGGAATCAGGTCCTCCAGAAGGACACAGTGGGAGCTTCCACTTGTGCAATGGGGATCAGCTCTTCCCAGAGTCTGAGGCTGATGTACTGCTCAAGACAAAGCCACTTGGCACAGTACTCTAATATTATATTAAACTTCATACAAATACTTCATACAAGTTATTGTTCTATGGATAGTAAAATAGTTGATATTTAACTATGGATAGTTTGACTTGAAATCTGTTTGAGTTTTCTTTGATCTAAAAGGAAGGGATTTCTCTGATTTTTCTTTTTTAAAAAGTGGTACTTGGTATTTTTTCCAGAATTGTTGTGCTTTCCTCAATAATGACATAAATGTTATATTTTGCTACTTCCTTTGGATTATTTTCTATCTCCAAACTTAATTTATAGCAAAGGAACAGAACTTTAAGACATACTGCTTTCCCATGTAGATCTTTTCTATAAAGCATGAAAGAGATACAAATTCATGAGCTTCTTTTTTCTCTTCCAACCACGACTGGAATATACTTTCTAGTCATCTTCCCAGTCTTGGGAATGTCTTGCTGAAGATAATACCACATGTGACACACAGATAATGTAATGATATATCCTGAGTGTAGCCCTGCAAATCTTTATTCAGTAATACAATATTTGGTTTGCTGATAAATTTTTATTTTAGGCAATATCCAGCCAATTATTTTCACTTACTCTGCCACCTATAATCATTTCATTAGCAGTGTCTACACTATGATACAACTGCTTCTCCCTGTATTTGTCTTTCCCTTCTCATTTTCCCCAAATAAACAGTATTAATATGTGATGGGATGGTTTCCAACCAGGATCTGTCACCTCCTCCTCAGTGTAAAATACACTGTCAGACTTGTTTCTCTGCAGGCTTTTTGGGTTCTGTTTTCTCATGGCCTGAAGGATTTGTGTTTTAACAAGCATTCTGTTTTCACTTAGGAGAATTACTGAGTTGTGTGTGCCCAGATTCACACACCACTGAACTCTGTGAGGGTCTGGTGGTGAACTTTCACAAGAGGAGCTGCTGAGCACTTAAGACTTCTAGCAGTTCCACTTCATTTATTGGTGCCAAGCCCTTAAAAAATCTGTCAAAAGCTGAGGAGATTCAAAATGGGATTGGAGACCACTTCAGAAATTAACTGTTTTCAGCCCTGAAGTTCTTGTTGACTGATACTGTGAGAGGAGCTAAAACTTAAGTTGCAGGACTTAGGCCAGTGTTTAAGAGATCAGGACCAGGAAGGTGTGCTCGAAGGTGGGAATTGTTTTATCTGTCTGCTCTAGAACTCTTTTTCCTTTGGACAGCACCTGATACCAGCCAAGGGCAGAGGCAGAGCACAGGTCTCAGTCAGCTGTGGTCTGAGCCAGCCTGGCAATCGTGGCACTCCTAAAGCCCTGAGCAATTTGGGGGATCTGGCCTACAGTGACCAGACGTCACTTCCATTATTCTCCAATACCTTCACACTGGAGTTCATTATTGCAGAAATTCTCTTGTCGTACTGATCCTGTAAATATATCTGTGACTTTGAGCATGGACAGAGAGTTTCCCCTTGACTTCCCACAGATTTGATTAGGAGCCCTACATGACTTTTGTCTGTATCATGTCTTATTCTCCTTCTCTAGAGCAGACACATTACTGTCTGCACCCTTTCTTTATGTGGTGCCAGCATGAGAGTGCCTGGCTCTTCATGAGCTGTCCAAATGTAAACCAATAACTTGTAATTACTTTTGAGAGTGCCTTTAGGAAATAAGGAAGTGACACTTACACATTCACAGGCCCTTTTCCAGAAGGAAGTCGGAGGCATCAGGTGGCTGCCCCGCTGGAGCAGATGTATCTGGGATGCAAAATGTACATGCCACATGTGGGCCAACTATGAAACAAAATTAAAATTTTAATCAAAGTCTCCGTGCATTTCCCAAGTATTAGGCAGCAGATTGTTGGGAGTGTAAGTAGGTCACACGTTGTGTTGAGCGATTGTGCTTCGTCCTTTGCCATCTGGCACCATGAATCAACGTCAGCTGGATGCAAATAGAACTCTGCAAAGGTGACCTTGGCAACAGGAGCGGCCTGCTGAGCAGGGACTGCAGGAGGCTCACCTGCACTCACAGCAATCCTGGCAGGGAAAACCCAAAAGGAAAAGGGATTTGAGTCTAGGAGCCCTCATGGCCACCACTGCCACTTTGGGAGTCAGCTGTTTGTCAGTGCAGTCCGTGGAGTTTCAAGTCATGGATTGCTTTAATCTCTCACATTTCAGTGAATGGCCAAGAATCCACTGGAGTTCAGAGCAGGCGTAAATGAGATGGAGGATGCCAAAATACCCTGGGCATTATGGTCAATTGTTCCTAGAAAGAGAGATTCCAGATATTTATTACCCTAGGATATGTTTTTGAGGAAACCTAGCTTTTGAAGCAGTCTGCTTTTAAAAGTCTCTGAAGCTTAACCTAGCAAATAGAAGATATTTGTAGCTCAGTTGAAATGACACTGTCAAGACAAATTTAGCTGTGAGTTTTAAATGTGTGGGTCTGAAAAAAGGATCAATAGTCAATTCCAAAAAGGAAAACTATGTGTGATAAAACTTCCTTGTGGTGCTTCCAGCTCAAACCAGTGCAGTGGTTTTGGTGTATTGAAGGCTTTACTTGGTTAACTTGCATTTTGCTGCCCTTCTTTCGGTGTCAGTGTTTGAAATCTTTGGCTTAAGCATCTTTCAGAGTGAATTATTTGCATGACAGAATTAGAATCCAGTTCTGATGGTTCCCAGTCCTGTTTTGAAGCCACCAATCCCAGAAAGGAGTTTTGTGGTCTACTCAAGTTTTCCTAGTTGACTGCATTAACAATGAAGTCAGAGTTTCCCCTGTATGGAAAACAAGAAAGGGGAAAGGCAGATTTATGGATTCCCAGGTTCCATGCTATCTGCAGAATGGATTTAACACGTGCCAAACCTACAGCAGAGAGGTTCCCTCGTACCTTGTGCTGAACAGAAGCAGCATTTTTCCTCTGACACAAGGAAATGCTCTGGAGCGTGGAAGCCATCAGGTTTCCTCAGCTGTGTTCCCAAGCTGTGACTCATGTGGTTAAAAACACCACTACAAAATCAGAATACAATGCTGCTGTCTGCACACAAGCACACTAATTTAAAACTTGTGGGGACTAATTGTCTTCAAAATCCAGAGTCATTTGGTTTCTCCAGTTACAGCCAGGCCCTACTGGAGTTTACGGCTTCTTTTGTCATGATTTTATTATTATTATTATTATTATTATTATCATTATTATTTCTGAAAGCATTTTATGGGAACACAGAAACTATTCTTCTTGCACAGCAAATTCATCAAAGCACATTTATCTGCTTCTCTAGTACTAAGGCAGGGAAAGTGCTGCTTAAAAGTGTATGTGAAGCTGTTGTAAGGTGGTCAGGATGTGAGCAGGAGATAGCCAGGTGTTTATTCCTGCTAAATGTATGGGAAATATATTCCCATTTATTTTCAATATATGAGGAAAAAATGGTATTTTTAGTGCTGAAACTGCTAAGAAGTACATTCATCTAAATTAGTGTGTCTCAGAGAAAATTTGCAATAACTCATGGCATACGTCCACTATATATGGAGCAAGTAAAACATCTAATTTCGCTTTAGGCTTATTTTATTTCTTACTTTACATAAGTATTATAAATTGATCTGTGACTCCAGGCTGCCTTGGGTATATCTAGATTTGTGATCAGTGCACAGTGTAAGTTATTTTTAGATGTGAAATGCTTTTGCATCCACAAAGAGTGTGGTTATTCACTGCCATAAATGCGCTGGGGAAATAAGTAATTTCAGGGCTTTAAAGTGGTTTGCAACCATCTTCTGTGACTTTATTGGATTTAAATATTTTCCCAGTTCTCGTGAGCTGTTCAGTGGGGTGAGTATGTTTCTAATTGATCACCAAGTCAGACATGACAATGTGATCTCTAGGTTCCAATTCCTGTGTCTGGTTTAGGTTCAAAGACAAAATTTGAAAGCCTTACACAAACTTCATTAGGGGGACTCAAGACAAAATCGTGGTCCCTGCTGAAATTGTGAATTCTTTCCAAAGTTCTCAGTCTGAATGCAGAGGTTTGAATCAGTGCAGCAGCAGGCATTTCCTGGGATATTACTGGATTCTTGCAGAAATTCATGAAGCTGGATCACAGCAGAGACTCTTGTTAGAGATTCATATTCAGAGCAGAGCTCAAAGCTCATTAAAGCCATAGCTGGAAATGCAAACTTCCATGTGAGTGCTGTCTAACAGGAACCAAAGGGAGCAGCAATTCCCTAATAATGTTACAGACTTGGGGAGCAAATGTCATTGTTTCCAAATCAGGCAGGAAAGGAGCAGACGTTCAGAATGCCAGACAAGGTCTGCAACACCTGGAGATGGAAGATGGGGAACATTTCTGGTTGTGCTTGTGTAGGTGTATTCTCAGTCATTTCCCAGGATCTATTCATTTTGGGGGGTTTAGATAATACTGTTTAAAAACCAGTTGAGTCTAACTTTTGCTTTTAATTAGGAAAGTTAATTAGAAAATGTCCTTAGAAATTAGGTTCCTCCCTTGACATGCTGTAAATAAATAAGCTGTGTTGGAAAACAAGATGAAGATAAACAAAGGGCTTTTCCAAGCCAGCAGAAAAAAGGAGCAGCTTAATTCTCTGAACAACAAAACTACATTTTATCATCTAAATATCAACACATTAATATTAATATTTATCATTATTAATTTGATTGCATTCCTTTAATAAGAAATGCAGACAGAATAAGTGTCATTGCAAATATTTGCTTGCATTCATATCACTTCCCATTATTTCTGCATGCTGTCAGTGGTTTGGGCTGCTGAGCAGCTTGGAACTGACCCAGCTGGGGCAGCTCCCCAGAGCCTGGGAGAAGTTGTCACTAAACAGCTTCAGACTTCCAGCCCTTCTCCAGCAGGGCTCAGGTTTGCCCCAGGGAGGGAACTGCCCCCTGTCACTTCATAAGTCCCTTTTGACAGTACCAGCACTGCTGGGGTTATCAGCTTGCCAGGCAGGTTGAACTGCTGGAATGAACACGACTGAAGGGAACCAAAATGTTGCTTTTTGGTCAGAAGTGAGCAGCAGTCTGTGGGTTCTGGTTCTCTGATCCTGAGAGCTGTGTCCCAGGTGAGCTGGGTCCAGCACTCACCTCACCTTTCTGCCCTTCCCTCTCCTGCAGTGAGATTTGTAACCCCAACTTTCTTCCGTATTTGTGGTCTTGCCTGTTAATGTAAGTTCCACTTGGCAGCAAATTACATCCATGCACTTAATTCATTTAAGCTACAGCAGCTAACAAGCAGATGCAAAATTTGCTCAGCCATGCCTGCAAGAATGGAATCATCCTGGGGAGAGAAAAGGAGGATTGCTAAGGATGCTGTCTGCTTTAGCTACACCAATTTAAGTCATCCATAAATTTGAGATGAAGTCCTCCATCTGTAAAAAATCTAGGCCCTGAGTCAATTTGAAATACAAGAGCATTTCAGCCTCCTTGTATTTTTCCAGGTATTAGGAGGACTCCATCTCTTCAAGAAATGATAATGTTCATGAATTTGCAGTAGCTTGGTGCAGGAACAGAGACCCTAAAACCCTTGGCTGGTTCTGCAGGGGCCTCTCACAGACAGTCCCTGCCCAGTTGCTTCTTAAACACAGTTTTCAACCAAAAAAATTATATGAACATTTGAGCAGGAATTAGGCACTTGTACAGTGAGACTTGAAGTACTTCTCACTTATTGAAAGTAGTGAATATACATTCAACACAATTATTTCATTAATTATACACCTAGTCCATTTTTTTGCCGTTTTATTACTACCAAGCACCGTTTTAAAAATCTACCTAAGAAATTAATAAAAGACTGTCTGGGAAAGCTGAATAAGTATTTTTGGAGTGTCAAAGAAAATGCTAGTAACAAAGTTGGACACTAATAATTGCCTTTGAATATTACCTCCAGACCAGATCTTCCAGAATGATCCTTGGCATTCTTTCAAGAAATTGAAAAACAATGTTAACAAAAAATAATGTTAACAAAAATTAGTGTTATTTTTCATAGCAATTCATGTTTGGAGTTTAAAGCTGTCCACATGTGTAGTGCTCAGGCAACTAACTTATCTGGGGGTGTGAAATCAAACTTTAAAGGAGGTGTATCTTTGTCTAACTGAGCCTTTGGGGGATTTGTGCCAATAAAGAAGCATTTGTTGGCACCTGGTTTGCCAAAGCTCTGGAGAGAAGCCTGTCCTGAGGTCTGCAGGGCTCCTTCCTAGACAGCTTTTACCTTTCCATGTCACTTTTGACATGGTGTCCTAAACTCAGAGTTCTGAGTGGAAATGTGGTCTAGGCTGATGTGATTGATTAAATCACCCAAGATGAGCCTGAGCAGATTTTAGGCTTTTGATGTGGGAATGAGGCACAGATTTTTGGAGGAAAAAGAGTTGTTTTATTAATAAGCATTTTCCTGCTGTAAGTGCATCTTCTGTCAGTTTGTGTGGATTAAGGAGACAGGGATGGCACAGCCCTTCTCTGTACCCTCTGGAAGTTTGGTATCATCACAATGGAGCCCAGCAGCTGCTGCTTTCCTGGGAACTCAGCAGTTCAGGCAGTCTCAAATCCCAGGGATGTGAATGCTCTGGAGCAAGGTACTGCAAGCACTGGGTGGGATCATCCTTCATTCAGGACCACTCCAATATTTCCATTTGTCATAGCTGTTCCCAAGCTTTTGTGCTTTCCTGGCTGAACTGTGTTCCAGAAGAGAAAGAACTGAGCTGTTTCTGCCCAGCACAATCAGTTGAAAACATTTTTGTATGGAGCTGACAAGAGAAGTGTGGGTGGATAAGGTTAAGCCCAGATGGCACCTGCAGATATCCCCTTGGCACACAGCTGGATTATTATTCTCTCCAGGGCCGGAAAGGGCTGGAACTGAGGCAGAAAGGCTCAGATTAATGTGCCAAGGGAGAGTTCCAGTCTGTGTGCTCTTGGTACCTCGAGCTGGGCAGAAGAGCACAGCTGAGCCATTCTGCACTCCATGACCTTGAGAAGAAAAATCTCAGCCCTTGCCTCCTGGTTCCCCTCCACACCTGACCTCCCTCTGGCTGATTTGTCATGCCTGAGAGTAGCTGTTCGTATAAACCTTGGAATGAGGTGGTAAATCTAGATCTAATGCCCCAGCTGAGTCAATAGCACACTGGGTTGGAGCTAATTTTTCAGGCTTAGATGCTGTTTGGAACAGGAAATCCGTGATTTTAATTAGCAATAAATAGGAAATAGTCTGCTGCGAATTGATCTTAAACAGGTACTGCTGTACTAAATTAGTTCAAAATAAGCAGGATTTTCCATTCAGCAAATTGATGTTAAGACATCTTGGGTTTATTAGCAGCAGCTCCATTATCTGTCTGAGGCTAACTTTGGTTTCAGAAAGGAATGAAGCTGAAAACCTGTTCATAGACACAGACAAATGAGCTTATCATAGAGTACAGAGCATCAGGACAGAAGGGATTTCCCCCAGGCAGTCATTTTAAGAACTAATTGTCATATGTATTCTTGTATTCTTCAAGTAAATGGAACTAATAACAATTCGTCAAAAAATAACAACATTTTTTTGTCTGTTAATTCACAGTCAAGTAATGGTTAATGAAATTCTGGGAGATGACATTTTCTTGATGTTTGTGAAGAAGATCCTTTCACCTGACACTTCACTGGGGAAAGGATTTGGATTTTGAATGTTCTTAGAAAATAAAGCCCCTTTTACTGCAGAGAAAACTGTGCAAGCTGCTACATTTAATACAGAGAAGGCCCTGAAATTGCCTAAGCTCCATCATGCTTGTCTGTAAGACCATGCTATGACCATGCTATTGATTTAAATTCTAATAGTATGAAAATCTGAACCAGTAACTTGTATTTCATGCAGTTTTGCAGATGGGAGAGTTGAGACCTTGGTAGTGAGATGAGTTGGGGAAAGTTGCAAAGGAAATCAGTTTGTGGGATAATACAACTAAACTATTTCATTTGTACAAGGGGCTGAATCAGTGAGATGTCCATTCTCAGCCTGATGCTTATCTCAGTTTCTCTGGCATTTGTACATAATGTTTCCAGAGATGTCACTGAGATCTCTTAGAATAGGTACTGGTGTGATTTAGAACAACATTTTGGGATAAGATGAGAATTTTCTTTAATTTGCGGTCTTCCCATTTTGAGTATCATTTCCAGAAAGGCGATTTCTGAGACAAGGAGCTACTGGAGAGGGTCCAGTGGAGGCCACAAAGATGATGAGGGGTCTGTTTTGAGGAGAGACTGGGTTTGCTTAGTCTGGAGAAAAGAGGACTGAGAGGGCATCACGTGAATCAGTGTAAATATTTCAAAGAGGTGCCAAGGAAGGTGCCAGACTCTTATCAGCAGTGCCCAGTGGCAGGATGAGGAGCAATGGCCATGAACTGAAACACAAGAGGTTCCTCCTTAACATGAGGAACAACTTCTTTGCACTGATGGTGGCAGAGCACTGGAACAGCTGCTCAGAGAGGCTGTGGAATCTCCCTCTCTGGAGGCATCCCAAACCCACCTGGACACATTCCTGTCACCTGCTCCAGGGGGTTGGACTGGGTGATCTCCAGAGGTCCCTTCAGACTCGAACTATTCTGTGATTCTGTCTCACCATGAGGATCACAGGACCAGGTCCTTTACATCCCCTGAAGATAATTTGCTTTCACAATCTGTATCCCACTCTCCACTTGAAAGCAATGAAATGCAGTGGAGCATTTGCTGAACTGGGGCAATGAACACATTTCACTGGAAAGCTTCCAGGCTTTCCTCCCTGTGACCCGTTTACTCTGAGGACAGAGGGAAGGGGGAGCCATGGCAGGACACGGCTGCAGGCTGTGTTCTTGCAGAAATAACTGGGTTAGCTCGTGCTTAGCTCAGCCATCAGGCAATCAGCTCCAGCTTTGGGCACTGGATACTTTATCTTAAATTGATGCACTGTTTGGACAGAAGGCTGGGTTTAAGGTGGAGCTGAGCTGACTTCTCTTTATTTTATGGTTCACCTCAGAGGACAGAGATCCTCCCTGCTCCTTGCTAGCTTTTTGTACATATACATATAGAAATGTCTTGTAACACTCAAAGTTTAATGGCTGAGTGGGAATTCAGTCCTGCTTACCATGAAATGTTAAGAGCCTTCATCTGTACCAAAGGAATATTGGAATGTGTGCTCTAGACATTGCGAGGCTGTACGAGGGGAGAGGTGTCCTCAGCAATGCAGAATCCTGCAGGAAGTCTCAGACACTGAGTGCTGTCCTGTGATGGAGCAGGTTTGGGGAACACTGAGGGTTTTCTGCACAGCAGCCTTGGCTCTCAGGCTGTACAGTAACCAGGCCACTGTAGGACAACAGAAAGGTTTTGTTCTCATCTAAGGGAGCTGTCAGCAGTTCCTAAAGCTCTCGGTGGCTGTGTCACCAGTCAGGGAGAGAACTCTTGACTTCACTTATTTTAGTGCTTACTGAATAATAACAACATTTTTTTCTGCCTAGTGAAAACACAGAATGCTTCTATGGTGCCTTTCTTTCTTTAGCCTGCTCCCAGTGGTAATCTAAGTCCCTTTGATTCCTTCTTCCCCTTTAGTTGACCAGATTGGAATGCCTGCTTTCAAAACTGCCCTAAAATAATCCCTTGCCAACATGGTGTACTGGATTAGCTGTAGAAATATTGGCTCCTCTCGGATTCTTTCAATTTTTAAAGTAATTTTTACTCCTTTGTGATGAGTAGCTGATTCACAGGGGTTGCTGAGCTAGTTCTCAGACTAAGGCAACGTGCCAAATGCATCCATGAAATGGAGAGCAAACTTTTATTGTGCTCTGACTGGTAGCAATAGCAAAATTCAGACTGACTTCAGTGGAGTAAACCTGTGTCCTAAATGAGTAAACCATTGAGACTTCCAATTCATGTCCTGCCATGAGATATTCACAAAAATCTAGTGGCCTCATAACCACAGGGCATTGACTCTTTCTGCTGGGCCAGAGGATTATGAACTGAATCCCAGATTGGACTTTTTCTGTCTAACATTCATTGTATTAATGGAAAGACACTTCTGAGAAATAAAGTCCATTCTCTTGATCTCTGTCTAGCTTACAAATGGTAAAGGTGATAAATAAAACATTTTCTACAGACAGAATTTCAGTGATGCTCTGCTTGGACCTTTTAGTGAGGTTTGGGAGTTTTGTTTTGAGCTGAAAGATGCATATTCTGACTTAATCTTCTGGCATTTATGGAGCTGCTGTATAATTGCAGTTGATTTTTTTTAAAAGGTTATATCTGAAGTAGTCAATATGAAGCAGGAATGGGAATGTTCTTTGCCCAGGGTGAGAAACAGGAGTGCATCTGAAGACTGTTCTTGCTGCAGTTGGGTTCTGTGTGTGTAACTTAAGGGTGGAATTGCACAGGGGTGGGTAACACACATTCTGCTGTTAAACTAGAGATTTTCAATTACACACAGTAGAATTAATCTGAATAATTTTTTTTAAATGTTTCACTGAGTGAGATCAAAGCCAGGACCAAGCTCTTCCTCCTGCATTTCTTACTCTGCCTACTACACAGTCAATCTTGGATCAGTTGCTAAGCAAACCTAGATCCATACTGTCTCTGTGATAGGGATGTGAAGGATTTTTTTCTGCTTCAGCAAAGATGAGAATATAACTGGGTTTCACAGCTTGCAAAATATGAATACAAGTTGCTGCCTTAAATGTTTTGTGCTGTTTCTGTGTTGCCATGAGGTAGATTTTGTCCAAGTGTCTGTTTGTGCCACCCTGCTGTAGATGACACCCATGGGAAAGCACATCCCCTGCCCCTGGCTTTTCTGTTTTCTTGGTTTGGCAATTAATTTTCTGTTAGCAGATATCTGCAGAAAAAGAGCCTAAAGCACATCTGGCACATTATATTGAAGATGAACTCCACAACACAGCTGGAAACAAAGTGTGAAAAGGAGTCACGGCTTAGGAATTTAGACCAGGGCTGCTTCTATAAAGAGCAAGAAAGTTTTTCTTGGTCCATTGGAGAGAATGTGCTTTTTTCCAGAGGGCTTGGGCTTTCCCCCAGTTTAGTGGCCAGTGAGCACTGCTTACTTCTCCTTCAGCTGGCCAGAGTTTCAGAAGAGTTGCTCCCAGAGAAGAAGTATCCTTTAGTCAGCTGGACCCTCGGTAGAGCAGTACAGTGCAGAAAAAGGAGAAGGCACTAACTAGGCAGGAATGTTTCATTTCTAAAAATTTTAGTTCACTTTGATTGTACTGTTGCTTAAAATTTTTCTGTTTCCCCTCAAACTGCTCTTACAAATCTTCCCTGCTCTTGTTAGCGTGGTGGCTTTGTGCTGCTGTGGTCTCAGAAACCCTGCAGGTGTCTGCCAAAGGCAGAGCCAGCAGCAGCACATGTGAGTTGCTGAGCAGCTGAGAGGTGTGTGAATTACTGAGGGAACTAAACCATGTGCTCTGAGGCAGCTCTTGTGGATAAGCACCATTTCCCTTTTCTTCTCCCTGAGACACGTTTCTTCATTGCTGTTTTAAAGGTTCGTTAATGGATAACTGTGAAGAACAGTCACGTTAACAAGAGTTGATTGGAGGTGTTAGATCAGCACAATTTATTGTGGCAACTGGCAAGATTCTGTGTGCCAGCAAGAAGAGAAATCTTACTAATTATGGCAGTAGTTCTTTACAGTAGTGGCACAATGACTGAGAACACAATGCAGCTTTTCATGACAGCTTAGAAATATAAAGTGCAGCTTTTCTTGTGGCCCTTTGCACAGGTGAGGACACACCTAGGACCATCAGATAAACCAGATTATATTCAGTTTCAATATTTTAAAAGCTTAGACATTTACTGGATTGGTTTCTGGACTTTCTGGTGTCTCCAGAAAGCTTCTGGGAAACCAGCATTAGGTAGACAGTGACTGTGAACAACAGATAGTGTTTTAACACTCCTCCTTGTCATCAGTGTTCTTCTACAGTCTGATTTCTGTGTGTGTCTTCCCTAAAATGTTGTCTCAGCACTAATAAAAGCAACAGATACATGGCTGCTTTATGATTTGGGAAAGTGTATGTATTTTCTGTGTTTTATTACCTCTGTGTAGAGATTTCACAAAGAGCTGCTTAATGCAATGTCTGCACAAACAGAAAGGTTCTGCTCACACTGGAATCAAGAAGTTGCTCAGGCATTTTCAAAACCAGGCAGTTTTGCAAATACAGTCATGACTATCAGAATAGGAAAGAGCTTGAAAAATTCAGTGTTTGTTTTAATCCCTGTGTTTCTCTCTGACTTTCTCTTCCTTACACTGCAAGGCCATGCCTGGAGTTCCCAAACTAGTGAGCACCCCTGTGGTAAATATCTGAAATTTGTCTGCTGCACTGCCATCACTTGGATCAGAAACATCCCAGTGGTTCAAGTGCACAGACTATATTCTTAAAAGCTCAGTAAAAAAATAGAGGTTTTTAGGGGTGCAGAACTCACAGCTAAGTGGTTCTATCTGGTAACCCTGTAATTTCCTCTGCCTGTGGAATTCATGCTACCCAGATATCTCTGTTACTTTCTGTGGACTGTGTTTTGATAAGTAATCAAGGGGAAAATTCCTCTGATTTTGAGTTTGGTTACATAGAGAGGGGTTTGTTACCATTTTTGAATGTTGCTTTTTGTTGAAATGTTTACATATTTCTGATGTTCATTCTGCAGGTAGGTAAAGTCTGGATATTGGCAAATGTGTGCCTCCTTTGCACACCCAAATCCTGGTGTGTGAGCACAACACACAAAGTACACAGACCTTTTCCCAACCCAAAACGTGCCCTTTAACAGGGAGGCTGGCTGAAAATGGTACCAGAAGAAAAAAAAAGTATTCATATTGCACAAACTAAGAAAATTAGCAAGAGTGTGCTTAGTAGTGTTTTCCAAGACTGCTTTTAAGGGAATTTTTAATCAAATCTTAACCTGCTTTCAGTAGTTACAAACCTCACTGAAGTAACTAGGCCAGCATCCCCAGCAAGAAAATGTTTGTGTGCTGCAAACTTACATGTAATTTTATAAAAGTTGCCAATTTTCTGTGAGTTGCTTTATCTGATTTGTCTGTCAGTGGGAGCACAGAACCAGTGAAGTTACATAGATCAAAGGGGCAGAAAAATGAAGTGCATCAGGAGGAGCAATAAGGAACTATGCAAAACAAAGTAGCTTTCTTATTTCACTTTACATTTCACCTTCTTTGCTGCTACATTTTTTTCCTGCTACAAACTGTCACCTTCTGCTTCCTCAGCTAATATTTTAGGTTTATTTTGCATGTCAAGATGGTGCAAGCTGCCACAGCCACTGGCACCCATTTCCTGAGCATCTAATGCCCCACATGTATCTCCTAACACCCTTTGTGTCAGTGGTAATGCTGTAGCTTTACAGCCCACTGCTGCCATGGTGAGAAAGACTTCAAGGAGAAAAGAAATAAAATCCATTTCATTCATTTGCTGCAAATCAACATAAGAAGGTGGCGTAGGTTCCCTTACACAACATTTCAATCAAATCCAGCCAGTTGTTAGCTAATGGTATTTTCTGCCTGCATTGAGACTCAATTAGAAGGCATTTATGAATCTGCATGGAAGTAAAATGAGGACACAGTGCTCAAACATATTGTTCTGCTTCTTCACCCATTACCAAGGAAGTGACTCAATAATTGTATTCAGTTTAAAAAAATGCTTTGAGAGGAAATGTTTTGTAACAAATATTAAAACTACTACCTCGGTTTCTAAGCTATTTCATCTTTACATATTAAATGAGAAGCTTTATTTTGTGTTATTGCCTGTTTGTATTTCTTTTTAAACGTTTCCATTTTCAGTTTCATTCATAACAAACCTGACACCTAAGACAAAGCACAGGTTCCCTCAGTGAGCTCACATGCAATTATTCCATGGCTGGCTGTCACCTGCATGTCACCTGTGTATGACAGGGGTTGCCACTGCAGCTCTGGCTCCTGGACAATGCAGATACAAAACTGTCCAGAATACATGATAAAGGTATATGATGTGGGAAGTGTCAAGATTTTGGTGGCACCAACCCTGTCATGACAGAGCTGTGGTTTAACCTCTGCAAACAGAACCAAGTCCAGCAACAGACTCATGCAATTGCTACCATATGGAGCAGTAAATCACTTAATGCTGAAATAACACTGATTCTAGAGTAAGACAAGACAGTTACCACAATGATTTAACACAACAGAGAAAGGAACACACTGTAGCCACTTGAAAAAGGCAGGGCAATGCTGTTTAAGGACTGCACTTAGCAACAACCAAAAAGTCAGCCATTTTTTGCACTTCTTGGCTATAATTTCATAGCCATCTTCTAGTAACTGCAAGAACTAAGGAACAAACTTATGTCTTTTTGGTTGCTGCTGGATTACTTTCAGTCATGAAGTCACCTTCACCTTTCTGTGCTCCAGACCTTAGACCTCTCCAAGAGAGAAAGTTTGAGTTCAGGGTGCTCAGAGTGGTGTGTGGTGCTGTCCCAGCGAGTCAGCTCCAAGCAGCTTGGAGCACGCCAGGGGCTTCGGGACAATCTGACAGTCCTGGAGCATGCCAGGGGCTTTGGGACAGTCTGACAGTCCTGCTGCTCCTTGAAGTGCCAAACACAAGGTGCAGCCCCAGAGATAAACACCAACTCAGGACGAAGGCGAGAGAACAGGGGTAACCCCTCCGTGAGCAGCGTGTCCCGCACATTTCCTGCTCAGGCACTCTGCAGCACTGACTCCAGGGGAACAGGCTGGAGCAGCACCACTCCTGTAAGCACTTGGGCATGTCCTTGGAGGTTTTCCACCCAAACTGCTCTGAGCTCATGGCATTAGGCATGATCACAGTCTGAGGCCAGGGGTGTCTCTTCCAGCACATACTTCAGGTGCATGGCTGATGCTCATCTTCTCCCTTCAGACACACTTCCTTCCCTTTCCCAGAAAAAAAGTGACTCTTCTTGCAATCTGCATAAGCTGCAACTTCAACTAAAGCTGGATCTCCCTCATAACACAGTTGGAATATTGTCCTCTTGTAGCATGGAGTGACAGGTTGTGATAAATAGACTGTTTCTCTGACTAATGTGTACCTAGTCACATATTAATGAGCCAGAACACAGAAGCATGAAGTAATCTTTTGTTTTTCATTAAGTGCATAGATTAAAGAGATGTTGCTTTACTGTAATGCACAGAATTATGTAATTTCAGCTTAGAGTAACTGTTAATCACCTCCAATTGAAATGATCCTTGGTTTTGTTTTAAAGAGCATAGAAGAACAAGAAGTAGAGGAAAAACAGAAGTAGAAATGGAATATGAGACTATAGTGAAAGTGAGTGAAAAATTCCCCTTTTTATCCAGTAATGCTGATGTTGTTTTCATTTTACATGTCAAAACCAAGTCAGGATCATCCACAATTAACTGTCTGGTGGTTTTTCTGAAATCTTTGAGCAATTCTAGCCCTGATTATTTCCTGCTAGCTGCATAACACAAGTGCCACTGACCATTACATCCCTTCGATACCGCGAAAGCAATTTGTGCCTTCTTCGGATCATACCCCACCCCATTGCCTCCCTGCCTGTTTTATTTATTGCTGCTTCTGCCCCACCTCAGTGCAGCCAGCAGGGGCTGTGTTGTAACAGCATGATTGTCCCAGCTTTCTTGCCACAGCCCTTTGGGTCATGGGAATATCCTCTGTTCTCTGCTCACAGTAGCTGCAGTACTGTCAGATCAGAACACCAGGCACTGTGAAATTTCTCTCTGAAGAGGTAAAGAAGATTGATTAATGTGGGGGTAGGAATTGAGAGCATTTAAATGTAGAAATGGGAGGTGGGGAAAGGTGTTGAAGGTAGGAATTCTGGGTACCTCAGAAGATTAGGCTTACCAAGTAGATAAATTAGGGATTTGCCATCTGGGACACCAAAGTATGGGATAAAGACAGGATTAACCAGGGCATCACAGCAGAAGGAAGAATTGGGGTACAAAGAGGAAGAACTGATGAATGGGGATCAGCAAAACAGGATTAGTGAAGCCTAAAAGGGAAGACTAAAAGGTAAGAGAGTGAATTTTTCAGGGAGGAGAAAGAGAACAGAAGACAATGGAGGAAAGGCAGGCAAAGCCTGGAAGAAAGATGAAAGTAGATTAAAGGAAGGGAGTTTTCTTCATTGCTTTATAGAAGGCTAATGATGACAAGATGGTGATGGAATGAAGTATTATTTCAGGTGTGTTCATCAGGAGACATGATTATTTTAAGCAAACGTCCTGCATCCTCCTGCAACCACAGCCATGGCAGGAGGGCTTGGGCTTTCACTGGCAAGGGGGTAGCAATCAGCCACAACTTTGTCACTGAATCAGGGAATCCCACTTGCTTTGTATTTTTATTTACTATTTCATTCCTACTGCCTTCTTCTGGATTGCTTTGATATGTCTGGGGATGTTTGGTTTTTTAAGTACTGATCACGTCCCTTTCTATGGACATGCACTGGCAAGGAAGAAGGAACCAATTCTGGGTGTTTGATCTGTGCCTTGCACAACACAGATTGAGCCCTGCACTTTACAGCAAGGCAAGTGCTAAGTTTGATTTATGAAGTGGCTGTAATTTGATTTGTCAGGCTTTTTATCCTGAGAATCACCTGCCTCTGCTCACACAGACCCCAACATACTCCTCATGTATCAATTCACATCATTACAGTTTATTTAAAGGTTTCTACTGTTGCATAATAACTGAACATTTTTCTCAAATGCTTGTTAAAAATAACACAATTACAAGTATTGTTTAGTTATCTTCTTGTGGCAGGGTTAGAGATTAAAACTGTGAGGTGGGGCCTTGATTTCGTGAGTGCTGTTTTCCTCTTGGACACAGGCAAGGGAACTAAATGTGTATTTCCTGAGCACAGTGGTTGTGACAAAATAAAGCAGAGCCCATAATGAATATGTTGGCACCTCCACAGTATTCAAAGGAGTGACTTACTGAAGATGGCAAGATTAAACTGGCAACTGCTCACTAGGGGACTGGGATTTCTTTGTTGTTTGTGTTTAAGTGACAGGAGAATATTGATTTCTGTTCCTGAGGGATGTGCTGTCTTCCTTTCCTGAAAAGGCAGGAGGATGGGAATAGAGATGAGCTGCCTTGAAACAGCTCACTGAATATTTGAAAAAAACAGAAAAACTTGTTTTAACTCTGTTCTTGTCATACATCACATTTTAAATGATATGAGGCCAACCTCATATCACCTGCCTGGGTCAAGTTAGGATATCTTGGGAAGATGCTGGGAACACAGGCAAATCCAATTGCTCTTGCACAGTTAACAGGAAATCAGACCCCAGAGAAAAACCTCCTCTAGTGAGAAGTAACTCCTCATTACAGCACTGGAGTTACTCTTTCTTTGGCTTCATCCTGCTCTCAGGACTTCAGCCTCACAGACTGTGTAAAGGATTAGGAGCAGTTCTGCATGGTGGAATTGCCATTCAGTGCACCCTACCTGTGCATGAAAACTGGGAGACAAAATGGATTGGCACTGAGTACTCCAGGAGCTCCAAAATGGGGCAAAGGAATCCATCACACCGAAACAAACATGAGAATGATGTGATGTGAAGAAACATTTTTTCCCACTCTTTTCTGTTCTAAGCTGTCACTGTTACATACACAGGACAAGGCATTTGGGATGCTGTGAAGTACCAGGATAAGGGAGGGCAGGCAGGGCAGAAAGGAATCTTTTCCTGCAGGCCAGAAAGGAATATCTCAGCTCCTGCTCTGGTGGAGCAAACCACTGGCTTTGGGTTCATCACCTTAGAGAACATTTCTGTCCACAAGAGGCACAGGATCCTTCTAAGCCACACTAATAGCTGTGCAGAAATCCAGAGAAATTACCTAAATTACAGCTTCATTCAGGAGCTGTTTGAATCCTCTAGTGACTAAATGTTAGACAGCTACAGGAAAAGCTCCGAGTTCACTATTTTGTTTGTCAGCAGTAGATAAAATCTTGAAACAGAAAGAAAAGAATGTAGACTTAGAAGCTTGGCCTGAACCTGCAGCCTTTTTATTTTTATTCTATGCTTTTGCACCAGGATTTTTTTTCTGGATAGGAAGGGCTTTTAGGAAGTCTAAGAAGTAGGACCTAAAAGCTACTGCTGCACTTCTCTCATCCTTTAAGTTGTGTTTCAAATGGACACTTAAGTGCCTAAAGGAGTTTTTCAGTGAGGCTTCAGCCATATGCAAGTGTTGTCTAGGATCAAGCTGTCCTTTTTCCTAAATGTGGAATTTTGTAAGTCTTTTGGTAGCTGTTGCACACATCCAGAATTCTGCACAGTACAACTTCAGCCTCCAGGTTCAGCTCCTGCATGGCCTGTGGGGATGATTCTGCACCATGCTGCCTCTTATCCTGACAGCTTTATTTTCACTAAGGAGGTGTTAATGCCTGAATAAAACATATGGTGTGGAGCTTCTAGGGCAAATTATTTCACAGCCTGCTGATACTGGAGGGTAGCATTTCTAGAAACAGCTTACAGTCACTCATCTGTGGTTCTCCTTGAGATAATTTCTATTAGTAAATGTAGAAGTGCCTGTTGGGATCAGGCTTATTCTGCAGGGTGTTATATAGGTCGGTGAGGTCTCAGTGTAGTATTTCTGCTCTCAAAATGCTCCTTTCTGCTGAAAATTTGGCAGGTTCAGTTTCCAGAGCAGAGGTCAAATTTCAGAAGTCAGTATTCCTGATGGGATTGACTTGCTGCAATTAAATATTTCCCTGTTATTTCAGTAATCCACTTCACACCATGGAGCTTGGATGCTGCTGGAAGTGGGAGAGAGCAGCCTGTAATGCCAAGTAGCATGGGGACTGTAGGAGCTCCTGGGAATGACAGCTCACTGTCAGTCTTTCTGTCAGGGGATCATTGTAATTCTGAGCAGGGGCTCGTGCTTTCCATGCCATAAAGGAATAAATTCTGCAGTGACTTTTCCCCAGTTCCATGGCAGTGTTAACGCCTCCTCTTGGCCTGGAGTACCCTTCATTCCCATTTGTATTCAGACAGGCACTACTGCAGCTCCCACTTGAAAATACTAATTGGTTGAAAATGAATTCCAATTTTTAAATTATTGCTTAGCTTTTTTACTTTTGAAGTGATCTCTTTTTCTAAGACTGGAGTTAATTTCTTGTAATATCAGCTGCCATGTAATGGTTGCATCTCATAAACAGATTTAATTCAGTGATATAAACCATGTTTGAGGATTTACATGGGCCAGGGTCCTCTCTGTTGGCTCCTGCAGGAATTGATTTAATGTGGAAAAGCAGTAAGCCTGCTCACAGGTCCACATCCTGTATGGGAAGAGGTGTCTGTTTTCCAATTCAGTCACCAGTAGAGAGGACATACTGTAAGTATGGATGTTGCCTGCTCAGAAGTTGAAATATTCTGTGCCCTCCTGAATTCCTTTTTGAAAACTTTTCTGGGCAAGTAAGTAAAGTTTCACCACCCAGTCATCTGTCAGAGTGCCCACAGAGTGTTTTCAAGTCCAATTCTGTCATTGCCCAGAGACCCTGAGCAGGTCCTTCTCCCACAGTGTGCTGGAGATCACAAAAAAAATACAGATCTTTGATAAATATCTCACCAGACATCCTCTTTGCACCTGTCCTCCCTGAACAAACTGCATCTTTTGTAGGAATATTTCAGTAACATGATTTTTTTTCCAACAAAACCCATGTTCATGCCAGTGGAGTCATTATATTGATGTACTTGAAATATTCAGATGTCTTCCCTTTTTTTATGTATGTGTCTGTGCATCCACAAGCACACAGACCTGTCACAAGAGGATTGACTCAGTATTCACCCTTGTTTCCTCCCTATAGCTCATTAATATTAGTAGGAGGATTCTCTGCCTTTCCTTATTTAAAAGTATAATTAACTATAGGATGAAGGAGACAGGGAACTGCTGGTGGAGCAGGCAGAGGCTGACAGGGAGTGAGCTGCAGTGCCTGGTCTGATTTAAAGAAGCTTCTCTCCCAGGTATGGTTCCCTCCATCAGAATATTTCAGCTGCTTTTATTCTAATTTCTGTGGCAGGAAAATGCCATTCCCAAGATCTGTTTGAACCAGCTGAGTGTTGTTTTCGACTCATCTGCATTGCAGGCATAGAGGATTTGGGAAAATAACACCTACCAAGGAATGGCTGCACTTTTAAACTCCTTTCCATGGTCAGTGCTGCTGTGCCAGACGTGGCAGTCCCTGCTGTGCCTCTGACAGGTACCAGCAGGAACCAGCCCAAAGGGAATGGGACAAATGCCAAAGTGTAGCTTCAGTGTATCTGTGAAGCAAAATACGGCCAGACAAGAGAGTTGTCCTTAGATCTGCTCTGCAAAGACAGGAAGACTTAAAAGTGTGGGTTGGAGGCTTCTTGAAGAGCCTCGAGCCATAACAGGAGGAGAAATTAAAATTGGCGTCCTCTCCTGGTGTAGGGACCAGATACTCCTCTGCAAACAGCCTCCCCCTGGCTCCTGAAGGAGTAACTTAATTGAAATTCCCCATCCATTGTGTTTGTGTTATCCTGTGCAGAATCTCCTGGAGCAGCTCTCCAGGTGCTGTGTTGTGCTGCCTTTCCTGTGCATCCATCACAGGAGCTCTTTTCCCTTTTGCCTGCGAGCGGCCGTGCCGATGGATGGGAAAATGGATGTGCTGGAAAAGCAACAGTGCAGCTTAAACACGGGGATTCTTCAGCTTGTGCCTTCCACAGCCTGTGCCAGCGTGTGACAGGAGAGAATTGTCAACTGAGAAAGAGTTCTCCTGTGAATTCAGTGCCCCCATTCTCTCTCCTCCTCTATCCGAAGGGCTGAGGAAATCTTTTTTGTTAGCCAAGACAGCTTGGTGCTTCAGCTTAATTTTCATTGCATAATTTTAAATACAGATCGTGCCAACGGTGCTGCAATTAATGGATAGCCTAAAGACTTATTATTTCAAACTAATTGATATGTAAGAAAGTTTAAATAACATAAGTGATAAGAATTTTTTAGGAATAACTTCTGTAACTAACTCAGAATAATCTTTTTACTGTTATTTAGAGTAGCAGATGACTTCATTATATTCACTCACCATCACTAAATCTAATGTCTGTCTGTGTTTCTCTAATATGAAACAGATTTCCACAAGATGGGGAAAAGAGGACATTTTATAGTCATTGTTCTAAAAGGTGTTTTTGCAAGTTAATAATCTCATTCATTCCTGACACTTGTCTACCATCATTTGAAATAAATACTCCCTAAGTTCCTGATTAATTTCTGTTACAGAGATGTGCACTCTACACATTTTAAAATAGGGCTCTAGAGCGAGAAAGATGTGTTTTTAAAGTACTCTTTTGCTTCTTCAAATCACTTGATCACTTATGAAAGGCCATTATTTTTCTAGTGTTCATTAAACTTATCTTCAGCTAGATTGTGATCAGAATTGGCATCAGAGAATACACTGTAAAGCTGTAAGACCTCTCAAGAACTTTTTAATGCTTTTGGAAGATGTCAAGTACCGAAATAATAATAAAACACGGATAGAGCATTAAAAAGATACGTTCTTGTAATGGAAAGAGATTTTGTTCTACTGCCAGTGGTTTTTTTTCTTAAATAAGGTTTTGCATGGTGCAAAATCTTTCCAAGAGAGAAGCTACCAATAGTGATACACATAAATGAAATCAGATTAAAAACAAAGTGGAGCTCTAGGGGGATCATGTTAGGCATCTTGATGGCTTGCCTCTCTGTGGAAAAAAAAGCAAAGGGCTTAGTGAAGTTCCATGAGATTCATCTCAGTTCAGGCTTGACCCTCTGGTGAACTGAACTTTGATGAACTGTATTCACTTCTTGAGGAGAGAAGCCAGGGACCAGATCCAGCTCACAGTGGTGTCACAGGCAGCAGAGGAACGGATTCTCAGGAAGTTTGAAGCTCTGGTGTCCCTTATCCTCCTGTCTCTGCTGCCTTCTAAGGAATTAGTGTATCCCTTTTCCTGGCAACAGCACGATCTGACCACAGAACTCAGTGGCAATCTCTTTAAGAGATGTGTTCAAGAGGACTTTCAGATGCCCAGGGAAGGTGTTCCATGGCACAGACTCAGACACATTTTCTGTCACAGCTCCTCACTGGACATATCTCACCACACCTGAGCCAAGGGTGTGAGGTTGCTTGGGCTGCAGCACAGCAGGGTGGCAGCTCCTAACCCAGAATAAGCATCAGGAGGGAAAAACCTCCCCAGCAGTTTCCCTTCCTCATGGAGCTCAGGTGCTGGACAGAAACCCAGATGGGGTGTACACAGAGCAAGGTCTGGATGTGAGAAAGGCATCTGCCCTTCTCTGTGGGAGGTTGTTATCTCTTGGCTGTTGGAACAGGCTTGTATTTTAAGCAGCAAGTCCCTTTTCCCAGACTCCTTCATGCCTTGCAGTTTGCTTGAATTGAAAAGGAGGGATTTTCAGGTGAAAACCCTGAGCCACTGAAACACAACTTTTGCACCTCTCCTCTGTGAGGCACATTACGATTACCCCCAGATCTAGGCTGGGTCAGGAGCAAGCATTTCATGCCCCTTTGTGCCAGCAGTTCCTTCACTTGATCTGACCTGTTTGCATCTGTACTTGTGTGGTTGTAGATCCAAATTGTAGATCCAAACCCCAATAAATCCAATCCCTGTCCTGTAGACTGGACTGAGCTTTGGGTATGTGCTTTACCAGGCATAAGTTCAAGCTGCTCTGGGCAGCAGTGGGATGGGCTTTGACCCGTTGGTCTGGCTTGATGAAATTACCTTATATGTCAATTTTTGCATTGTGGGATGCTTGCTGAACATTGCTGAAATAAAGTTTTCTGCATGGGTCATTTAAACTTGTGGGTAATTAGAGAGTTGCCTAAGTTTGCAGCAGTCAGCGTTAATATGAACTTTGGAAAAAATGTTTAAATGAAAAACAACTGAACTGAAATATTAATCCCTTGAACTTAATCATGAGGATGGCTCAGTCAACTTCCTATTGCATAGCACTGCTTAATCCAGTAACAGCAGTACAGGCAGCAAGAGGAGGATTTTTTTCCTTTAAAGCCCATTGTAGTATCAGGAAGTAAAAACCTTCAGGCTATTTTTAATTAGGCTGAACCACTGGGCAGTGTTTCTCTTACATCAAGCTCTAAAGTTTTTAATAGTTGCAGTTAAAATTCTACACTAATTTTGCTTCTCAAGTAAAAAACAAAAACGAAAAATAAGTGTGTTGTGTAATACAGCATGAAACAATGAGAAGTGTGGATATATGGATGAACTTGTGGTGGAAGTAGAGGGGTGTGAAGATAATCATAGCATGTAAACACAGAGCAGCCCTGAACTCACTGGACCCAGTCACAGTGATAATCTCCATTTGATGGCCATTAGATGATAATGAACATAGACATCAGCACAGAAGTTTGAACCCAGTCTCAGCTTTTTGTCATTGTTAAACCCAGCCTCAAAACTTCCCTAAGACTTGGAAGTACAAAGGCCAAAAGTACTGAGCCATCCTTTCTGGAAGATGGAAAATGAGGGATAGCAGCTCTGTCTCCACTGTTAAACTTCTGCCAGGTTCAGAATGGATTTTTTTTCATTAGCCTGTTATGTTACAAATAATGGGTCTGTCACTAAATTGGCTCATGATTTGGGGACAGTTAATGCAAAAGTCTCTGCTAATAGTAAAGAGGAAGCCAGATTCATGTTGGTGAGTTAGGAAATATTTTGGAATAGCCTTTGCTGTTACAAGGGATTATAGAACCGCAACCACTTGAAAAGATTTTCAAAGAAACTTTGAAGGCTTTGATCTTTATTCAGAGTGTGCTTGCTTTCTAGTCTAGAAACATTCATTTTTAACAAGATATTAGGAGAAGGACTGACTGCTCAGTAATTTTCCAAGCAGACTTTTCTGTGGGGCTCCATCCTGCAGAGGCTCTCTGGCATGGAGAGCTACAGTCAGAGCAAGGTAAACTTCAAAGTGCAGCAGAGGCTTTATCAGTGTGATCACCTCTGAGCTAATGATGCTTCTAAACCTCCATGCAGCTCCCTGACAATTATCAGTGACACAGAAATCACAGTGAGTGTGTACCTTAAGAAAGGTGCTGTCTCAAGATGCAAGCCCTCAGTGGGTGTTTGCAGCTCCTACTGCTCGAAGCAGGCTCGAGAGTCAGGGCAGAGCAGGATATGGCAGTGAAAGGGGGTGCCAGACTTAATCACAGGGTGAGCTGCTCCTTTTGCTTTGAGGAGCACAGTGATGGAGAGAGACAGAGAAAGAGATTATTTATTTCCTTTTCATTGTAATATTGGAGAAATTTCTGCGCTCAGAGGGAATTTTCTGTGACACTGATGGGGCCTGTTAGAGATGTCCTGCCAAGAGTCAGACACAGGCAACACTGTAATTACTTATCAGCAACGTGGATATGAGAGCCTGGGAAGTGCTTTGTTAAACTGAATCCTGAGTTCAAGTTAGATGAGAATCCAAAAGCTGTGCTGTGGGTTCCACCACCTTTTTCCCAGATCTGTACTCCAGCAGCTCCTGAGCCCTCACACAGGAGGCCTTAAGCACCTGAAACTTTCTTTTCTTGTCTCCTCTTTCAAAAATTGCTAGAATCTCTCACTTGGTGGGACAACACCTCTTTCAGGCAAAACCCAATAAACATTAAGTGGCCCTGCAGATTCCATGGCCTGTTGGGGACATCCTGCTCTGCTGCCTTGGTGCTGCTGAGTCCCGCGTTCTCTGGTCGGTCCACCCGGGGTTTGGAATATTTCTGGAATATATTGTTGCTGTTGTAACCTCAAGATGTCATTTAAAATGAGTTTCCAAGGGACTGTCATGACCTCTTGAGATGAGAATTACAATACTGCTACTCTTGGAAGGCCTGTGCTGTTTACAGGCTGCTTTGGAGGCATCGTGGAAGTGGAAAAACAACATTTATGAGAAGGTAATGGCTGCACTGATTTTTTTTGTTGTTTGTTTGTTTTGCAGTATCCAAAATATGGACAGCACTTTAAAAAAGGACCAGCTAAGAAGCTCTCTTTGAGCTCTGTCACTCGAGTTATTTACCCTGGATCCACCCCAATAAACTAAGGGCAATATCTGCTGGTAGATGAGACTTCAGGGGAGTTTCTCTGGATTTATTGCATTGAAACTGAGCAGATTCTTCTTTCCTTCCAGTGAAGATAGCTTACACTAGTGATGATGAAAAAAAACAGAATCTCAGAATCTACCCTTAAAATGCCCATAGAAAGGGGATTTTTTTTTTCCCGTTCATTCTAGCTCAAATTACTTTTATTCATCTGCATCATGAGGTGGATAGGTCATGCTTTTATGGAGTTGTCTAAGAGCCACTTGACAGCTTAAGAAAGCATTTTATCCACAAAAGCAAACTGTTACATGAAGTAATCATCAGAAAGAGGAGTAATTCCAAGTATGCAGCTTACAAGGCACAGAGCAGGGCTTTGCATGAGAATAAACTGCCATACTTTTGAAGAAACAGGAAACGAATTACTGTGAAGAAAATCCTCCCACAGAATTCAGTACAAGCTATTTCTTTAAATAATTTCTTTAAATAAAATGCAAGAGATATTAAATTGCTGCTAATAATACAATTTACAGTAGGAAAAGATCACCAGTTTAGGCTTTTGCTGTAAGGACCTTCTCTAACCCAGAAGGTTTTAGCAGAGATATTAGACAGGTACATGTGTGTTTAATATGTGTATAACCTGGGCAGCACTGATGGGCAATCTCACCACCCAAACATTTATTTTTAATGTTATTGGAGCAAATTTATTGGAGTTATTGGAGCAAATGTTGGTTTACTACACAGAAGGTAGATATGAGTTGCCTTATAAACATTAAAATCCAGGAGCCCAGGTCCCAGTTTTCCATTGGTTTAATTGAGGTTGCAGTTAATAAAGGCAGAGACACAGATTGATGGAGGCCCCAAGGTTACATCTAGTGCCTTGACACAGCAAATATTAGAGGGACTCATTTATGTGAGGATTTGTTGTACCCTTGGGGAGGCAGAGCAAATCACCTCTGCTTCAGTGGGAAGAGACACCGAGCTGAAACATGGCAGATCAGGGAGGCAGTGCCAGGGGATGTGTCTGTACAAGGGGAGATAACATGGGATGTGGTACCCACTCCTTGGCTTCTGATGTGCTTCAGGTGATTGCTGGTGGCTTTTTTCCAGGAGAGTGTCTGGACTGTGCAGCCTGTTGGCATGGGAAGGCAGAGGGGCAATAGGGGAGCAGTCAAAACTCGAGCTGAGCCAGCAGCCCTGGTCTCAGGGGAACAGCACGGAGACTTTGTGGGGTGGTGAGATCGGCCTCATGACCTTGTGTGAAGGACTAGGGGAGCATCACCTGCAGGCAGGGAGGCAGAGAAGGAGTCTGGGATTGGTGTGCCTGGTGTCTGTCTCTCATGGTCTGGAAAGTAACCACTGATTGAAAATGGAGAGATGTCCTTGTCTGAGGACAGGACTCATTAACAGGAGCTTTCCAGACAGCGTGAAGACATTTCCTGCTGTTGTTTACCTGGTGCCGTGCTGTTCCTTGTGCCACCTCAGACACCAAGTGCCCTGAGGCTTCCCTTAATGATTTCATACTCTCACATCTTCTGAGAGGAAACCTTGTCTACCTGAATAGTTTCATCTCAGGGTTAGCAATGTTGTCCTTAAACTGTATTAAGCCCAAATGTTAACATTGTTGGCACATCCCTTTATGCACTTCCTTGATGTTACTGGGAGAAAAAAGGAGCCTTTAGGTGCTCTCTGCACGTGCAGAGTTGACTCCTGTCCCAGACCTGGGCAAGCAGCTTCCCGAGAAGCTGCTGCTCCCAGCTGCTGTCTTAGGGCCATCCTGACAGAGGGCAGAGAGGTCTCCAGCCGAGTGCTGCAGAGGGACTGTGGCCTTGAGGCATGAGGACATCTGAGCAGTGCTTACTCCTTTGCCTTCCCAGCAGAAATCTGCTTAGTGGAGGGAATAACATGGTCCTTTAGAAGGAACTCCTACTGTTTCCAATTAAACAAAAATTGCTGCCTATAAATCACTTGATCCCTGAGCTCTGTTCCTCAATTTCACTCTCCCTGTTACTGAGCCTCCATCTGCTTTTAACAGTTCTTGCTACTCATATATCTTTTAGTGCTGTATCCCTCCAGAATGGCTTTCTAATTAAGTAAGCTCTGAAAATGAAAAGCAGAGGAACAGCAGCCTTCTTGC
The DNA here is from genome assembly GCA_013396995.1 of Dicaeum eximium. Lineage (NCBI taxonomy): Eukaryota > Metazoa > Chordata > Aves > Passeriformes > Dicaeidae > Dicaeum > Dicaeum eximium. The sequence continues at coordinate 1,002,804 of VWZP01004023.1, read as the reverse complement.
TCTCTGTACCCTTAATCTGGGAGTCCTCTATGTGCTATTTTGGAAGCTAAATTGAGGTCGCTGACATTATGCATATTTGTTGTCTGATGCAGGCTTAAAAGCCCCAGATCCTCTATTTGAAAGTATCTTTAGGCACACGGGTCAAATATTTGTAGAAAAAAAGAAGTATTTGTAGCTTTAGCAGATTTAGAGGAGGGGAGGAGTGAGAAAGAGGCCCCAGTCCCAGCCCAGTGTTGCTGTTGCAATATGGTTTTCACTGACCACTGAAAATATCAGTGTTGCTGGTGTTAACAAAATAAACATTTCCAATGGCACATGATAAGGAAAACGGGAGCTTTGCTAAACAGAAATTCCCAGGAGAGGTTGCAACCCCCCTTTCATTACAAATGGTGCAGTGACTAGTTACTGCCTCTTGTCAAAATACATTCTGCTGAAATTGCACAAAAGAAACTACTGCAGTTGAGTTTCTCATCAGTAAAACAAAAAGCACTGTCTTTGTGGAATTAAATAATATCCTGCATGTGGGCAGTGCCATGGTAATTATGGATACAAATGAGTATCATATTTCAATTGGTGAGTAAATGCAACAATCAAATACCAAAAGAGTAATTTTTTTTTTGCTGCACTCTGCCTCAAGGAGAAATAACACAACTTTAAAATGTCTCATATTTGAAATCTTAAATCAAAAGTTGTGATAAAAACTTGAGAATAAAGATTTTACTGTTGGAAATGTCAGAGATTTTTGGAGATATTGAACTATTTAGTCCTCGCAGTCTATTTTTGCCTAAATTGTTGAGCCAGGATATTTGAATAATTTTCCGTTCATAATTCACTGCATCATTCAGGGAAAGAAATTCATCAGGAAAACAAAATAAGATAAATTTAAAAGGAGGTATAACAGAAACACCAAACGTAAAAAGCTGCCCTTAGAGAAAAATTCCCAGTGGAATGGAAAAACCTGATACTTAAAAAAGTGACTTATTTGGAGTCATATCAAACCTTCGCAGTGGAAGAACTTCATCAAAACAAACACGGCCATAATTAATGTTTTTGTTTCAACAAAATTGTGTTTTGGTGGGGCTTTTTCACCAAAATGTGTAATTGGTTGTATTTCATACATAACTTTCTCAAAATGTTTTTTGGCTGAAGATTAATTCTCGAGATGCTTTTTAAGTAGCGACCCATGCGTTATTTTTGATTTGCAGATGTACTTTAAAAACCCACGTGAGCTGGAATGAATCCCAGTGCGGGTGGAAGTGGCTTGGCTTTGCATCAGATAAGATGTGACAGCAGGAGAAGGATGCTGCGAGGTCACAGGCCAAGCATGCGCTGTCCCAAGCCGGGTGGGGACGGAAGAGAGGGGGAAATGGTTTGGAAAGCCTTGCACTGGTGACTTCCCAAAGCCACGCTCAGGGTTCAAGGGGAAGGAGCAGCAGCGTTCACATTCAGGGCTGCAGAGGTGCTGCAGGAAGGGAGACGGGCTGGACGTGTTCCCCCCGGTTTCCCTTTCCCTTGGGCTGCCGGAGTGCAGGGAGGAGTGAGGTGGGAGCGGGGCTGTGGGGCCAGCTGTGCCCACCTCTGGTCCCCTGTGCTGGCAGCACAGAGCCTCTCCCACGTGAGCGCTTTGTTTTGGTTCTGGGTGGAAACAGGAGTTCATTAGGTCACTGTCAGCATGCAAGAGTCTACAGGGGCTTGGTCAGGAGCTAAACCCTCAAGTCTGCTTCTGTAAACCTGTACTGATCACAGTCACTGCTTCTAGTGCTGTTCATGCTGTTCATTTGGCAGTTCTAATAGTAACAGCCAGGTATACATTTAAATGTAAATAGTTTTAATAATACCATCTGTTTCCTTTTCTGAGTGTGCTTCCCTTGCTCCAAGCTGAACAACCATAATCACTGTCCCCTCCCACATTCCAAGGAAGGGCTGCAAGGCCTTTCCCTGGCTGATGACCCTGTTTAGAAAGCGGCTGTAGCCGAGGATGCCGAAGAGCCCCTTGAACTGGGAGGGAACGTGAGCCCATGAGCTGGGCAGCTGGCTGGCACCAGGAGCTCTGCTCTCTTGGAAAGCCCTGCTCGTGTCCTGTCCCTCGGCTCAGGGCTGTGTTGGTTGGACTTCAGGTGCAGATGGTTATGTTTATCCCGGGCTGTTTTTGTGTAAAGCTGAGGTGAGCATCGGCTGGCATTTTTGAACTTGCACTGTTGGGTAAAAAAAAAAAAAAAGGGGGGAGATGGAAGCACACATTCAAGAGCTTCTGGCCACAGCCATCAAGAGTGACAAACACGTTCAACTCCTGTCCCTAAGGAACCCATTGCTAACACCTAATGATGGCTCTGAATTTTAAAGTTCTAACTCACTGCTTGTCAGTAAAATACATGTAAGTGAGATCTACCTGAACAAGAAATAGTGTCCAACTGCAGGACACTAAAGCTACATGGAGGTGACATTCGTGGTGTTTTTGTTGTGGGTTAAGGAGAGGACAGAGGCTCTATAAGAGGGCAGGTAGGAAGATAATAGAAGGTTGTTATGTGTTAATGAGGACAGTGGTCCAGATAATGATCTGCCCTTCTAATCATCGGTCTCATTTCCCCCCCTTGTCTGGCTCCAAAATCCTAACAGCAAGTGTAGGTCACCTTGCTTAGTAGCTAGAGAGCAGAGAAATTGGGGTAGATGGACTTGTGATGGGAAGCAACCTAAGGGAAGAGCAAACTGAGTGGGAAGGCCACCCTGGGGTGGAGTCTGGTGAGGTGCTGGTTGAGCAGAGAGGTTTTTACTCACACACTTAAAGTGGCACTTTGTCTTGCCATCAGCCAGCCAAATTGGAGATGTGTGTGGCTACTGCTGCTGCTGGGAGGGCAACTTTCCATTCTTTGCCTGTAATGTCTCTGTAAAGCTACAGAAGAAATAGGACACTGAGGCTTCTAAAAGAAAAACAGCTGGATTTCTTTAGGCCAGCTGGTTTGAAGCAGGCAACTTGTTTATTTAACCTTGTGTAGTAGCTTGGGATGGGATCTGAGGGGCTTGTCAGACACTGAGCAAGGGGAAGAACTGACAGTGCCTTTGGAGCTAAAAAGAAAACTAATTTTTACTGATGCAGTTTTAATCAACCTTCCTTGTCTGCTCCTTCTCAACTAACTTCAACCTTCTCATGATTAGATATCTATATAGACTGTCTCTGGAGACAGAGAGGTAGCTCCAGATTCATGTCATTTCTATTAAACTCTCGAGTTAGGGGGGATTAGCCACTGGAGGCGCTTTAGGAGAATATTAGACACAATTGTTATCTAACAACAGGCTTATGGTTGCACTGGGTTCAGATAACGTTCAGTTTCTGAGGGATTTCAAATATTTCTTTTGCTTTGAAACCTAATTAAGCAAATCACAGTTCTGAAGAAAGTTGAGAGCTAGGAGACTTTGCCCTGAGTTATGATACTACACATCTTCTTCTATGCCCAAGGTGCCCAAAATTCCATGAACAACAGTGAGGTGGGGGAAATGCAGCAGCTCATGTCTGGCTTGGACACTCCTGTGTTTTTAAGCAGTGCAGGTATTTAGCCATGAACTGTAACCCCAAGCACGATTTCAGCATGAAGGAAGATCTTTTGCCCAGAATTTAATCTTTGGTTTTGCAGTGTGATCTATGGTTTTTGCAGTGTGAGTGCTGTGCTGCCAGCACTGCAGCCAGTGTGTGGATATCATCTCTTGGGGGCTGAGGAGCTCCTTGGGCAGCAGGAACGGAGTCCTGGGGCTGTGGTGAGCAGGGCAGAGAGGAGGATGATTCTTCATTTTTCTCCACCAGCCACCCTATGCCACTGTTCCTCTGATGATGCCTGTACTTGTGGAAGTGTTTGCAAAATGGAGATAAAAGGAAGATCCCTTCAGAAAATTTCTATCTAGACATAAAGCCAGAAGATGAGGGGGTTCAGGAAAAGAAGAAGGGTGTATGATAATGATTAACTACCACAGTGACAGCTATATATTTCTAGTTGATAGAAATATATATTTTAGAGGCAGAGTGTGTTTTAATGAACTGTCTGTGCCTCAAACTTGGTTTTTATCTGAGGTGGAAAACCGAGGCCAGGACATGAGAGAAATTTTCAGAAAGAAGGCAGGAAAAGAGCTTTAGCAGGGAAACCAAAACGAAAAAGAACAGATCTTAGATCTTGAGGAAGAAAAGCTGTAGAATTTGTCTAATTAAGGAATGTAGAACTAGACCAGGTGAGCTAAGGACATTGATTTGCACATGAGGAGAAAGGAGAAGAGGCCTCACAAAAATAAAGTCAGAGATGCAGGATGAAAACCAGGACAGAAGCATGGGGAATGGGATTGGAAGGGCTCAGAGGGAGGGGTAGTGATAGAGTCACATGGTGTGTGTGGACAGGTCAAGGATGGTAAGACTAGGATAGGACCTAAAGTTCAAGTGAAAATTTGCATTGCCTATTATTGAGAGCTGTTGCAGTGGGGTGAAGGAGACCTGAAACTGCACGGGATAAACTCAGGCCTAGAGCTGAAGGATCAGAATTCCTAGCACCTTTATCCTGGAAATCCTGGGAAAATACATAGCTGAAAACACAATTGCCTAAGAAACTACTGCAAAACTGCTGCAGCTACAGTTAGCAGAACCTGATTCCCTCTGTTTAAGAAGGTGGGTAGATGGATGGATGGATGGATGGACGGACAGATGGAGCGGGTCTGGCTTTGGAACTCACCCCTTTTGCTTCCTGCTGTGCTCATATTGGTCATGATGAAAAAATTGGCTTTGTCTTCAGTTGAAACTTTGATACACATTAATGTTTTTTAAATAATGGATCATGCAGATCCTAATATGGGCACTAAAAACAAAGGCTGTACTAATAAATACTGGGAAAGGACCCACTGCTTCCTGAAGACTGATAGCCAGATTTCTTTCTGCATGCCTTTTGCATCCTGTTGATGATATGACACTTTTTCCCCAGTAATGTCCAAGACACATTCTGCATTAATCCGATAATGTAACTTTCCATGATCTAGCCCTAAGAAATGTAATTTAACTTGTTTTCCCTCCCTCTCTGACTCCCTTTGACAACTGACTTTTTCCTAATGGTTTCTCCAACCCAAGAAATCTGGCAAAAGTTGTTTTATTGTTCTCAGAACAATGTTTGTGGTGTGTTTGATGTGTGATTAACTACCTGAAGCTCAGTGAAGTCCTTGCTCTTTCAAAGGCTTATCCGTGATCCATACTACACCTGAACGGGGTCTTGTCAAAGCCAGTGGGAGTATGGACACCAGTACAGTTAAATCCACATGTATTTGCAGGATTTGGGTACCCAAGGATGGTACCCAAAACCAGCCTTATGACTGCACGTTCCTCCAGCTTTGCAATGACTGCATGGAAATAATTAGGCACTTTGGATGCTTGGTGCTTATACGGGAAAGAAGGGAATACGTTCTTGAATTGTGCAAAAAAGCCTTGTTAATTCCCCTCCTGCCTGGTGTGGTACTTTCCCCATCCTGTAGCACTGGTCACATCAGATACACCTGAAGACAGCTTGTCTCTTTTATTGTAGTTGCAGGTGGAACTTGATCAGGAATATCAAGACAAATTCAAAAGACTGCCTTTGGAAATTCTGGAGTTCGTACAGGAAGCCATGAAAGGGAAAATCATTGAAGATGGAGACCACAGTTCTGTCCCCTCTTCCCTGGCATCTGACAGTGGAAAATCAAATCATAAACCTCCACAAAGTGAGGAGGAATTGGAAGAAGATAATCAAGAAAAAGTGTTTGATACTACTTTTTAACTGCCCAAGAAACAATCAGTGTGCCAGGGCGCACCATTCCCAACTGCCCGTCTCCGCTCTCCCGGGGTGAGCTGCCACCGGAGCGCTTCGGGAGGCACGAGGAATCTGCATTCAAGTGCACATTTCCCCAAAGGAACATTTTATAAAAAGTATTCTGCAAAGGTCTTCATTCTCATTCTTCATCTGATTATTATTCTAAAGCTTAGTGCAGTTGTAATGGGAAAATTAATATGTTAACTTCCCTCTTCTCTCTCTCTTTTTTTTTTTTTTTTTTTTTTTTTTTTTTTTTTTTTTGGGCCAGTTTACAATGGGTAATTTTCTGGCTGTATTCACTGTTAAGAATGTTTAATGAAGACCAGTGTATTGTACAGAGACAATTGTGTGCAGATTTCATTTTGGAGTGCCAGTGCAAAGTGCTCCAGATTAATAGAGATCCTGGCGAATATTACAACAGTACTTAATCATATTTGTTTCTTTATAACTGCACCTTGACAGCTGTACCATCCTTTTACATTTGCACTGAAACATTGGATCCTTTTTAGCTCTGCAAGCACAGGTGGCTTGCTGTCTTGATATTATGTTTATCCCATGAAGAGACATATATTTGCTGCTGAAAATTCTTGGAACTGTGGGGACGAGAGGAAAACGGAGAGAAGAATCCGCGTGGAG